>CM021732.1:103623225-103874731 GCA_011075105.1 Heteronetta atricapilla
AAAAGGGAAAAGGGAAAAGGGAAAAGGGAAAAGGGAAAAGGGAAAAGAAGACCTCCTGCTCAACTCCTTGCAGGACGATTTGATACTACAAAGGGAATATAGTCTTAATAAGGTAGGTAGTACAAGTGCAGAGGAGATTGCACAATGATATTCACGCCACTTTAATCAAACTCTAATTAATCTGATGGTTTTACATTATGACATCGTTCTGCTGAAAACAGACATACCTAATTACAATATGACTTGTTTATCCAGCAGCTTAAGGTTTTGACTATAAAAGTGACGTCCACAAAGCAAATGTGCCCTGTAGCATGTAATTTTCTTTGATATGAAAAACCTTGAACAAAAAAAAAGTTATGCTGCATCAGCAATCAGACAGCTAAACAAATTTAAGAAGTAGATAATTGCTTTCAGATCTAAATAGCAAATGCTTGAAAATAAAGTGACTTTTATCACCTATCATTTCTAGTGGTTCAGACTTTGATGTGATAACTCACCATAGGTTGTTCCACTATTAAACTCTTCATCCGTAATTGTGTTCAAGGTCCAGCCCGTTGAGCAATGTTGAAATAAACCTGTTGGCTTTCAGAGCACTCAAGCCTAGCACACATGCAAGCTCACAGAAGAAACTTTCAAGGCAAAACTCAAAGACAACCTTTTTTTTTTTTTTTTTTTACACCCATTTTCTAAGCCTTTTTTCTTTTAACTCTAGTAGCATAAAGATTATAACACAAATTAGTGCCAAACAGAAACCACTCAAGATCAAGGGTAAGGACCTTCCAATTTGTCACCCTGGTGGTTATTTTTTGTTTTGTTTTTCCCCTACAGCAGCAGTGTAGACAGTGCCTTAAATCTTCTTACTGAGAGACTCAACCAACAGCATTCCAGAAATGACTCCAGGAAGATGTACCACTGTCCTCCATTAGGGTTTTTGGGTTGGTTGTGTTTTTGTTGTTGTTGTTTATTGGTTGTTTTGTTTGTTTGGTTTTTGTCATTTGTGTTGTTATTATTATTTTTGTTGGAGGTGGTGTTCTTTTGTTTGGGGGTGGGTTTTTTGGGAGGGTCAGTCTGCATTACAAAGCTGTCTTCGTATACATAAACCAAATTGGATAAGACAGTCCAATTTTATGCTAATTATCTGAGCAGAAGTCAAGCACGTAATCTTCTTTCATAACACAGCACTTCTGCATAACTGGACAGGAACATTAATGACAGGAAAATCACATACACGTCAACACGTGAAGTGCCGAAAGAAGAAAAACTCTTGGCTAGTGAAGAAGACATGACATAACTGCTCTTCAGAACCAAAACCTCATTTGGCTTGTTATTAGCCTTAGCTCAAAGCGAACAAAATATAAAAGCTGGTTCAAAATGACTAGATTTTAATACAAGCCTTCTTCCATGTGTAGAAAGCTCTTAACTACTTAGGATGAGCAGCTGGTAAATGAAACTGGGGAATCAGCAGTAGAAGAGAGGAAAAAATACAGAATTAATGGGCATCTTAGACAGTATTTGTACATGTAAGAAACAAAGAAGATTAATATTGCCAGCAATTAAGTCAGATAAACCATATGCAATAACAGAGAACAATCAGGAAGATCTATCTTCTATAGAGTAATATATCCTCCTCCATGGTAAAACAAATGTGAAGAGGAATGAAGTAATGAATTAGAATACCAAAATTTTGGTAATCTTTTAATGAAGTTCCAAGTTTGCAATGAAATGGAATGAAACTGAAGGAGCTTTAAAAAGAGGGGTAAATATTTAAAATGCAACTAAAAAATAGAGAGCAAATCTTCCAAAGAAGTTTGTAGTCCTTGCCAGAAACATTCCTGTGGATCTGTTTTCCATCAGAAAATCCAGTGCAAAAAGCAGAAATATTTCTTGTAAGGTATCCTTTTGATGACACTGATCATGAAATAAAAACTGAAACAGACATTTTGTAATGCAGACATTTTACAACATTTCATAACATGATGACTTTCCATTCTGAATGATCTCGTATTTCGCATGGTATCATGCAAGACTATAAAAGAACATTTTGATCCAATATAAATGTAATTAAAAAAAATACAGAAGTGGCATTTTTTTTTTAATCTGTTATAAAGCAATCAAATGTTGATACAATGAGCTTTCCAGTAAGATGTAAAATCCCTTTCTTACCAAAAACTTAATGTTATTCTGACCCATCAGACAGTGACCTCTGAGAGGGCTTCGGCAAACAATATAATCCATGGCTTTGTGAGATGTTGAAAAGATTGTTTGATGGTGTTTTATGTAACAACAGATAGCACCACTGTGGCAAAAAGTGACTTGATACAAATAAAAATGCATATGCTCACTATCATTGAAGTATTGTCAGCTCTTTCCCTTCCCAGAAAGTAAGCTGCATGACACTTGACTAATTGCATAGACAACACTTAGAAGACATCTCAAGGATATAAACCAGTGTTGATTACTTCAACCACATGCAACAGGTTCGTGAGTTCATAACTTCCTTCCACTTGCGACAAGAGTTTATGTAAATTTTGCTCTTTTTTTGGGACTTGCAATGTTTAGGATTCGGGTCATCTTTTTTCATGCTCTGTATTTTCTTCCACTTCACCAAAACCTTAGTCCTATTACTGGAGGTTGGACTCAATGAATTCCAGAAGGTGCCTTCCAACCTGAATTACTCCTGGGTTCTCTTTGTATCATCACATGATGAGGCAAGAGTGAGTACAGAGCTCTTACTAGGCCCACAAAAGATGTTTTACACCTGGAAGAACAGAGGCATCTAAGCGTACAGCAAAGAAACTATTTTGTCTCTGTGCCTTATTTAAGGTCTATTTCTCAGCCTTATTTAGGACCTGCATAAACTACTAATTTTTCATTGAGGTTCACCAAGTTCATTTTTATCAATGTCCACTGATTTTTAAAGAAAGATGGCCAAGTAAAATTGACCAGAGCTAGTAGATAGCATTGTTTCCGCTCCAATCAAGAAAATAGCTGTATTCAGAAAAGGTTGTGAAGGTCTCTCAGAGAAATTAATGCAACTATGCATGTGAAGGCCCTTGCAAGATATGAATGAAGATTTACCGATGGACTCGATGGCACAGTTGTTTGTGCACATACACGCATGCATTTTTCCACATTAAATTCACCAAATTATTCCAACACAGATTAATGCAATTGCCACGAACATGAAGTATCCTCTTTCCTTTAGACTTGCATTTTTCCTGTTGCTTTGCCCCCTTCTCAACTCAGCTCTGACTCACAGACAGATTAGAAATCAGATCAGCCTAGAATTTGCAACACTGACTTAGCCTCTTTGGACTAAAAATAAACAGTAGATAGAGCGGCTGGGAAAAAAAAAATCAATGACAGTCAGCCCCAACGTGCTCTATTTCACCACAGTAAGAACAAGCAATATCTGAAGTTTACGGGGCTTCCCTTCCCACAGCACATTTCCACCCCAGCTCCCGCAGCTCTGGCCGTGCAGGACCACCTGAGAACACAAGTAACTACAGTGCGTGCATTGAAGACTGTGAGCCCCTTAATCTTGCAATAAACATTTCTGTTAAGGCAGCAAAGTGAAATAATCACCTGGCTCATTCCGCGTAGCCGCGTAAAGCACTCGCGGTGACAAGCCAGGCTCTCGCTGCTGCAGAAGGCAATCCTCGCACGGCTCCCTGGGCTAAAATAATACCCTAAAGTAGCAGCAGCGTGATTGGATTTCTACACGCAGCTAAGGTCAGGCAGGGCTTGTGTCTGGCCTGCTGATCCCCCCATCACCCCGACACCGACACCCGTGCGGCATGGCCTGCCCGCACAGGAAGGCCGGGGCGAGCTCCTCACAACGCGCTCACGTGGAGATCGGGAGCGCCACGTCCTGAAGCAGATAAATACAGAAACCCATCAAGCCCCAGACTTCCTGACATTCTCCAGAACGGGCACGTTTATTTATTTATTTATTTATTTTCTCCAGAGCATGGAGGTTTTGGTATTAATTTGACCAGGGAGGAAAGCTGGGAGTCTGCTACGCAGAAACATCTAGTCAAATAAATACGTCATTAAGCTAACTAGCTACAGGATTGTCTAGCAGATGGATGACATCTTGGTTGCTAGTGGAACACTTTTCTATAGCCTTGTTTGAGGCAGACACATATGGCTCTCCCAAGTATTGATGCAAGCTCCCAGATGGACTAGATCATTGCTGACACCTTATTATAAACCCTAGAGATGAAAGAAGGGAGCACAGTTTTTGAGTCACAACACAGAACTCCGAAATAGTCAGACTTCCTAAAAATCAAGTCTATAATGGAATCTTAACTTCTTTTTGTTGAAAGCAACTACTTTTAACCAGGACCAGAAAACGGAGGAACTACTACAGAAAGGGTGGTTAGAAGAGCCTCAAGGAACTGCAAAGACCAGAAGATCCATAATGTAAATGTGTATTATAACTACGTATATGGAGCTACAATGGTTACAGCTCTGAGGATGCAAAAAAAATGTATCTGCTCAGCAGCTGTTACCGACACCAAGGAGCTTCCATCTGGAATTTCTTGATTGGGGTGGAAGGGAAAAGCAAAGAAGAGGAAGCCATTGAGACATTGCAGATGCATGACTTCTCTGAAATGTCTGCATCCTAAAGTACAAGGGAGAGAGGGAAAGGGAAGCCTTGAGCTACAGGAGCAACAGGAAAACTAACAAAAATGTGGGAGATAACAGAAGCAGTTGCATCCTGCATTTATTTTTTGGTAGGTGTCATAAACATCCAAAAACATCTGAAGTACATGAGGGAAGAAGGCATATTTTACTTATCATGGTCGGAGACAGGGAAAAAAAATACACATTTAACATTTTTACACTGTGAAAAGAGACTACTCTTAGCATCCACTAATAAGTTTACTCTTCTCCTTCACCCAAAAATAAGACCCATGATATCAGGATGATGACTTCTTCCATATTTTCTCTTGCCCTAGTACCTGCTATACCATGTTGAGACTGTTACAACTCTGTTACAAAGCTTTAAGAACAGACAAAACTCAAGTCTTGAAAACTAATCAACTCACTGGTCCTGGGAATACATTTGGAATTCTGTATATTCATGAGTCAGGGAGAGGCTTAGGCTGCTAAAATCTATCTGCCTCTCCTTCAATGGCCTTACACTTAAGCGTGCAAACATTGTGGACATGTCAACTGAACGTCCAGCAACTAATATATCACAACTCATTTGTCCCTTCATTTTTTGAAGAGACACTTGAGTTATCAACATCTTCGACCACACAATTATTTCAGTGTATTGCGTTCAGCGTCACTCCCAAATTTTCATTCATACAACAAACAACTTTAAGGGAGCATTTTATCTTCTCAGTAGATTGGAAGTTCAGAAGGTTTTTTGTTTGTTTATTTTTTATTAAGGAGAATACAGCAATCCTTGAATCATCTTATAAAGGAGAATGATTATAAAGAACGAGAAAGAATACCCTTTTCCTCTTCAGATGAAAAAATATAACCTCAACCAACATCAGCTAATGGGTCTCAACAGGAACATCAGGAACAGTCTTAAATTTTTAAGGGTAACTTGCAAGAACAGAATTTCAGCAATGCACGCTGCATCTGCAACTGCTTCAGCTGGGCAGTTCCTCTTCTCCGCAATACAGTGGTCCTTCTAGGACATAAGTTCAGCTGGACAGAAATGGGGAAAAGAAGACAACTATCTCCTTTCTCAGAACGCTTCACAGTCCATTTTAACCCCTTAGAATATAAAAGCTTCAAAACAAACATTGCTTTATGTAAATCTTCCAATGCAAGACATAGGGAAGTGCAACCCAGAAACCTCTGTTCGGGGCTGACATGATGGAATGTAAATTAAAGCCTTTAGACAACAGAGGCTTTGGTTCTCCTGAGGAACTGCCTCAGATGAGCTCCAGATTGAAAAGAAGAGGCAAGGCACATATTAATCAACATCCATGAAAGCATAATGAAACACAGCTCAGCCTAGAACTAGCCAGTTTCTGGGTTGCAACATATTTTTCAATATTATTAATTTATTTCAGAGCAAACAGAGCCCAAAAATTTCCTTATTTCCTACCAACTGAAGGTTCCAGTTTTACATCTGCTGAGTAGGACTATTTTTTTTTTCTTACTTTTACTGTTTGGAGGACAGCCAGTTTCAAAACACAAAGGATCGCTGCAGGTCCCCACATCTGAGGTGGGTCCTCAGGGATTTCTTCAGCCTTTGTCTCTGCGATAGACTTCTCATGCAGGCTGTGCAAGAAAACCCCATGTTCCTAGAAACACAATGTCCTCGCTCGCGGTTGGATCCTTGGCAGTTTTGCTCCATGCCAAGGACCCTGAAAACACCAGGCCTCCGGCCAAACCACAGTTCACCGGGAATCAAAGAGAGGTCACGTCTTGTTTTGGTTTGAGTGAAAGTCTGTCAAATCTAAAATATTTGCAATGAATCATCTCAAGTTCAACGTACTGCCATTTCTGACTAAATTACGTTCACTTGAAAGTTCGCAATTAGCTCCATCTGAAATGCCTTTTCATAGCAGCACCATGAGAACTGATCAATAATAAGTGACACTGAGGGAAGTCAAGATAAATCAAGCACAGGATAAAATGGTGAAGATAAAGTATGGTAAACATCTATGTCAAGAGGCTCTCATTCATACACAGATGGTTTCATATCACTGTAACTCAACTTATGCTCTGAATGATGTTCTCATTCAGATGTAAAATGACCTTTGATTGATTCAAGCTAGAGCTAGAAGGCTGCTCTATATTCAACACAGCATTCACACACACGTTGAACATACTTAAACATACACATCTTGACTTGACACTTCAGGTGATTTGCTTTGGTATCTCCATGTAGACACAATTAAAGGCTTTTATCTCCAACCTCTAACAATACCCGGAGGGAAAGAGGGAATGGGAAGAGGCAGAGTCTGTTGCTGCTGGTTGCATATTCAACTGAAGAGAGAACTCATCATCTCAAAAGACACTTCCAGGATATCTGATGCATCTAACTCCTCCTCTACAGCCCATAGAAGCCCTCTTTTCCTCTCTAGTTCTCTTCATTCCTCTTGGATGGTGAGGATATTTGGTAATTAAAAAAAAAAAAAAGAAAGAAAAAAGAAAAGAAGAAGAAACGTGAACCAAGTGCTTCTCCACTATTTTTTGTGCATTATCCTCACTAACATACACCAGCACTGTGGTATTTTTTTCTTGAAATTTACCTACTTGCCCAGCAACCACCCACGAGAAGAGCAGACCAATCTACACAGGTTTTCTGCTGTAGCAGCTTTACATAATCCCAGTAATTTTCATCAAAGAGCTGTAAAGATCATTAGGACAAAACAGTGATTTTCACCTACAGCTGTGAGTTAGAATGCTAATCTCTACACCTATTGCAGGTAACTTCCTCTTACAGCTAGAGAGATTTTTATCTCCCTAATCCTCAGTGCATTAATGCCTACGTTAAGAAGTGATACTATCGCTGTTATCAATCTATTTAAGGCGCAGAAAGAATAAAGTAAATTGTAAATTGCTTTGATGAGAAAGCTTTGCCATAAGGTGCTAAGTAGAACAGGTCAGATAAAGCATACATTTGACAAACATTGGCAGTATTTCTGTTCATCAACAGATGGTAGCTTTTTGAAAAAAAAAAAAAATAATGTTATTATTATAATCTATGTGAAAGTAAGCACCAAGCAGTACCTGTACTCAACATAGTGCAAGCTGTTTTGATTGGCTAGGTGGATCGCTTTAAGCTTCCCAACTCGATAAAGTTAACTCCTAAGACATTTTAAGTGAAAACTGAGTTATTAGCAAAAAGTTAATCTCAAACGTGCTGTTTCTAGAAACCTGTTAGGAAGGTTACTGAAACGGTATAAGGAATGTGAAGGAGTCACAAACACAGAAAACATATTTTGGAAATGTTTACGGAGCCCCTTCCACTACCCATACAAGTTTGGTCAGGAATCATAATTAACACAAAATTTTTGTAAAACAAAAACATCTCCACCTCAAGCGCACTGGCCGACAGGGGCTATTAGTCAGCCCAAGCCTAGCTTCTATATTAGCAGCTGCAATCTTTAATTTAGGAGTATTGTATCTTATCTGCACATATATATATATGTATTTATTTTACAAACGTTCAATTTCATTTTGCTTAACACTAGTTAAGCAAAACCTACAAAACCAGTCATGCATTAAGGTGAAATTATGAGAGAGGAACATACACCTATTAGGTAATTCACAGAAGGCGCCAGTTCAACGGCTATGGAGATTAAATTAGGTTATTTTTAAGTGTTCCTCACATCATCTCCTCTCCCACACCTTCTGCGGTGCTCCTCAGCTCTGACCCATAGGGCCGAAGGCAAGCAACTCACTTCTGTCTTACAAAAATCCCAAGCAAACCACAGCACATGTCCAGGTGAAATTCTGTACAACACAGGTCCAAATACGCTCTTGGTATCACTTGACACAATAACTAATGGTTAAGCAAAAGCAGAAAATGAAGCAACACCACTTACACCCAATAGTTGGGTGTAACAATTCCACGTGAAGGCAATTACACAGACGTACAGCTAGTAGGGATGTACTATAACAAATTTATATTAATTCTTGCTTCATGTGTCATTAACACCTAATGGAATGTTTAAAGGTGTTTACAAGTCCAAAGTAATAATGGATCACTCTTAATTAACACACAGTAAAAATTTCACAAAAGTCTCGGTGGAAGAAGAAGGTTGTTAAAGAGATTGCTTCATATCTCAGTCACAGACTGCCCCCTCCTTTCCTTCTGCGAAATGGAGAGCAAGTAGGTTACAGGTGTGAGAAGCCAAAATAATAGGCTCAGTTAGACCACAGGAAAAGGTAATTAAAAAGAATCACACGTTTTCCTTCTGATAACCTCTGAAATCAAGAAGAGCCCAAGCTGTGTTTTAAGAACTGTTCTGTTTGAAGATGCTTGAAAGTACCGGACACAAAAAATTAAGGACAAGGTACAGTAGCCTTATACTGGCATATGCTGGACATTACTAGACAGATGAGTCAACTCTTATTTCAGAATTCTGAGTAAAACCAGGATTTCTCTACAAAAAAAACATGGTTTCCCAGCCTTCTCTCAATGTTGAAGAGAGCTTAGACTTGACTTCACAAGCACTATCATGCATTCTAACAGAATTGTATACTATTGTCTAAAATCATGACTTAAGTATATTCAGTGGTCAAGAATTAAAGTAGAATCATTCAAACCATTTGATTCAAACCATTCAAATAATTTCATAGAATCATTGTAGAGCTTAGCAATATGGTTTAGTGGGGACTGTTAGTGTTAGGTCAGAGGATGGACTCAATGATCTTGAGGTCTCTTCCAACCTAGAAATTCTGTGAAATTCTGTGAAACCTCAAGATATTTATCATACAGTTATTCATAAGAGCACTTCTTCCCTAAGAGTCATTACATCTTTTACAGACAACTTCAGAACATATGAACAAAATGATATCCTGAACACAAGATGAATGAAAACCTCCGAGCTTGACTTTTATAGGCAACAGCAAGTTCAATATTGTGAACCAGTCTTTTTGAGAAACAGATTCATTGTCAGTTTCCATTTTTAGCAAAAAGGGCACCAAGGTGCTTAGCATAGAGGAAATCAACAGCCCTTGGAGATGCAAACACAACGCAATTCCTCGACGCTTCCTCAACACATCCCATTCCCATGTGCAGCATTTGAGCAGTGGGGCTTTCCCTGGAGATGCAGTCCTGACTTTTTGCACTAATCCTAAACATGTTGGTCCAAAAACGTGGGCACGCTGTCCACCATTCTCACCACCTGCTTCCTCCATCTTATAGGCACCTAATAATCAGTGTCAACACAGATAAAATTCTGTAACACCCTACTCAGAGATTTTATTTTATCGCTATTACTCCAGCGAGCAAAATTCCTCCTAAGAATAGCTCCCCAAAACTGCACAATTTAAACTTATACTGGAAAGCGAGGAACAAACACATGCATTTCTGAATTCAGTTACATGCAAAAACAAACAACAATAAATTCCCCCAGTGGAGTTAATAGAAATATTTTGGATAAAATATTTCAGTCGTGCCTACGAACCTGGCATGCCTGGGAAAACTGCTGAAAATGTTCATGTTTTAAATGTCTGATATAATGTTTAGGTCAGAACATAACTGACCTTGGTTTATCTGTTCCAGCCCTCAGGACTAAGCATTTGATTCGACACAAAATAATATCTTATGCTTCTAACATCACTATAATGGAAAAATACCTCAGCTTGAACTCTTTTTTTTTTTTAAAGGTATCTTGCCATCAGATCATAGAGTCTATTACACTCACACTTCTGCTTAACATGTAGCAAAACCTAGGCAGGGTCGCATCAGGCAGAACCGCGCACCAGGTTCACGTTGCACACAACTCTTCTGGCAGCAGCAGTTTGTTTATCCCTGCCTGCAATTTCACCAGCCTTGCTGTGTGGATGCTGGCAACCACCAACTTGCATTGTTCCCCAAGCTAACAACGTTATCAAATGCTTTTCGGTTTTAGTAGGTGTTAAGTCTCAAAAATCACCATCATTTCCCATCCTCTTTTGGTGCTCTCCGCAATAACTAAATCCCCTAGCCCATAAACTACTTCCACAATAAAATGATAACCCACGTGCACACAGCGACCTCGATGGGGAACGTCCGAAGTCGTGCCCCGCAAGTTTTCAAAATCCAGCAGAAAAGATTTCTGATCAGTGGTATCTGCAAAATGCAGACATGGAAAAATAACCAGTGGGTGTGGACGTGTCACTTTCCCAGCCCTCTCCCCACCGCACTCGCTTCCACCCCCAACTTCTTTGCTGGTTTTCATGCAGATTTGTGCCAGACACTCGGCATCCTCATTAAGTGGTGTCTGGCAACTTGCCTAAGTTTTAGTGGGTTCTGGGAATGCCAATATATTAACCAGAGGACTTTCTGCATACCCTGAAGAGATTTTATTCAAGAAAAGTCAACCATTTGGCACAAAGAAAGCTTAATTCAAATCTAGGAAAGCTCTCCACTGGCAATAAGAAGAGATATTGCATTTAGGTTCCTCCTAATTTCTGTCTCCTATCTGAAAGAAGAGTTTGACGGCAAGCAAGATCATTTAAAAGGTCAGAGTGCTGTCTGTAATAAGATTTTACGGAAAAGAAAGGCAGATACGAATGGCACAGACCCAGCACTACATCAAGAAAATTATTCATTTTCACTCCCTTGTCTCTTGTGACCAAAATAATCTTAATCAGGAAGATTAAATTTACCTATTATTATGCTGAGTGATAACGAATGGTGATGTGGGTACTTGCAAATCTCCATCGCTTAACTAAACAATAAGAAAAAGTATTTAGCAAAATGCACCCACATTTAGCATATTCCAAATATGCTAAATCAAGGCATATGCTACTGAAATGCATACATTAAATAAATATAGATAATGAATACGGAGACATTTTGCCAGCATGAAGAACAGAAAACACTGTAACGCTGTGATCACTCTTCCGAACTCGCACGCTTCCTTTCTACTGCAGTCCCCTTAAAGTTACTATCACTCAGCTGACAGCCTCTCTAAAACAAATAACTTACATTTCTCTTTCAAATACAAGGTTCAGAAGAACGCAAATTTAAAAAAAAAAAAAAAAAAAGGTCAACAGCTTTCCTTCACTGGAACATTCTGCCTGCGCAGCACATAGTAAAAGTTAAAGGACACTGGACAAATGTGTACCTATTTTGTTCTGAGACTGTTTCTGCAGACTTAGGTACCTAGAGAATCCCATTAAATGCAAGAAGCTATTCAGCTAATCGACTCCTCTGCTACCATTTAATCATCACTACCCATTTTTACAAAGAAGTTCCCTTAAACTGACATTTACTTCAAATTCATCACTTTGATTTGTGCAAAAAATTTGCTGGTTTCCTGACAGCAGCTCCAAAATATCATGATCCCTTTATAATGACTGATTAGCACCAGAGAGTTAACAAGAAATCAATTAAAACCAATTCCATTTAAATGTTTTAGCGTACATATTAGAAGTCTGGCAAAAATAAGTTCATGTTTGGTGGGAAATAAATTTTTAGCTATCTAGGCTGCCTTTGCTTAGACATCAACCTTCTAGGCAAGACGGCTATTCTTAAAAATAGCTGTCAACTGAGAAAACAAAAATGTATATGTATGAATCATTTCACTACAGGGTTGGATTCCCAGCGACTGATGCACCACTGTTCTGGCATCAGTGCCTTTAACGAGCAGCTGATACTAGCTTGGTGCCATTGAAGAATTTCACGGTTACCACAGAACCAATCTGCGAAGATATTCGTCTCCATACTCCTAGAAGTATTTGTATTCCCTAACTGGCAATTCATTCGCAAGGAGCTGTTTTAAACTATTAGAAACCAGAGACAGAAGAAAAAAAAAAAACCTCTTCCAAGGCCACTCGTAAGTTAAATGCAAGAACCATTTCCACCAACGCAAGAGTTGGAGGGCAGGCATGCATTTTTTAGCACTTCAATTCTCTCAAAAGTAATTTAATTCAATACAACCTCTCAGACACTTCATTTTTTTTTAATAATAATTTACTTATTTCTGATTTACATATCCTGAAAAGTACTCCCAATGATTTTAGACAGCATCACTCAAGTGCAACCAGTTCTTGGTGGTAGGGTAGCAGCCGCTAGAGAGAGTACTGCAGGGCAGCTGTGAAAAAGAGAACTAAACTTCGGACAAGAAAATTAGAGGGAAAATTTCATGCTCATTCAAAAAACAAACATACAAGAGAAAAAAACAGACGCGGTACCTTCAGTGAGCAGAAAACTAACAACTCCTCATCTTTTCAGGTCTTGCCTTAATGGTCCTACACAGAGAAAACAGCATTTTATCTTCTTAAAAATCACAAAGGGACAGGTTCTCTCTAAACTGTTAGGTTAGACTCCTGCTCAATGATTTGCATCTCACTAAATGTAATTCTGCTATGCCTCAGTCTTGAATCCCAATTTCCTTCTACTCCTGCAGCTTCCACCGAAGGCTGAACTCAAGCTTCATCAGCCAAACGCTGCCTAGTGCCTGTAATGTTTCAATTAACATAAACCAATGGCCTGTAATATACTGTCTCACATTGTTAACTCATTCTGTGTTATGCATTTATCATCATTTAGGCCTGCACGGGCATCTTAATTTACCGGCGAATACCAACGCGCCTTCTGTGCATGCAGCAATGGTCTTCACGTACCCAAGAATCAGAATTAAATGAGCTGATGTAGACGCAGAATACGTAAGATGTAACGACAGGAGATGTGATTTTGCTGCTACACCTAACCGCATACTTGACGCATTCCGATGTCAGTTCTCCGCACACTGCTGGCTTTACGTATCGCAGTAACTTAATGCCTGGTGCTACCGCCCCGGCACAGACACGGATGGGGAGAGCACCATCGCTACTCAGCGAACGTGGTCGCGGGGAGGTCGGTCACAGTGCTTCCCCCCAGCGCGCTGCCCTCCCTGCAAGCCTCCCCCTGGTACTTACAGCCTCGGAGCCCTAATATTTATATTCTCATTAGTGGGACCATACACGTGTGCACCGCACGCGCAGTCATTCATCTCTACTCAACAGCGCATCACCCGTTGTTTAACCAATTCTGGGCTGCTGCAAGGGGCACGTTTCCTACAGGCCTCACCCAAGAAGCGATGCGGGGAGGCACAACACCAGTTTTGCCATACAAACACCACTCAGGGGCTGAGGGATGAAAAGCCCAAGGCTCCTTCCAGAGAGGTACATTACTGTACTTAGGCAGCATCTATGTTCTTACCTCGTCTGTGCCTAGCGGTAATTGCCTCTCGGGCTTTCTTACTGATGAAAACTCTCTCCCTCCTCAGCTAGCCTCAGACGGAAGGCGCTGCACGCTCTTCGTGCTACGTGGTGCACCTTTCCATTCCCCATGCATTTAACGCAAAAGTTTTTCTGTTTGCAAGAACAGACAAACCTCTCAGTTTTCCTTCCTGACAGGGAGATAGCCGTGTTTTAAACCCATAAAACTTTTACAACACCAAACGCTATTTCTAGCAGCGTGCAAAATTATTCACCGGATCCCTGCTCTCCTGCACAGCCATCACTTGCTGCTCACAAAAGGGTCTGAACCTTTCCGGAGAGGAAAATCCCAGCACTGCCTTTATGGCTGCGGGCACTCGTTTAAGAAGACGTACCTCCAAGTGGGGGGAAAAAAAAAAAAAAAAAAAAAAGAAAGTTACTTTTGCATTTTGCCCGTTTCCTGTTTATTCCCCGGTGAAGCCTGCCCGCACCGGTGCGCCCGCCTCGCCCCCGGAGCCACCCACCGGCACGCCGGGGAGCCCACTCGGGGATGTGGGATGCGGGCGGACACGGCAGGCAGAGCTGCACTTCTGCTCATAAACTTTAAAAATTACAAAATTAAAAAAAGGAGGGGGGGCACTTTATCAAATATAGGTCATTTGTGCGCCAAGGCGGCAGCCCCCCCCCCGCTCCTTGCCCTTCCTGCCAAAGTTGCCTGCCCGGACCGCGGCCTCTGCTGGGCGGGGGGGAGACAGCCCGGGACCCGAAAACCCGGGACCCCGAAATCCCGGGACCTTGAAACCCCGCAGCGAGCTCGGCGATCCGGCCTCGATCAGCTCCCCGGGGGCCGCCCCCCCCCAGCCGCTCCCCCCGGTGCCCCCCGCACTCACCTCCCCCCGGCCCCCGCCGAGCGGACGGGGCGCCCGCCGCCCCCGGCAGCCTCCCTCGGTGCGCTGGGGCTGGCTCCGCGGCTGCCTCCAACTCATCCCCAGCCTCGCCGCCGCCGCCGCCGCCGCCGACCGCCTCCTCCTCCTCCTCCTCCTCCTCCTCCTCCCCCCGCCCTGCCCGCCCCGCTGGCTGCCGCCTGTCTGCGGCGAGTCTGGCTCTGGCGGCCGGGCGCGGGGCCGCCGGCGCGGGGGAGGGAGGAGGAGGAGGAGGAGGAGGAGGAGGAAGCGGGGGAGGGGCGGCCGTGCTCCTTCCCCTCCCCTTCTCTCCCCTCCCTTCCCCTCTCCCCTCCCCGCCCCGCCCGGCTCGGCACAGCCCGGCTCGCCAGCCCACACCGCCCCCTGCCGGGGGGATGCGCTGCGGCCCCCCCAAAATGCCCCTTATACCCTCCCCCCCCCCAAATTTTGGGGTGAGGTGAGAGCAGCCAGCCCGAGGCTCCCCCCTCCCTCGGCAGCCGGTGCTGAAGGCAGGGTTGGCAAGGCACGGTGTGTGTGGGGGGGGGGAGGCTCCGGGCTCGATTTTGTCCCGTGCAGAATGAGAAATTTTGTGACATCTCCAAAAAATGTTGCCAGACAGGAAAACCCCGTTCCGGGCACGGCCCCACAGGCACGAACCCAAGGCAGGGTTCGGCCCCGCCTCGCAGAAGGAAGGCAGCGCTCACCCGCGGGTGCTGTCCAGCTCTGGGCTGGTAACGGCCCAGTGACGCCATCCAGCCTCCTGTCACCATCCCTCGTATCTCTGTGACCCCCTGGGACACGGGGCTGTGACACCCTGGGGGAACCTGACCCTCAGCTGTCCCCAAGCCGGGTGGCAACAAGTGCAACAGCCGTAAGTTGTGAAGAAGTTTGAACACCAAAATACTGATGCGCACCGTTACACAGGGAAAAGAAAGGAGGAATCCCCATTTCTACAAACTCACATCATCAGTCCCAGTCCACATCCCCGTCCACGACAGGCTCTGGAGATTTCCCCTTCCTCACTGTACATGCGAGCCAAGAAGGAGCAGAAGTAGCAGGGAGCGGGTAACGCCATCAGCTCTCGTACTCACTACACGCATATGCCTGTTGGACTCGAATGCGCTTCTGAAGTTGAGGTGTTTTCCTTTCTGGCCTCACCTCTGCCCAGTGTCAGGCTGAAGGGAAGGTGCAATCCGCCGGCAGGAGACGGGAAGCCATAAGGGTGCTGCTCCGGCAGCCCCGGGCCAAGGAGGCCACGCTGTGAAGATGACAAGGGCCAAGGCCCGCAGCTTGAGCTGGGGTCACCAGGTGAGACAGAAAATGGGGAAACAGGGTATGAATTCCAAAAAGACAGAAAGAGCAGTGAGAGATAATTTTAGCAACCATATGTTGGATTAATCAGCAGGGAGCCAAAGAAGTATCAAATAAATACAGGAAAGAACAGCTTCCAACAATCAGGGCAATATGTCCGGGGGCTGCTTGTCCTGAAAGTCACAAAAATCATCCAAAGCTCACAGGCTTAATCACACCAGTCGACTCCCACCTGCATTTTACTGGCAAACTGAGAGAACTCTGATTTCCAGTCTGCAAACTGTGGTTTGCAACCAGGAACCAAGCGCCCCGTTTCCCAGTGTGTCCCAGTAAGCTGTGTGCACTTCGTAACAAACGAGTTGGACGTGCTTAGGCTCTGCTCCCTTCAATGACTTCTCCAGGAAAACAAGAAGTCGCTCACTGCAGGCAGAGGTTCTTGTTGTGTGCAAAGTAATATCCCCAACCCATGGAAAACTTTGCAAGTCATAGCAAGATAACCCATCAAGTAACAAAACGTATCTATGCAATACCTGTAGAGTGGATAAAAATTGCGTCTAGAAAGAAAAGATGTGGAAGAGTAGATTAAGTGGACTGTTTTGGTTTACTTTCACACAGAAAACCAATCCTTTATCGTGATAACAACACAGTGAATTTTCCCTAAGAGCACCTCTGCCACACACGGTCCCTTACGAACTGGTGCAATCTATTCCAGGTTCTGTGGTGGACACGACCACACCTGTATATATAAACCCCATGTAGTAGAGACTGGAGGTGCTCTTTTGTTGGTTTTGTTTGTTTGTTTTTGATACCAATCTTGGTTTGAAGGGATTTCTACCATTTCTTCAGAATGCCAAATACGTGTCTGACTCAAATCCTCACAAGTTGGTTAAACAGATTGAAAATGACCAGTTTAACTACTGCCAAATATATATATATATAATTCTCTAAAATATATATATAATTCTCTTCACATTTTCAAGTTTTCTTTCTCTCATTTCTGACAGAAATCAATATTGCAATGTATTTTTCTCAAAACATTTAAATTTTTAAGCTTTAATTAAGTTTAAAATTAAGTTCTTATATTCAAATTTTCAGGCCATACACACCATCTTCAGAGATTAACCAAACTACAAGACAATTTTGACTCAAAGATTTACGTACGTTGAAGGTCATAGAAAAGTATAACGGCAGCAATTTGGGATATTTTCGGTATGTAGAAGGAAGACAGTAAAAAAAAAAAACAACATACTGGTACAGATGGTCAGAAAGTGCTATGTGTATATTGATCTATGCCAGGGAAAAGAGACAAAGGTAACACTCAGTACTCCTGGTACTCGTTCCTATTTGAGATATCCCTGGAAGAGACAAGCTGAAACCTAACATACTGGCACGTGAAAGAAAGAACAATTCCTCAGATATATAAATTCCTTTACCTTTTAATCACCATGATTATCATTTCCAGGTTCTGTTCAGTGTCTGGATGAAGTACAGCTCCACTTAAATATGCCTGAAGAATGTCAGCATTTCCAAAATTTAAAGAGAGAGAGTCTAAGAGGAGTGTTAAGATTTATCTCCTGATAAAGTTATATATCAAGATCTTGGAACTGCATAGAGGTTTCACTCTAAAGAGAATCCCAGAGAGGGCTGGGGTGTATGAAGAGACTTGTTAATGAAATAAATTAATAAATAAGAATTCTCTTCTGTGAAAGCAATACTCACAATATCACGATGCTGGGTTTTCATACCCATTAGGTTGCACTGGCATCCTGCTGGTTTTTCCTAGACAAAGAAGAAAAAGCTCTTATAATTGATTTAAGGTCTAGGTAGACCTGTGCATGATTTTATTTCTTTTATCTTTCCCTCTAAACCTGCTAACAATGTAGTTAATGTTTGGACTGTTGTTGGTGTTAGTTTATCTATTTTTGTACTACTCTATCTTTTCATCTGGTAATAAGAGTGATTTCCATGCTAGTGGGAGGCCGCACAGCAACAACAGGAGCAGGCAGTCACCCCTGCCACGTCCAGAACCCCGCACAAGCACCAAGGAAACCTCAGAGGCAGGCTCTCTGCTGCCTCTGTAACAAACCCCTGGCCCAGTCTTGCTGTTAGCTGTTGTCAGAGACGCACAAGCTGGTGAAGCACATGGTCTGCATGCCCACATCTATCACCGGTAGGGCCCCTTCTCTGGGCTTACTGCATACGCTGCCACTGCTGTCACCCCTTTCCTCTGAGCCTTGCAGCCTGCAAGATGTGCTGTGGTGCTGGGGAGGAAGCCAGCGGAGAAAGTATTTGAACAATTAGGCTGAGAGGAACAAATTTGAATCCAGGGACAGGGTGGCTGCTGGTTTTGGTTATGGGTGACTCATCTTCTTTTCCCACCAGGAAGCCACAGACCAGTGCATCTCAAGTGTTGCCGATTCCTATTATCTGTTTCACTGAGCGAACAGGGAAGATAAAATTAAAACCATTCAAGCCGCAGTTAAGAACACAGCCAAACAACCCATGGGTGCGCGTAATGGGCCAGTCTTACTAAACTACGTGTAAAAGCACGCTACAAGTAAAGCAACACCTAAAACTAGTTAGAAGACTTTTTGGTAGGGTTTTTTACCCAAGAGGTCATCCTGACCTATCTCCCAGTTGTCCACCAGGAGCAGATAAGCACTGATGATTTACAGGGGAAAAAAAAATAGACTGCAACCTTACTGCCACCCTGTAGTATACAGGGACAGAAAAAACTTCACTATGCTAACTTCCAAAAGGCCCTACTCAACCAGGCCCCTGGGGTGGGGAGGGCTGATTTTTGCTGGTGTTTGTGTTGTAACACAAAATCGACAACTTCTAATGTTTCGGTCACAGAGGGATGGAGCCCTCAGCCTGCACTGAACTTCAGAGTAGATGTAAGGTACCCACGTACCCCGATGCACAAATGGACTCATGGGGCCCCCTGGCCACACACTGGGAGCTCTGGGATCTCGACGGTACTTCCAACAGCGTGTTAGAGTGGTGTGCAGTCATGCCGCTCTGGTGACTGTGCTCTCACTGATACGACCACTTTGTCTGCCTTGTTAAGTAGGTGATAGGTATTAAGCAATGACATGAGGGGAAAAGTATGTAAGGATGTAAGTAAAGCCATACGAGAAAGACTACTTATAACATTTGGCTGTTGTAGGAAAAAAAATAAAAATAAAAAAATAAAAAAAACAGTTTGTTCTAGTCATTCACTGAAATCATACGCCAACTTGTGTGTTGCTCCTGGGTGCACGTGCACGCTCACTCATTCTGCAATGTGCTGTTCACCTGCCAATTCCACCCACACACCTGCAGACCTCTCCACTAGATGTCAATCTCAGTTTCAGATAATGACATACATCTAAGAGATGTTTTGGTTTTCTTGTCATGCGGGACCTAACTAAATGGATTTTCCTGCTAAATAAAATGCAACATCAGACCGTAAATTTAGTGAGCATGATGAATACCCAGATTGTACCCTCAGGTTTTAATAGAAAGGTAACGTTAACAGAGCATACAGTTCTTTGTTCCCGTAAGGTTTTGGACAGCAGAAAGGCTTGAAAGGACATCATTAGGCAAAGAAATATAGAGAAGGCAATCAGCAATCAACTACAATGCTGCCAGCTACTGAACGCAGCAAGTCATCCAAGAGCCTGGGAGAGGCATGGCGGTAATCTCGGTTGGACACGCGTTCTCTATCTCTTGTTGTAGTTTCAAAACCTGTAATGTTGGCCATGTGATCATGGCCAACAGCACCAGGCACCAAAAGACAGCACCAATGTACCAGTGAATTTGGAGCCTGTAAAAAAACAGTGGATGAAAAGCTTTGGCAACTATTATTGTCACAGAACTTAGAACTGATGCACAGACAAGACAACTGGCACCCCCAACACTCCCCAAACTATAACGGCAGTTACTACCTCCTCTTTTTCCTAGAACAAGAGTTAAAGAGTTAATACTTCATTGGGAATGAGCATAGATCATGTTGCCAGGTCTACCTTTAGCTTCTGATAAATCAGCCAAGAAAGCTATGGTGTGGAAACCCAGCTGCAAGGAACCAAGAGAAATGGACTGGAATGAGATCAGATCACATAAGCTACCAAATACCACGTACGTTGCATTAAAGAGAGAAACTATATTCCCTGTTAAAAGGGGGCTGAATGACAGAACACCGAGGGAGAGTTCCAGATCAGTATCTTATTAGATAGACTCAACATGTAGCAATTTGATAATATTTGACCATCAAATTAAAAACAAATTCTTATCTTAACATGACTATTCTTCTCTTTTGATAAAAAAGACCCTCAAAGAATTTTTCTTGCAGTTAGCAGATCCTTACAGATCTACCAAGTGTCTTATGAGGCAGCAGAGATTGAAGGCATGGAATCCTAACCTGAAACAGGTTGTTGACAATGTTGCTTTAAAATAAAAATAGCAACTACAGCTCTGAACTGATTCCCTGACTTGTATTTGAAATACCAAATTGTCTAGTTTGCTGAAATGTTGATAGCACTACCACATTAAAATAGAAAGGTATTTAGTAACTTCCATATGCTGTCACATTCATTTATCTGCTTTACAAATTTAGTCCATTTTCTTTTCGGATGGGGGGAAAAAAGCCCCCAGTATGCAAAATCATAATGGTAATAAAATGCTATTTCTAAATCCTCTCACAACACTAAAGCACTTTGGACACTGCTTCAGTGACTACACATATGAAGCAGAATGTACTTTGTTACTATCAATTTACATCCAATTGTACAACTCTATGTTTTCTGCTTTGTAAAATGAAGTCTTTGCCATGTAAAGGATACAAGATTCTCCTTTATAATAACATTTCACAAATATATTTTAATTTTCGATCTGAAGTCACAAGTTGAATTGTGCGGGAGGACAAGGCTTAGTACCTCCATGAGACAGATGGAGAATCTCACTGTCCATGCCAATGACGAAGGCATTAAACAGCACTGGCCCCAGTACCAACCCCTGAGGCAGCACCACTGGTTACTGTTCTCCACCTGGACACTGAGACACTGCGACCATCCAGCCAATTCCTTACCCACAGAGTGGTCCATCCATCAAATTCATGTCTCTCCAACTTAGAGACAAGGATGTCATGGGGGACAGCGTCAAATGCTTTGCACAAGTCCAGGTAGATGATGTCAGTTGCTCTTCCCCTACCCAATGCTGTAACTCCAGCATAGAAGGCCTCCGGGTTTGTCAGGCATGATCTGCCTTTAGTGAAGCCATGTTGGTTGTCACCAATCACCTCCTTGTCTTCCATGTGCCTTAGCATAGATTCCCAGAGGATCTTCTCTGTGATCTTGCATTAAAAACAGCCAGAATCAGGTACTGATCAAAATTTACATTTTAGTGTTCTACCTACTGGACGACAAAGCAGCTATTGACTGCTCGTTGTTTTATAAAATCTAATTTTTAAAGTATACCAAAACCCCTTCTTCTTCAAAAACCTAGCCAGAATTACTTTCTTAGCTACCAGCTCTACTGCACTGCTTTACATTAGTTGTGGAGGAAGTAATCAGTTTGGAAAACACTTTTAAATTAAAGAATTGCCAAATGTTGTTGGACGGAATTCTAACTCTTTTTCAGGTCCACATCAGAAATCCCAATGACTTCAGTAGGATCAGGATCAGCCTCATTTTTTAAATACATGCATATGCACATGTACACTCACAACCTATAGAAAATAGAAAGAATGCTGTGCTCATCTAGTACTAAAATGAAGCCATGACCCAAAAACTTTGGATCATGTCATAGCAATGGGGAAATCATATGAGAAGGTTGCCTAACAGAACTAATTACCTATAAGAGCATCAAGATGTTAGGCCAAACTGTAGTGGAAGAATCAGTATTACAATGTGTAAGCATCTGTCTTTTCTGGTCACCAGTATAATTCAGCTGCCCATACTTTCAAATCCTTCCCAATAATTTGTCACATCCACATTTTTTTATAAGACACTCAATTCTGCCCCTCTTAGGGCTTCAAAGAATAATTCTACCTTTCCATTTATGCAGTTCAAATAAAAAAGCTTATTTTGAGATAAGGATCATCTTCACTGTGTCCCTGGTACTGTACAGAGAACCTTGTCAATGCTTGGACTTAAAAATAAAATTGCCTTCATTTTAAGAACCCTACACTGCAGTAAATTTGTTTTAGTTCTGCCCTTCAACTTTCCCCAGGATAAAGCTGGAGAGCTCTGAAAAGTTACCAACATCCACTTACTACAACTCCTTTTCTTTCTCCTTTTGTTCCCCCACTTTTGGAATCCTTTTAAAACAAAGCCTTTCCACTAATGCAGCATAGAAAATTTTGTAGACTTTACTGTGAAGGAAGGCAATTAAAATTAAGACAAATAGCTTGGACAGACAGCACAGTACTCTAATCGTGTATATACCCCTATGAGCAGTAGCTGAGTGCTTTTTGTGTCTAAGAGACAACGATAACCCTACCTCTCCCTCAAGGCAGCACAGGCTAACACCGCCTGACCCGAGAGCTGTGTTGTCCAGAACCAGAGCAAATGGAACCTGCTGCTGACTGCGTCTGGTTCGCTTTATCGCCTGCTGTGACCAAATGCATTTTTTCACATCTGAAAAAAAACAAACATTTCTACAATTGCTTACTGAAACACTGAAAATAAGACTGTTGTGGTATTCCCCTCTAGCAGACTACTCCCAAAGAGCTCTTGGGAATCCTGTCTTTGCTCTTTTGTGTTAAATGTATCACTTTTTTTTTTCTACTTTTAATCCTCCACTGCTTTTGCAGATCATCTGTAAGATACTTTGAATATTAAAAATCCACATAACACAGTAGTTTAATGCCTTCCATTAACAGCTCTCAAGGCATTTCGTTGACAGTAATCAGCTGTATCTCACCAGCCCAGACACACGCTAGCATTCTTCCTATCCTGTGGACAAGGAAACAACAACAGAGAAGGCCGAGTGGCAGAATCCACCCTTACAGCCAAACTTTAGCCACTAGATCACAAACAGCTGCAAGAGGGACCAAGCATGCCCCAATGCACAGATCCGGATGACTGTGTTAACAGGAGTTCCTCCAATAACTTGCTGCCTCTCATCTCAGATACTTCCTGAGCTACTCACTGATTTAAAAGCGAGCTACCTACAGATCCTTAACATACCTTGCAGACTCCAAGAACAGAGCCCAAAATAAAAAGTCATTAACATTAATCTTTCACAGTTATTTTAGCATCAGCATAATAACTTGAGAGAATGTGGAATACATAAAAGTGATAGATTTTTACATCTTTTTCCTTTAACACACTATTCATTTGGCTGGCACCTTCAGCACTCTTTGCTGACAGTTGAACCACTTGAAACAAGACACTACTAGAAAAATATATTCAAAAACCGTTGAGAAAAATGTTTCTACATTTCAGAATTTTAACTCCAAAGCTTGTGTATATCATCGTGATAGATACAACCCTACCGGGTTATTCGCATATTTCTGTAGCGAATGTTGAAGTACGAAGATGTGCCCTGTCATGTTGTGAAAATGATACCCTGATTCGTATGTTTAATGCAATGAGATGCACAAAAAAAAAAAAAACTGTATTTTGCTCTCAAGCCTATGAAGTGGAAGAGTGTTTTACTACATTCCAAGACAGTTTTCTGCAACTGATTAGAAACACTATGCATTCATTATGCACTGTATAATACAGACTTGCATGAATAAAATGAAAAAAAAAAAGTTTCCTAGGTTAGGAAGTGATTTACTGAAGTTTTGTGTTTTTGCTTTTGGTTCTTTTATGTTAAGTGAAAAGACGGATTGTAATCCTAACACTGAAGAACTCCTGGTGCAGATCAATGCACTTTCAGAAATCCTTCTGATACAATATAATTTGCAGAAATGTGTGTCAATCCACATTGTGGCATTAGCATCTTATTTGTACTTCTTTTCCATTATTGTATCTTATCTTTTCTATGGTAGTTTTCCCCCTCATTGCACTGAATGGAGACTGCCCAAAGAATGAATCAGGAATACGTAGGGGAAGAAGCTCCATTTAGTGAAGTTCTGCCTCACTTGTGCAGGGCTGACATCTTGCTTTTGCTCACTGCCATATTCCCCAGACTGCACTCGAACAGCAGAAAATCGTGAACAAATTGTCACAAACAAGGATGTCAAATGTACATCAAATCAGTAAATTTGCAGTAATTTCTATAAAACGTACACTCTGCCCCAACAACACACGCAAAAGAAGTTGGTCTTTAACCAAGAAAACAAATGGCTTCAGCTAATCTCGAATTGACCTGACAATAACAATTTGCATCCAGGCAGTTAATGCAAACAGTCAACGTATGGTAAGTTACGTAGAATAAGGAGACAGAGCAGGTTATTCCTGCACACACACTCCCAATATACGTGCACCTACATTATGTCAGACAGTCTGGCAACATTTATATAAAACAGCCACACCTATATCTTATGCCAATCTAAGTTATAATGTTGCCAGAAATTTTCACTTCTGCAAGCTATGTCTTTCTGGCAGGACAACAGAGATGCAAAATAATCTCTTTGTTCCTCAAACTTGAGACTTTTCACCAGTGTGCATAGGTGGGCAAATAAATGTGCTTATGGTTTACTTCTAGCTATGCCATCCACAGCTTTTTAGCACATAACCATCCCAAACTGTGTTGCTTCAAAACCAGACAATTATCACACAATGAAGGCTGTCCCTCCCCATGGCTAGTGGATTATCTTCTCACTGCTCATTTCTGTTTAAGCATTGTTGTTGCAGTGATATTTATTTCTGTCTCTGCTGTGCTGGAGAGCGGTAGTTATTCTGAAAGCATGAGATGTGAGCAACAACTTACTTGAATTACACCACATGCAGCGAGGCCCTGCAGAGACCTCCGAGCCTCCCCAGGGGAACAGGCAAACTGTTATCTCCTCGTCCTTCCTCCCTCCAAATATCTGCCCTTCTGCTGGGGGCAAGGCAGCAGAGCAAAGAAGATATTGTTCTGTTCAGCACCATTCCTGGCACCGCATCCCAACAGCAACGTGGAGATCTTGGCGAGGAACGGCACAGCTTGGAGTGCTTCAGCAGTTGCATGGGGCATTCAGCCAGGGGCTGCACAGCTGCTGCTGGAAGAGACTCCAGGCTACCCTCTCGCCTCCTGGGCCTCTCAGCTCTCACAGATCTCTCGCTGATACTGTGAAGGTTGTAACAATATCAGGCAGACTCCTCTCCATCCACAAACCTCCCTATTAATCGGTATAGACTCTACCTGGTAGTTAACTGGGACAATCCCGGCATGAGCTGAGTGCTCAGTTCACCTAAAGAAGCCTCAGAGAACTTCCAAATCCCACCTGCCACTAAAAATAAAAAACAAAAATGCTTTGGAGTCAACATAGCTGTAACTTGTCCGTTCTCAAAGAGAATTACAAGAGCAGAGGAAATTGTTTGTCAGTGATCAGTCTCAGCTTTGTACCAGACAGATACAATTTTATAAGAAATCCAGATGTCATTTAGAACAGTGTCAAAAGTCGAACTAAAATTAGTACCCACTGGAAGTCTTTTTTAAAGAAAAAAAGTACTCTCTGCAGCTTGACAAAGGAACTGCAAATATATCTCAAAATCCTGTATTTCTCTTAGCAATGTCATTGCGTTTTCCCTCATATTAACAGATGGCCCTAAAGAATCACGAGTGGGTACTTTGTCCATGTTTCTGTTTGGATGTGGCTCATAACCTATGATCGGTTTATGTATCTTAGTGGCTCCCTCAGAGTACATAGCTGTCCACCACTATAGCTTGATTTACATGCACAATATCCACCTACAGGAAAAATCCTTATACACTGCAACAGACCAAGATAGGATTTCTACATTTAACAAAACAAATAAGATTGCTGTCAACAATCTTAGGCAATATTGTAACTGCCTGCACACTACGAGTTGGTGAAAGAAGGATAAAACAAACTTTGCTTAATTTGCTCTGGGACAGAGACCCCAGTCATCTACCTACCACTCAGTAAAGCGAGTTCACCTTCCTGCCATGCTGTGCCTACCCAAACTGTAGCACTCACCCCCTTCCACTGAATAAAATAGTGCTTTATTTGCAATGATTTAAATAAAGCTCTCTTTGTCCATGAAAGATCACTGTTCTTTTCAGCATAAGGCATGATCTCACCATTCTGATATAATTGTCCCATTAACTGCATGAAAGAAATTTTACATTGCCACAGCTGAGACAAAGCACTCCAGAAGGTGAATCTAGATGTCTAGAGGGATGTTTACAATTCGCCTCATTGACAGCAAGAAGAACACGGGCCACCTAGCAATTCCCTAAGAATCAGAAGGAAAGGAAAATCAGCATGGGGCTAGGCTGACATCAAGATGCCATTCAGAGTATCCAGCCCCCAAAATACCTCATCCCCATAGTAAGTCTTCTCAGATCGGTTGGCCCCCAGATGCCTTGCAAAATTCCATCTCAGAAGGGGATTAAAGCTGTCACACCAAGGCAAATTTCAGAAAGAAAATGGTCATATTACTGAAGTTGGGCTTTCTTTTAAGGAAGCATCATGGTCATACAATAAATAAGTCTATTGTAAATAGATATTACTACTCTTAACACGTTTTTTGAGCTAGTGACTTTCTTCCAAAGTCACCCTTCCTTCCAGAGGTCTAAACAAAGAATTGAATAAGAGATAATCAGATAGAATAGATGTATAAAAGAAAAATCCTTTCCTTCAGATGCCTCCCAGTAAGTAGATCATTTCAGCAACTTAACACTTATTCTTGAGCTGACATGAGTACGTGAGTCATCTCTAAAACAAACATCACAAGAGGCAGCGACAATAGAAACACGTTACCCTTCAGTGCTTTGAGAGTTTCAATTTATGAAGACTGAATCTACAGAAGCTTGATGCTGAAATAGAAGTACTGATCTGGATGCAAGGATGCTGTAAACAGGCATCGTGTTCTGTAGGTCCCACTAAGGAGCCTGAAGTCCTTGTGACTATGCAGTGTTCTTTGTGACTGAAGTCAGAGATTCAGGGAATGTGGAGTCACAAGGTTAGGCCCATACACTAATCATTGGAGAAGGCAAGTGCCTGGCTAGATTCTCTTACACAGGACTCTTTAACATGACAAAAATCTGCCTAAGCAAGCAGCCTGGGCTTTACCCATCAGAAATACACTGTGTGAAGCCCGAGGAAATTGTCATGCAACTCCCACAACAAGAAATTAAGAAAAAAGCATCCAGGATAAACAGACAACACTGTACCTGCTGTTGCTGATGGAGCAGCTGTTCTCCCTTTTGTTGCTGTTCGGGGACAAGAGGATCTGAGTTTCAATCCAATCTCAAGAAGTTTGGAAAAAATGGCACCAGTACGTGGGCTGGTTTTCAACCAAGCTGACAGAGACATTCTCATATTTGGCATCACTGTTCCAAGCTGGCCTGATTTCCAGGATGTCTTTCTGATCTGGCCAGGCTCTACATTAAAAATATATATATATATTAAAATAAATTAAAAAAAACCTCCAGTTTAGATGAGTTTACATCCTCCAGATGCCTGTTATCTCACTTCTGTTAAAAATTATCTGCTGGAGGGGCTCTTTAGTACAAATGTTCCACAATCTGTTTCCTTCAGAATTAGCTAACTTGACTTAAGAAAACGCCTTTCTAACCTAACTCATTTTGACAGACAGGTTAGAGAACGACTACACACAAAACTAGTAGATCTGAGATGATTATCATCACCAGCTGAAAAGAGGGGGACAAACAGCTGAGGGGCAGTTACCTCAAAACAGGGCAAGATCCAGATAGTAACTTCTGCCCACAACTTAATTTAACTACACTTCTGTATCCGAAAATGCAGCTTATTTCCTGTACATTGCTAGAATCAAGAAAAAAAAATAGTAACACATGAGAAATCATGGTAGTAAAGCTAACCTCTACATCTTCAACAAATATCACTTTCTGCACAGCCATGTGTCAAAGTATCCAAAGTATCTTCCTGAAACCTTGTTTTTTTAAAAGGCCAAGCTACTCCCTTACCTTCAGTGTTCTTGACATTTTTTACCTGTTTGTCTCATTCATACTGCACTGGAAGTTATGAATTACTACTTCATTCTATATTCAAAAATGTGCCTTTGCAATTACACAAAATAAAACTCATTTTCCTACAAAAGACTGGCTGAGAACCTCCATGATGTAAAATAAGATCCACTACAACCTTACTGAAGCCATCAGAAGCATCTTACCTGCATTCTTCATAATAGGGTAACTACTACACTGCGACAGCTGCTTTCGTTTCTGGTGATGCTAGGGATTATTCTTCTTTTAAATAATTCTGTATTATAATAGTTCTGGCAAATAGCCTCGGTTGTTTTCTGCGTTTTGCCTGGTCGGTTGGTTTTGTTTTAAAACTCATTTACAGCAGTACTTAAAATTCTAACAGACAAGTTCCTCTCCATCACTCACAGATGCCTGGAGCTAAGCCAGTAGATCCCCTGAGGACTCTAGGGGGTGGCCAGAAGGGAGACGGAGAGACAGAAACTATAGAGACTACGCAAGAAATACATAGCTTATGGAACAGGCTTTGGAATTACTTCCTAACATAGACAAGCTACCTAACGTGTATTGTTTGAAACCAGGAAAAGCTAAGCAGGTGTGAAGGTGCAGCAAAAGAGTTTTGGGGAAGTGCATAATTCACTTACATTAAATGATTTATGCAACTAAATGGCAAGACTAATCACCAATTGCTCCTCTAGGTATGTAAATGCTTTGAAAATTGAATACCACAATATAATTGGCTTCATTTCTAAAAATAGCAAAACTCTAAAATTACCATTCAGCTACACAATAGGTTGCTAGCCTTTAAGCCAATGTGTTTTTTTTTCATGCAGAGAGAGCTTTTAAGCACACGGTCATGTTTTATCAGTTAAAAATGGGTAAAAATCTTTATCACATGATTTTAGGTTATGTTCATATCTTTTGTTGTGTGATTTTAGGTTCTGTTCATATGTTCGCACATATTTTGCTTTCTGTTTTGTCACAAGGACAATACAGCTTAGACACATTGTAGTACCACTTGTCTTTCCACTGAATTCTTTTGGTTGCTTAATTATTATTCAATTTTCAGCTATTGTCAACAACTAAGTGCATAAAAATTCTCCTTTATTCTTTTTTCACTCCCTGAAGGGAAACCTAAGGGGCTGGCAGATGTGTGAAGTTCAAAAACTGAAACTAAAAACATTAAAAGTTCATGCTGCTGGTCCATTTTCTCCATAGCTTTTCTTATAATGTGCTACGTTTAGAAGAAAGACTTTTTTGAACTGGCGGTACAACTATTTAAAAAAATAATCAAACTGCTTTTTAAATAACTATACACAGATAACATACATACTTAAATAATTTACATCCATAATATCTACTTGTAATAAAACAGAGGTTGCACCGAACTACGGGAAATTCCCTTCTGATCCTAATGCACAACTCCTGTTCATCTCATATGAGAAACGGTAAAGTATCCAAGGCGACCCTTCAAAAATGATGGTTTGGAGAGAGATTCTTATCAACTATTTAAATCTTCAGAAAAATTCCAAAATTTCACTTGTGAGGTCATCTTCAGATTCCATTAAACGAATCTTCTGTCCTTAACGCTCAGCAAAACAATTTAGAAAGGAAAGCAAACTTGTTTGGGAGAGGCTCAGAACAGAGCACTAGGCCCAAATATTCCCAAATTTTGGAAAATCTACTCCACGATGTCTTTGTTTATACAGGAGGACAGAGAGAGGAAAAAAAAAACGTGAGGAACTGTATCAACATCAGCAAAGTGAAAAGGACGTTGTAATGTTTTGCATTTGCACCCAATGTTTCCCATACAGAAAATAAATCAAGAAACCTCTCCAATACCAGACACCGCAAGGATGCTCAAAAACAATACTGAAAGCTCCTAAGCCTCACGGGATATGCTCTCAGAGAATCAATGGGGTGACACACCTTGATTTACCTGAAAGGAAGAAAGATTTTTCACGCTCTTTGTGTCTTAAACATGCCAGTGGGTTAATTCACAAGCCTTCGTTTCTCTGGCATTGCTTTCCCTCTCCTTGGAGGCCCTCGTCTCCAGACATTGACAGCACCCACAGGAACAAACAAGCAGAGCTTCTGAGTTGATTTTCACGCAATTGCTGAAAACCTGAAAGATAAAGGTGAAGAACACCTGAATAGATTATTGAAAAAGAAAAAAAAATCTGCAATATGAGGACGCGAGATATTTCTTTCTGAATGCAGAAATCCACTTGCCTAGCTATCATCTTTTACCATGAACAAACTTTCAAAGAGTGTTTCTCTCTAGTACTCATGAGTCATTTTCTAACACCGCGCCTTTGGCGGGTTGAAGCATTTTGAAAGTGGAAAGCAAACAAAATTGCTTTTAATGCACTCAGAAGAGGGTACTTCAGGTTTTTTAAAAGCCATTTTTTCTCTATCTTTTAGCTGCTAGGAGGCTTTAAATGGGACCCCTGTAGGTTTTTGTCTGTAAACCATACGAGAGCATAAAAGCTTGGAAAACTTGCAGAGATTCTGAAGCAGGTTCACACAGCTTCATTGAAACTGTGTGTGGTTTTGAAGCTCACCAGGGCTCTAGTCACCAGGAACCATTTAAAACTGCCAACTTAAAAAATAGATTTAAAACTCAGAAAGGATTATGAGGAAAATGTAAGGCATTTTATCAGGCTTTCAGCTGGAAAGAAAAAAAAACCACCATTCTGTAAATAGGGAAGAATGGGTTTTCATTCTCTGAAGGTTTTTAGGTGTTGTTTCTTTGAAAACAAATATACTGCCCTAGAAAAGGGATCAGAGCAACCTCTGTAAACACAGCCTGAATTAACCTATATCAAAGCGCTTTACCTGTATCCCAGAATCAGTCTGATGAATCCATCATACCAACACGTGGTGACTCAAATATCTCCAAGGTACTTGCAGCATTGTTACAATGGTAATGTGTCAAATCTTTCTGTCTTCGGAGGTGACACGTCTCAATCCCTTCCAGTCCCAATCAGAAGAGCCAGCAAGGAGGTTTGGAAACCTATCCCTGCCATCCATAAATACCAGGAGAAACCTGAAAATGCTTTCATTGCTATGAAGAAACATTCAAATAAGATTTTCTAATTAACTCCGTTATCTCACTGTCACTAGTTTGTCATTTCACATTGTAAGAAGGCTTACTAGAACTTGGTGCAAACAGAAGAAAATGGAAAAATATTGCTTTAAGTATTGAGACATGAAAAAAATTATCTCGGTAGGACCTAATTTGGCATTTGCTGTACATACACTGTTGCCACTGAAGCCTGTGAGAGCTTTGTGTGGACTCTTACTCCAGCCAGTGTTGAAACTCTAGTAAGAAACCAAGAAGCTAATGGACAGAAATAGAACTGTGTTTTTCACATCTTCTGATGGCAAATGGTACAGTGGTGAAATAGGTACAGTATTATGGATATTTGTTGTGGGACTGATTTTGTCACTAGCGTTGCTTTTAGCTTTTATACTCATTGCTCATAATTTTTATATTCGTTGATATTGAAGACTACTCAGCAGTGCTGTTGATTTGAGATTAACCACTCGATATGTCAGCAGCTGTGCAATGCCAGGAAATCGATGTAGCTGTTCACTGAGAACACAAAGACCATGGGATTTATCATGGAAGCCTCGTTTTCCACAGTCACAACAAGCCATGGAATTAACTCTTACCTCAGAAAGGTCTATGTAACATCTCTTCTGTTAATACACAATACCCCAAAGGCTGTTGGATTTTTTCCAAACACCCTACCGACGTAACATTGGCCCACATCAACTGACCAAAATCTATAAGGTGTGTACCTGCATTAAGAACAGGAAAGTAGAGAATCAACAGTTTCTTAAGTCCTTGGAACAGCTGAGACTTTATTTAGAGTGCTCCTGGAGGTACAAAGCAAAACATTCAGACCATGAAGAAGAAAACAAAACATTTATACCTGCCTACTTGGAGTGGAGGGGACAGAGCACCTGTCCCCAAAATCTAGCGGCAAGATACGTCTAACAGGTGCTTAGAAGACTTTATTCCCAAAGAACCCACCAGTACACTGCCAACCTTGTGTGTACGCTTGTAGCAACATTTGGTGCTTCAGAAGTGGGGGAAGGCAATGAGAACAAAACCAAAGCAAAAAAACAATCACACTTTCAGAGGCCAGGGAAGGGAAAGGGGTAGAGGGAAGGAGAATTCCTGGATCCTACAGGTAATTCTGAAGCATGGCATTAATACAGCACAAGTGTCATGTAAACAGTTACTCAAGTAGTCACACTGTTTAAAAAAAAAAGGGGGGGTGGGGGGAAGTACTATTCAAAGTACCACTCAAAGAGTAAAGTCTGGAAGAGTATGGCCCATGGCTGGCATCTCTATTTCTTTTCCATCACTTAGACCAATTTGAAGAAAATCCCTGCAAAGAAGCTTTCATAAGATGGCATTTTTGTGATTCAGCATAGCACCAATATTCCTTTTGAGTTTTATAACTGTTCCTAGAACATTCTTGGCAATGAATTTAAACTTTTTGAAAGAGGTTGCATTTCACTGTAAATGGTTATCTGGTATTCACAACACTAAATAAGCATTTGAATATTTATTGTGAGCACATTGCATTTTAGGGAGAACACACAAAGATTCTTACCACAATTATCTTGTTCCAGCTTTAATATATTAGCTGTCACCTCTTTAATAGATCTGGTGAGAAAGGAAAGTTTCTTTCTTTAACTCTCTTTTCCCCCTGAACGCAATTACCACCTCATTCAGAGCTCTTTGTGTCCACCTAATCTCTCTGATTATGTCTCTGACACCACCACAATACTACATGACTGACATACCTGACAGCTGTGACTGGTGACAGAACACTCACAATGAAAACCAGCTCTATGCAGGATGAGTATTACCTACCGCCAGCCTCACAGAGCAGACATGGAGGGAAGGTAAGAAAGGGGTGGGGGCATTTCACGACTAGCCTAACCCCTACCGATTTTTCCTCCTTTTAGAGCCAAACAGCATTGACAAGCACAGCCTCTTTGTACATACCTACCTAATGAACCAATTGTTGGATGAATACAAAAGAATGCCCATTAGTATTTTAATTTTGAATTTATAGGGGAGAAAATGCATGTTTGGAGACCTGACTTACAAGTAGGACTTGATGGATCATTCTGTCTCTCCCGGCCCTTTTATGCTTCTCCGGGTCATAACTCCCAGCTGGTGCTCAACTGTCAGACTTAGGCAGGTGGCAAAAGATGGGGGCCTGCAAGGAAAGCTATACCTGAAACTGTCCTTCCCAGACAGCAAACTGCCTCTGGAATCAAACAGAAACCATTTCAGAATTCAGCACTTCGAGCCGTAAGGACATGAAGTAGTGTTACAAAGAACTGGCTAAGAAAATAACAGCAGTGAGTGCGCTAATCAGGGAAAATATTAAGGTAGAGGGCCTTCTGAAGTGTCTTAACCTTCCAGGTTTTGATGTGGCATTTCTTGTGAAAGTTGCATCTTGTCACCATTGATATCCTTTTCCCCACCAAAATAAATAAATAAGTAAATAATCTCAGACCAGGCATGAAGCAGATTTTTCTAAATATATCAAATATTTTGAATGACAATTTGGATGCATTTTTGGGGCAGCTTCAGACATTACGTGTTTCCAGAGTCAGAGGGAAGGGACAGAAATCAAAGTAACATTTTCAAATCGAAATGTCTATGGGTCAGCCAAAACGTAGCGCCCAGTTTTCAGAGGTGATCGGGTAATATCTACATGAAATTAAGTGCTTTATATCCATCTGGTTTCACAACTAACACTTGCTCATCTAAATATTTTCTTAGACAATTATAGAGGAAAAAGAAAATAGGAGCTTGAAGGATATGGTTAGGAAAGCCTTGTGGTCAAAATCTATGTTATTGAAAGCTGAACTGTTCATTTTCTGTATTAACTTTCTTATGTTGTGAGGTGTTCAATGCTGTTACTATAGGTTCAGCACAACATTACAGCAAGTTTTAAATGTTTTAAGGAGCAGTTTGCTTAACTGTATGAAATGTTTAAAGAAAACCCTCTTTTTAACACTACATGGTCCAGCTTGCAATACCTGGTTTTGTACTTGAAGTTACCCCTACCTAGTTACCTATAACACACGTTCCGTGGGAGATCAACGAACTAATGCAAAGCTGTTAAGAAGAAAATTCATTTATGTTAATAAGTACTTTGAAAAAAAAATGTTTTTGTCAACTCAAAATTTTAAGTAGGAAACTAGAATCAACATTCTAGTTTAACTGGTAGATTTGGTGAGAAAATTGGTCTTATGCAAGCATTGCCACTTCAATATTACGAACAGTCAACTTTCTTACTGAATATGAGGCATCACTGCAGGCAGGCTGATCCTTCACATTTCGTATCTTTCTTACTGATTGTAAGGATATGCATACTCTTCATCTGTGCTATACAGTGAAAGCATTAAGGCAAGAAATTCTATTAGCTAGCTTGTGTAAAAAAAAAGTTAAAACAAAATAGAAGATAGCTGTGAATAAAAGTCAGGATATTCAATTGCAGATCCAGGGATGACTGATCTTACGTCAAATGCCCATTCTTTCATTAGCCTCTAAGGACTTTTGTTCCCATAATGCCTTTTTTCATTACCAAAGATGCTACAACATAGAAACCTAGCATACTTTGAGTACATAAGATACATTACCTACTAACCTCGTAGTGAACTCTGATAACCCTGCAGCCCCCCAACTCCTCCACAGATCCTAGGAACAGGAATATATCAGCGTTTCACTTAACAAGCATTCCTACCACAGAAATGCCATAATGTCTTTAATACTCTACCTCAAAAAGCCACCACCACCCTCAAGAACTTACTTTGTAAACTAAAAGTCCTTCACAAAATCCTCTTTACCATTTTAACCTTTTATATAATCAAAATAACTTTCTAGACAGCCGGGCCTTGATATGCACCTTTACTAGGTTGTCTGAAACACTAATTAGTTTCAGATGCCAGGGCAACAATTTCCAAAACACACTGAAGCACGTGTACAGAATGTATTATAACTCCATTTGTAGTCAATGATGTGAAAACTTTACAAAGCTGTTGAATAATTATGATTACTAATATCCCAATTAGGCTGAGCAGGTACAAAGACATCCTCAGTGTCAGACACTTAATGAATTTCGAAAAATAATTTATTTCTGAATTTTCTCTCTGATTGGTATTAAAACCAGCACTTAAGATTACCCTAATTAAAAAGAGATTTCTCTTTTTTTTTCCTAAAAAGTTTGCCTGCTTGGCATGTTTGAGCCAATCTCCACAGTCTGAGACAAAGCACTGCATCCAACACAAGAAAATTGAAAAAAGTTTCAAAACCGACAATGAGCAAAATGAGAGACAAGAATTACATACAAAACCAATTCTGATTCCTTGATCACAACTGTTGTGGCTTGGACTCTTAATTAAATTTGATTTGCAGTCTTTGAGAATCGGTCATAGTTGTTCTATTTTTCTGTAACCCTAAAAGAGGTAAAGACAGACAGCAGGGCTACTTCATAGTACGCACTGGATAACTCAAAGCAAGATCACATTGACCAAAAAAGTTTGTATAATCTGTGTAGATAAGGCAACTGTGGGTAGAAGCAGTCTCATTTTACAGACTAGCAATGAAACTAGCTTGAAGCAACTTTCTCAAGACTTTTGAAGTCCCATTGATGTTGCCAACTTGCAACTAAAAATACACTGGCTATGCTCCAGCTCTTGGACCTTCATTAGCGGGGAAAAACTTCATCTAGAACTGATAAATCAACCATCCAGTAAAGATTTGGGCTTCCACTGAAGTACTCCTTTCCTCTTCTTTGTCTTCTCTACCCCACAATAAATAAAAAATAAAAATCTGTCTTCAAGTTCACGTTGCGCACGCTACACCTTATCTTTTCCTAAAGATAATTTGCCCTACCTGTATGTGACAAGCTTCATGTCTAGAAATCCTAACTGTTGCTAGTACATCCAACAACTGTTGTAACCGTAACAAAATAGTACGCCGTACTTAAACTGCAAAAACAAAAAAAAACATAGTGATGCCAAATTTATTTATTTATTCAGTAGGTAGCTTAATTGCACATCATGTAGCACTAATAGAAATTCCTGTTAAATAAACATTTGAAAACAAGAGCCTAAGGGGTAGAATAATGAAAATATTAGAAGGTTACCTATCCTTCTTCCCTCACCTGGAATAATTTTGATTTGTCTTATGAATACAAATCAAGCAATATAATTCAAACAGCCAAACAGCTGCTGGGACGAGAGCTCTAGGGATGCTTTCTAATGCAGAGTCTAGTCACGGAGTTACCAGTCTCTAGTTTCCTCTTCACACTGCAAAGAAACTCATTGTCATTAGAAGCAAATCAAGAGAAATGGGCTGCAAATAGATGCCAAAACATTTAGCATCACTGGCAAACCAGGTCTTTCTGAAATAAACTGAATATACAAACAACCATTGACAAAATTTTGGATGTGTTCTAACAATTCTTTTATCCTTACAGAAACCAGCACTGCAAAATCTTAGCACAAGGAGGATTGTCATCTACCCTTGTGGAAATGACTACTAAAAACATTGTTCCAATGGATAATGAAAGGGACAAAACTACATAGCTCTTACTAACAAGCACCGATCCTTCTTCCTTAGCAGTCCAGCATCGTTATTAGCAGACAGTGATCTAAAGACAGTTTCTACAGTGAAACCAGGGCTTTTCAGAAGGTAAGAGGTTAATCAACCCTCTCACTAACAGGTTCAGAAAAGATGACCATCAGGTTGGACATGTACAACTAAATCATAGCAGAGTTTATTAAAATGTCAGTTTTAAGTAGATGGTCTACTGCTAGAGTAGTAAATGTGCAACAAACATGCCTTCTATGAGCAACGAATCACAAGCCTTCTCTTCAGTAAATAAGACTTGTCAATGTAGCTAAAGAGAATCTGTAGCATTAAACTGTTGTTGCTAATGACTGTGCGTCCATTCTACGTATATCTCAGAAGTATTCTACACTAGCTGTAGTCTGATTTCAGAGATCAAGTTTCTGATAGATATTGCAGTGTTTCTGGAGGATATCTTTTGGTTTCAACTCATCCAAAAGTAATGCAGTTGGCATACTCTAAGACTGGTCAGCAACACAAGTCAAAGCACAGTGAGTAGAGATAATTAGGAGGTCTACTCCAAAAGCACTTCTACTGTTTATATGGAAAATTGTTACACAAGAACAGGTAGCTCATTCTGCACACAAGAGCCACTTTAGCATTCAGAAATACTATGAGGAGTGTACTTTAAAGTAAGTATTGGTGAGATATCTCGAAGGAACTATGACTCTCAACGAAGACAAGTCCCTTAAAACCTAGTGGAATGAATAAACAAACTAAGACAAAACAACCCCCCTCGTGCCCTCGCCCAGCATCTGCTCAGCTGTACATTGTTTACTCCCAGAGCAATCGGGGAAATGCACACATCAGTCCTTAGCTACACAGTTATAACAGCTTCACAGAGTATGAGACACTTTCTCTTGATTATCTGCCTTCCTACCAGGAACTAGGTCCTGTAAAATTCCTTCCACTTCAGAGATAGAAAGACGAGGCTTCTAATATTTAAGTTTAGCGGTAAATTGAGTTTTCTGCCAAAGTGGGATCTCTTGAAAGATTGACTTAACATCCTTACTGCATTTCATTCAACACTGCAGGTGGGCTATATGATTTCTGAAAGTCTCTTCCAACTGAACTATTCTAGTCCATTCTTGAAGACTAGATAAAGTTACTGTGGTACACAGTTATCTGCAACCGTATGTAACATTTTAGAAATGCCTTTTCAGAGGAAGAATTGAAGAGGCCACTGAGAAGATGCCAGAATTTTTGTAATGGCTTAATAACATCTCTCCAGTGTACTTCCAAATGTTTTATTTCATCAACAAGACTAGTGTCTTGAGTAGAGTACCTCTAGGCAACAGTAGCTTGAGTACCGAGACTAGAGTACCTCTGGACAACAGTAAATCATGTCCCACCTGTACTCAAAGGATTATGTTGTAAAACTCTAAAAATAATAATAAAAAAAGGCTGGTGGCAATGGGCTGCAGGGTCTTAATTAGTATTATTAGCAAGAGAATTTTATTTGAGGGTTACCAAGAAAAGTCTGTAGGTCATATAACATCACTCGGGGACATGACATGCTCTGCTAGTTATCTGGAGATAGACAGAAAAGATCTCTTTTTGAAATTAAGGTCATTCACCAGTCATGGTGGATTATACTTCATGGCTTTATGGGCCAGAGGAAATACACTATACCTATGGAGATAAGAATTTATTTTGATCTGATCAATCATTCAAGTTTACTAGTTCAAATTATCCCATGAACACACATAAAAAGTCAAAGTATAGCTATAATTGTCATGCAAAAATGTCTTAGCTTTAATACACCTGAGGGTGTTATTTATACCCTTCCACTATTCCCCTTTGTCCTAAAGTTGGCAGTACCTTCCTCCAGAATACTATTCTTCTTCAAGAATAATAGGAGAAGGTCAGGAGAGGCTGACAGCATCCTAATGTCTTCACCAGGGATACGAGCTCCTCCTCTTTGCACTGAAGTGTGTTGTTGGCACTTTATTCAAACTTGTAGTACACCTGAAAAGTAGCACAATTGCCTTTCCCAGGCCCAAATGGCCACTGCTTGTTTGTTCAGTTAATGTGTAAATGCCACTGTACAGGTATTTAGAGATTAACCTTAGACGGGAGGGACAATTGTCATTTGACAACTGGACAACTGTCAAATCAAGTTAAAAGCAGCTCAGGCCTATGAGAACCTGTGCTACAAGGGTAATGTGTACTACCTTTGTTGTACTACCTATAAGCAAGTTTAAGCTATAGGATTTCCTAAGTATGCTGCATAGTTATTTGAAAACTCTTCCAAAGATCAATTTTAACCACTCCTCAGGATACAGCATCAGATGATGTTGAAGCTTGCCGCATTGCAGAGTCTGGGATCATAAGGCAAGGACACCTTCAGAACAGAGGACAACTGGAAGGTATTCTGCTAGGAAATGCATTGAGCTCAGTGTGGATATCTTCAAAGCCTTTTTTTCACTTCTGGAAGAGGGAGACTTCCAATTGTGCATCTAAAACTGAACCAATATTGGCTTTTGGACACCAAAGTCTTTCTCAAATAAGGAAGCCAAGTCTCTTGAGGAAAGGCAGCTGACAACATAAGATTCCTTTCATTCCAGTTCAGTATTCAGAAGTACACAGCCACCACATCAGCGAGGGAAACGTGCAAGCAGCAACAGCCAGCGAGAAGGCGAGAAGATAGTCACAGTATCTAGAAGACAGGAGATTACACATACCCTGCTAGAATACACTGGAGGCAAGTCTACTGATATCTAGTAAAATTTATTTTAGTAAATCCTCCATTTCTTGTTGTCCAGGCTGCTGAGAAACTACATTATAATGACGAAAAAGCAGCTGTAGTACACTTCAGTATACTTTAACATAACTGTGGTAGAATGTATCAAAAGCAATTCATGTTTTCCCTTCAAAGTTATCTTCAAATATCAGTACCCTTGGGATCCACCCAAGGGTACTGAGGGAACTGGCAGAGGAGCTGGCCAAGCCACTGTCCATCATTTATCAGCAGTCCTGGCTATCGGGGGAGGTCCCAATCGACTGGCGGCTAGCAAACGTGACGCCCATCTACAAGAAGGGCCGGAGGGCAGACCCGGGAAACTACAGGCCTGTCAGTTTGACCTCAGTGCCAGGAAAGCTCATGGAGCAGATCCTCCTGAGAGTCATCATGCAGCACTTGCAGGGGAAGCAGGCGATCAGGCCCAGTCAGCATGGGTTTATGAAAGGCAGGTCATGCCTGACGAACCTGATCTCCTTCTATGACAGAGTGACGCGCTGGGTGGATGAGGGAAAGGCTGTGGATGTGGTCTACCTTGACTTCAGCAAGGCTTTTGACACCGTCTCCCACAGCATTCTCCTCAAGAAACTGGCTGCTCTTGGCTTGGACTGGCGCACGCTTCGTTGGGTTAGAAACTGGCTGGATAGCCGGGCCCAAAGAGTCGTGGTGAATGGAGCCAAGTCCAGTTGGAGGCCAGTCACTAGTGGCGTCCCCCAGGGCTCGGTGCTGGGGCCGGTCCTCTTTAATATCTTCATCAATGATCTGGATGAGGGCATCGAGTGCACCCTCAGTAAGTTCGCAGATGACACCAAGTTAGGTGCGTGTGTCGATCTGCTTGAGGGTAGGAAGGCTCTGCAGGAAGATCTGGATAGGCTGCACCGATGGGCTGAGGTCAACTGCATGAAGTTTAACAAGGCCAAGTGTCGGGTCCTGCACCTGGGGCGCAATAACCCCAAGCAGAGCTACAGGCTGGGAGAGGAATGGTTGGAAAGCTGCCAGGCAGAGAAGGACCTGGGAGTGCTGGTGGATAGTCGGCTGAATATGAGCCAGCAGTGTGCTCAGGTGGCCAAGAAGGCCAACGGCATCCTGGCTTGTATCAGGAACAGCGTGACCAGCAGGGCTAGGGAGGTGATCGTCCCCCTGTACTCGGCTCTGGTGAGGCCGCACCTCGAGTACTGTGTTCAGTTTTGGGCCCCTCGCTACAAGAAGGACATCGAGGTGCTTGAGCGGGTGCAGAGAAGGGCGACGAAGCTGGTGAGGGGTCTGGAGAACAAGTCCTATGAGGAGCGGCTGAGGGAGCTGGGCTTGTTCAGCCTGGAGAAGAGGAGGCTCAGGGGTGACCTTATCGCTCTTTTTAGGTACCTCAAGGGAGGCTGTAGCGAGGTGGGGGTTGGCCTGTTCTCCCACGTGCCTGGTGACAGGACGAGGGGGAATGGGTTTAAGTTGAGCCAGGGGAGTTTTAGGTTAGATGTTAGGAAGAACTTCTTCACTGAAAGGGTTGTGAGGCACTGGAACAGGCTGCCCAGGGAAGTGGTGGAGTCACCATCCCTGGAAGTCTTCAAAAGACGCTTAGATGTAGAGCTTAGGGATATGGTTTAGTGGTGGGCTGTTAGCGTTAGGTTGGAGGTTGGACTCGATGACCTTGAGGTCTCTTCCAACCTGGAAATTCTGTGATTCTGTGTGATTCTGTTGTCAGAATTAAACTGTCTCATATTTAAATGAATTTCACTTGTTCTTCTATCAACTTGCAGAAAGGAATAGTTCTCATAGCTTATGAACATTATGCTACTGAAGGCATATGGCTACCTGCTACAGAAATAAGCTATCAGACAGCCAAAGGGTACGAAGGGCATAATAGCAATGGGTAACCTGACTGTATAATCAGGTTGTAGATCATTCTACAATATAAAAACTGGAGAGTACTCAACAAAATTAGTAAGAAACCAGTTTAGCACATACAAAAAATAACTTTTCTGAAAAAGCAATGAACTTCTGGAGTTTGCTGCCCCATGAGGTGGTACATGACACAAGATGTCAAGGTGTTCAAAGAAGTATATTAATAAATTCATGAACAGGTGCTTAAATGGAAAAAAATAATAGGTGGGAATCTCAACCTTCCATCCCTAATCCAATGACTGCAGATGGCTGGGGAAGTACAAGCAAAGGGAACCAAAGGCAGCATGTCATGCTTACGTGATCTCCCAGAACATCATCTCTAGCTTGCAACTGTTAATAGACAGAACGCTAAGCTAGATGAATCATTTTGTAGGGCTGAAGGCAGTATTGCTCATGTTGAACTTATGTTTTCACATTGCTAGGATTAAAAAACAATGCTTATGTCTGCCACTGAACTGTGCAGAGGTATAGGATAAATGTCAGCTTTATGGTCCCACCTTTACCAGGTGGAAGGCATGATATTTAACAAGTCAGCTTCTGTACTGCAACCACTTCCCCCCGCACCCCAAAGCAAAACAAAACACACACACAAAAATAGCTTTGCTAGGTTCCTGCTTCCTAAGAGCAGGAAGATTAATCATCTACCTACAGCGAGGAACCCTCTAACAACCGAAGACAGAAATCAGATAGAATCAACGGTTAACACGCTTTATTTCTGTATTTACAATGCTAAAAATAAAGTACATTCATATCTAACTAGTCCTAATAAATGCAAAAATAGAAAACCTCCCTCTTCAATGAAAGTGCAGAAACATAAGTTAGAACATGATAACTTTAAAACGTACAATGATATTTCTCAGTGTTTTTACTAGGAAAATATACTTGTAGAACAAGCACCATAATTCGTCTTAAAGAAGACTTTCTGTCAAAGCAGCATCACAGGGCAAAACAAGTAGGAAGTTAGTATGGAAATGTGGTAGCAAATCCTTCAGTATTTTAAATTGCATGAACTGTTATAAATTATTATAAGGGGCTATAAAACTGTTCTGACTTTTCTTTTGCAACAGCTTTACCACATAGTCGAATATTAACATAGCCATATTTGTCCGTATGCACAGCCAAGACAGCTTCAAATATGCCTTCTGCAGGTGGCTTGAACTGGACTGGCACGTTGATGTAATGATGGGATCTGTAAAGAGACAAATTATGTGTACATTCAGTGTTAATATGCAAGTAAGTTGTACCAGATAAGAGAACTTCTAGTTTTGATTTTCCAAAGAGCAGTGTACTGAATGCATACTGGATCAATTTATTTATTTTTATAGTTTTGATCTATTTATCTTAGAGGGAGTTCAATTGTAAAAGATTATTCTTTCCTACTAACTATACAAAGTATTAGTTTTCATTGCTGCTAGTCTAGCTGCCTAGGTTTGGTCTGCCTCTTTGCAAGAATATCGATAGTACCTTAACTATATTTAGAGCACAGTTACTACATTTCTTCCTTTCAAAATTCAGTTGAGTATACTAAAATTTCCAATTCTTGATTGATTTGAAACTAGTAAAATGGTTTCGTTTCTAATTGCTTCCATATGAATAAATATTTCACGTGAATCACCACAAGCCAATAAATGCATCCACCCTCAAACAGTATTTTCAAGATGTTGCATCATATCTTTTTAGATTATATAAGTGTTCTTCTATTCAGAGTGCATAAAAACATACCAAATAGTAAAAAAAAAAAAAATAAAGTCAGCTCTAGGTAGGATGTAATGGCTGGTTGTCTTAATTGTCAAAAGCCTAGAGCGAACATTTTAAAATATAAATACTATCTATACAAGCAAAGAAGCTGGAAGTACTAAGTGGCAGCCTAATTGATTCCATGGCATACGATGGAAGTAGACAGGTAACAGTAGCAGGCATGTAGCAGAATAAGGAAAAACAAACAGCAAAAGTCAGTAAGACAAAGAAAATAAGACTGTTTTTAAGACTGTTTTTAAACTTTATTGTAATTCTACTTTTCTGCCCTGAACAGTAATTAGTGCTATCCAAACTCCTCTGCATTGTGTTCGTTTCCCCTACTTTCTCCTGATTTTGTTCCTATCTCTCCATACATGTTTCCTTCTACAATGATCCAACCTATTGTAATCAGTCTGTGCACTTACCCTTCTTCTACACTTGGAAGTCATAATATTTGCCCTATGCATAAGCCTGATCCCAGCTTTTTTTTTATTATTATTTTTCCCTTAAAGCTTGAAAATGTATTGAGATACTTTTTTTTTTTGTTAACCAGAATGTGATCGGTGAGGTAACCTGTTCAGAGTATACGCCATCAGAATATAGACTGACATGCTATTGTATTCTTTAATTGAGTTGGTAGAAAGACGACACAATCATGAAGTACTGAGCTAAAATAAACAATACAGCAAAGGAGTTCAGCCAGATAAGTGTTTCATGTCATACTTTAGTTTTATACAACCAATCTGCCAAGCTCTGCCTCTTCAAACACCTATAACATATGGGATGAAGATACTTATTCAGCTTAGTTTTTTTTTTAAAAAACAACTATTTTAAAAATGAAGAACATCAGTAAGACCTTTTCTCTATAACAGATACATCGCAATAGAGAAGAAAATTTAGTAAGAATCAAGACTACAGCTGCATACAACCAATCCACTCAGGGCTTTACAAAAATAAAAGTAAATTCAGGAGGGATGCAAAAGTCTATATCATCTTCAAAATCACATGTGTGTGTTTCCTTACATATCTTAACATTTACTCAAAAAGAACAATATAACCAAACTCAAACTTACACTATTAAATAATAGTAAGTCATGGATGATTCCTTTCAAGAGATGGCCCCAAATAGTTAACATGATCTCAATAATATTGAGCAGTTTCTCAGCATACAGCAACTATATTCCATTTACTTTGACCAATGAATTCAGGTATATATCTAGTTGGTGCTATACACTGTCCTTTCTAAAAGCAGAATTAGTCAGATATTACTCAGTTCGCTTTGTAGCAGCCAGTTGACTTCTCACTACCAAGATAAGGTTTAACAGCCTTGAATTCTCATATTTCCTAGTCCAAAGGGAAAGATGCTGTTTTCACTTTCTTCAACAAAGAAAACTGGGAAGGTCAGACTCCAACTGTAACAGTTCTTTGGTCTACATAGTATAAATGCTCTTAATTCATGGAAGCAACCCAGAGGATTTTTCTGAAGTACAGTAACCAGAAACATAGTCAAAGTACTGTCAGGACAACTCAAATTCACATGCAATTAACTGTTTTGGTCTTAATGAGAAGTTTTACTTCAGTTCAAACTTGTCACTATGCCCACAACTCAGCCTATGAAGTCTATGTGGCTTTTACATGTTATTGCATCAATTTCAAGTGGTATTTCTAAAGTCAGGTATGCCTGAAGCCTACTTCATAGTCAAACACAAACTAATGTTGTAGTCCTTCAAAACCAGTATTTCAACAGAAACAGTACTGGTAAGCTGCATCTAAATCATAGTAACCAGGTAACCAATAGTGAATGATGAATCACAATGGCAAGAATAATAGCGACTGGAAACGAAAATAAATCAGTGAAGCGCAGAAGAGTTTTACCTTTTAGCACAGTATCTGAAATATCTACTACCTAATAAATATCTATTATCTAATAAATATCTAATATCTATATCTGAAATATCTACTACCTAACTAATCAGGTTATTTCAGATGGCTTCTAAAGACAATAGAAATACCTTAGTTTTCAAACTTCTTTAGGTAGGCATAACCTGGTAGTCCTTCCAGAAACAGAACTTACACAAAGGGTCTTATGAAGTCAAGTGTTTTAATATTTCATCCATATATTTAAAAAACTTGAGTATTTGTCAACAAACATAACTCATCTTTTTAATGCAAACTTCAGACAATTTCTTCCCACCCATTCTATACAGGACTTATATTTTAACCACAAATGTGTCATTTAGCATATACATACATTATATATATATATATATATATATATATATATATGCTTTAAGAGATTTAGTGAAAATTACTGAAATTCCTTATTATTTTTCCTGCAGTTTTGGTTGCAAGATGCTGTATTTTGGATAGAGCCTGTTGTTATTTTCAATTCAGCAAACAGAGGTGAAGGCATTAGCACTGCTAACTACTGGTACTTGTGAGCATACAACCAATTCAAACAAGAACTGGCAAACTACTGTGCCGGCTTCTGGAGGTCAGATTTCTTGATTTTTAAATACAAACATAAACCTGCAATTTCACTACCCAGATTTAAATCTTGATTACAGATGATTGCTTTCAAATTTGGTCCTCAGAATAAAAAGCACGTAAGAGTCCATATTTATTAAGTAACACTTCTTTTGGTCCAAATGTAGACAGGCGGTACTTGCTATTTTGAAACTTATTTACAGACTAATATTCCAAGTTCCTGAGAACAGTTTTCTTAGCTAATTGCTTTTGAACATTACTCTACAATATGCCCAGTTAACCTGGGCTAGAAGGATGCAGTTAATGCTGGCTTTCTTGAATGATGTTGTTCTCAAATAAAATCCATTTAAAATTCTTTTAATACCTTTTTTTTTTAAAAAAAAGCATCTGTTCAAGTCACATAATTATTCTGTGCATTAAGCTCTTAAACGGGAGAACTTTTTCAGAGAGCTATGTTGACTTCAGATGAATGAATTACAAAAAGCTAGAAGAGGCTAATATTTACAAATGGAGAAAATAGCCAAATTTACTAGAAGAACGGTACTAGAATGTGATTATTAAAAGGTGGGGTATAAATATAGGTTGGTAAACTTAAAGGTTGATAACCTTTAGAAATAGCAGGCTCAATTTTAGACTTGTTAATTCTACTTCGGATGAAAGCAATAGGAGTTTATCAACTCTCACAGAAAAGATACCAAATAGCTTTGACAGCATTCCTCAAGAATATTTTTGAAATATTTAAGTGTCTTCCAATAAAGTTACTCATCATCTTTCATTGAGTGTTATGACATCCTGTCCTTTGTCTGTAGCTGTCCAGCCTCACAGATCTAGCTAGTCACCTTTATTTGGTGAGATTTTATTTTGGTTGCTACTTCCATAAAAACCCTTTTGTACTATCCGATATATCATATTTCATTTTAAAAGCCAGTTAAGTAGAGACACTGGAAAATTGTCTAAGCAGGGTAATAACCCTTAACAATAAAAAGTGGCTTTAAAAATACCTTGAATACCTGTGGTTAATAACACCACAGCCCTGTTTTTGTAATAAATGGTAAGTATCATTGGTAGACAGGAAACTAGATTAGGAGTCAGAGTATCTAGTTCTATTTCTGACGTGGCTCACAATTTCTATTCCGTATACCTTTAGTTTCTCCATCTTTAAAATGGGGATTTGTTTAAACACTGAGAATGCATGCTGTAAGACTTCTCATAAAACAGTTACATTTCTATCTTTCTGACAATCCCACTGTTGCAGACAAGCACAGGAGAGATGCTGTATTTCTTGAAGAGATGACTAACAGCTCTGTCAAATACTTGTAATCAGCTCCAAAGATGATTGGGTATATTTTGAGGGATTGTTATCACCAACGTGAAGATTCCTTTTATGCAGGTAATATGCTTAAATATTTGGTATGACCAGGCAATTTCACTGGCTGCTCAAACCTTGTATTTGCAGAGAATCTTTGATGCAGCTCTGCAGATTTGTCAAATTAGAAGCGTGATGAAAGCAATTTGCTTGGTCTGTTGTGTACAAAGTATAAATGGAAGGAATGAGTTGATTGTGCACAGTATGCCAAACGGTTAAGTGAAGCATTAGGCTTAGCATTAAAAGCAGCAGCACTGTTAGAAACAATTTGCAGAGAAGAAATTGGCAGATGCAGAAATAACTGTGTGGGCTTATTCTGCTTCTAACCAAGATTACAGAGCACAGCATTAGCAAAAATACATATATATAAATACCCAGCATTCTGTCTGTCTAATTAAATGTATATATCTACATTTTTGCACTGTACATTAACAAGATATTTATCTTACTGAATTTCTTTATTTTTTTTTTATTAGATGAGAGCGTTAGCATAAGCATTACTCACCTTAGAGAGTATTTCGAGTGCTTGATGTAGAAAGGCTCTTTGGGACTCAAGAATGTCAGCTGCAATTTAATAAAAAATGCTTAAAAACTCGCTGTATCTAAGCATATCATATTTAATTTAAAACATGGCGAAGATAAATAAGGTCAATTACAAGTACAGCTTTAGATAGACACAGTGTTTGAAAATATCATGCCCATATTTGTGAATATTAAGAAAAATCCGAATCTCAGGATCTTTTAATGAAGTTAAAAATCAAAAAATAAATCAGGATAACGACAAATCTACATGAACTATAATTTAATATTTTTTTCAATTGTATATATTACAGATAACCTCACTGACTCAGTGAAGAAAAGAGAGAAATTACAGAGCGGAATTCTTCAGATCTAATACTGTCTTTTGAAACTATCAAGCTAAGACTTGCTCTATTGCAAATTTCTGTTAAGGTTTAAAAATAGCAGTTGAACTGCTGGAAGGACTTATGAGAATATATTTAAAAGCAAGTTTGTAAAACTTACCAAGTGTGTTCTAAAGGAATTATTTCGCAAGTTGACTTTTAATGTGCGTGATTCCCCAACTCTAGTTAGAGGAAAAGTGTACAGCTCTTCTGGTGCATATACCCCTCGAGTTATATCACACGATCTGATTTGAAAAAGAGAGTTAAGATATTAAAATTTCTTATTTACACGGTCTGCATATATTGACTGCATACTTCAAGACATTTCTGATTTCTCATGAGAATAAGTCAGGAAAAATAGAAAGATCCTAAATGTATCAACTCTGTCAACTCAAGTTTTATAGGCTAAACATTTTAGCCATTAAGAGTATAATGAAAGCATCACTGCAGCATAAATATATGTATATTTACTTATACACACTTTTACAATTTGATTTTCTCCCTAATGCTTTATTAGAGAGGTAACCTTTTTCCAGGGATTCCATGTTTAACCAGAAAATTTTACTCCCCTCCCATAGAATAAGAATTTTAGATCAACTTTAGATTGAAGAACAGCAAAGTTAAGACATACAGTATAATGCTGCTCTTCTTAGAAACAACTTCACTTTTTTTGTAGAAACTCCAAAATGGGTCAGTTACAGAAGATTCTACTGCTGATACTGGTCAGTTTACAGCAACAGATTATGACTAGGCAACTGAGGAACTTTACTGAAAAGAAAAAGTATGGGAGACTGAAAAATACAAAGCTATTAAGAGGTTTGGCCAAGTATGGTTTTGCAACTATTTACTCCTTAATATAAAGTTACAAGATAACTCAGGAGATCTCTAGTTCAACTTCGTGCTCCAGCCAGCACCAGCTCTGAGGTCAGACCAGGCTTCGCAGGGTTCAGTCCAGTCAGGTCCCAAAAATCTCCACAGACAGACCGCACAGCTTCTCTAGACAGCCTGTTCTGACATATAACTATCCTAACAGTGAAAAGGTTTGTTTTTAAGCTTCTACCCAGTTGCAGCCTCTCGTTTCAATTTTTGCTCCATACATACCCTGCTTTAATTGTACGTGCTTCAGAGTAAACCTTCCTTTCTGGTAAAACTGGAAGCCCAGTTCCTATGATGGTATCTGTGGAAGCTTTCACAACTGCAGTTTTATTTTCAGTTTTAGTACCCTGTTGGAAAAATAGAGAGGCCTTTAAATACTTTTGAATACAAAATATAAGTAATTTCCTTTACTGAAGAGAAGGGACTAAGGCTTTTTCTTCATTTTTTTTTTTTTCCAAGTATAAAATTTCAGAATATTAGTCTGAATTATTAAGACAAAAGCAGTAATTTGGGAGGAACAGGCTTTTGTGCCTAATAAATACTTCTCACAAGCCAGTTCACAGCAAACTAGCAATGCAGGCAGAATCTTGTGAAAGCCACTAGCAATTCTTCTGCAGATATTCTGCCCATAGGCTTCAGGAACAGCAAAGTCAGCAGAACAACTGCTCCGAAAGGAAGACCTAAGTCATCATTATAGGTTAAATTCTCAGAAAAATCAAGAAAATTTGTAATACTTCTGTATTATAGATAATACATCATTCCCAAAGAAAGATCTCTCCAGAGAAAAAGAATAGTGCATTACATAGTAACTGTTAAACTGAGATATTAGACCAAAACATCTACCATTTTGAGGACCTCTATTCAGGGTACTCTGTAACACAAGAAAACCAGCTCATCCTAAGGGAATACTTTGCCAAATAGCTAATTTCGAATTCTTCATTGTTTGTCAAAATCTAGACAGATACTGTCTGGAGCTCCACTGGTCACAACAACTTGTACAAAAACAGAAAAGAACAAAGATTCTTTACCTCCCTGTGCTTATGATCATACAACATGATCTTTTTTTTTTTTTCTTCAAACGGTGCTGATGTTTTAGACAAGCAGTTGATTCCCTTATGCAGGGAAGACTAAAAAATAGACTGTTCTTCAATAGAGCTGCTATGACAAACTTGTCTTTTAGACATTCATTTCTTGTCTTGAAGGAGCTGCTAATCAGTCTGTCAGAAGGAGTAGCAGCCAGCAACAACAAAAAAATAATCTTAGTTTTAAGAGAATACTCTTTGATTGTAAATAACTCATGATCCACTACAGAACCCAATACATAAAGACGAGAAAGGGTTGGTGTATGTCTCTTGTTTCAAGAGCTTTAAGTTTTCCATGTAAGGAAACATGATGGGTGTCACGCCTCAGTGTTATCATTCACATTCTAATTTAGAATAGGACAATTTTACTGCATGAGAATAATACACATTACACAATAATACAGAACAATCAGAGGATCTCCCTGGTTTTGTAAGAGCATCGTGAAGTATTGCATGCTTTACTTGACTCCCTACTGATTTTTCCTGTTTTAAATGAAAGCAGTATGTTAATGCTGTCCAAATGGTTACATTCAGTGCTGTTGATCCAAAGGAACCTCAGGAGCATATGAATCTGTTCAGCTTTAAAATTTGTTTCGCTCACTGAGCTTAAAAAGTCTTTCCTCCTCTTACTCCAAGAATACCCAAAGAAGATGAAGCTTCCATACCGCTGATAACGATAAAAAACATATCATGACCTTTAAGTGACTGTATGTTTTGTGTTTAGCATTGAGAAATTGAGCTCAGTTTGTTCACTTTGCCTGTTGCAAAATGATGTACTAAAAAGTTAGTTACACAGCTGAAGTACACAAATCGTGCTTTAAAAAGGTAATATCTTCAAACAATAGCAAGAGTTCTTTATTCAGCTCTCAACTTTCCACGTGAGCAATCATAACTTAGGTCCTGCCTCAGCAGACAGGTTCTTGCTGATTCACTGCTTCACCCAGAAGAGACCAATACTTAAACCAAAATACCAATCCAAGAGATTTGTGTGCAATGGTGATACTTATTTTTACTCCAATGATTTTTGACCAATTTGTGATAGCAGTCTATCGAATGTTTTTCAGGAAAAGGAAAAACTAATTTTGAATCACCGGAGTACTGATATACTCGAGCTGCGAAGGGTATGTACAATGCTTGCTTTCCCTGTCCACAGGACCAGATTGGAGACAGGATCTTCTAAGCTGCTGACTCTGGTTTCTAGCTGTGGGGACTACAAATGCATGCAGAGCATAATCAAAGTCACAGATAATTGTTTCTTAAAGAAAAAAAAATAATCAAAGCAGTGTCACTGATTTTCCTAAATTCACCTGGTTCTTTTAGTTCTTTCCTGATCTCCTTCACATTTTCTTTTCTTTTGAAGTGGTGCATTAAAAAAGTACTGCTCAGTCATTGTGAATGACAGTCAGTCTTCCTGCTTCGTTTTATCAAAAGTCACGTTAACCATAGCAGTAGCCCTCTTTGCCTCAGCAAACCCAGCATGATACAAGTCCTTTTCAAAGCTGTAATAATGCAGTCTAAACTCTTGGTCCCTGGGACATAATAGACAATAATTGACTCGTCATCTCAACTAAAAGTGGATCTGATTAAAAAGCTGCAACCATCTAAGTAAATGTTCTGTGTTGACCTCTCTTGCAAACTGATACATAGTTCCTTACCTAGATGATAAACAAAATATTTTCAGCTCTTTCAAAATGATCTCAACATATTTCTGCAATGTTTTTCCCATAAGCATATGGAGATGCTGGAAAGATCTAACTGCTAAAACAGCTTTAGAAAAAATCAAGAGGAACAAATCTGACATGTTAGTTCAAAAACATTAATATCAAGTTGTGCTGCTCAAAGATTTAACACAACTCTGACAACTAGTTATGTTCTAAGAAGGGAATCATCCAGAACTCTAGATTTCTGATAAAGAATTCATCTTCTCTCAATTTCAACATGCTTTTAACAGTCAAATGATAGATGCTTTCCTCATTTTAAAGAAACTTATGTTCAAAGAATTTGATGAAATCTAAAAAAAAGTCTCTCAAACCAGATATTATACAGGTCTCATTCTTCCTGCAAAAATTAGAAGCCACTTAACATATACATCATTAACAAGCCTGCTTTTGAATATAGTTATTGGGAAGAACAAAGACCCTACAAAAAAAAAAAAAAAAAGGCAGGTATCTTGCCAAGAAGGGTAAGTAAGGTTCCTTCTACTGAAACATCCTTGGTACTCTACAGAAAGACTCTAAGTATTTACCTGGGCTTCTCAAAAAAAATCAAGTCCAACTTTCTGGAGAGGACATAAAAGCATATGTAGTAATCACATAATACCTAATTTACAAAATCGTTCACATTGAGCTCATTTAACTAAGCATTAGAATTCACACTTAAATATTTAGAAATAGATTCTCTGTCTCTGTCAGGTGCCTCTTGGATGGATGGTGAGGTAGTGATTAAAAGAAAACTAAGGAAAGAACACAGCAAATTAGTTGTAAGACCCAAACCCTTTTCTCCAGGGTCACCATGAAACGAGACCTGAGGAACACAGGGGGCACAAAGGAGAGCTCAGATCTAATCACTCCCATGTATAAATGTCAAAAAACACTCCCATCGATACTGAGCTCTGATAAAGCATTCAAATAGACTCCGTCAGAAACATCCATGTAACCAATATAGGTGTTTTTAAATTCCAGTATTGCACTAAGTTACGTATTAGAGCAAAGGGCAATTACTTTGATATTCATTTACATAAATGAAACCAGTGTATTGTGTCTGATATAAGCAAACCTGCCTCTACAAAAAGAATTCCCACAGAGGTCAAGTTTCTCTACTTTCTCTGAGCAGACAAATATTTTACACGTTAAGTGACAAAATGTAATGCGTTATCATATAAGCAAGATAAGAAAGTATTTTTAATATAAGAAAAACAGTACAGTTTCAGCTAACAAAATATTCCTCTTTTTTTCAGAATAATATTGGGGCATGCCAGAAACACTACTATATAGTAACATTAATAGATTATCAAAAAATTATGCTCAGGACAGAGTTCATAGCATTTATATACTCACTATTCCAGAAAGCTGAAATCTTAGTTTGTGTTTCCAACTAGGTTTCTCAACAGGGTGACACTCAAGGTCCCAAAACTGGGAGTAATTCCCAATGTCTCTAGGTAAAAATATTAGAGCAACCTGCCAAAATAAGAGAAAAACTTTGCAGAAGTTTACTAAAATAATCTATCCAACTTTACAATCGTACTTACACAAAGTTACAGTTAAGCCAGCGCAAAATTTGCTTACTACAGAAATTGATGCATACATTAATGGCTCATCCTCCCTAACCCACAAATTAAAAAAAGTTCTGATGAAACGGGTTGTGTAAGCACTCACACAAAAATTAAGTTCAGCTAATCTTCTTTAAAAAAAAGTCAGCAAGTGCTTGCACAACTATTTTTATTAATAAAATGAGGGAGAAGTGTACCACAAGGGGAACATGTCAGCTAAGTTGCCAACAGATTAGTCTATAAGTAGCCTGTACTACAGTTACTAGCAGGTCTGGAATTTGAAGTAAATTACAGGCCACATATTTGATCATCCTAAAAGGCCACCTATGTGATAAAGGATCCTTTCTATATAATGTCGTACCTGGTTAATTCAGCTGTAGCCTTGCTTTGATTTCAGAGTTGGGAGAAAAAGAGGGCTAATAGTGACAGCAACCTACACCTTATCAGCTCTGCCCATCAGTCTCATATGCCAATAATCAAAACGTTATTCTAATAAATACACCTGAATTGGGACTGATAAGGCAAACACATTTATTTAAAATCAGAATCAAGTAATGGTTTCCAGTAGTAGCATAACCAATGAAACTGAAAGGAAATCTTCTATTTCTTGTAAATAGATCCTAAACTGCATCATCAATATTGCAATCCATAACAATTAAAATATAGGTGTTCATGAAGATTAACAGACAGAATTGGGGATAGACTGGGGATTGGACTAGATGATCTTTCAAAGTCCCTTCCAATCCCTGACATTCTGTAATTAAAGTAGTATTTAGGGGAGAAGGTAAGGGACAAAAGCCCTATAGAAACCCCTTCAAGTATGTCCCTGAATGTGTTTTATAACTGTGGTTATGAAACCCTCTACTGGCCAGAAGGTAAAATTGTAAGTCAAATGAAATCAATTTCAAGAACAGACGTGTTCCTAAAGAACTACAAAAAGAGACCTCTCCTTAAGGAAGAGAAACTAGTTCTCACATCAGTTTTGTAGTAATGCAGTATTAGTTGTAATATTGTTGTGAATTTTACAAAGCATTTGAAAACAATTTTCTGTTCTAGGATAGTTTATCTTCTTAAAAAAAAAAAAAAGTGGCACAAAGTCAAACTACAGATTGCATGAATTCTTAGAATCAACTCAGCTGACACTGTAACAGCTGGGGTAAGAAGACAAGGAGCAGGAAGTAGATACTGACTACCTGATACACATTATCAGATAGAGTATAACCAGCTTCAAAAATTCATTCAAAAATCATTTTACAGTTAAGGTAAATTGACATATTTCAAGCATATTAATGTACCTTTTCTTTTCCATGAGCTTCAAGAGTACCAGAAACACGGTAACATCTGAAAGCAGAGTAAGTAACCCTATAAACAGAATCAGTTCCATCCACATCCTGCAAATAAAGTTACGAGTCAGATTCAGAAAACATTAAAGAACCACAAGTGTGAATGCCCATGCACTATCCTTGCAAAGGACTGAAAAAAATGCACTCAAACTATTTTCAAATAAACAAACATTGAAGCCTTTGGCAAACGAGCCGAGACATGAAACTACTACATTGAGGAAGTCACCATTCTACCTTAAAACCAAAGGGACTGTCAGAGCACTCAAACTATCACAAAATAGTATTTACAGACATTAACATCACAGCTACAATCGCAGAGGCAACAGTAGTGTGATTCAAATATCCTTGATTTAACTTTAAATGCCCTATAGAGATATCACATACAGTATGCTAGGAGCACAAATCTCTTAACAAGGTAAGTTAGTCTGGCATTCTGAATCAGAAATGAACACACATCACACATCTTTTATGTGTGTTTGATTATTTAATGCAATCTGTAGGATTACACTGGATGAGCACAGGCAAATTCATTAAGTGAACCAGAAACTGTCCCACACAGCACTGATTCATAGCCAGAGAGCACAGTACTGAGGAAAAGAGTAGAACATTTCCTTAATGTGGACAGGCAGAAAAACTGAGAAGAAACCCTGAAACTGAGTTCAGGCTCAAATAAATATTTTTTTTTCTGGAGAGGCCAGAGGGAGAAAGAGCAGCAGGAAGAGGGAAAAAAGAAAAAAAACAAGAGACTGGGTTTTTTGTTTTGTATTGTTTTACCAATACAAGCATTCACTCACCTTAACATAAGGTGGCGTAAAAGACGACAAATTCCACCTTACATTTTCATCTCCCTTATTCTCCATTTCCAGGTAACTCTCTGGAAGAGAAACATCAGACAGATAAATATATAAACATATTAAAAGCCTTTGTTCAAGTACGTTCAGTTGAAAGGATTTAAACAGAAGGCCTGTATTTCTAGACACAGAGACATTTCATGGAAACAGTTCTCATAATGCCAGGTAGATTTGAAACTTCAAGAGCAGACTTAAAGCACACTGTTGTAAAATCCATGAAAGCTCATGTAAATAAATTTGTAAATCTTCTACTGAAGAGTAATATCAAAGATGCTTACAAGAAACAAAGTGAGACCTACACCTAACCTTCAATAACCCTAAACAATAGTAGATAATTCTGCCAAAGACTGTGAAGCATGTCCAAGAAAGTTACATGGATGTACTGTTTATAGTAGGAAGCGAGCTTAAAATCCAGAATAAGACCATTATCAGAGAGAAATCTAAGTCACCTTCAACATTCTGAATTTATTGCATTCAGATTTTTGGCAGATTTCTTCACTTTCTAGTGCACAAAAGTACACCCCCCAAAAAAAAAGTCTCTCTTGAGATATTATTTGGCTGCTTAGTGAAGAACACCAACAGTAATCTTGTTTGGGACCAACCAAACCAAGGACTAACAAATCTGGTATGTAGATGACAGAATGATAGCTCCATACAGTAATTTGAAGAATTTTAAGCATTACTGGAATTAAAAGTACAAACTGAGGATTTTAGAAGCCATTATCAACAACATCTTCCTTGATCATTTTGAACAAGACAGGGATAGCCAGTCTCATAGCTGACATTCATATTGTCTTAAGGAAGAACGTTTATTTCTCTTCTACACATAGATAGCTTCAGCTAATATCTTAGGGACACATACAAAGATGAAGAGAACAAGTGTACTTCACAATAGCACAATCCAAAAATGGTTCAATAAAACACATTAACCACAAAGCACTTTCTTTGCAGAGGCACAGTATGGTTGCATTCATCGTACTTTAAGAAACTGGCAACTTACCTGTCTGTATGCAAACTATCTGCAGGAAACAGTGTTGCTATACCACATAAGGAGAAGGAAAAAAAAGAGATTCTTTCCTTCTAAAAAGGATACCATCACAAGGACTAATATTTCAGCAAATATCAAAAGAGGGAACTGTCTATTCACACTGGATGAAAACAACAAAAACCATGTCAATGTATTCAAGTTCTCAAACATGCAATATAGTAAACAAAACTATGAGCGTAAGATACTGCAGATGTTCCATTTACTACGCAAGTATTATTACCTGAGCTTTCGCCAACTCTGGTTTCAGGAAACAGAACAGATCTGTTCTTTATTTCCATTTTTGTTAAAGGGAGCGCTGAGAGAGGTTTTGCCACATGAACAGTAGGACTTGCAGACTGCAGAGTAAATATATCCCTTCTTCTAGATGGAGAGCCTGCTCCAGGCACATTTTGTACATTCTCCTCTCGAATCTGCACTTTAATAAACTTTTGCACAATTTGGAGAGTAAGAAAGATTTAAATAGTGAACATTTTTATATCAACAAGTCAAACTATTAAGCTCTATTTCCTTGATCTGTAAAAACTCACATTGTCCAGCTTCACATTCCAACAGAAAAAAACGAATTACCTGGTCTTCTCTAACTTCAGTTCATAAGGTTTTAAGATGGTAAGACAGATCTAATACATGAGAATAAGAAAATTTACTCAACATTTACTACCTAGAAATTTTAATTCAATACTTTAGATGTTCTGTTAAGGCTGAACTCCTCTCAAGTTGCGTCCAAGGATCTTTAGGTTGGATATTAGGAAAAATTTCCTCACTGAAAGGGTTGTGAGGCACTGTAAAAGACTGCCCAGGAAAGCAGCTGAGTCACCATCCCTGGAGGTATTCAAAAGACATGTAGATGTGGTGCCTAGGGACATGGTCTAGTGGTAGATGCAGCCATGCTAGGTTAAAGGTTGGACTGGATGATCTTAGAGGTCTTATCCAACTTAAGTGACTATGATTCTCTCCTTACCTTTTTCATATTGTAGAACATAACAGTTAAAGATGTGCACAATGTTCATTTCCTTCACAACTTATTCTTCTCATCAAGTTCACTGCATTTTTTTTTTCTTTTTTGGGGGGAAGGGGCGGTGTGCAGAGGGGCTTGTTTGATTTAAATCAGAATCACAGAATGGTTTGGGCTGGAAGAGACCTTAAAGATCACCTAGTTGTACCATCCATGCCATGGGCAGGGACATTTCCTGCCCACGGTTGCTCAAAGCCCCATCTAGCCTCGTCTTGAACACTTCCAAGGATGAGGCATCCACAGGTTTTCTGGGAAATCTATTCCAGTGCCTCACTGCCCTCATAATGAAGAATTTCTTCCTTATACCCAATTTAATTCTACCTTCATCCCATTTAAAACACTTACCCCTTGTTCCATCACTATGCTCCCTGATAAAGAGTCCCTCCCCCAAAGCAGTTTCCAGTTCTGTATCATGCACATCATTTTCCTTCATCAAGAAGGTAAGCAGATATGCTATTTTATCCTTTCAGTGTCCTTAATTTATCTCCTTGCACCATTATAATTAACCCAAAATACATACTGGCTGTAAAAATGACAATCAAATGTCTATTTCTTTGGAGGAGATTACCAAGGAGCCTTTCTACTATAATGCTGATGAAAGCACAAAACTTGTTGGCTTCATAAATTTTATTATTATGCCTTAATTTAATCAGGGCAAAGTCTTGGCTTAAAACACATGAAGAGGAGAATCTGTTCTACACATTATCACAGACTTGTCTGCCAGAAGGTTAAGTTGACCTTAAGGGTGCCCAAAAGGAGCTGTGGTGTCTTGTCCAGTAACCTATTTTAACTTCTTTAATCTTAAAATATTATATAGATCAGTTAGAAACAGTTATATATAAAAACAAATACATAAATATATATGTAATTATAAAAAAGCCAAGACAAAGATGTATATATTTATATATACATATAAAAATATAAATCTAGCATTTCTAGAAATTAATGTATAAGTCATGGGTATACAGATACAACTTTTGTTGGCAATGCAGTCTAAGTTTTCACGTTAAAGTACTTCTTTAGGGATGAATGAACCAAGAATCTCAATTTCCAAAACCTGATTTTTTTCTTTTTGAAAGGAAAGGTGAACTTTACAAATTTGGGGAGGTTGGGTAGATGGGGGATTTAAATGAGAATCAGGTTTATAGAAATTGTGCTCCACATCTAAAAGATTTTAGCAACATTACTAGCTCTTACGCAGCAAAGCAAAGTTACAAACTCAGCTTTCAAGTAAGCCACGTACTTTCTGTCCATTATCGCAATGGATATAGATTAGCCCACTCCAAGGAATTACAGAAGGCTTCGTGGCAAGTGATGGATTAGGACTCACCAGAATTAGCGTGCGGCTCCTAATAAAAGGGAAAAAAAAAGTTAGCACTATCCTATATTAGATTGAACATCTAAAGTAGAGCTCACTAGCTCAAGAATGAGTGCATTTTTAAGATAGTAAATAAGTGAAGATGATCTAGAAATAAATTTAAGATTTTTGCATATTCAATTTACTATTCAGGTTTAGTCATTAGAAGATTAACAATAACAAGTTTTATAAGTTTAAGTTTTATAAACTTGTTACTGATGGTTTTATAAGGGGACTGAAGGGGAAAAATTATTTATCATTAACACATACAACCTGTCAGGCCACATAAAACTACATGAATCAGATGAAACAGATAAAATAAAGCTTCAATGCTAGTCCACAAGGAAACTACTGTTCAAAAATATACTGCACAAATTATACCTTTGAAACCAATTCTAGTTTTAGATAAGCAACTTGCTTTCCTTCCTCCCATTCAGAACCACTGATTTAAAAAAAATAAAATGCTTTTAAAGTTATCAATGGTTTCTATGGTTATTCTGAGTAGGGGAAACTGGATAGTCCACTGAACTCATTCCCAAGCAGTTACAACCTAAACTAGTCATTTGACCTGTGAGAACCTAAGTTCTGATTTACATGTTCCATATTTCATATCACAAAATCTTAAATATAAAAGAGAGCAGAAAGAAAGTAACCTTGTTGCTTTCTGCTGTCAAACAGACATCAATAGCCTTAAAATACTAAATCAGGATATCCATATTTCCTTAAATAATTGTTTCAATAAATAATGGGTAGAATTTTAGTTTCTGTCAGGAAGAACCCTTTCATTGGCATAGCCAACCACTACATACACAGAGCAACTGCAACCATATATTTTAGTTTTTTTTTTTTTTTTTTTTTTTTTTTATTAAAGTCTCAGCATTTTTCAGAATCTTCACACTTATGGCACTTATTTACACTCTCTCCCTCTCTCATACAGAAGCTGTGTATGTGAGAATATGACTTACTAAGTACACAGGCCGTCTCAGTTACCCACTGTCACAAACCATTCCATTGTCAAGGAGGAGCTGATAGGAGCCAAGACATTTCCTGCAAACTTCATATACAAATCCGATTTGCATGGAGTCACAAACCACATGTGTCCCAAAGATCCTATTCAGCCTGACAACGCTCTCTCAGTGCTTTCATTGCTGTAGAAAGGAGCAGTCTAGGGAAGAAAGTTTTGCCTGGCCACCCTTTCAAGCTTTATTCAGAAGGGAAGCCCCAGAGACTCTTTCTGAAGAAGACTCTTACAGTCTTTCCCAATTTCAACATTCCCTGCTCCAAAAGTGCACCTCCTTTCACCATCACTCAGCACTGAGACACTTCCACATGAAAATCTTCAAATGCTACCAAATTTGGTAGGGACTCTGGATTTCATTACTCCACATTCAGACAGGTAGAGGTTGCCTCAATCACATTCCAGTGAACTTAAGAGTTTTAGTCAAGCTGAAACAGGAGGCAGCCTGCTTGATTTGACATGCTCGAACACAGCAAAGGCAGTCCTTGATCTCTGGACTTGCTTTCACTGTCACTAAGGAATCATACCTTCTCCTTTCCTAGCCTAAACCAGTTCAAGAACTCCATACAGCTCCAGCAATCACAGTGCTTATTATAAAAGATTCTGCCTGAACAGCACAACTGCTTTTAGCACTGCAGTGAGATGGTCGTGAAAAGCAGAAAAATGGGCAAGTGTAGCTTGCCATGCTTAGGTCAGCCGTTCCCAAAGGTCTGTTTCCTGTTTGCAGAACTCTGATCTCGATCCAGACTACTTCCTTTGACTCAACTTGTTAGGTTTCAACACATTCTTCTCTAGTGAAAGGAATACATTTTAAAATTATGCAATACAATAGTTTCTTTAATGCTGTCCTAAATTCTGTCTCACTAGAAAATCATTCCTCAAACAGAAACAGACCAGAGGCCAAACGCATAGCGTTGGTGGTATAGTGGTGAGCATAGCTGCCTTCCAAGCAGTTGACCCGGGTTTGATTCCCGGCCAACGCAATTACAATTTTGGTAAAGGGAATTAAATCCAGTTGGAGGCCAGTCACCAGCTGAGTCCCCCAGGGCTCAGTACTGGAGCCACCAGTTCTCTTTATCGATGATCTGGATGAGGGGATTGAGTGTACCTTCAGTAAGTTTGCAGACAACACCAAGTCAGGTGCGTGTGTCAATCTGCTTGAGTGCAGGAAGGCTCTGCAGGATGATCTGGATAGGCTGCACCAATGTGCCGAGGCCAACTGTATGAGGTTCAACAAGGCCAAGTGCCAGGTCCTGCACCTGGGGCACAACAACGCCACACAGAGCTACAGGCTAGGAGATGTGTGGTTAGAAAGCTGCCTGTCAGAGAAGGACCTGGGAGTATTGGTTGATAGTTGGCTGAATATGAGCCAGCAGTGTGCTCAAGTGGCCAAGAAGGCCAATGGCATCCTGGCTTGCGTAAGAAACAGTGGGGCCAGCACGGCTAGGGAAGTGATTGTCCCCCTGTACTTGGCTCTGCTGAGGCCGCACCTCGAGTATTATGTTCAGTTTTGGGCCCCTCACTACAAGAAGGACATCAAGGTGCTCGAGCAAGTCCAGAGAAGGACAACGAGGCTGGTGAGGGGTCTGGAGAACAAGGCTTATGAGAAGCAGCTGATGGAGCTGGGACTATTTAGCCTGGAGAAGAGGAGGCTCAGGGGCAACCTTATTGCTCTCTACAGGTACCTCAAAGGAGGCTGTAGCGAGGTGGGGGTTGGTCTGTTCTCCCACGTGCCTGGTGACAGGACGAGGGGGAATGGGCTAAAGTTGTGCCAGGGGAGGTTTAGGTTGGATCTTAGGAAGGACTTCTTTACCAAAAGGGTTGTTAGGCATTTGAATAGGCTGCCCAGGGAAGTGATCAAGTCACCATCCCTGGATGTCTTTAAAAGACATTTAGATGTAGAGCTTAGGGATATGGTTTAGTGGAAGACTTGTTAGTGTTAGATCAGAGGTTGATTCTGTATGAAACAGTTAACACATTGTTGTTTTTAGCTACTGGAAAGTTGTTCAGTGTCATCTCTTTTTGAGACCATTGTTCTCAGCACTGATTGAATCTGCAAGGGGTTGGCAGATACCCTAGCACTTGCAGAGAATCCTCGTTATTTTGTTCTCACTAACAATGAAAGTTTCCCTACAATACATCCAAGGATTTACATCTATATACATATGGAATTGATGAAATGCATCACATCTTGCACAGTGATGCAGAACTGAAGTGTCTGCTCTGAGGAACCATGTACAAGACTAATGCAACTACCTATTATTTTGTGGAATATGAAATTTATGTATTTATTGAGCGTAGTTCAACAGCAGGGGCTTAAAAGCCTTTTTTGTTTTTTTTTTTAAAGTCAGTTCAGAAAAAGAGGTGTTGAGAAATTTCGAATATTTCATTGTGCAAGATTTTTTGCTGACATCTGTGACAAATCTCACACACACAAACAGTGAAGTTATGACACTGTTCCAGAATACTGCCAGTTCAGACAGAAGTGAACTGACACTGGTTTGCTATTTGTTTCATACTTAAAGGCACTGAGAACCAAAAGGCTGAGTAGCAAATAAACAAAAAACAAAAACAATTGTCAGAATACAAAAATAAAAATGATTAAATTCTGATAAATATCAGCACATTAGTAAATCAAATAAATAAACCATTTTATATGCACGGCTCATTCTTAAACAAAAAACTATCCTGCAAGGAGATTTTTAAAGCTTCAGATCTGTTGACCATCCAGCTCCTATAAAATTATATGAAAATAGTAGCATTAATAGTAGCAAATAATGCATAAATAGTAGCATTTCCATGCACAGAAAACACTTGGTGTCCAGGTAGCTTTGTATACGACAGAAGAACATTCCTTTTATAAAGAACTATAAAAGGATAAATTCATAAGTTATCAAGGTTAGATTTACATTTTAGCTGACAAAATATGGAACCCACCGAAACAAATTGCTCCAAGCCTCACCACACTTTTACATATAAAGGAAAACTATGAAAAGAAACTTACTCTGGTTCAATTACTCCATGCTGTGGGGTTATAGTAAGGCAGTGAGCTGGCCATGAAAGCTCAAATGTCAGCATCCTATTAGAAAGGTTGACAATTTGTACATGTCCAGTATCAGCTGTTCCACCTGTAAACAAAGAGGCTATGAACAGCTAATATGTAAAAAAAAATCACAGTAGTGTCCAGAAGTCTGAGACATATCAATTAAGATAAAATATTTTCTGCCCTATTTTTACCCTCACAATGCTTTAAGATACTTGTAATTATGTAGCAAATATTATAGGTATACAAACATGTATAACACCTTAACCCCAAAAATATAGCCGCAAGTGTTCAAGCCAAGGTTATTGGTTGGGTGCAACATTACATGAAGCGAGATTATTGCTCAAGCGGTATTTACAAACACAAATATACTAAGTAGTAATGTTACTTTAGTACTAGAATGTTTGTTTTATTAACTTCAGAAAAATACTTACTGAGAGAAGGAGATGTCAAAACCAAGTGTTCAGGCTTAACAGCCCAAGTCTGTTGAACATCTACTTGATTCTGAATGAGATCATCAGTTCTAACAGCTAATGGTGGACCCTGAGGTCCTTTAACAGGAAGAACATCCAAACTTGCATTGATATGTCTGACAGAGTTCTCAGATCTGAAAAAGTAAGATTGGGTTAAGCAAAAGAAGTAATTAAAAATAACTTAGTAATTGTAATAGCCTACTTTTAATATTTTTCAAAATTTGATACTGAAATAAGATGCTATTCACGTGCGTTTTCAGTTTAAATCTCAGTTATAAAAAAAATGAAGTCAGCAGCTAAGTCATGATGCAGCTTTTTCCCAGGTTGTTTAGAAGTGGCTTAATGGAAGGTACTAAAACAATTATCTTGAGGTGATAGCAAAGTAAATAGCTTTCTCTCTACTTACTTAGATTAAGAAGGCACTACAGAGAGAAACAAATCAGTGCAAGTTGTTTTTAGCAGAATCACATAATACCTGAGGTCAGAAGAGATCAACTAGTCCAAGAGCCTGCTCAAAACATGCTCAGCTACAGCAGGTCAGTCCAGGCAGCATTTAAATTTCTCTACAGATAGGAATTGACAAGTATGTGGCAGCCTGTTCCAGTGCCTGACCACCCTCAACAGGAAAAAAAAAGTTTCTTACGTTTAAATGGAATTTCTTGCATTTCATTTTCTGCTTATTACCTCTTGACCTGTCACTGAACACCACTGAGAAGACTGGCTCTCTTCTCTACTTTCCCCCATCAGGTATTTATACACATTGATAAAATTTCACACCCCCATGCCTTCTTTGCTTGAGGTTAAACTAACCCAGCTGCCTCAGCCCCTCCATGCAAGACACATACTCCAATCCCCTGGTCTTCCTTATGGCCCAGCACTTCACAGTTTTGCTTGCAAAAAACATGGCAGGTAAGCTCATATGTAAAAGCTAGGAAGTTGCTATTTTGGGATTTGGTGCATTTTCTTAAGTTAAAAGCTTAACTCTCAATAGATTTGGTTTTAAATAGTAAAATAAAAGCAGAATTCAGCAATTCAGAGAAAAATAGGTAACTTTTGCTCCATACAGTATTATGTAAACATTGCTCTTTTCCCTAATATGTCTACTTTTATTTTGTAAGCCTTCTGAGAATCCTCACACAGCTTAGAACAGAACTAATACCTATGGATTAATCCCTTAAGACAGTGATGAAATTGGGAAGGCAACCAATTCACACCCATGACACAGGATTTCACAATGGCCATGTAAGTAGTTAACAGTTAGATCCCTTCTGAGAATTACAGCTTACTTGGAAAGTGAGGATCCTCATGATGCTTAGCCAGTGAATAAATCCAAAACTAGAAGAACTGTTAAGGCTACTAAGCATGGAGAAAAAAAGGCTTGAAAAATGTCCTGCTTGCTGCCGTGGATACTTGCTTCCAGTCTCTATCTTTACGATCCCACCGTGCCCAACAAACACCTTGACAGATTTGTAGGCTAGCAAGTAGACCGAAGTGTTGAGCATCTGGAGCTCAACACACACACATGATTCCAAGGCAGTGTCTAAATAAGTAGATGTTAAACAGGACTAGGTAGGACCCTTTCTTCCCTTAAGTTACAGGATCTTGAGGGGAAAAAAAGTATGAAGACTCAAGAACCAACTGTACTAATATATTCTTTATAGTGTTAATGTTAACCCATACTTATATATATATATATATATATATATATATATATACACACACACACATATATATACATATATACACATATATATATATATATATATATACACACACACACACACACATATATATACATATATATATATAGGTATTTTGTTTTTATGCTATGCTATCTTAACAATTTGGACTTGTACAGGATTTGGATCTTTCTTTCAGTTTTCAGGGCTCCAAGTGCTATAGCAACCTATCTAAACAAAAATAACAAGCCCAAATTAAAGACCAAATCACTGCCAATCCTCCAAAGATATCCTCAGTAACAGATCATGTCATTTGGTCAGGAGAGGAAGCTTCAGCAGCAATCATTCTTTTGATGAGCTATAGCATACATTACATTGCAGGTTTGGCACATGAGCTGGACAAGGAAAAAGCCACTAATCCTTATGAAAATAAACTAATTCCATCTCAAACCATCAAAAATTCTTGACAAGGAATGAGGTAGTTATAGTCCTGCAGGACCAACAAGAAAAGCTTAATCAGATGAAGAACAGGAAGTTGCAGATACAGTCCATATGGTCAATTTAAGAAATAGTTTAAAGGTTATTGTAACAGTTTAACAGATTACAGAGAAAAACAATGAGAAGAACCACCTATATACTCACTGGGGCCATTCTCACCTCTTTAACTTGTGCAGCAAGTCACTTTCCATTACTGTCAATAAAATCTTCATGATTTCAAATGACAGGAGCCACGCTTCAGTTGGTCATTATCTGAAAGTTATCCTTATAGTTACATTACCTGTTCGATTCCAGATGACGTCCAGGAGATTGCTGGAAACCATCTCGATCAAAACATCCAACCACAGTAAGGATAACTTTTCGCATATTTGCATAGAAAAGACGGATGTCACTTGTCCCCCGTGCAATATCGCCCACTAGAAGAGTAATAGACAAATTCTAGTAAGAACAAATCAATAATACTCTGAAATTGCAGAGATTTAGAATATAATCCTAATTAATAATTTGTTGGCTAACTCACCATAGATCAAAAATGGCTTATAACAAGTTTACTTATCAGGCACAAACCAACATTAACATGAGATGCAACATATTTAAATACACAAAAATTTAAACTTTTTAACAATAAATATTTTCCACCTTTATGCAAACGGTACATACTAATCTGATTCTACACCCAATTCAAGTTAAAAGTTTAACTTCTTTTACCCTGATAAATACAATTAATAAATTCCAAAGGCTTCATAGAGACTCTACTTTTAAGAGAAGTTATTTTTCAATTACTCAATCTATTCAATCTAATGCCTCATTATTTAGTTATACCTGTAAATATCCAAAAGCCCAGAAATGTCAGCATATGATTTAAAAATAATTGTTTCATCAAAATTATTAATAATCTAGTCAAAATTTACTCCTTTGCCTTAAGCCACTTCATGTTAAATGGACAGAATAAAGAAGTGAACACTTCTCATGGAAGATACATTTGATCCGTTATTGCTTTTGCTGAATAGTAGATATCAGGGCAAATTATTAATGTTTGTATACAAGTCTACACATCTATACTTCAGTAACGATAAGACAGTAATAACTACTGTAGAAGTGTTTTTAGTTAAAATTTACGTGCAACCAGAAACTTGGTAACAAAGCCAAGTCTTTCAGAAGGATGTCTATCAGAATGTGATTTTGGAAGCAAATAATTTATTCTGTCATATGTAATACCATTCAGCATGGGAATACATTCATCCTATAGGATGACCATTACTTCTGCTCCATAAATTGCTGTTCTCTCCCCCCCCACACCTTGTTTATTGAATTCCAGTTGTTTGTTCCCCAAATGCTCCTCACCTTCAGCCCACATGTCCCACGCCCCTTCAGCAGTAACCCCTCCCAGTCTGTAAGGTGATCCCAATAACCTCTCCAGCTGGCACACTGTGGGCATTGCACTGGGCCATGAGGCTGATGGCTCCCCTGGGACAGCCCTAGGAGAGGCCAGGTCTCCTTCTTCAAGCACATAACTGGGGTTCACCACCTGCCTCTGAGCTTCTTGTACTTGTGGAGACAGGCCTCGTATGGGCTGATCGTTCTTTGATGGCCATGGGAACAGCAGGGGCAGGGTATTATTGGGCTCCCCCACCTGCCATTGTTCCTCTATGCTCCTGTGCCCTAATGACACTGAAACTTAGGAATGCCTGTAAGATTCTAACCCTCTTAGGAGCATGCATGCTGCCTAGTCTAATTGCACGGTTACTTATACCACACTGATGTATCAAGTGAGCAAACAGATGACAATGCATTATTTCAAATGCTAATGTTACTACATAGATCTGGGATGACACAAAGGTAAGGAAGGGATTTAGGTTAACACTGTTAACACTTTGTTAACACTGTTAACAGAGAGCAAGAACAACTAGTTCGCTTCCCTAAGAGCTACTCTTCCAGCACCCCTCCTCAAAGGCTTATTTGCAGTGAAGTATTACATTTAAGCATTACATTTTTCTTTTCAAAGTTCATAGGCTTACCTTCTGTCACAAGCTGTTCCCCTTGAAATTCTTCATCAAATACAATGTTTCTCAATATGCTGTTTTCAGGGACTATGTGTTTTGCTACCTGAAGTTCACACATCATAGCTCTGTTACAGATGAGAAACAAGAGTCATTAAATTATTCAAAGTGTTGGAAGAATAGGTCTGAAAAGATGGGTAAGATTGTAAGAAACCAGCATCATTTTAACTTTTATAATTTCTGGAATATCTAAGGTAGGCTGATTTGCTATCAAAATGATCACACATGCAGCTATTCCATGAGCTTTTTATTCAAAGTTATATGGTTAAATTCAACTAGGTTTAATACTTCATTTGAATAACAATAAATACGATGACTTTCATAAAGTTTCAGGGAATGACATTTAAGAGCAATTGTGAAAGATTCATTCGCTTAATGAAATTTTGCGCTGAATGACGATCATCAGCACCTTAGTACTCTGCCTATTTTCAACATATTGCATGATCATTACACACCATACACAGCACAAGTCACTTTCGTTAAACGCAGAGCATGCCATTCAATTTTTGTGCATTGACATTATAGAAATTCAAATATGAGTAGAGTAATATAGCCTCTACTTAAGCTAAGTAAAACATAACAGACACTAATGAAATCCGTAGAATTGTTGCTTTAAAAATTAAATCTACAAACGTATGGAAAAAAGGGATACCAAAGTAGAAGACACTTCTTGACAGGAAAAAAAAGCAAAAATCCTCCCCCACAGATAACACACTCAAATTCGAGAAAAAACAAAAAACAAAAAAAAAACCCTTTACCTAGCTACAGTATGTAAACTAAACAAAAAACCCAAACCACCACAAACAAACTGTGCCCCCTCGCCAAACAGATTACCAGATTCAAGACTTACTGGATCTCCCCACGTCATCAAGGTTTTCATCAAGGTTTGCTGTTTTGTGCTTGCCTTTTTGGAAGCATGTTAAAGCCATATCTGTGGCAGCATAAACCTCTAGCTTTGACATTTCATTAAACCTCTCTCTACGGAACAATAGCAAAGTACATCTTACCTACGATATTGCTGCCTGGAAATTTCATCTCCACAGAAAAAACACACTGTTGATAACAATGTCTTTGCTCTAAGTAAGAGATTTTCCTTTTCCATGGGATTCCATGTTACAGTAATTACCTGATAAAAATAAGTAAATAACATTTTGAAAAAGTCTTAAATTTAGTACTAATGTTTGAAAAATTAAGTCAAACTTAAGTTAAATGAGATTTTAATGAACAACAACTGGTCAGACACTTATTGATTGAAATAAATGTCATTAATGAAAAACTTATTCAGTATCAGGTAGTCTACTTACTTCGTATGTTCCTTCTCTTAGTACAAAGTTCTCTGGAGACACCATCATTACCTGAGGATCCATAACAGTTTTTGTCTGTAGGTTTGCAAAGCACAGTGCTTTAACATAAGCAGCCCGAGAACCTGTATTTCTTATGCGGAAGGAAACTGTACTTAATCTTGAAGGCAATAATCCATCCAATGTTAACATGTAGCTGTCTGATAGTTTCTTAACACTTTCTAGAATTACGTTGCTAGTTCCTCCATATCCAGATAAAGGTATCTATGGAAAAAATAAAAAATAGTGCTTCAAATTAAAGCCTTAGTAAAGCTTCTGTACAACCATGCTCAACTATACAAAGACATACAGCAGAGCAACTGAAAATGATTAAAACATAAACTGAAAAGACTTCCGAGAAATAAAGAAGCTTAAGTTCATTTAACCTGTTTCAAGTTCTATTGAAAGTTAATTTAAGGCCTATCTATAAAAGCAAAGAAGTTCAGACTTTTGGCAGTTCTGGAGTTAAAATCTTGGGCTACTTTTACCACAGTGCATAAAATCTTGCTTCTTTCTTCACAAGTGGAAAAAAGTGCATACGAAGTTAAGGCTGCTCAATGTTTAAACTCTAGAACGTAACAGCCATATAATCTTTTAACCAGTATACAGATGTGCATCATGAACATGTTAAAAAATTTTAACTTTTTGACAGAAACAGATATACAATGATATATTTTCAACAGATTAAGAAAAAGAATCTATGTGCAGAATTCTTAGAATTTAGATTAGGACTTTTACAGTAAACTTGATTCCTGGCCGTGATCGAATCCCCAGCTGTTTGATTTCCAACTTTGCAAAGAAGTAAGTTACACGAGTAGGCGTAAACATCAAATATATATTAGTGTCTTCTCTGGGACGGATTTTGAGTTCCCAGCTACTAGTTAGGCGTTCTTCTGATCCAAATATACTTTGCAACTATAAAAAAAATGAAGATACCAGAGGTGAGCAACTACAGTGAAAAAAATATATGCTAAAAAGACTGACTTCACTAACAACCCCAAATTAGCTTCATCAAAATCTGGATTAACTGAATTGACAACAGCAGATATTTAAGGTTACAATACTTAACAGAAAAGATTAGGTTCAAGATACTTCTATTTTCTCACAGTGAGCACACCAGTGCCTCTCAGTTTAGATCACAGAACTTTTTCCTTTCAATCCCCAATACAGTATGTAAGGCTGAACTTAAGTAGTGCCACATTAATTCTCTCAACTAAAGATTTTAGTTATCAGATCTGAAGACCTGGGGACAAAGGAGTATAAATTTTTGAGGACTATATAACAAAAAATCTGTAGTTAAAATAATTCTAAAGACTCATTCAAGTTTCTCCTTCACCTCTCTCATACACACAGTCCCTTGGAGTAAATCTGGAAACCTTCCAGCAAGGACCACTGAAGGGTCACTCCAACAGGTATTGAGTTTGTTGTACTATGGCAGTTTGAAGAGCTGTAAACTGAGCCCCAGTTTGATTCAGCCTTGTTACAGTTTCAGCTCTCCCTAAGGTTATCAGGGTAGATCCACTACCATGTTCATCTGGGTGGTCTCAGAGTAAATACATAGCTTGCTAGTCACTGATGTTTGTTTTTCTTTTGTTGTTTTTCTTTATTTTATTTTTTATTTTTTTTACAAAGGAGCAAACACTTCAGGGCAAAGACAGCCAGCTACAGCCACAAGATCCAGAGACAAAACACCTGTTTGGTTAAAGCATCAAGCCTGTAAGAATCCACAATTTAGCTACGAAGACATTGATTTCAGGAAAATAAGTGAATAGCACTTTGAGTTGATTGAGTTCAAAATAAAGTTCTCAAAATATCTTGAACGAAATTATGTATTGATACAGTCAGAGGAACACTGTTCTGGGAAAGCACCAAAAGGTTAGGGAGATACAGCAGCAAGAACTTGCTAGAACTCTCCAACTATTCTAACCCGAAGTGATGGCTTATCGATAAGGACACTTTCTAAAACAAGTCTAACCAGGAGTTTGTCCTATGGAAGTGCAAACCACAAGCTTTAGGCTGAGCTGGGAGATCACATCTTTTAAAAGTGAGAACAGTTTAAACAGCCCCTTCACAAGTTTCAGCATCACTGGACACTGGTATCCTAATACTCCTCTCAGTAAAAGAGCCATTTGCTCCTCTGGCTCAATCAATTAGTCTTGTATGATAAGTCACTCAGGAAGAATGAACAGGCACACCAGACACAAGTTTGAGCTCTTTAATTAAGCAACCATGTCTCAGCTGCATTAAGTATTAAACTACTTAGCAGGTTCAAGCATTCTTTAGAAGAACTGTGGGCAGGGGGGCCATAATGTGTAACTACTGACTCCAGCTAGAAGAAAAAAACTTGGTTTCCACAGTTACCAATTTATTTGGAGTGTTAATTCTTTTACAGTCCTCACTGGCCAATGCACTCCTGGGCTACCAGCTTATCCTCTTAACTAAGGCCTACAATGTTATTACAGATAAGAGGCACAAAAAAAGTTGTTTTGGCAGTTAACACCACCAGTAGATTTTCTGCTTTCTGTTCCTATTTGAACCAACAATCTACCAAACAACTCCATCCAGATCACCTTTAATGCGGAGTAATGGAACTTAAGCCACACTGGCTAAAACCCTCTCAGATTGTTGGAGAATGAATAGAAGTTTAGCAACGACCCAGAGAAAAACAGCCACCACTCAAAGGAAAGCCTACAGATGTTATTAACTGGGAGCTGAATCTGCTGATAAGCCCAGGAAAAACATCTCAGGTACTTCCAGAATTAAAAAAATGGCTCTGATGTCCAGAATTCTGTACAATTATCATGGCATCTGATGCCTCATTAGTTACAGATTTTCTCTCTTGTGAAGTCTGAAATTCAAAATATTTTGTGACGTATTAAACATGTCACATGTTGAGCCAAGCAGTGTCTCAAGTCCATCAACATTTCAGAGCATGTCTGACTCCTGTCTGTTAAGGTTGGTCAACCCAAAACAGAGATGAGCTAGGTCCTGTTGCCAAGACGGAACAGAGCACTAGCAGTAAAGGGAATACTGCTCCAATTTTGATCGCCACCACCTTTACTCAAGCAAGCAATGCCACAAAGAGCTATGTCAACAGCCTGGTCAAGAGTACTGCCAGCATTTACTGGCTGCCTCAGAGATATCCTTGACCTGAAAAACGGAGTCTGAGGAGGATAACAACCTAATTCATACAATTGTCCTTTTGTGCTGGCATGACCTTGCATGAGAAGTGAAATTATACACAGCTTCAGTGTACATCCTCAAATATACAGACATGGGACACAGACTGACAGTTTGAACATGACCACCACGCACAGGACCAGAAGAGCAATCTAAATCCTTATCAAGTGCAGTACAAGATCATATGATGACCCAAAGTATCTCTTTGAAAAGACAGCCAGAAAATTACAAAGATTTCCCCATCTTAATTCTTAATATATGCTTACTGTGTGAAATTCCATCCAAAGTAGGCAAATTATTTTCAGTTGTGCCATTCCACTGAGGTAGTACAACTATATATTAAACCTTTAACCCCATTCAACTCTTCTTGACTGGAAACAGACTAGTGAGCTGCTATTCTAAAATAGCAAATCCAAAATTCACTTTCTGTGATGAAATTTATTCACAGAGATCCTCTACAACTTGATTTCTAATCTAGCTTTGCTACCACTGAGCAAGCACTACAAATGAGACAAGTTTTGACATTTTTATTATAAACTTATCCTTATAGATGACGTAAATACTAAAGAGAAATTTTATTTGCAGTTACCTGAAAGCAGTCCTGATCCTGGCCTCTTATCACCAGTCTTAAATGCTGAGTCACAGATGGAGAGTTGTTTCTTAGAGTTAACTTCTGCTGGCTGAAAAAATATAAAGTTACACTTTGCAGCAGATATAAGTTAACTATATGTATTTATTCATGGGAGCAATGTAAATGGGACAACTGAAAGTCATTCCATTAAAAAAGTGATTTCCTGGTACACCAGGATGTATTAACTAGAAAGTTACTTCAAATTCTCAAACTGAGACTTTACAGCATTATACACCATTACACATTGGTCCTCATGTAGCAGAAAAATATATAAGTACGTATATATATATATACATACAAATAGTTTTTCTAAAGTTTAAATACTTTAAATAGCAACTTCAGCTATCAAAGATCATAGCAGTTGTGTCAATACCAAAATTCCTTTAAAAATAATAATAAAAAAAATGAAAACCATTAAGACAGAAATGTTGTTAGATTATCCAGAACCACTCAGTTATGCAAAAGCAGTCTTGTAACTAGCATAACCCAAATTCATTGGAACAGTGGTAGAGAACTAAATTAAGGATAACGTTTCCTTTTTATGTGCTCTTCTATAGGATTGTACCACAGAAAGTTATGGCCACTTGGCAGCATGAGGTTGATAAAAAGCATTTTTTTCCCCTCTCTGATATGTCCTGGCATTGACCAGACTTCCAAGTACTAAGATCCTTCTTCAGAGGTAAGAAGCCTCTCCAGCAAGAGGAGCTAGTGCCTTTTTTGCTTTAGTGAGTCAAAAACCTATCAACATAACAATCTGACAAGCCCTTAGAGCTGGTAAAAACAAGAGGAAGGATCACACAGTTAGAGCAAATAGGAGGGAGAGAGACCAAAGCCACTCCTCAGTTTTCAGTGGCAGACAGTTTTGTATTCTACCAAAACAAAAAATTTAAGAAGTTCAGCTTCCTAATAGTTTTTAGGAATCAAAACTACTTTTCAGGATGAACAAAGAACAGAGTTGAGAAAATTATTCTGCAACACAAAACAGCAAAACTACTATTTTAGAAATCCACTATCTTGACAGAAAAAAAAAATACAGCTATCAGAAGTGGTTCCACAGATCACTTAAAAATGGTAACTGGGAACATCCAAGGGAAGTGGTGGAGTCCCCATCGCTGGGGGTATTTAAGGAAAGGCTGGACATGGTACTTAGGTACATGGTTTAGTGGATGACATTAGCAGTAGGGCAATGGTTGGACCAGATGATCTTGGAGGTGTTTTCCAACCTTAATGATTCTATAATTCCTTGCGAAGTTCAGTATCGATACGAAACTGCGTTAGTCCCCAAAGTAATACTTGCAAGTCCAGAGATTTGCAAAATTTGCAGTCTTGACACATAAAAGAAGCAATAAAATATATCTCAACAATTACGAAAAAAATTACTGTATCTTGGAATAGTGAAACTGGAATCTTGAAACTACATAGAAATTCAGACAAGTAAGAACCAGTCTGAAGGATAAATAATCATGGTTAGGGATGCAATGGATTCTCCATCACTAGTAGTTTCAACATCAGAACACAGTCAAATTCAAATAAATTAATTCAGGGAAATTCAACACACTGTGCAATCCGGATTGTCAAATTACATTATCAGACTGGATTCTTCTAGACTTAATGGCCATGAATTGAAGAAAAACAGCTCTATTTCTAGCAAGATAAAATTGTCATAAGAACCAATAGAATATTTCCATCTTATCTGAAAAATATCTTCTATTTCTACTTACATGACGCACAAATCTTACAGAATCAGGTATTATTTAAACAAGAACTAAAGACTCTTGAATAAAGAAACCTTAAACAAGATCACAATTAGTTTCCAAAAATTTCTTGTCCAAAAATAAAATTTGTAATATACTGCTACTCTTACTTGTGTACAAACAGCTTAGCTTATCACCTGTGGATTATTACATGAATAGGAACAGTACAGAAGTTGTGCTGCAAACAGCATGATATTCTCTATTATATTGCACTTAAGTATTTTAAGTTTTACTTACACTGATCCTCCAAGCTTTACTCCTCCCCAGGCAATGAACTGCTTGTTGGAGAGAATAGGTGGGATGTCTGAGCAGCTGGCAGCTGTAGACACAGGTCTATTTTCCACCTCACCTTTCATCACCACTTCATACTGAGGCCCAGATGGCAGAACGAGGATTTTCAAAACACTTTTAAAAATAATTAAATAATTTTAAAGTCAATCACAGAACAAGATCAGCTGATGAAAATAAAACATAACTGAAAAAAATACCATAGATAGGCCTTTGTAAACTACCTTCCTGAGGAGAAAACGCACTTCTATTTTACTAAGTATGGCAGAGCTTTTAAGTATGACAGAACTTAAAGCCTCCAGGCTAGAGACATGTGTGCTGCATGTACCTAATACTGTCTTTTGAAGTGTTTCATCTGGGCATGTCTTTGTCAAGAGACTACAGCTAAAGAAAATATTTTTTGCCCATGCTGATTTCTGATTATTTTGACAGACTAACTTTGGAGAGAAACCATGATGTCTAGCTGTCTCTATGTACAGTACAGAAATGCCTTTTGTAATGCTTGTAAAGCTTCAGTGAAGTTTCATAAGTACAATATATCCAGGAGTTTCAAAATTCCATAGCATTTTAAACCACAAAAATCAAGGTTCTCTCATCAGTTTGTTTCCTGGGACACTGTGCCTACGGATAGGGCTAGCTTTTCATGACAGAGCCTCTGTGCGACAAGACACAAATACATTGCAGATGACTACTGCCTTCTTCAGACAAAGCAGAGAAACAGATGAATGAGAGCATCAAGGGTGCAAGTTTAAATAATGAATTAGAAAGAAATGGGCTATTACTGAATAGGAAATTTGGACCAAACTATCAAACAAAACTGGGAGGGAAAACTAAACGAAAAAAGAAAGCAGAAGAACAAGGAAAGCCAAAATGCCACCTAAGTACAGAAGACAGAAAACCAGCAAAGAAATGAAACAAAAAGATTAAGGTATATAGGGAAATAAGTAAAGATTGAAATTACCTAACCAATAATACAGGGAATAAGAAACAAACATTCAGAAAAGCAAAAGGAGGAAAAGCCAAAAATTGCAGACGGCAGTAAGGATACCAAACTTTCAAGGAACACACTGAAGTATTTGCTATAGCATAGACCCACTTAAAGCCAGGAATGAAACTCAGGGACTTCTGTCAGGCTGTCCTTGAATTCCTATGATGCCTACTGACAGTCCTGTATCCCACCAGCAGGGAACATGAACTCTCATTACTGCTTTAGATAGTTTATTAGTCATTTGGCAGCATTTGCAAGTGAACTTAAAAGGTTCTAACCCTGCTGAGCACCTAGAGGCTATAAAGCAAAGCAGTTATGCACAAGACCACAGAAAAGCACAGATGAATCACTTTGCGTGCCTATCCATTAGGATCATACTGTCATTAGCACAGAACTCAGCTTTTAATTTAATGCACTGGGTATGCCCAATTAAGCTAGATAGTGAAACTGAACGTGTTTTGGACAGATTCTTTTGTCTGATCTTGCTCCATTATAGCAGATGTTTTATTATTAACTATATTTATTAAATTATTATTATTATTATTTATAATATTTATTATACATATATGCATTATTTATACTAAATTTGTATCTCTTAAACTATTATTAAACGATATTTATTATAAACTATATACACTATAAGTGGAAAATATGTGAATAATTACATTTGCAAATAGAACATATGCATTAGTATTATACAAGATTTATGTCGTAACTTCTGTTCAGTTAAAGCAGCCAAAATTCCGCTTCAGGTTTTCAGCTGTAGAACAAAAAAATTATTTCCTTTGTCTCAACTAGATGAAGAAAAGGGAAGGTATTGAAGGGGCTGCAGAAGTTAAGTATTTTAAAACTTTGCTGTACTTCAGAAGCAAGTACTACAAAAGGTCTTGAGGGAATTACTGGTTTTTGTTTTGTTTTTAAAACAAAAAGTTTAAAGATAGCTGCTGATTTGTGACAGGAAAAATTGCCTACACGTTAGGCTATGCACAACAGATGAGGCAGGGAATCTATGGAACAGGTGATTCTTAGCAAAAATCTAATCATGAATGGGGAACCAAGAAAGCAACGCAAGGCAAAGTTCTCTCCACAGTGTCCCCTGCTGAGGACATACGTTTGTTCCTGACCATAATGTTGAAAATAACCATTTAAAATAGGCAGCATAAAATCAGTTATATTACCTTTGTATAGACATTACAGTTTTTGGAGAAAACGTTACAGTCAGTTCTCGTTCTTCTTCAGGAAGAAGGAAGAGATCGCCAGGTTCAACAGCAAAGCAGCTGTCCTGATTTGATGTCTGAAGGTGAATGGGGGGGACAAATGGGGAAGGTTAATTTAAGGGCAGTAAATACTTCTAGAACATACAATGCCATCTGGCTGTCGCTGTCATACAGATATGTATGTTATCAATTCAGATAACTTACATATACCTGACAGTTTCAGAACTTTTTCACATCGACTCACACATAGTTCTTCCAAGAGTTGGACAGCATAAATATCTCTAGAAGACTTCAATTGTGTATGCAACAGTAAGAGAGCCACAAAGAGATTTAAAGAATTAAGTAGTAACTACAACATGGCACTGATACACTACTAGCTAAGTAACAGCACTAGCCTCAACATAGGGTACCAACTCTTAACATCACATTAACTTAAGTTTTGTGGCACTACTCATGTAGCCTATCTCCGTGGCCCCTGTTCAAAGAAATTTTGTGCTTACATCCTTCTTTGTTTTATACACATACATTATGTATATAAACTGTAAAATAGGACCCGACTGCTCCTTTTTTTGACCTCAAAGTGCTAGTTTCAAATGTGTCATTACCCTTCCGTCTGGGACTATACACTCCAGGGATTTTCAGGCAAATATAATTTTATAGTCAGGCAAAAAGAACATATATACCTGAAAAGAACTCAACTTCATACCTAACTTGGCAAGCTGTCCATAGAAAACTAATGCAGCTGTATTAAAAAATAATAATAATAATAAAAGTTTACCAATGTTAATAATCCTATTTGTTCTAAAGGAACTTTCCTTCATAAGCTAATTAACATCAGCTGTGTAGCGCAGGATTCACTACTTCGACACGTGTTATAAGAAGTTTCTTAAAAAAAAATCTATTCATTAAGATATATAAAGAGTATATTTGTTAAAACAAATATAACCAAAGCTGAGCAACAAAATTCTGTCTTTTCCATTGTACAAACTAATCTGGTATCTTTCATTCTCTTTATGTCAACTTGCAAACCAGTTAAGCTAGGATCTCAAGGCTTAACTATTTTTTCCAAATACAACATTAATGACACAGAACACGATTTTAAGATAGAGAAGCCAGCCTACCTTAACTTTCAAATATACACCAATGTTTCCAGCATTTTTCAATGGCAGCTGCTGTTTGGCTGTTGAACCCACAGTAGTAGACAGATGTATTGTCTGGAAAAAAGAAAATTGCATATGTATGTATGTGTAGACACACATATATAAATATAAAATATAATGTATTATAAAAACATATTACTAGAAGAAGCAAACTATTCTTAGAACATACTTTGTAAATACATGCAAACCTGTAAGTCCTTTGGAGCATGTATCCTCGCTGTTCCAGCTCTTGCTTGGAGAGGAATACTTTTAATCACACTGCTAGGTCCCGGACTATCCAATTCCACATCAACTCTTGCCAATAACTCATCCGCTGGACCCAAGGGATCTAGGAACAATTCCATGAATCACAAAACTCAAGAAAACCTGCTAGCAGCAGAAGTCATGCCTATGGATGTGTTGATCAGTAGCTGAACTGAGACACCTTACCCTCAAGTGGGGGATATTGATATAAGCTCTCCCTATCACCCTGACAACACACACACCTACAGACAAAGTCTCACAGGATCTTGAGATTTTTACCTTTCTGCCAAATACGGCTGAAATTTTCTAAAGGAAACCCAAAAGCATACTAGCCAAACTAGCTGATATACTATTTATTTGAGGATGCCATGGAAAAAAAAGATTTTTTTCAAATCTCTCATCTATATTGCAGCATTTTCTTCAGCTATTATTTAATTCCCCTCAGCAAAAGAAGAGGGAATTTCACGCATCTTGAAGTAGATAATAACTTTATACGTCTGATACGGAAGTATAAGTACCCCTATTAACATCTAAAAGATTAAGACATAGAAGTATGCCTTCTCCTTCAGGTGCTAAAATGAAACATGATACCCAAAACATCAGAACACAAATAAAAAGACTGTTTCATTTCAAATTTGCAGCCTGTTTCTACAGTTTTAACACATGCATACATTAAAGGTCAAATTTGTTTTAGTTAAAATTGAAAATCAAATTACAATACCTGAACAAGAAATTTGTTTCTTAGGTGCATGGAAGAGAACCCAAACTGTTAAAGCTTCAGGATCCTGAAAAAGAAATTGGATGATTCCTCTCATGGAGTAGACAGAGATTCTAAAGAGAAATATAACGAAACTTGTAACAATAAAACACTACTCAGTTAGGCTCTGCAAAAATCATTACTGTGAATTCAGATGTTCAGAACTCATTTCAGACAGTAACAGTGAGAATCAGTCAACCCAAACTACTTACTTGTCCATCATAACTTGCATGGATCACATGATTTACAACTGATGGAGCTGATATCTGAGAAACTGTATCCATCTGGAGTGACTGCTCACTAGGAGGATTAACTGGTTCCTTGGAAAATGTGAAGCAACGCCAAGCTACTGCATTCTGTCCACAAAATAAAGTTTTTAATGTATTAAAACTCTTACTGTCACTAAGAATATTGACAGAGCTGAGAAATGTAAGGCCATTTCTAAACAGTAAAACTGGTCTGCAAAAATAATTAAAGATTAGCCTATAGTTTCAGTTAATGTGCTACAGTCCAGGAAACATTCTAAAAGAAGTCAGAAACCCTTCTGCAGTAGAAGGAGACAACAGTTAGTGGAAGGCTTCAAAAAGTTTGGCTATGCAAGGCCAAAACTGACCAGTCACTGAGGCGATGATCCAACCTTAACATACAGCCAGTCCTTCCCCTGCTGTCCCCACATAAGGGAACAAGACAGCACAAAGAGCAGCCAGTCTAGCCACCAACGCAGCATCTGCATTGTCAGAGACTCAAAAGGGAGAATGTTGTAGCCTATAATGCAGGACATTCCTGCCTAGTGGGAGAGTGCAGGCAGAGCCCCACTCTCACTCCTGCAAAGGAACACAGAACTTGTTCAACTTGCTGTGTGTGAAACAAGGCTGCTTGTTTCAGTCATCAGCTGTTTGAACAGCACGTTCCACTTGAATAGTTATGTCTTCTCCAAAAAAACGTTTAGGCAACAATTCTTTTGATATCTGCTGCACTACTGACTCAGACAACATAGGGACAGGCTGTGGCTGTGCTGATTTACTGAAGGAGGGAAAAAAAAAAAAAAAAAGGTTTGACTTTTCCAGAAGCCCTTTTGCTGGTGCTGTTACAGCTGAATCAGATGATTACGACCCAGCAAAAATTATTTCCTTACTAACTTTAGACTTCTTGGGATTTTTACATATAGTGTCAAGGGCATATTTCTTATTTACATATACACCAAAAAGGGTTATATTAAAATTCAATATCGTAAGAAGTTAATTTTCACTTACAAGATGCTTACTGTACTTACTGCATTAATAATCAGTCTAATTGGCACAAAAGCATGTGTTTTGTTGGTAAGTTTTAGTGGAAGAGCCTTCCAACTGCCATAAGTCAAGTCACCAAAATCCAGATAATCTTGTTTTCCTGTTTCCACCTGGTTTTAAGGCAAAGCAGAAATTATAAGGAAGGAAGAGCACTAAAATGCACCAGCATACAAAAGCAGCAGGACACTACATTATGTTAACTGTAACATTTTAGCTAGTTAAACTTCAGGAAAATAACTAAAGAGGGGTTAGTTTTGTTTGTATAGCAATACTTTGTATTGTGATCTGCAGCAAAATACAGCTTTTATTTGATATGTTTTACCATCTCAATACGATGACAAGATATATAGAGGTATAGTATGGTTTATTTTAATTTAAAAATGAAGCAAGTTTGAATGAAGAACATGGACAATGATGGATTTTGTCAAGCTACTTATGAAAGTTACATTAAAGTTAAATTCAAATGTAAAGAAGTATGAAAATACTGTATCTATTCATATATATTCAACTAGAATATTATTAGAACTTCTTTAAAATGTTTGCTTATGCCAAGTAGGTTAACAGTTCAGTGCAAGAGGAAAAAAAATACTAGCTGTGATTAATATACTGACAATTTGACTTTTGTCAGCAAGGTCACAGACAACCACATAATTTGCTGAGACACCTCCAAAAGTAGCATCATGCACACTTCTGCCTGACCAGACTCTTAAATGTACAACTGCATAAATCCAAATTTAATTCTTGGAGTTAGTATACTACCTCCCATCTAGCTGTTTTTTTATGGTAAGACAGAAGATAAAACATTCCATATACCTATTTACTTTTAATTATGAACTAGTCTGAAAGAAAAGATTCTCTGCAGCCATATATAAGCCCAAAGGAATAGCTAACCATGACAAAACCCACTTCATGTAATTAAAAAATGAAAAAATAAAACAATTGGAATGGTTTTTACTATGTTTTAATGCTAAATGACGTCCAACACCGTAGATAATGTATACTGAAAAAAGCATTAGATGTTAAAGACCTCATTGATTCTTTTAATAATGAAGTAGTAGTACTGTTTTATTATTTTCCAACAGCTGTATAAGAATTCTTCATGTTCAGCTAGGTGCTCTTCCATTATTAAAACCTCCTAAGCAGTTATAAGTTTCTAAAAAATACTCTTTTATATTCCCTACCTGTCCCTAACATAAGAAATTCTAGGTTCCTTTGAGGAACAACTTCACATTCCTATTCTTTGTCAGAGCCATTAAACTATTCATAAAATTCCAATTAAAAACCACAACTGGCTACTTACTTCTAAATGAGGATTTTCAGCAACTGCTGTCAGAACTACCCTACTTGCCAAAGCTTCTGCCTGAACGATTGTCTCAGCATCTGCAGAAACTGGCCATGATGAAACACTGAGAATACACTGAAAGATTCCCGAATGACAAGGTAGGAAAAGTATTTTCAGGTCATCTGTAGAATGGGGTCCTGTGATTGTTTTGTTCTTGAATACAAGACATTGATATTTTGCAGGATCCACCTGAAAAACAAAATCTGTGTCAATTTCAACAAGCCTTTTGCTGAAGAACAGCTTCTTTCAAAATACCATATTTATCTGGCTCTGATGCTCAGCACAAAACATCCTGCATGTGTTTTTGTTCAACATTACTGCATCATCATAATTACGTCCCACTTCCATCTCACCCACCTGTAGGCATTTGTTTTAAAAATTTTAAAGTTTAGTATTTGTTATATTTGAAAAAGAATTTCTAAGTAGTCCTGATTTTGAAAAAAAAAAAACATCATCAAAATAACTAATAGAAACCAATTTTACTTGGTGCTTTTGGCCAAAGATGGGAGGAAGAAGTGTGAGGAAAGATTAAGGGAAAGGTTGATAGGATAGAGATCAGTAGTAAATCCTAGTACAAACGTTTTTCTGTTGAACGTATTCATATATAATTTGCAAGCAGGAGTGACCATTTGCAAGTCATACACTGTGCTACTTAGAGGTCACCTGACTAAAAAAAAGAATTATTACATTGTGCAGCAAATGCACATATGCATATAATTCTTCATGTAAATGACTGAGATGTGACTGTCCATTGTAAAGTAATTTCATGAAAAAAATACCATCTCATACAAGAGAGTCTGAGATCTGAACAGTTAGTTGCCCAAGAGCCTCATGATACTGAGCAACTATGAAAATGTAAGAAAATAAATCAAACTTCCATGTACATATACATCTATACATACACAAAAACAGACTTGTGGATTAGTGATTTTGTTTGTTTTTGGTTTTTAGGAAGAAATGATAACAAAAAACAGAAGTCATTCTTCTGGAAAAACTTGCTATACTTGCTAGAAAATAAACATACCAAAAAATGATACATTATGGATCTGTATGCTTATACATTACAGCTTCTGACTCCCACAAAATGAATTATTGTCTGGTATCTCTTAGTAAAAAGGACCAGTAAATAAAAACAGCAAGAAGCAGATTCAAAAAAAAAAGTCAAAAAAGCTGTACTGCATAGAACCTACAACTGAACTGAACTATGGACATCCCTACACAAATTCAAAAGATCAGCAAGATAGAGAACTGTCTGCCGAGAGCTATGAGCAGAAGTAACACCTAGCTCTTAAGTTCCCATGTGTCCAAGTTGTCAGAAGCTCAAAGCATACTATGCTTGTCCTGTTGACATATTCTTCTCTGCAAAGAGTATTCATCAGTGGAGGAAACAGTACTAGTAGGCTTTTAATCTAAGTCACTCATATGCTCTTGAGATCTCTTCTGTCTGGAACTATTACTGTGCCAACAGAAGTAGATGAAAAAGTCCAAGATGTCCAATATATGGCCTACAAGATACATAAAACCCACAGCCATCTAGCTTGAAGCCTGTTCCAAATCTTCCTCATTCTGTCACACGATACACAGATTTTGAGAAAAATGGGAGCAAACTCCAAAAACTGTATTAGAAAGCATCTCCAGAGAGGATAGTTGCTGCATTTCTAGGGATAACTTCTTTTCCACACAAAGATGGGAATGAATAACTAGTAAGCTACAACCTACCACAATTTACATGTGCAAAACAATTTTAAAAGTCAACCCTATCATGTTGTACTTACCCCTACTATTCCTACTCACTAGGATAAATCAGGTGGCCTGCCTGAAAGAGGCTACCATTGCTTTTGTCTACGTTAACTATAAAACAGAAGGAACTTAAAATTCTCTAGAGGGCAGTATGACATCTCATAAGGTTACAGTATTATGCTTATAACTTTATTAAAAAAAAATAAAAATAAAAAAGCACTTACCTTTTCCCCATTTACTGAAATACTGAGTATTCCAATGCTGACCTGCAGCCATCGTTCAGTTGGATTAAAGATGCTAAGAGCAGTCTGTGAGGCAATTCCCACACAACAGGCATTAGGGAACTTCAGCTCTTCTGGTACTTTTACATGTCCTTCAGAAGAAAGTATGCCACTGTTAGGTCCAAGTTTCCACAAGCAAATCAGCACTCAGGCTGTCACCACCTCAAGTTTGTAAATCCATTTGCCAAATGCTTCCTTGTATCAAGGAAACATTCGACTCCTACAGTTTACATAAGAATGTTTTTCACCAGCCTGCCATCCAGGATTTTAATCAATTATTTTTTTCTGTGCATGTTACTTGGAATTCAAGTATCACACACAAAAAATACTTACGGAATTAGGACATCCCATGCAGTCACTAACCCACAAAATGTGTGTACACACACACCCCTTATATAAAACACTACGTTTTCACAGTTTAATCAGTGGTAGCCCAAATGACCAAACTACAAGCATCAATATCACAACTTCTTTAGGACATTTAATGTGACCAAAAAGGACTTTTTTTCCCCTCTACTAAACTAGAACTGCTACCTAAAAAGCTGTTCAGGCAACCTTTTGCTACAGAAAACACTGAGTATTCTTAGAGTAGATTTTTGCTGTGGAAATGCTGCCATCAAAAGTCACCTCCAAATCAACAAGAAATCCTAATTCAAGTATTTTATTTCCAGGAGGTCCTTACTTCTACAATATTCAAAATAACTCAGACAAAAAGCAACATTATAATGACAACAAAATGAGCTAAGAGTTCTGTGGCATGCCAAAGATCAATTATCCACAAACCCACTAATGGGTACTCATGTCAAATGAAAAAAATGACTTCTCAGTTAGGAAGACACATGTACAACTTTACTTGGAGTAAAATTTTAGTTACTTGAACAGTAGGTTTTATTTCTAAGGCCATAAATCATTATTAATCCTCCAAAACAGAAAATTCAAACACAAACATGAAGGTGAAAATATGTACTAAGACTAGCATCTTTGGAATTTAATTTCAAGTTCAAAAAGTCAAATTTGCCAAAAAAACAAGTCTACACTGCACAGATATTCAGAGAAGTTCAAAAGCAAGTACAATAAGCCAGCAATTAAGATCTTCACGTTTTACTATTCAACACTGTTCAAGTTTTACTATTTTAAAATCCAGTAACAAGATCAAAGATTTGTTGATTAATAAATAGAAAATCACCTATAGACTATTACAAATGCAAACCTTCAACCCCACTAGCTTGTCATTTCATCTCAAAGAATTAACTAGATAAAAAAAAAAAAAAACTAAACAGATCAGATTAAGAAAAATCTCTGAAGTGAAATAATTTACGTTGCTTTGATTTAGAGTTAAGTCAAGATACAGAGAAACGGCAGAAAGTACAGAAGGTGCTTGGAAGCTTTTCTTTCCCCTTTCACAACTAGAAAAAAAGCTTAAGCCCTCCACTTTCTTCCTGGGATTTTTCAGCATTGCTGGCTGTTAATACAAAGTTGAGTTACAAAGAGAAATGCCTTCTACTTTGCAGCTAAAACACAACTGAATTTCCAGAGCATGAGTTGTCATGCTTAATATAAACGGCAACTAGGATTTCTTTTCCTTATGAGATCGAAGACTCATAGATCCTTTGAACAAAGGTAAAAAAGATTGAATGTTGAAATCTAACTTCTTTCGACTATGGAAAATACATTTTAAGACCAATACATTAAGAAAATACATTTTAGGAGGACTACAAAAACTGATATTGAATTTAGAAAACATGATTAAATAAGAAAAACTAGCAATACGTTTTTTAATAATTTCAAAGGTGCATAAACAATAGCTGTGGTTACACAGTATACTGCCACCTTAATTTCTTTGCTAGTCTTTGCATAATAATTTTAGCCATTCTTGTCCAAAGCAATGTTTTCAGCATACTTTTTTAAAGCCTTACCAAGACCAGGTGACATCGAAAAGTCCCACTCTTTTCTACTAGTTCCAAGAGGTTGTCCAGCAAGTGATTTTAGGTTTAAGATATTCTTGTTCCAGGAAGCAGAATGTGGATTACAAAGCGAAACTGCACCCAAAGAGCCAGGACCAAGATTTGAACCCAAAGGAATTCCTACTGGAACTGGATTCTCGACATGTCCTGCTGGGATAGTAGAGCAAGGAAGCCCTGCTGGAAGACCAAAACCTGCAGAGCTGCAGCCATGGAACTGGGACAGAACCGTACTTCCAGTAGATGGCATATTTCCCAGATGCTGTTGTACAAATGGAGTCGTTGCAAGAGAACGTCCTGTAAGCAACGTGGGAACAGAAGAAATTGCTTGGCTTTCAGAGGTAGTGACATGGGGTTTAAAGCTTGAAATAGGAACATACTGTTCACCAGATGAGTTTTGATTTAACGGAATATAAGTTCTTAAGCCAGGAAACATTGGTAATACATTTAAAGATGGTAATCCTTGTCTCTGGGCTTTGTTTGTATGATCCTGCCACACTTCTGCATCAACATTAACAGAAAGTGGCTCAAAGCTACAAAATTTACTTGACAAAGCTGATTTAGCAGGGTCTAATTCTTTATGATTTGCTGCTGCATTTGAAGGAATAGATGCAAGCGGCTTTTCATTCTTTGGTAAACCTTCCCTGGGCAGTTCTTGGCCCTGTACTTCATCTCCAAGTTTTCTTTTAATAGCTGCAACATTGTTTTCTTCTGATTTCTCATCAACACTAAACAGCACTCCTTTTTGGTTTCTTTGGCACAAGTAGTCCTCTACATTTTCATTGGCATGTTCCTGTGAAGGTGTTGGGCTGCCTCGAATTATTGTTGTACTCAGTTCACTTCCATTTTCACTCTAGTAAATAAAATACACAACATTATTAGAAATATTATAAATTCTAGAAAAGTAAATAGGGTTAATGACAAAGAAATTAATGCTGGTATTGTATCCAACAAAAGCAATCAAGTTTGTCAAGTCCTGTCTGGCGTTTTGTTTTTATAATATCTGTGGCTCTTCACTTGAAAAAGTTTCCACTAGGATGGATGCTATCAGAGAGGTTTTCGGCTTATTTGTTTTTAAATTCCATCCACATTTACACACATTTTGGACCAGGGGAGGCATAGCAAAGATTCCAGATTTGAAGGAACCAATTGACTGAAATAAAAATACTAATCATCTTAATCAGCATAAGACCACAAGTCTGAAGTATCACTCTTAGAGTATACTCTTTGCTAAAGCAGTAAGAACAGTCAGAACGATTGTCAGAGACAAATGGTGGTTTTAGTCCCAGAATCGTTTAGGAAAAAATAGGTTAAAATAGGAATTTATAAACATTTGTCAGAGGATGGGATAAGAAGAGTATTCTTCCCAACAGCTGAAGCTGAGCAGAAAGGGAGCTTCAGGGGTGACAACAGCAGATATAGGTGCTGCAATCAGCTACTGGAATGCTACACTGTATTTTAAAACCAGAATGACTCAACAAGCAATAGAGAGAAATGCAAGGAGAAAACCCATACCAAGCTTTTTTTTTTTCCTTAAGTTAGTAGTTCTTTGAATGTTTGATTATGTTTTCACGCACCAGGGTTTGTGATTAATCAGAGTCTAGTTCAGAATTAAAATTTCTGAAAACTCAGTGGTGAGAGAAGAGGGAGAAGCAGAACACTTTTTGCCCGTGCACAGTGCATACTAAGCTGTTCTAGAATCCTTAAGGCTTTTCTAATGAACTGTTAAAAATTATTTTCACCATTTAAGAGTTCATTTTGGGAGGTGGATGTTTTTTTAAGAAAGGGAATTAATGCATAACTACAGATCAATATTTTCTTACCCAGTGTGTCTGTGGATCACGCGTTACATCTGTGTTTTTAAGTGTACTGTCAGATGCAGAGACATATGTTAATCTGCTCATGCTCGGGCTTGAATAAACTGACTGAGGTAGCGTACTCTCCTTGCAAGGAGATTTTGGATAATGCGATGTGCAAGTAAAATCAGCTTCAGACCTGAAAAACAAATTCAGAGTACATTGGTATTAGAATACATTTTTAATGATACACCCAAGGGAATGAATGCTACATAATATGGCTATACTATTTCAAAATCAATCTACTTCATCATTCTGCTTACTACAGTCAATAGAAATGAAAAATTGGCTATCAAATAACCTTTACAAGTTCTGGCTTTGATGTAATGCAACTCTTTCACTACATCTAAGTTCATAAAGCAAAGCATCAGAGTTCCACAGCTGCACTCAGATGCTAAGGTCATAGAAAAAAAACACAGTAAGTTATTAAAAGAAATAAGTACGCTTACACCCAATTAGATTGAAAAATGCCAAATGAAATCATTCAACATCCCAGACATCACATATCAGTATTTCCTGTTCACTGCTGGCTTTCTCTTCATTTCACACACGTGAAAATATAGGCGCTCTTGTTCGACAAAGTGTGTCGAGTACCATGAAAACAATTGAAGTCACTGGCGATTTTAACCAGAAAAAAAACATGCTTGCATAAATACACATTCTTCTGCACTTTCTGATTTTTGAAAAATGCCAAACAGCATGTAGTTCCAAGGTCATGTACCACATGCTAACTGTAGTTAAATATCAAGCAGTGAACTTGAGAAGTTAAGGCAAACAATTCAGTACCTCTTCTTTTCAGGACAGCATACATAGCCACTGGCTACTGGTCATAGTACATGTTTAAGAATACATGACAGGCTTAGTTGTAACCTTCTAATTTATATAGCACTTCTTATTACTGAAGACAATTTAAATAATGTTACCTTTTCAGTTGCTAAGGAATCCTGAAATCTTTGACACAAGATGCAGATTCAAAATATTAAGTGTTTAAAAGCAATACAAATATTTCAGCCCACCCTCTCTCACAAGCAGTAATCTGAATCTGAGAATGAAAGTGACTGAAATACAAGTAATTTATAAGAAGTAAAAACACCCACACCATCACTGGTCTATATGATTCTAGTTATATGATTGCAAGGTTTGACATTGTAACCACCAACCAAATAGCTTTATTTGTAGTATATGAATTGCACTAGAACAACAGTTGAAGTAAAAAGGGTATTTTATACCCAAATTTTTGTGATTATGGAGTTATCTAAAGAGTCTGACTAGCTAACACGCTGGGTATTTTGTATTCTTGCTTTACTGGACGATCCTGAGCAGAAACAGCCACATCATCCCTGTCCATCATCCCTCTCATCATGCCAGCGAGGAAAACAAAAAGTTAACAATTGCTTAAGATTGCTCCCACATACACATATTAAAAGCAAAAAGAAAGGTTAGGTCTAAGAATGAAGTCAGCTTAATAGAGATCTATAAACATAAACTGAGGTCAAGGACAACACTACAATTAAAACTTGATCACTCAAAAATCCTCATGAAGCACTAGTAATTCTTATAACCTGCTCCAAGACATTTACCCTGAAAATGCTGTTCCAGAAGCATCACTAGGAGAAGAGTGTATTAGGGGTGAAGTTGAAGGTCTGAAGCTATACTGCTCATCCTCTAAAGGCTGCAAGTCACATTCAGGAAGAATGGGTTGATGTTCTGGTAAATAAGCAGAATTTAATAACAATATTTAGGCACAGGAAACAAGTCTGTTTTCAGGAAAAGCCTTTTCTATATAACCAGTTACATTTGCCTTTTTGGGTTACTCTTCAGATTCACTTACCATTACTATTTTGGGAAGTCAGGGAGAGCTTCTCAAAAGTTACATGTTTCACATTCCCGCTGCAAGCAGTACTGGCCTCTTTGTTTCTCTTCTCTATTTTTGGACTTTGCTTCTTCTCATCCATGTTCGATTTCTGCACAGGCTTTGCTTTTGTAGGACTTACTAAGACATATTTACCAGATTGTTGGGCAAGTTTTAAGTTGCTGAGTGGCACAGTGTTTCCTGTACTTCTCTCCAAATCATTGAACAGTTCAGGAACAGCATTTGTTGCTTGATCTGTTTCTGCATCTTCCCTGGTACAACATCTGCTAGTAAGATTGTCAGTCTGGTGAGCAAACAGACTTCTCTGTGACATTTCTATTTTTGCTGACAAAGGAGTTCCACATGTCTGTGCATCATTTCTTGTAGGTGAGCGATTACCAAGCATATCTGATGTCAGGTCAGCACTTAAAGACTGTGAATGTTTACTATTTAATAAGCCTGTCAACTTTTCTGAACATTTTACACTATTTGTAGTCCTGTCTTCATGCTTGGAAACATCAGATGGATTACAGGTATTCTGAGTTTCATTTTCTGCATGAAAATGATCCAGATATCGCTTATCTATTTCTTGCTGCTCATTATGATCATTTAACAAGTCTTCTAGAAGAGCATCATTATTTCTAACTTTACTCAGTAAAGAGCCATCAGTCATAAAGTTCTGGATAGATGCATCGTGTTTTACAATACTCTCATATTCACTTTCATGTCCAAGCTCATCTGTCTTTCTAAGGTATTTTTCCATATCAAATGCACTGTTTTCCACATTGTTAGACAATGCATGATTAGCAGAGAGTTCCATCTCTTTACTAATTCCAGGAAGGAAACACGTTTTTTTCTTTTTAGTTGAGAGTGCCATCATCATAGCAGCTAGCTGGGTAGGATCAGCACTGCAGGAAGCATTCGCGATAGCAGATGCAATTGTGCTAATACTCAGGACAGAATCAGAATGATTACATAAGCCACCTTCAAACTTGTCCTCATAAACTGCATCCTACAACAAAGGAAATTGGGTTAAGCACCAAATTAAGAAACTTATTTTTAAGTGATTTGGCATTTACCTAGTACATTCACATTTGTTGTTACTACATTTCTAATCTACTGTCAAGAAGAAACACTACAACAAGAAAATTACTCATTTTATAAACACAATGTGGAAATCCTTGGTCTGTCAACCCAGATGAGGAAGACAGAAAAGGGAAAATGAGATGACAGTAGTAACACCTCACTCTCTAAAGGATCATGGCGTTCTAGCAAAGTTAGCCTAACAAACAGAGGAACCTACTTGGATTTCAAGTGATTGATATAAAAGGAACAAGTTGATATGAAAGCTTAAATTTATTATTGTTTCCTTGAATAAGGCTAAGTGTTAAGTGACTTTTGTTCAAGTTCATACTTGTATTAATAGAAAATACAAAGAAATACCTTTGGGTTACTTTGAGTAGCTGCTTCTGTATTAATGCTTTTTTGTATTCCAGCTGCAGTGTCCATCCTATGCCATGCACCTTCACAGTTGGTAGAATTTCCATGTTCTTTTGTTTCTGTTTCCAAGTCTTCTAAGAAAGAAAGAAAAAGATAGATAATTGTATGTATATTGTCTGAACATCAGCATTCATTGGACACACATGCTCCTGTAGTGCTCTGTAGGAAAAAAACAACTGCCATAATGGCACAAATACAAATATTGCAAGCATCAAATGTTGTCTGTGCCATACTCAAATTCTACGTTCAGTTCACAAAATTAGCTGACGTTATTAATACTATGCTCATACTCTTCATCTTCAGGTAATTTATCATATTAGCACAAGCTAAACAAATCCATTAATAAAATTGTATTTGCAAGTTAACATGAACACAAACCCAACTCCAGTAGAAAACTAGAAAAGGTTTTTTCTGAGTAAAACCATTTTTCATACACTGGAGGGTTTGACAGAGGTAGATAGCAATGAATTTGAAGGAGGACATGTTTCTGAAACCCTAAAAATTATTAAGAATCTTCTTGATTACCAGACCAAACCCAAACTAGGAGATACTCTGATGAGATATACAGGCTACCATAGCACTAAAGGAGTTTCTGCTTAAAGAAAAATATACAGACTTCCTAGAACATTAAAAAAAAAAAAAAGTTTTAAAAGTGCTCAGCTTAGTAAGAGAAGAATTATGAAGCATTTTTATTTATTTTTCATTTCTGTTCTGCTTGTAGCAGATATCTGGGGCTTAGATACACTTAGCATTTCATGTAGTACCCTCCCTCAGGTTGCTAAGCTCTCAGCTTCTTCTGTATCTACTGCTCCTAAAAGGGGAATTGCATACTGACATTGCTGATAAAGATCATTGCCAGTACTACTGAAAAATCAGATGCTAATAATTCTTAATATCCTGGCCACGAAGTGACCTAAAAACCTCCCTTCCCTAACATTTATAGCAACACTCATATCAAAATAACTACAGAGCACATCAGGGTACTTGTCTATTATTTAAAGCAACAGTTATAGCTATTGTTTACCTGAACAGTGGTCACAAACTTCAGTAACTAGCTAGTTTTGTGGTTATTTTTTTTGTCTTTTTTTTTTCTTTTTTGACAAAAAACAGACTTTTATAGAGTGAACTTAAGCACACTAACACTTTAAAAAATCATTAGAGATGCTTGAAAAACATTTGGAAGGTCCTGGAATGAGGAAATTAATGGCTGTAAACCAAGACAACTTTGGCTACTATCTGGTGTTTGAATGCTCCCTCTTGCATCTCTTTAGGCTCTGTGTTTTGTTGGTGAGAAATCTTTTCGTCTTCAATTCCACACCCCTGAAAATGATTTGGTGAATGAGTCTATCACATATTCTTCTTAACAGTCCTTGCTTGTTATATACAAGTAATTCTTAACTACTGTTACAGCCTCTAAGACTGACCCTTCCATTCAATAATTACCTGTAAACACTTCAGAAAGCTGTGAAGTTTCTTGAACAGTGCCACATCCTGATACATCAGATTGTATTAGCAAAGCAACAGGTTCCCTTTTCTTCGGAGATGTAATATGGTAACCAAAAGATGGCTATAAAAAAAAGTTACCCAGAATACAGCATTAGTGAATTTAACCATTAATAAAAAGGTTCAGTGGGCCTGCAAAGCAGTTTCAGCACAGCGCCTCCCCATTTGGTGTTTGGCTTTTGTATGGCTAAGAAATAACACACCTCCTAGCCTAAGTGCCTAATCAAAATGCATATGCTTCCTATGTGTGCATACATATATAAATACACACACACACGTGTGTGTGCAAAGTATCAGTTAAACAAAACAAAGTACATATGCTCTCATCAACTCTGCTTGGAGGCATGCTCTGCCTCTCAGCCTGTGAATGTACCAGTACAGAACATGCTCCCTCTACCAGGTCAGCATGACATCACTGAATTTGACTTTTTCCTCCCTTGAATATACTTCTCAGGTTTTGTTTGGCTGCAGTACAGATGTGATACTGTCTACCAACAACAGATAAGACAAGAGACCAGGTACAAGTCGGAAAAAGCTTACAGAAGTATGTTGAAGTCTAGATGACTACGCTTTTAATAGAACTGAACATGTGCCTAAGTAGCACGTTAACAATAGCCACTCAAAGATATCCACGATGTTCCAATAACTGAGCAACATTTCATTCAACTATAACTGTTTGCCCAGGCCTCTGTAATTTCCTCTCTATAACTCTATACGTAATTTATTTCTGACCAAAAGGTAAAGATTCCCTTTTAACACCAACCAGCCCTTCATATCAGAAGTTCCATGTGAGAAACAAATAACTAATCCATACCTGTCATATATACGTGCAAAATTTCCTTAGCGAGTGAACTTGGAAAAGTAAGTCTCAAAAATAATTAGTTACAATGTTTAAATAAAGAAGTGCTGTTTTTTTCTTGTCCTTTCCTTGCACCTTAGAACATTATAATACATACCCGTTTCACATCACTGCCTCCACCAAGACAACCCAGAGCTTCAGACCTCTGACCAAAGAACTCTCCCAAAGACAAACGTAAATAACTGGCATCTCTGTTAAGTTCAGATGTTCTCAGTTGAATGCAGCTATTGGCAGATTTCCATGAGGAATCTGCTATTTCAGATGCATTTAGAATGTCTTTTTCTGCCTGTAGACAAAGAAGTTTTAGAAATTGTAACTTGCAAATAAATGAGTGTTATTCTGTTTACATTCAGATAATTATTTACCTGTACAAGTCTGTGCGCTTTCTCAAATTCTTTCTGGTCTTGTGCAATCATTGCTGCTGCTTCAGCTTAAAACCAGAAAGGATACGTATTAAAACAAGTCAGAACTTAGTAAGCATTGACATTACCATTTTGCATCATTAAAGTAAATTTTAAGGCAAAGACTGCAATTTTGCAACCAAGACAATCTGGGAAACTCCAGGAGTTGGTTCCTCCCTCTAGGGTGGGAAAAGTTCATATGATGCTTGCTTTATATTTCCTGTATCCTTAGGAGCCACAGGAAAAGCAGCATTTGGCTAGCTAACTTAGAGGTGAATAAAGGTGGCATCTTATGGCCTTAACACCAAACCAAACTATATATATACATTTATATATAAATATATATATATATATATATTATATATAGTGTGTATATATATAGATATATTTATGTATTTACATATATATAGTACATATAGCCTGTATATATATCCATTTATATATATAGTTTGATTTGGTGGTAAGGCCATAAGATGCCACCTTTATTCACCTCCAAGTTAGCTATATATATATAGCTAACACACACTATATATATATATATATATATATATATATATAAAATATATATATATGTAATGATTATTCCATCCATACTAGCTAGACTTGAGCATCATATGGCCACTTCTGAACAAGCTTAGATTACATCTGGTTTTGAAAATTTCATCAAGGTGCTATTCATGAATTGGAGCAAAAGAAACGGATTGGTTTGTACCAGTTCGTGAAATACTCATGTAACCTAACAGGCCAAATAAATATTTCATTTAAATTCAAATACTTGTATTATTTTCATAATTAATACTTAAATAACAAACAAAATATATTTTCTGAAATGATTTTTAAAATGACTTATCAAATACAAGGATGCAAACTTGTAAAGTGAATATAGCTGTTGACTATAAAAAGTGAAGTTGAAATACATACTTTTGAGGAAAGCAACAAAATTGGAATACCTCTTTACTGAGCAATCCAGCTATATCTCCTAAATGCAACATGCCATTATCAATGACATGTTGTTACATCCAGTGGAGTTTTAGGTCATTATCAGTTCTTTAATCCTCTGTGTAACCATAAGGAGTCTTATGAGGACTTCCTGAAGCACTAAACTCTGTCAAGTGAGCTATCCTGCACTAACTACTCTGTACAAGAACATATAGCGTGCATAGCTCGCTGACAGAGATAGACATGTCATTAGTGAGACTCAGAAGCATGATCAGATGTCATTTCTTTTCTGTCCATAAAAAAATCTCTCAGTTGTCAATCATTCAAGCATCATATTTGAACGCTGCAGACGGACAGGCAAACTAGCAGACAGAAAAATGCTGTCTGCACTGAATCTGGAAGCACAGGTCTTGTACCATGTTAAAAGGTAAGCCAAGCAGCTAGAAAGCGTAATTCTTTTAAAAAACATGGGGAAAAATTTACAGCAGACAAATATTCTAATGATGGACAAGCCGAGTCTGAAATACAGCCAGGTGTCCAAAATGTCCTGGCATTTTAAAAATAATGAATGCTTCGCTGACATAGCAGATAGGGAATTTTCTACCACACTGGATCTTATTTGTTTGTTCCAACAGAAAACCACCACAGTGTTGACAAACATCATTTCAACCCATTAACCCCGTTTGATCTTGCATTCCTAATAAGCCATTCTGCACAGCATCCTGTTTGAAAGAGAGAAGAACCTTGAGCATACATCTACAGAATACATTAGCCCATCCATATGTCAGCTTTAGAAACTAGGAGAGACAAGGAGAAATACTGTTGCATACAATGCTCAAGTCTGTCTAGTAGAACAGATGATCAGAGCATATTCTGGTGATAAGGAATTGATTTGTCTACAGGCACACCATCCAAGCCTGTATGACAAATACACAGACTGCCATGAAGATTAGTCTGAGGCAGTTAAAGGAATTTTTTAAAAAAAGTTATGTAGACAAAGGCCTGGGATTTCTTAGAAGAGCCCAGTAAACATCCCCAGTAGGTTCCAGCATTTCAGTACCCACACTACTTCCTGTGGAGAGAAGTAAACAAGGGAAGAAGCTATTAACTATAACTAATATTAATATCATTGTAGGCGACTAACAATGTCAGATTTCAAATATTTTTTTGTATCTAAAGTCTGAAGGATTTGAAACATTAAATGCTATCTTTTTAAATACAAAAAAAAAAGGGAATAAAGTTTACCTAACACTATACTACAGATAACAACAGTTAACTAAAAAGGAAAAAGATCACATACATCCAGTTATGAAGTCCTCCTCTATTTTATCATCTTCAGACAGATTTAAATCTTGTTCTTCATCAAATGAAGTATAATAAGCAAGATCAGTCACCCATTTGCCTTCTTCATTTTGATAAACAATGCTATGTGGTATATCACCTGAAAGATACGACAAATACTGCACTGTTGATTAAAATAATAGTAATATGGTAAAGTCTCTTAAATTTAAGTAAGGAATTCACTTGCCAAAGGCCAGCAACTAGTTAATGCAGATAACATAGCTGCAACCACAAGTTGCAGCAGTTTTTAATCAAACAAGCAACTATAAATGTTTCAATATAAGTCCAATATACATCAGTTGGTATTTTTTTAAAAACAACAGCTCAAAACTTATTCAAGCTACTTATACAGAAATATTGGATTTTTTAAAAATAACTTGCACAACCTCATACCTTGCACAAAATCATACCTAACAACTTTATTTCTCTTTCCATGCAACAGTCTAGCCACAATTGCATACCTAGGTTATACCTAAAGTAACCTACCTTTGTCTGTTGGAGATAAACTTGTGTTCTCACAGCTGTCTGCAGTTGGAGACAGGTAAGCATCAGCAAGACCAACGTCACATTCATTTGATTCTGCATCTGTTCCAGGTGCATTTGCACTAAGAGGAATTTTAGGAGTGGTGTAGGGCTCCAAAATTGCCTTTGCTGGATGTAGCACTTCTGCATCAGAAGCAGCAGCCTGACACTCAGAAGAGGATTGCATTTCTTGCTTTGAAAGAGCACCCGCAACATCAGCTTCATGGCTGTCCATGCACTGAAGATACAGTGAATCCAATCGCAACTCACCAGCACTGCGGGAATCTAGCGCATCTCCACTAGTCATGGAATTCTCAGGAAAAAATAATAATGATTTTTAAAGTGTCAGCATTGCATTTGTAAACTGTTTATGTTAATAGTCCTAGATAGAAAATAGCCAAAGTTAACTATGTTTTAAAAGTATATCTAGAAAACTGTTATTACTCATCATTTGTAAAGTGAGTTTGGGTTGTTATTTCAACCTCTTACAGGTTTTCAAGTGCACTGCCTTTTTTTATATACATGTACATACACACAAACTACTGTCATATTCTCTATATTATAAATAGAAATGTAAGTAGAAATTTAAATAACAATTCCATACCAGTTGCCTTACTGTGCTGGGCAGCATCTCTCTTTGCTCTAGACATCCAGTTATCCCTTGATTTTGTGAATCTTCATCACTAGCATTTCCAGAGTCTGCTCCTGTCACCGCCTGATAAGCATCAGGAACCTGAAAGTCCTCCTTAAATATATAAGAATAATAATAAAGATTAAAGTTGCACTACAACAGATATACTGAAGATAAAAACTAACTATTGTTATTTCTACAAAATTAAAAAATGTATTTCCAGTAAAGTGTTTGCTCATGTGCCACTGCCATCTGTGGCTACCAGCACTACTCAAGAGGACAATAACTCCTGGTTGTGCCAACCCACAAAGCTGCCCCAATAAGCACATACACAGCAAGAGGATGGAGGATTTCTTCTTCCTTCTACTAAGTTCTTTCACTTTCCTTAACAAGTACACCATACTGCCTCTTTTCCTCCAGAACCACTGCTGAATAAGGACCAACTCAGAAACTGTTGTACAGACCCCACCGCCCATTATAGTGAGGCAGAAACAGCAACATTACACAGACAGGGAAGAGCTGAGGGCAGATAACATAACTCTGCTACTTGTACTCTTCACCATGGCCACATGGTCTCAACCAACCACCTGTTCCTTCCTTCCGTACAGCTGTGGATCAGCAACTTGCAGCCTCTGCAGAACTGCTGTTAGGGAGGTTAACAGAAAACTTCCCACAGCCTGGAAACTCTGAAGCCAGGTGGGGAATTTCTGAAGCTGTCAGGCAACACCTCCTTAGAATCACTACAATCTTTCCTATAATGATTTTTAAGCAATAAATCAATTGTATGGCACTGTTTTTCTGAAGCTACAGTTCATTTACCTGTTTAAATCAATCACACTTTCCTATTCTGGTCACATGTGCAACTGTCAGTTTCCCATCCAAGCAATCTGTTTGTAATAGACTTAGCTGCTGCTCGAAGGAAAGCCAAGAAGCAGCCAGCTCTGTGCTTACTCTGCACACACTGACTGCCTCTCTAAGGCACTCATTTACTCCCCTAGAAAACCAAGTCTTCATGATGCTGTTCGCCTAATAAAACCTTGAAGATTTTTACCCAAGATAATAACCTGGTGATTGAAAAGCTCTTTATAAAGTAGTTGTACACTACAAAATAAACAAACATTAGTGCCAGCAAGCATCACCTTATTTTTTACAGAAACAGAAAATAAAACTAGTAAAAAGTAATATTTTGTCAGAAGTAAATTAAATTTATTTTCAAGAAGTGTAATAAATATCTTAATATAAAACTCCATTCCATTCTTTGAAGATTGATGCAGTTAGAGCTGTAATTATAATTACGAATCAATAGTTGTGACATGTTTGTAAAATAGTTTTGTCAGAGAACCATCAGAATAAAATGAAGCAATTCCTACACAGACAACATGCCCATCTCCTGGACATTACAAACAAAATCAACAGATGGCCTTACTTTCCATTCAGCTGACCCCTCCTTGTTGGGGGTGGGGGAACAGGGTAAAGTAAGTATTTTATGGGTATAGACAGCTTTTTTTATTCTTCATTAAGGATTCTTTACATTCAGATGCTGCTAATCAAATTTAAGTCATGCCTTCAGAAGACCTCAGTGTCAGTTAAGAGTTCTGATTTGTTACCAATACTTCCCTTATTGGACCCAAGAGGATCCCACCTACAAACTCTTCACCACTTTTGACACTAAAACCACCGCTAAGAAACTGAAAGCAATGTTTAGAAGAGATATTCCTACCATAATGTGTTCAAGAGAAGACCTCAGAGATGCAGTAGGTTCAGACTAGCACACGTGACACAGAACTCTAAAAAAGAAGCTCCAGAAAGGGCAGACTGAACTGTAGCACACATGAAGTTTGTCAAGCACAGGCTAGCTCTATCTTCAGCAACTGCTGACATACATCCTACCTCACTGTCACTCTGAAAGGTCAAGCTAGCAATCCAATATCACATGCTAATATCCTAACGGATACTTGAGTAACGTGCTGCTCAGGACATTATTTCCTTTTCTTTAGGACAACCTACCTTGCAGATCAGAAATTGATTTTTTTTAAATTATTTGAAAAGCATACTTTTGTAATAAGGTTTAAGAAACACAGTCTCAAGTAGCCCAGCAGGTAAAGTCCATCTTCAGGAAACACTACTGATGCAAAGTTAGTTATTACAGGATTTCTGAGGACAAGTCTCCATCATCCCAGAGAAGGAAGAAATCTACTCTTAACAGACTGGATTAATTTTTTCCTTTGCAAGATCAAGTAACAGAACTGACTGCATAAGGTCCAGAACTGCTTATCAGAAAAAGAAGAAAATAACAAAGAGCAGCATGAGGAGCAGTGTTGGGGATGGAAAACCTGAATGGAGGCTTGAATATTGGAGATACCTATATAGGTAGTAGGTGGACACTTAATAGGGAGTAGGAAGTTCTTAAGCTTTGACACAAGCCTTCCAGATTAATGCCTCTTGAAATAGCCAGCTACTTACCTAATTTCTCCATGCCTTAACTCATAAACAACAAGATCTTCTGTAACAAGCATAAGTATCAGCTGCTAGCTCTGGACTACAAGGAAGAGGACAATAAATGCAAAAATAGCTACCTAGCTTCTTTTCTCTCCCAGGGAAAACCTTGCAAAGGGAAAGGAGAGTCAGAATCTCACTTGATCATCTTGGTTTCTAGTTTAGTGCTGTATTTACCATCAAAAAAAAATCCTTTACCTACAGGCTATCTGTTGGGCAGCATTTGGGTTTGTCAGGAAAGAAAACTTATTTCACCCTGGCAGAAAACCCTCAAAGATGTTACCCTGTTTAAGGGCCATTGGGCACACGGAGTTTTGGACTCCGCTTTAAACTTACTTGAAGCAAGCCATTTTCAGACATCTTCAGTGCTGTGTAGCACTCTGAAAGTTTCTCTACGTTGATGTCTCCTCTTTTTATTTCTGGTGGTATCAGCTGTTCAAAATAGGCTTCCAGCTGGTTATCAAAGAACTCTTCATCATCAATATCGTCATCTAGTGAAAGAAAATACCCCATTCACCCTTCATATTTAATAATCACCTGATACACTATCAGAGCAACACCATAAACTTTAACACAGAGACACAGTCAGATCAGAATTATCCTTTTTTTCTCCCACTCAAAAACAATTGGGTCACAGTAACGTGTGGCAGTCTTATACTGTGAGTAGTGATATACAGCAAAACAAGATGCTGTAAGATAGCATTTCAACTCCCAGACATTCATCTTCCTTCAAAGTGCTATATTCCATCACATTCACACTACCAAATTGCACATACAGTCACTTATGAGGGAAAAGTAAATATATGTAACATTTTTCAAACTATACTAAAACTGACTGAAGCATCATTCTATTATAAAGATTAAAAAAAAAAAAGTGCTATTATTATATTCAGTACTATTCCTACTGTTCCCAAGTAAAGTTTATACAATTTCAGGTTTGTTTTTTAAATTTGTGGAGGTTACAGGGAGGGGAAAGTTCCCAGGGCTTTTGTTTGTTTGTTCTTTAAGTCCCAAACTTCAGTCAGCATTTTAAGTTATGGTTAAAAGTACTCTTAAAACCATTGTAGAACACATTCCAAAACAGAAGCAACGAGTTCCAGTCTTTCAGCACAATGAGATTTATGCAAACTGGAAGCTATGGACACTCAGCAGCTTTGGTATTACAACACAGCAGGGTCTGTTCTATCTGACAGTCAATAAACAAAAAATAAGAATTGTGGCTGTTTCCATATATCATAACCCAGGAGGGGGAGACCTACAACTGGCTAAGTTTATCCAGTCTTTGAAAATCTTATCTTTGAAATAAAAACTAATACTATCCCCAGAACCAAAATTCACAGAGTTCATCTCTTTTAATCCCAACCAAAACTGTAGTTAGGGTTCCCACTGTGTTATATGAATGCCCACTTTTCTACCTCTGTTTTTGATTCACAGTATCTGAGGGCTGCTGCTTAATTTTTTTTAGATTACCCTTTCCATTTGTGATCTTCTCTGAAACTCCACAGCTACCCACTCCTGTTACAATTTCAAAAGAGTCAGTTTCCTCAATTAATTCGTTTAATACTCCTAATATAAGATTTTGATGAAGTATAATCCTGTATGAAATACTAACATAGAACTGTTTGGGTAGGAAGGGACCTTAAATATCACCTCGTTCCAACCCCCCTACCATGGGCAGGGACACCTCCCACTAGATCAGGTTGCCCAAGGCCCCATCCAGCCTGGCTTTGAACACCTCCAGGGATGGGGCATCCACATCTTCTCTGGATAGCCTGCTCCTGGCCTCACCACCCTGAGTGAACAATTTCCTCCTAACACTTAATCTAAATCCCCCCTCTTTTAGTTTAAAACCATTCCCCCTTGTCCTATCATTATCTGCAAATTTTTTTAAAAAAGTAATATCTTTCTTCTCAAGAAAGCAGTAACATTGTGTCAGAATTCTAGGCTCAATTATCCAGAGAATGTTATAAAGTTATAAATGCTCTTACCAGTGGAATCTCCTTCTAAGCTTGTAAGAGAGGAGAGTTTCTCATTTTCCAAAAAACTTGAAAGGCTATTGCTAAGATGATCACTTGATGTTTCACCTTCTGCCAGCTTCTCAGAAGGTTCAGATGGACCAACCTGTAAAAAACGTCCAGAGAAAGATGTGTCTGGAAGTTATTAGCTGTTGTATAAACCCACTTAATAATAGCAAGGTGGTTTAATAACATTCTAAAATCCCCCCCCCATCACTTTCTTCCTCCATATCCCAGCAAACATTCCAGTTCCCATGAATTTTGCCTGCTAGCTTCCAAAATGTAGATGTGCAAGAGACACAAAGATCATAAAACAGACAGAGGGGAAAAAGAACCTGAATAACACCAAACACAAAAGGTTTCGGAAATAAAATACTGAACCACATTAAAGACTTAACTCACTGGGGGGGGAAAAGAAGGGGGTAACAAACCTCTCTTCATTCAGTAAGCCATAATCCCAGCTTAAAGTACAAAGTAGGAAACACTCAAGAAGCTCCTATACTGCTATAACAATGCTTCTTCAGAAATCACGTGCCCCATCAACCCTTGGTTGATTTTTTTTTTTTTTTAACAGCAATTCAATGTCTGTTTTGGTTCTGTTTAAACTGGTAAGCAGTTTATCTTTGACAGTTACCAAAAAATCAAAGTTCAGAAAGGGGTAGACAGTAGATATTTCAAAAGAGACTTGAATTATGGTTTTCAAGTGACAGGCTGTGAGCATGTAACTGCAAGTCACTGGCCACTTGGGCCCCTAGAAAATAAAAAAATCATTTGAAAAAAAGCTAAGTAAATACCAGCTGACACACGAAGAAGCACATAGCTGGACGGCATCTTGCTACATACAGCCTGAAGCACATTTTCTATAAGGGCCACAGGAACTCCCATTCCCACCTGCCTTATACCTCTGTGCCTGTAATCATCAGCTTCTCTGAAGCTGTGTACAAAAGCAGCTGAAGCTCAGCCCTGTCAATACCCTGTTTGCTAGCTCTGGGATACAGAGGCAAAAAAAAAGTCCAGGTGCAACAACAGGATTGGGATCTTACAAATGGTGCAGTGTGTGTTGGGAATACTGAAGAAGCCATCTGAACTGATGCTCCTCAAAGCAATTAACAAGTACAGGGGCAAGGCAAATCCGACTGACATTATCTACTTCAAATTCCAAAAGCATTCAGAGAGGTTCCTCCAAGGCTCTTCATTAAGCTAAACTACAACTGCGATAAGATCGATACATGAATAAAGAATGAAAAGACAGCAGAGGGTAGGAGTAAACAACAGCTTTCACAATTACAAGAGATCAGGTGGAGCCATGCTCCCATGGTGTTAATTATGTTAAGTGAGCTGGAAAAAGGAAGCAAAATGAGGCACGACACATTCCCCTTAACAGTACTTTGACAGCCTTCAGGTCTACCCGAAGAAACAACAAACCAAAAATTTCCTCCCTCCTCCTCTCGCAGAGTTAAAACTAGTATGAGATTATTACTTGGAAAACTTTAATTTCACTATATTTAGAAAAGGTTTCACCTTGTTATTCTTACTGTCTGGAAGAAAACATATTCCAGTTGGCAAATCTGGAACAAAAGAATGTAGTAAAAAAAAAAAAAATCAGTATTTTATTATACTACTAACTGATAGCTATTGTATAAGAGAGCAGACAGCATCTTGAAGATCCTGTCATACACTACAAAAATAACCCTGAAACATACGTGTTATCACAAGATCAAATTTATACATTCTTATAAGAACCATTAAAAGTACCTTGGAAATAATTAAAAAGGCAGGGCTTCATCAAGGCTAGAACTGTAAATATTGACAGATAATTACTGCCTGAAGGACTTCTATATAGCAGCATAAAAAAGTAAGGGGTCCCACGTTGCACCAGGAGAAGCAGGAACAGCAACAAGTGGTAAATTCCACTGTTGCATTTCACCTATTGAGCCAATACTTGTTCTTTTTTGATCGCTTGGAAACAACTTACAATTTTCTTTTTACTATATCCACCCATAATCTGATTTTAAGTCCTACAAGACAAAACATTTTAGACATGCACACGCAGATTTTAGCAAAAAAGGTTCTTAACTAAGTAATAGATGGGAATAAAAAGCAGTTTCCGGACTACAGTCCTAATCCTAAACCACAAATTAAAATTGGATGGCTAAGTAGCACTGAGCACTACCCAGCCCAAACACTTGGCCTTCCCAGTTTCAAAGGCCTCATGATTTTTGTTGCCATAGTTAAGTGCCAGTTCCTCAAGACCACAACAATAAATGACTGAAGACAACACATGCTCTTAGAACTGTGCTTTATGAGGTCCATTTATATGGCAAACCATCCTTTATAATTGAATATATTCTTATTAAATTATTAATATTTACCTCATGAAAATTCATATAAATTTTTGAGGAGACTTCAGCCTCATATAAAGTTTTGAGGAGTAAACGTATATTTACTGATTTTTAGAAGAATTTAATCACAGGACTAGCATTAGCAATCCTCTTCCCCCAAGCTGAACATCAACAAGTTACAGAACACTATTTTGCTGCCACTGCCCTAGGCGTACTTCCAGGAAGCACAGTTCTCATGGCAAGTATTTCAAACTACTTTTTCACACATCACACTAGGAATGTATGAACTTCCACTTTCTACAGCTGCAGTTAAAGATCACCCATCAGAGGCTGGAACAGGTCAAGAAAATGGACATTGGTTAAAATATAATTCCATAGACTTAAATCAGCTGAAAGAGAAGGGTTAGAAAACAACTTACGCATACTTTTTCACAAGTAAAAGTTCCTCAGATTCAGAGTCCTACTTGCATTCTAGTTACAGCATTTTAGAGCAAACATTTTTTTACCACCTTCCTGTCTAGCTTTGTACTTTGAATAGAAATCCAACATGATGTCAGCCACAAGCTTTCTGTGTCCAGAGTTTGTTCCAATTAAAAAGATTCTTCTTCAAACCCCATTTACAATGTCACAAAACGCTGAAAGGATCAAGAGAAGATGCCTACACCATAACAAGCTATTTCTACTGCCAATAAGTATGCAATCCCTCTCAAAGTTTAATACCTTCCAATTGTTCAAGTGGTAACAAATCAAGTAAGGTATCTCGACGGTGATTTGAATGCTCACTGACAGTCTGGCCTTGATCTCCATGTATCGAGTAGGATTCTTTCACGCTAACACTAGCAGATTGAGGTTCTTTAACTTGAGTAGCAACTTCACTAAAAAAAAGAAAAAAGAAATATTTCAGTAAAAATAATAAGATTACATTTCTAGCAACATTATATTTCTAGCAACATTTCTCTATATAAAGATTTGAGAAATTGCCCAATTTTAATACCTTAATCTCCAGAAAGCCAGCCATTCGCATCAACATAGATCCTACACATCTTTACACATCTTTTATAATACATGGATAATTATCGAGATTACAAGGGCTGCCATTTCACAACCTGAAATGTTCCACGGAAGCACTTAAGTGTAATTTAGTGTTAATATATTTCCCCTTTTTTCCCCTGTTTGTTCCTTTCTCTCACATTTTTGCAATAAGTAGGAAAAGTGTAAGGGGGAAGAGGTTTATGCCATGCAAGTTCCAAAATCCAATTGAGAGCAAGTCAAACAAACACTGAAGATTTTCTACACCTATAAATATCAGCACACCTCTTATAAGATTACATTAGGGCCTAAATTGTAAAGAACATGACTTATTAAACAGAACTATACCAAATTTCATAATCAGCTTCTGTAATTTGGCAGGAAGGTTACTTTTCACTTCTGATAAGATGTTAAAGTTTACACATTGAGTGAAGTTAAGCATTGTTGTATTAATATTTCACATCTTAATTTTATTTAAATTTCGAAGTCTGAAATGTGACTTTTTAAACTTAAGTACAAACAAGGAGCTGACACTCTTAAATCTTCTATCTGTTGTTTGCATAGGGACATGTTGCCTATAGTGCAATTTTATCAGTGAGAAAGATGCATATGGCTATTTCTATTGAACAGCAATAAAATTTGCTCATGTTCAGAATAACCTATACAACAGCTTCCAACACTTCCAGCACAATTAATGCTCTTAGTCTTTTCACTAACACTACTTATTTCCTAAAAAACAGGAAAGACTTATTTTATAAAGAAGCTAAAGTTCCTTGAAATATGTTCCTTTCTGAATGCAAACTGCATCAATACCTGGAACAGATTTATATCAGTGCAAATCTTCCTTTGTCCATATACACGGCATGAACCAGAAACATCCAAGATTTGTGTAAAGTAGGTAAAAACAAGCCAGCTTCAAATAAGTCAAATAATCAATCAAGTTTGGAAAACTTTTCATTAGTGTAACAACAAAAAACAACAGCATATAGCTAAAATAATTAAGAAATAAAAATCACTTCTAAAGCTTCATTCTGGCCATGCACGCTTAGTCAATTAACCAGCAGAATTCTGTTCATTTAGAGCTGCAGGCCTAAGTGGCAGGGCTGCATGGGATTGCACATACTCCCTCCCCTGCAGAAAACACGGGGGAGCTTTTAGCAAGGAAAGCACCTGAGCTCCTCAACCCTGTACGCTAACAGACAAACACAGAGCTGAGCTCTCCAGTTAAAAGGCCCACAGTGGAAGCTGTGACTCGAGCAGGCAGCCACTGCCAGTAGCAGCCCGCTTTTCAGGGCACGCCAATAACCAACCATTTTCTCATCCCATTCCTTTCACAACGGGAGCTCCATAATGCGTGGCCAGGTAAGACCCCACTTCAGGATGCTGACTGCTGCTGCAGGGAAAGTACACTGCTCACGGGGAATAAACAGCACCATCAGAGATCACGGCAGCTGGCAAGAGGCACGTTATTGTCAGAAACAAAATTCAACCTGGTTGTTACGACTGCCGAGGTTATTTTCCAAATCCAAACATATTCAACTATTTGATTATAGAATAGCTTAACAAATCTACATACTATATAGCAGCACGTGCATTTTAGGAAAGAATTAATTTTAGCTATCTCACTCACAGGTCATCAAGAAAGCTGAGGGCAAATCTCTCCACAGGCTCAGGATCTGACAGACTACCATGAGGAGATCGTGATGGAGGTGACTGCTTCCCTTCTTCTATGTAAGATGCCCGGATATCAGAAAGCCTGTAAAGGTTGGGAGGGAAAGCACAAAACAGTTGTTCTAATACACATTTCTTGAAGAATTAGAAAAAAAAAAAGTCATATTTGAGGGCCACTCATCTTCTATATGTTTAACTACTTGAATAGTTTAACATTTTCCAGCCAATCTGTATTTACAGGTACATATATGCACCCAGAATGATCTTCTCCGATCTTCTGAAGTTCTTTAGAGAAATATCACTCCATTATTTTTGTGGCTACTGTTGTCCCATTAGAAGAGCGCACTTCCGCAAAGACGGGCCGTAACAGTCTGATCTTACTTCAGGGCATGTCACACAGGACAGCAATAAAGTGAAGAAAAGCTTCAGTTGTTACACTGTGCCCTAATCCTTGTTGAACAAATCATTATAGGTTTAAGTTGGTATCCACAACACTTCTTACGTTAGTTTTTCTAAAAAGTGACAGATTCAGTTAAGACAGAAACCATCTTTAAAAAATACATGTTCTCTGCTTGTCCTCCAACTTGAGTATACTAAGCTGAAGAACCAAACTAAACTTCATTAGTGTCTTTTTATCCTGAAAACTAAACTTCTAAAGGATTATTTTTTTAAAAAGTATGTTACAAGTTGCGTATGCAATGGATATTTTTGACTGTTAATACAGTGTTACGCTCTTGATTAGTAAACAGTTCCCTTGCCCAACTAAATAGTACACCCAAGTCATTTTTCCTGTCCTAACTAAGCACGTCAACGCACTGAACCGTTCTTTGCGTTATGAAGCAGCAAACGGCAGCCTCACCTGTTGTCACAGCCCGTTTTACTCCTGGCGACGGTCGAAGCCGCCACGGGCAAGCCGGGGTTCGAGGAAACCGTGACATTCCCAAAGGCGACGCTCGCGCTGCCGTTCAGGGAACTGCCCAGGAAGCTCGGAAAGCTCTCATCAGCGATCCTCCTGAAGTCCTCCATCCCCCTGCGCGAGGCGGTCCAAACACCACACGGCTCGGCGACAGGGGACCCGCAGAGCCCCGCGACGCGGCCGCCGGGACCCGGCAAAGCACTGGCCATGAGGAGAAAGGGGGGGGGGGGCGGAGGGAGGCCTCGCGCGGGCCCAACCGCCAAAACTTCAAACCTTCAAACGGCCGCGCGCACCGCTACGGAACGCAACGGCCCCGGCGCGAGGCAGCGCCCCCCCCACCCTCCGATCTACTCCCCCTGCCGCCCTCCCGACCTCCCTCACCTGGTGCGGGGCGGCGGCACCGGCACCGCTCGCAGCCCCCCGAGCGCGGGGAAGCGAGCCCCGGCCAGCGGCCAATGAGGCCGTTAGGGCCGTTGCGGCGGTTGGGCGGGACGGGGCGGGGCGAGAGCTCCCCCCTCCTCTCCCCTCCCCTCATCCGGGGCCGCGCGTTGGCCCTCCTGTAATCTCTGTCCCTCCCTCTCATGGGTTGCGCTGTTTATGTCTAAGGGCCCAGGTCCCGCTTCTAAGTACAGTTCATAATCCCCACCCACGTGAGCAGCAGAGATGACTAAAGATGAATTTGAGAAAGCGGAGCTGGGCAGTAGAGGGCACGGAGCAAAAGGACCCGGTTCTGAGAGGCTGCAGTGCAAAATGGCAGGCAGGGGAAAGGCAGGCGTCAGCCACAAAAGCAGTAAGAGTTCAGCTGCTGAAGTCAATGTACTTGGCCAGGCCAGTGGAAACATGACTCATTTACACCGAAAATGTTAGCAGCATTCTCCCATTAGTAAGAAGGGTGGCTGGAATTCGTCAGGATATCTAACAACGTTCAGCACAGGAAAATAACAGGACCATGTGTCACAAACTAAAGGGTTACCTGGCCTGCAGGTACGTAGACATGGAAACAGCAGGTTTTGGGGAATTCCATAATACACAAGGACACAGAAGCTTTATTTCCTAAACTTTTCTGCTTTATCACAGATTACTAAAAACATCACTAGCAAGTATACATATGATTGATAAGGCAAGTATATATAAATATATTAAAAATTATTACCAGAAAAGCAAGTATATATACATTAATAGTATAGCAGCAATCAGGAATAGCAGCAAGTATATATATCTATAAATCTTACTTCTACATACTGTTACTACGTTAATGTATACAAAATCTTGCCAGTACCAAGCACTCATCAAAACAATCCCAGAAGCGGAGCCAGTAACACAACAAAGTCTCACTGCAAAGGTAATCCAGGTGTGGAGTCGGCCAGGCATCCCCAGCGAGGGTCCAATCTGCTGAGGAATTCCTGTAGGAAAAGTCCCAGAGAGAGAAGCTCCATTCTGGATAGGAAACAGATCATTTTTGTATCACAGAGACTTGAAGGCCTAGGAAGCCACTACTTAAAGCAGCCAACAGATGACGCTCATTTCTGTTTTTCATCTGAGACAGCTAAGGGATGATCACGTTTACTACTCAGACAAAAAAAAAAAAAAAAAAAAAAAAAGTTTTCCCAGACTATTTTTCTCTTCTTTCTGCTAAAATAGCCAATAGCAGTTGCCAATTCCCACTTCCTCAGGACATTTCCCCTTTTTTTTCAGGCTATTTCTCCTTTCCAGTTGACAAACTGCTGTTACACTTCCTTGCTCTCGCCCTTATTGATGGTGTTTTCAGGATGTCTCCAGTTGTGAAGTGCCCGGCTGCACTTCAAAGAGGTGGGCTGTGCTTCTCCAGGGTGTTTCTGGTTCACAGGCCTACTCGTTAGGTGGGCAGGCAATTTCTTTTGTCAGGGTTTTATGTTAGCCTTTTCCCATTACAGCCAGGTTGCCTTTACAGCTGCTCCCATTACCATCCAGAACTAACTACAACTATATATATACATTAGAAACTACAGAAAGTTACCATTTACCTGACTGTTACCATTTATCTAGGTTGTTCTGGGCTCCAGAACAGCAGAAGCCCATTTTAAAAGAAATGCAAGCAGGAGTCTTTCCTGTAGATCTGAGGCTTACCAAGGACAGGTATACATTTAGTTATTCCTAAATATATTTTACACTTTGTTGTTGTAGTTATGTTGCAGTAATTGAGGCATATCTCACACACTCTAGGGTTTCACAGTACGAATTTCCATCACAGGGAAACAGCAATCTATACAGACACTGCCACCTTGCTTTTAGTGATAGCTGCTTAGGAAGGAGCTGGGCTTTTTGTTTTCTGTGATTCTGTGAAATCTAACAACTCTACCAGCCTCTGCAGACCTTCAACACACCCCTAAGAAGTCACAGAGCACAATGTGTGGTAAAAAAAAACATTAACATGCAACAGTGCATCTGAATGACAGGGCTTCGTACAAACAAAGCTATGGGCCATCTGAATCCCGAGTCTCCAGCCAGTTACAAAACAAAACTCCACACTATTACAACAAAAAGCATACTAATACAGACCTTTTAAAATAAGTTTATTAGTCAACCACAATTATAAAATTTAAATATTTATACAGCAAGATGGAAAATTCTTTAAGTAACCAAACACTCCAAATTGTATTTTGCTGCAGTGTACACAGGAATGGTTTTTTGTTTTTTTTTTTTCATTCAAGCTGGTCCAGTATCATCCTTTAGTTATTCAACAGCTTCTTGAAGGTACGTTTAATTTTGAGAGTACATTTCACATTTGTCAGTGCATTACAGAAAAGAATAATTTCAAGACTACAATGAACTGATTCCAAAAAAATAAAATAAAAAAAAAAAAAGAAAAAAAGGGCAGGCACTTTGAAGTCAGCTACTCTGTAAATAGGTCGTGGTTAATACTGTTTGTTTTTGTTGGTGTATTCATCAAAGGCTACAGACTAAAATGTTCCTTTGATGCACGAACACAAATAACATGTTCCAAATACTGTAGTTTGTTTTGCAAAACATGCATAAAAGCCCCCGATTTTCGAGAATCTTCTGTAGGAGAGAAGAAACAAAAGCAGCCAGAATGGAAGTGTTTACAAACATCAGAATAAGGCCCTTTAAAGTTTACTAAAAGCAACGTGTATTAAACCCCTTCATTCTCAGGTAATAGATTAAGAGGCCGAGACACACATCGTCTGCGAGGGTGAGGATACTGGAGGTTGGCAGTGTCAGCATCGCAAGAGTGCTCTATCAGAGGAGGAGGAGGAAGGAGCTGGGCATGACTGGACCATCTCGATCCAGCCCGTGGGGAATCCAGAGGGGGAAAGAAATACCTGAAACAATTAAGACAGGAACAAAACACCAAAACAAGAACAAAAACAAAACAAAACAAAAAACAAAACAAGAAAAAGAGAAAGGCAGTAAATACAAGGAGAACCAAAGGGGAGAAAAGACATGCTGGAAAAAAAAACAAAAGCTTTAGTATATCCATGCCAAAACCAATAGAACGTAATAGCAGAAATCAAGGCTTGTAATTCAAAACAAGACAAATCTGGAAACTGTTCTTTAAAGAAAAAAAAAGAATACAGTATTTTCCCCTGGAATTCATAGAAAATGTAATCATCATCTTAGCATACATTTTACAAAATGGATAGATTGCTTTGGAAATCTAAAGGATTTTATAGCACAGGTATGAACATGCTTTCACTCTCCCAGAATTCCCGTGAGTTGTTAACAGCTTTTAGTAACGCTTCATTTGCGCCACAAGTTATACATTAAATACTATGCAAGTACATTTTCTGTGTATGCATCTAATTCAGATTAACTTTGCATCACTTCCAGAATAGACATAAAAACATCGTATAGATTTTACAATACTTTAAATTTAATGATGTACATTTACAGAGAATAATTGCTTTCAATGAAATACAGTCTGTGTGTGTATTATGTATTTCTGCAAAATCCTCAGAGTAAATTTAAGATTCCCGGTGAATGCAAGACTCAGAATTACACCATTTCATCTCATTTTTCTGTCATTTTTATTAGAACTTACCCGTAATACTTGTGCATTTTAGTATAACTATGTTAGGTACCTACAGATGTTTTCTGTTTTGTTTACAGTTCTGTGGACTTGCGTAAGAGAACAGCTATACAATTAACCAAAGTATGGGACAATCCACAACAAGCTGCATTTTGTTTTCGGTTTTTGTATGGCTCACTTATTTGCACTTTTAGATACTACACTCAATTTTAGTTACTCCATGGAACCATTGCCATAGGAATGTACAAACACATCAGAAAAAGTACTTCTCTTAGTTAGGACGAAGAAAGTATGACAGTACTTACAAAACATGCATTTGAAGTCATACTAAGTTTTAAATGAAGCAACACCCAACTATCAAAAGCTACCATCTGTACAATTTTCAAAACACAATTTTCTTATTCCTTTAAAACAGTTTCATATATTACAAAGCAGTTACAAACTTGTGATGTTTAGGAATCTTAATCCAGTGTTAAACACTGTGAAATGTAAAACATATCAATTATTAAAACAATTTTAATGAAAGTTACTTTAATGGTCACTTCCCTCCTCCCATCCCAATTAAGATTCTCATTTTTAACCATGAACTAGTCTTTTAATTTGTCAAGCTTTTCAAAAAAATTTTTCTGATGGAAGTTTTGTTTTGTTTTAAACAAGAAGCCTCTCCTAAATATTTCTCTATCAGGAGTTTCAACAGTATCAAACTGTGTGGCCTAGTACAAAAAAGTACACAACGTGTTTTAAAAAGGTTTTTGAATAGCATTGAGTAGTTAGCAGGCTGCTGGTGTCTTGGGAGAGGTCAAACGGCGTTGGGGAGGGGAAAAAGGAGTTCATTTTCCATTCCTGTGTGCATGCAACAAGCAGCAAAACACCAAAGTTACTCCAGTTAGCTTGGTATCAGCTCTGCTTTCTGTTAAAAAGGACATAATACAGATGGAGAAGGGAAATTGTATCACAAATCTACACATACATAATTACATCAGCATAACAACATAACCCTACTGCCTTCTTTTCCAACTATCTACACCATCCATTTTAAAACTGTTTTGGTTGAGAACTCACTTTGATGACTGTGTTTTAACAAAGTTTTCCAGAGACTTAAATCTGCCTATGCTTTAGCTATTCTGTGTGTTTAAATGTCTAAATATTCTAAATATTGAAACATAGCATCTACAGTAACAGACAAAATAAATTGTGTAGCATACCAGTTTAGTCTAATGTCAGCAAATAAATCTTTACCACAATTGTTAATAACCCCTCCAAAAAAATAAACAATTGTGTTCTTGCCAATGTGATTGCAAGAGAAAACATGCATCTTTTCTATAGCATGGCTCTGTCCTAGGAGCATGTTCTTAAATTCCACAGTCACAGACTTAATTTTCTAACAAAAAGTGAATTCAAATATCTGACTTTCAAAACCCAGAGCAACGGAGGAAGTCTAAAATAATGGTCTGTTTCAGTTCACACAATGGCTGACTACCAGCATAGGGGAGAAGAGAACAAGCACTCTGTGGTGGCTAGGATAGGGGAGGGCAGGGTAGTCTTTCTGGCAGCAGTAGTCCTCAGTAAGGAGATTATTAAAAAACAGCCTATGCTAAAGAGGTGTAAAACGGCCTGCATCTCCCTGCAGGAGCCCAAATAACAATTATGTAGCTTTGGGTATCACATGTCCAAGACAGGACTTCATTCCAGCATTTTGGTGTACGTAGCATCTGGAACCAGATGACTGATACCATTTTGCCCTCCTTTCTTTTTGGAGACTTAACGCCTTTCTCTGTTCAACAAAGCTTGGGATCTGGAAGCCAGAACTGCTGGAGGAGGGTGGGGGGACGGAATATCAACAGTCTCCAAAAGCAAACTGTCCTAGTACTTCACAAAGGAGTATTTTATTTTTTTGTGTATATTTATATATATATATATATATATATATATATATAATATGTATATGTACATATATATATATATATGTATGAATATATATACATATGTATATATATGGATATGTATGTATTAATAGTTGGAAATAGGGGCTGTAACTTGGAATTTTCTGCTGTGGAATTTGGCCACACCCAGTCCTTATACAGCACATAACCTGTGCAGACATCACCTTACAAATGCAGGACTCACTAATTTCCAGAGTTTAGTGTGCACAAGTTTAAAATCACATTCAATTAATGCAGTTAAATTTACCTCCTTAACAGCAATTATTGCAGTATAAAAACACAACAGAGAAAACAAATTAATCAGCAGTAAGAGTTCAATATGAAGGAAGAAGATTAAAAAACCAACAAACTTGTATTTAATTAATGTTAGAACTGGAAAAATGCAAGTAAAATAAACTAACACTAGCATACATGATTGTTGAAACCATACATAATGAAGTATCTTTTCCTGCTTTCTTTCTGCTACATTATCCAAGTGAAAACCTGAATTTGTTGCTGGTATTTTTGCTTAACTTTTCAACATGCATCTCAAACAAGGACAGTTACAAAGCAGTGTGATCAAGTTTCTCCTTGTTCAAAACTATTTCCAGAAAATTTGTTGGTTTTTGGTTTTAATACTGTGAAAGAACTAAATGTGAAAATAATTGTTTACATAACTTATTTACACAGCGTAATTCAGTGTAATTTATGGTTTTATTTTCCTCTTAATACTGGCGTAACAGGCAACACAAAGCCAGAATAGCTTGTACTCACACAGCAAATGACATCGCACTTTAAAATATATAAAACACAAAAATTAAGTGAAATTAAGAAGATTCAGAGAAGAAAATATTTACTGAAATTCAACCTCTCTACCAATTAGCCTACCTGCTGGCAGATGATCCATTTAGTGAATTCTGTAGGCTCGTATTGGCTGAACCTAGAGAGGTGTTAAAAATTCCCTGCTGGGAACCACCATTGACTGGACTCCCGTTACCTTTCAGTATACCAGTACACTTCCAGTTGTCCATGTAATTAGCTGCAAATATACATATATAAAAATTGTTAGTTCCTGTTCTGAAGCTTAGCTTTTGGCACAGCTAAGATGCTATGCATCTGGCGCAAATCAGAATTTTACTTTAGTACCAACATAAATATTTCAAACAGCTGAGGATCTAGCCCTTTAGCTGCCTCACATTCTCTGCCTACCCATTAATTAAATCTCGGTTTTGTTCAGTACCAAGAATGAGTTTGCTTTATCTTTACTAAAAATGCTGAGAAACAAGTGAGAATGGATAAGGAAACCGCAACTGATTTTTATTGTTGCTTTTGGAAATTTAAACGGGAAAAAAAAAGCTCACGAGGAAAAAAAAAGACAGCTTGCCTGAATGCTGTAACTAAAAATAGAATTTCAGGTTTAAGCAACTGGCAAAGACAGTGATTCAGTACGTGTTTTTTAAAAGTACATTTTTACATCGCTGTGATCTGGTAAAACAATTTGGGGTTATTAAATATAGTACAGTAACAACTATTCAGAGGAACCTAAAGTTCAAGTAAGCCATTTAATTTTTCTAAATTGTAAATGTAGATATATATAATTCAAGGATCTTAAAAATTTTACTCCAAAATGTATAGTTTGCTCAAATTTATTCAGAATACTACAAGACTAATGCACTTCAAGTGGATGATGAACAGAATTCTTACCCTTCCAGAGCCTAACGCAGCCATCGTCACCAGAGGAGGCAAGCACTGTGCCTGTAATATTCCAGCTAACTCGCCACACCTGGGAATTGTGATTATCAAACTGTGCCACAATATGAATTTCAAATTTTGTTAATCCTCCAGATGAAGTCAATTCTTTCCTGTTGAAGAGAAGAGTGACAGCTCTGCACACAACTGTTCAAAGGTCTGGCTTGAACACAATGACTAAAAGAGAGGACTGCATCCTTCAAGGAATTTACAGAACAATTACAGAACAATAGAGTAGGAACATTAAAAGATATTCAGACAGAATTAAAGTCTTGCTCACTTTTTGTCAATTTAAAAAATCAGGCTGCTAGAAAGCAATCCTGTGTAAATTGAATTACTTCTTATGCTTCCCACACACTACCAATGAGTATGTAGTATGTATCACATCATACTCAACAACAGTCTTCTGGTCTTCCTTTTAAGCTCACCTTAGAGGTTTTAGTGTGAAAATTCGTACATCTTTGGTTGCTACAGCTAAGATGTGGAAGGATCTTCCCAGATTTGGAGCAAACGCAATATCATGTACAGGATCTGTGACTGTCATCAAAGCTTCTGCTTTTGCGTATTTCCTGTAGAGCGTGAGAAATTAACTTTTAGTGCCATCAAAATTACCAGTGACACAAATTATAGAAACCAGACACAGCAAAACAGGGAAAATTGACTTAATAAACATGAGACTTGCAAAACTAAAATCAGTTTCTTAACATAAATTACACCGTTATGTTGTTACAAGCTGACTTCTTCAGAAACTAAATACATAAGATACATCAACTACTACCAACAGCATGCTAACTCACACAACAAAACAAGGATTTCAGTACAAAGAACATTTTTGTCCACAGTTGGAAAAGAGAAATAAAAAGATTCTTCCATTCACAATCTAAAATTAATGTACACCCCAGAAACTTATTAATTTTCTATACTTGTACACAGACCATTGTCTGCTTTCTTTGCTGTGTAGCTAACATATTTCATTTTCTTATTTACCACAAGGTAAGTTACAACAACTTTTCTTTATTGTTAATGCACAAAGCACATTGTCAGAAGCTGAGCTTAAATACACAGAACACCTTGGCTCTGTTCACATGGCCACTACGCAATGAAACACAGGTTCTTTGCCATCATTTAATTGAAAGTGATTGCATGTGCACTTCTTGGCATTTTTTGGTTCTGAATTCTTAGCTGTATCAACTTTTACAGAATGCTAGTAACTCACAGGACATTCTGTCATTATAAACATGCTTTTAAAGCCACTTTTTATTGTTATCTTCAACAGAATAGTGCTTAGTTCAGCACATTTCAAACATCAACTTTGGCCCTACTGATTACTTGTGCAAAATTAAGGATAAAAAACAGTAGAAGTAGAAACAGCTCCCTTTAAAATGCTGGTAAAAACACTGGAATATCTGTGCTGGGATAGAACAAAATTATCAAAATCTGACATGTCCATTAGCATCAGTACGGTTTCTGAGGTGAATCTCCCACCCAAAGTCTTAGAGACAAAACTGAGGAGTATTATTTAACACTCCTATCCACATGTAACAACAGGAATGAAACAAAAGGCCATGTTACGAACTATTTTAAGATACCACAGATGTTATACACTGCTATTTAGCATACCTGGTATTTTCATTATATTCATAAATTTGAACCTTTGCCAATATATTTGGACTGTTGTCATCACTTCCTACAGCTATCATTGGAGAATGTGCTCTAGAGCTAGAAATAAAAAATAAATATTGTTACCTTTACAAATTGTTTCACAAAAAGTAAACCAAGATATCTTTAAAATTTAAGACATGCATTTGTAAAGAAAAAAAAAAGTCACCTGGAAAAATTACTAAGTACTACTCATGGTTATCAGTGCTACCTCAATTTTGTTGTCTTGAATGCCCACTTCATACAACAAAGATTAATTTTATATACGCATTTTCAGTTAAGTACTTGCTGTAAGTTACATGGCAGAGCCTGCATCCTATGCAGTACTCTCAGTGACAGATTTAGTAGAATTTCATTCAGGTTTTGGGAAAGGGGGATTACAAAGGGTAAACTTGTACAAGTTGTAGTTTTTAATCAGCTTTTAACACAACTCTCTGGGGTGTTTCAACAATAAAGCCTGTACTTTGAACCTTCAGCACTGAGTATTTATGTATTCTCCTGGGCTGGGACAATGCCATCACATTCCTCTCCTACTTCTTTCTGTCCAAGCAGGTGAAGTAAATCATTGTGCCCCTGAGGATACAACTACAGGAACAACACTTCCCTTAGACTGTGCATCTGTGTTAACAAGGCTTGTGGTTCCTAGCACTAGCAAGGGTATGTGTCCTTGTTAGTGGCATCAAAAATTATTAACTATTGTGCCATCTTAATCATAGAATCATACAATCATTTAGGTTGGAAAAGACCTCTAAGACCATCTGCTCCAACCTTTAACCTAGCACTGCCAAGCCCACCATTAAGCCATGTCTCTAAGCATTGAAGACTTCCAGGGATGGTGACTCAATTACTTCCCTGGGCAGCCTGTTCCAACACTACATAACCCTTCCAGTGAAGAAATTTTTCCTAATATCCAACTTAAGCCTTCCCTAGTGCAACTCGAGGCCACTTCCTCATGTCTTATCACTTGATGCTCGGGAGAAGAGACCGGCCCCATCCTCACGATACCTTCCTTTAAGGTAACTTGTAGAGTGCGATACGGTCCTCCCCAAGACAGTTAAATTTTGTGGAATAAATAAAGAGCACTCCACAGTTCTTTAGCTCCTTACTTGCTACAAATAATTAAGGTAGGAATACATCCTCACAGGGCATGGGAGGATTTTTTCTAACACTTCTGTGGATCAGCCAAACTGGCTTTATTAAGAGAGCTGTCAGCAATTTTCTTCCAGATTTGAGTAATGTACATTCAGCTTTCTGCATGAGTACTGTAGGATTTACCCTACAAAATTTCAGAACTAACTCTTCGGCTCTTTTGTTTAACCTGTCATAAGACAACAACTACAGCTTTACTAACATACCTTGAAGGATTCCAAGAAATGCAACTGCAGCTTAGCTTACATGAGATTTCATGCTGCAGTGACCACTGACTGAGATTCATCACATCAGGGGCTTCGTAAATCCTTACAACTCCATCTGCTGAACAAGTTGCTAACATAAGGCCCATGTGCTTGGGAGCAAATTTCACATCTGTAACAGATGTCCTACTGTCTACTAGTGTGGTCCTCTTTACCTGCAAAGAAAGGCAGAAATTCTTGAAGTTTCCATCAAAAATGTATTCCTGAGCTGTTTTTCATTTTTTTTCCTTCTCTAGAAGCCAAGTCTGACAATACCATTTTTTAGGATCACTTACCTCTTCCATCAAGAACTAAAAAAAACTTTATACAACTTAAAAAGGAATGATAAATCACTGCACTGATGCAATTTCAAGCAGGGACATGCATCCCATATCAAAGTACTGATACCAACAAGAGTTGTTTAGATTACACTCTTCAGAAAAAAAAACAACATGTAACAGGTAAGTATATAAGCCATAAAAAAGCATTGCCCACAAGCAGTTCAAAACTGTCCTCACTGTTCGTACTGGTGACAGTATCAGCTATGAAGCCTGGCAACCCTGCTTTCTAATCTCAGTGCTGCTGAAGTTTACCACAAAGCACTTTCCAAGGGAAGCACCAAAACAACAAGCATTTCCGAGAAGGTTTGTCTGCACGTTTGGAGAGGAACATCTGATTAAGAAATACCAATGGCAGTCACACTTATTGGCCTGGATCTTGCCATTTAGCTGCCTGCCTCAATGTTTTAAAATACTCACTCTGTTTTGGAGTATTGCCACATATTAACAAAACATTGGAAAGTCAAGAACACTTTGTTATCAGAAGAAAAAAGACCGCATTCCCTGTTTCAGGAATAGCAAGTATGTTGCAAAGCTACAAATGTCTAGTGACTGGGTATTTAGAGAATTTTTATGTCCAATTTTCTGTTTAATTTTGGAGTTTGAACAGTTTAAAGCTTCGGCCCATTATGACAAGCAAACAAATCAGTGCGGCACAGCAAATTTGTTGATATGAGAACACAGAAAAAGTGAATTAATATGGTAAAATCTTACCCAGTGACTCTGGCCTCGGAGTTTATCATTTGACTCTCCCACTATTTCTTCCCACACAGCTGCTGTTCTATCAAAAGAGCAGGAAGCCAGGACTTGCCCAAATTCAGGATGGGCCCATGTCACACGCCACACAGATCCACTATGTGTCTAGAAGATAACACCGAAAGGATACAGTCTAGAAACACATTTTATTATTCCAAGCGATCACGAATGATTTTTAAGTACATTTTCAGGACTGCCTGCTGAAAAGCATAAGTAAGTTGTAGGAAGTAGTAAGACCATTCCTGTGGAGCCTATGATATTTTATAAAGCTCAACACAACTGCTGAATTTGTTTATTTCTGTAAACACTGCCAAGTTTTGTTGTTATTAACTGTTAAAAGATATTATTACCACCTTATTTCAAGGCATTATTTATTATTACTTTAAACCCCAAGTTCCAAAAAATAGTTGCAAGCTACGATTCTGCCTTGACGCATAAAGTACAGCTTCACTTTCAATTTTCAGCTACTACCACGCCCATTCCCAGCTTGCCTGTACTTTTCCAAAGCACGTGCAGGGCACCATTTATCTTTTTCTTCTTTACAACAAACTCCTCTTTGATACCTAGTCAAGTGAATGCTTCTTTTTCTAAAGAAGAGGAATTCAAAAGTTTCACTTACACTTCCGTTTACAAGGATTACTGTATATAGACAGTAATATATATATATATATGTGCATTATGTTCTATTTTATACAGGTTTAAGGACAAATCAGAGGCTGAATGCACTAACTAGTTACATTGATGAACGAGTTTCTATGTACAGTTCTCAGAAAGGTTATGGAATATAATACAGCCGTCAGATGCTGTAACATTTACCAGCCAGACCTCTTCCTTTTCTTCCTCACTGCTACCACTATGTTTACTGATAACAAAGTCTGTCAATGTAAGTAAGTACTAATAGTACGAGACCGCATGCTAGCTTCTGCTTTAAGTGAGAGGCATTGGAGATGCTTTAGAACAGAGACGAAGTGTTTTACCATAACAACTTAAAGTTGAAATTCCCTGACATGGAAATCTGGTGAAAACGCATACAATGCATCTTTACACACTTCAGTACTCAGCGTAGTCCCAACAGGTAATGAGCTTTGATGCTTACTAATGTGTATTTTTCCTGGTTGCACTTTTATTGCCTCAGCCTAGGATGTACCTTTGTAGTGCTAAGAAGCGGTGCGAGTTTTAAGACTGTAACAGGGCTTATTAATGATGGTCCTCTTGAACAAGAGGGGGCTGGATCCCTCCAAACCCAAATCACTCTAATAATTTCAGAAACACAGGATTTAGAAAAAAAAGTATTTCTACTCTAAAATCAGCAAAAAATAGGTATGTTTCTAAAAAATAAAAATGAGTATCACTGTGTGATGATTATAAATACACACCTTCCAGCTCGCAGTGCAATGCCAATCCCCATTTTCGCTTTTGTCCCAGACCTATTGAGAAATCAAAATACAATCACACAGTTTGTATGTAAAGCTTGCTAGGCAGTACCAAAAAGCACAACCAATAAAAAAAAAGTCACTGAACATTTTATTCTGGAAAACTCTACCTAGCTCAGTATACAAGCACGTTTCACCCAACCTTGAAAAGAACCCTACAACAGGCAGGGAGAACAGGCATACACCCACAGAATCCATAATCACATGCAGTGTATCTTTTTTAAACAATGTTATTCAGAGAAAACAAATTGTTACAATTTTCAACACTCCGTTTTATCTTCTATTCCAAGAGTAAATTACTTGGTTTCATCGTACTGCTCCCACAGTCCTCACCATGGTACCTCCTCAGACACAGTCCCAAACCCCTGATGTGGCCCCTGAAAATCACCCCAAGAAGAAGAAAACAGAATAGTTCAATTGCAAGGGGTCTGCAAAGATCACCGAGTCCCACTGAATAAATCCAAATGAAGCCAGTGGAGTAAGGGATCTTATTTTTGTTTCTAGTATTTCTCAATTGACTTAAAACCACATTCAAGTCCCTTAACCTTTCTTTTTGTCAATTTCCCATAGATCTTAATCATCTTGATGATTTCTTTCTGAAAACTTGTTGCTTAATACCTGATCACAGAGAAGAGGCTGCTTGCTTGTACGTACTGGGCTCGTGTGCCAATGGGACAGGACTGCCAGGGTGGCCTCTGTGAGCAGAACCCAGCAGCTGCCCCACATCAGATCAGAGCCAGCTCCAGTCAGCTCCAAAGAGACCCACCCCTGGTCAGAGCCAAGCCTGAGTGATGCTGGTTGGGACTCTGGGAGAGCATATTTAAGGAAGGAAAAAAAAACTGCTGTGCAGCAGCAGCTGGGAGAAAGGAGTGAGAGCCAGCCCTGCAGCCCCCAAGGTGAGTGCAGCAGGAGGGCAGGAGGTGCTCCAGGCAGGGAGCAGCAGTTCCCCTGCGGCCTGTGCAGAGGCCCCTGGTGGAGCAGGCTGTCCCCCTGCAGCCCATGGGTCCCACATGGAGCAGATCACCACGCTGCAGCCCGTGGAGGAGCCCCCGGTGGAGCAGGTGGATGTGGCCTGGAGGAGGCTGCAGCCCATGGAGAGCCCCCGCAGGAGCAGGCCCCGGGCCGGAGCTGCAGCCCGTGGAGAGGAGCCCACGCAGGAACAGGGGACTGGGGGGAGCTGCCGCCCGTGGGGGACCCGTGCTGGAGCAGTTTGCTCCTGGGGGATGGACCCCGTGGGATGGAGCCACGTGGGCGCAGTTCTTGAAGAGCTGCTGCCTGTGGGCAGCCCCTGCAGCATTAGTTCTGGAAGGAAGGCATCCCGTGGGAGGGACCCCACGTGGAGCAGGGGCAGAGAGGGACTGTGAAGGAGCAGAGGAGATGAAGCGTTAGGGACTGATCACAGCCCTCACTCCCTGTTCTCCTGTGCTGCTCGGGGCTAGAAGGCAGAAGAGGGTAGATAGGGGGAATGTGTTTTTAGTTTGCTTGTAGTTCTCATTGCTCTAGTCTGCTAGTGATAGGCAATAAAATATAGTTTACTCCCTACGCTGAGTCTGCTTTGCCCGTGATGGTAGTTGGTAAGTGGTCTCCCTGCCCTTATCGCAACCCCATTGTGTTTTCTCCCCCTGTCCTTTCGAGGAGGAGGAGTGAGAGGAAGGCACGGTGCTGCTTGGCCCCTCACCAGAGTTAAACCACACGAGGCAGTTTTAAAGTCTGATCCACATTTGACATTGCTTTGTATAGAAAGGCTTTTTTTTTTTTTCATCGATTTATCAGGTTTATCAAATACAACTGCTGTCTGCAGATTAAATTCCTTAAATCTCACTTTGTAACTCATGTGTTTTTGTCTGCTTGCTGACTATGTATTTTTAAAAAAATAATGGAGAAAGCAATTAACTTTTCGTTCGGGCATTTTGCAGCCAGCGTGCCACAGCACGCACACGGCGCCCTCAGCAGCCCCTTGCCGCTCCCCCACCGAACCGGGGCCTTCCTCCGCCAGCTCCCGTCACGAAACCCCCTTACAACAGCCGAAGCCTCGCAACGAGCCGCGGCCCCGACGGCCTCCCCCAGCCTCTCCTCGCGGCCCGGCGGCGAGGCGGCGGCCGCGAGGGGAAGGCTGCGGGCGGCCCCAAGGCCACGGCCCCCGCTCACCTTGACGCTCTGGTCGCTGGAGCAGGTGGCCATGCGCCGCCCGTGGAAGTCGAAAGAGACATCGTGGATGAGGTCGCGGTGATCGGCCGCGATGCTGCGCGCCACGAACATGGCGGCGCGGCCCGGCCCTGCCAACCGCCGCCTCCAACGGCCGCCACCCGACACGCCCCCGGCGGGGCCACGGGGCGGGGGGGAGGAGACAAATGGCGGTTACGCGCCGCCGGCGCTCTGCCTCCGTCAGGCAGCGCCCGGGGTCCCTGAGCCGTGTCCCGTCCCCGCTCCTGTGGTGGTTTTCTCGCCGCCTCGGTTCGGTTTTGCGATGGAGTTAGGTCGTACCTGAGTCTGGCAATAAAGGGTGACGCGCGGGGATTTGTTCGGGGATTTCCAAAGGCTTGGCAAAAATGGACGCGAAACTATCCAGCCGCGTGTGGAATGCACCTGGCAGTCCGGGGTTGATCTTTAGTGCACGCATTTTTACAAACTGTTACCTGTATTCCACAGTAACCAGTGGAGCTGCCCTGGAGACCACAGCACCATTTTCTATGCACGCTTCCTGCGAGCACTTAACACATTGACGCACATTTTTTTGTTACCAGACCTCATAACACAACTAGGTACGCTGGTACCCAAATCCAGTAAGGAATGATAATAACGATACTAGGGTGAGGTAAATCACAACAATCCCGGTCTTGAAGAGGTGCTTTGGCATTAAAAGGTTGGACTCTGTGCTTAAGGACATGGTTTAGTGGGTGACATTGGCAGTAGGGTGATGGTTGGACCAGATGACCTTGGAGGTGTTTTCCAACCTTAATGATACATTACTAATACATTTCAAATCAAGACTAAAATCTTCTCTTAAATTCAGGTTTGGTCAGCAAGCCAATAAATCCATCATTATCACTTTTTTTTTTTTTTTAAATACATGTACGCATACACAATTATTTATTCATTTAAGTACATACTACCCCATCCTCAGTCTCTAGGATCAAAGCAAATAGGTCAGTTTACATTTATTTAAGTAGACATGCAAGTTCATCCTTGAAAGGATACGTTTCCTTCACAGCTGACAAGAGAGTGTCCCTCCTCTGGACACTCTCCAACAGTTTTACATCCTTTTTGTACTGTGGTGCCCAGAACTGCACACAGTACTCAAGGTGAGGCTGTTCCAGCATGGAGTTGGGTGAGACAATCCCTTCCCTCGACCGACTAGCGATGCCGTGCTTGATGCACCCCAGGATATGGTTGGCCCTCCTGGCTGCCAGGGCACACTGCTGGCTCATATTCAACTTGCTGTCAACCACAACCCCCAGATCCCTCTCTGCAGGGTTGCTCTTCAGCATCTCATCACCCAGTCTGTATGTATAGCCAGGGCTGTCCCAGGAGAAGGGCCCAACACTTGCTTTTGTTAAACTTCATGTGGTTGGTGATTGCCTAGCTCTTCAGTCTGTCCAGATCTCTCTGCAAGGCCTTTCCACCCTCAGAGTCCACAACAACCTCCAAGCTTAGTGTCATTGGCAAATTTGCTGGAAACACCTTCAACTCCTACATCCAAATCGTTTATAAAAACATTTAAGAGGACTGGCCCTAAAACAGAGCCTTGGGGGACCTCACCGGCAACCATCCACCAGCCTGACGTGGCCTCATTTACCACAACCCTTTGCACCCTGCCTGTCAGCTCACCCATCAGATGATGTTTTTGTTTCGGTGTATCCTGGACGTTTTGTCCAGTAGGATCCTATGGGAAATGTGTGTCAAAATCTTTGAAGTCCAAGAAGATCACAGCAGTTGCTTTCCCTTGATCGACTAGATGGGTGATCTTATCATAAAAGGAAATCAAAATTGTTAAACAAGACCAAGTTACTGTTGCTTTTACAGCACCTTCATCTTCATCCCCCTGTTCCTGTGATGGCCCAACCTCATCTTCTCCATACTTCGTCTTAGCAGGAATTTCTCTGCATTCTAAATGATCTGACTCTCAATACTATTTTTTCATCTTCGTTACAGGTGCAACTGACACTGGCACAGTTTGTTTCACTGGCTCAGCCTTGGGGCCCATCTCAGGGGTTGAAGTGGCCACTGGGCCTGTCACTGGGGCTATATTGGCAGTGAGTGTACCTCGGTGATCTGGTGACCAGAGGCTGCCCACTGGAAGCTGGAGCTGCAAGTTTCTCAGAGAACCTATTTTCCACCCTGTTGCTTTTTCTTCCAACTCACATATCCATGCCTCTAGCGTCAAGGTAGATTTTCCATTCCATTTTCTCATGTCCTCTCCATGGTCACGCAGGTAAAACCACAGGCTGGCATAGGGTGTGTACCTACTCTATTGCCTTCCTTGCACACGAGGACGCTTACCCCTGACAGCTGAGACACTGGTTTGTATGGGTGGGAAGATAAGTTATCTTTAACTTGGTAGACCTCTTCACATAGCTTCTCCACAGCCAGGATGCAGGCCTGTAGGGAAGAGGAGAGACTTTCTTCCTACTGCCAGAGTTGTTTAGCTAATTCCTCCACTGGGGGTTCCTCATGGTCTTTCCAGGTCATTACTGCCAATGAGCTGGCATATTATGATGGTACACTCTGTACACACTTGTGCCCCATGGGTCATGTACACTTTACTTGATCTGAATCTGTGGATATTAACAAATTATCTGTGGTTTAACCTTTGACAAAACCCGAAAGGCATTCAGGAGGCATAGTGATAAGGATATGCTGGTCTGAACATCTCAAGGATAGTCCAAGTTTTGGAAAGCTACCGTAACTCACGTTACTGGATAAAAAGAAGTTTTCCATCACTACATTTCTCATCATACTCTTAGATCAGGATTCTGATTCTAACAATGGTTCCTAATGCACATTTCCAAAGAGGAGCGAAGCAAACCAGTCCTGTCTGCTTTGAATGAGATGGAGATAGCAAACACATAAATGCAGAAAATAAACCTGTAGGAATGTTTTCAAGTAATTGTCATTGTCCAAAAGCTTTAAATTGGCTGAATCCTTGAAAGTTAATTAACGAAAACTCAGGTTGAATCATTGAATGTGAAGTAGTAACATAGACCTGCATCATTGCAGAGCCTCAGTCACAGTTCAAATCGGCACCACCTCTAAGTTCACACCAATGAAAGAGAAAAGCATCTCTTTCTATGTTGTCAGCAACTGGCAAACCTAGAGGAAAAAAAGTTGTTAAAAAGCAGTGTTTTTTTCTAGGACATTTCACTAAATATGTAACATTTAGTAGTGACCAGACTACAAATGAAAGGGAAGATGAAACAGTAGAAGGTACTTGCATGGCCTTAATTTACATGGCAATTGACAACCACCACAATCTGCAATGCTTTATAAGTGCCTTACACCATTCACCCTTGAGGGAAAAAAAAAAGGGATTCCCATATTATTTAAGGGGAGTGCAATCCCTCTCAAAATAGGGGTGTCTGCGATACGCTACTGAGTACTGAAAATCTTCAGACTAGGCAGCACCAAACTCAACTGAGACAGGACAATGGATATTCATGTAATGGAAAGGAACCTCAGATTTTAGCCCTAAGCAACTCTTTTTAGAGACAGGCTGGGAACTGGTTCTTTTGAACCCAGGGTCCATTTCAGCATCTTCAAAGCTAAATAAGTCATTGACTGCTCTGCTGAATCACATTCCAGGCAGAAAAACTCATGTTCCTGTTAACATGAAGAGCTTAATGTCTTGCAACTGCCCTAAAGATGAGTTCTGGATTCAAATATACCACCTCCAAGAGGAGCAACATCTACTCTCTGAGGCTCATATTCTCCATAGGATATTAGTAACTTCAGACTTGATAGTGTCTCCTCTTGTGGAAGGGAGGAGGTTTCACATCTATAAAGCATAAGTTGCATGCCCACAAAACTACTTGAACACATTCCTGCCACTGCAAGAAGTCTTTTGCAAACCACCACAGATTAGACATTAAGATAAAGATCATGAAAAACATTGTTTAACATTTTTCTGCATACTTGTAACTTAATAAGCCAGTCAAGTTAAGATGACACCTTCAGATCCCAACTGTGGCTTTGGATCTCCTGTGAACCACAGAACTGCAACCCGAGTGGGCGGGCAGGCAACGCTCTACACTTTATGTACTGTTTTTTCTAACCCTTTTACTTCTCCTTTCTCATGTTTTGAGACCTTGCTATATTTGTTTTACTGTTCCCACAATGCTCATCCTCTTTTCTTTAAGCTTCTACCTGATTTTGCACAGTGAGGCCTTCTACCGTCTACTGATCAACTTACCATTTCTTTTGATTATGCCTGCAGAACTATCTTGGAATAAAGAAATATAAATTATCAACTGCCAAAACCCTCCGCTGGGGACCCGAGCTGGGGACCATGGACTGCCCTCTGCAAGTCGGAGCTACACGTTTCTCATAGAATCCTTCCTTCCCATGTGTTTTTTTTCTTACAACTCGCTTACCTGTGCCTTTAGTGTTGAGGTCTGTTTTCCATCTCATTTTCTGTTGTCCTCTCCAGGGTCACATAGGTAACCACAGGGTGACATGGAGTTTTTACCCACTCTATCATCTTTCTTGCACAGAAGGACATTCATCCCTGATAGCTGAGACACTGGTTTGTACGGGTGGGGAGGAAGATAAATTATCTTTAACTTGGTGGACTTCTTCATATAGTTTCTCCACAGCCAAGATGCAGGCCTGTAAGGAAGAGGAGACTTTCTTCCTACTGCCAGTGCTGTTTAGCCAATTCATCCACTGTTTTCCTCATCGTCTTTCTAGGTCTTTCTCCCAGAAAGGCTGAGTTAACAAGTGGGGAAAAAACATCTTCCCTTGACCCTACGTCAGAAATTTTTAACCGTTACACCTTTCACGCTTTGTCTTCAGGGAGCCAATCTATGTCAGGGTGTCAACCTATGTCTAGGTGTCAGGGTAGATGTGCAACAAAGAAATTTCTTTCTTTAAAGTTATCTCCATGAAACTATAACTTCTAGTAATTTAAAGGCCTTTGACTTGCATATTGTGAAAACATCACTTCTTCTATGAACGGCACATTCTCTGAATTTCTACTTAGTGAAAGTAATGAAAATACCATCAGTATCTATCCAAATCTGTTTCTCCTTACCACAAGGCAAAATTTGATTTCACATTAAGGCACCTTTTTCACACAGCCTGATGTTCAATCTTAACAAATACTTCAGAACATTCTTCAAAGTCAGGCTTACCTCTATGAACTTGATCTTCCAAGGTTGTTGTTTTTCTTTTTTTTTTTTTTTCCTTTTTTTCTTTTTTCTTTTTCTTTTTTTTTTTTTTTGAGCTGGGAAGGGAGCTTAGATTTGACTTAAGTAATTTCACAGCAAACAGACAAGGTGAAGGAAGTACTCAAACTCCTCAACATTAAAAAACTGTAGAACCCAGCAATACTTACCTGCCAGCTTCTGAACTTGAGTCACTTCCAAACTGCTTCACAGTAAAGTAGTACCACCAGGGTTTTACTGCACTGAGGAGGCATCACTAATGTAAATAGTTCGTAGAGTCTCTAAAACCATTTTGCAGAGATGGTAGAAAACATGAAGAAAAAGCAGTCTACTGGGGAACACTGAGTCCACTTCACCACAATGGAAAATGGAAAAGCACCCCTGATAACCCAAGCCTCAAACTCCCCTGAGAAGGCAATTCCCTCTTTACCCCCTCATGCTGCCTATATAGCAAAGGTCAAATGATCCACACCTGGCAGATTTCACTTAACAAGGGGGGGAGCCAAGAGACCTTGTGGAAAAGGCTCCTTTACCTGGCTTCAATGTTTTAAGCTCAATTGCTCCTTATCCCTAATAGAAATAATCTGACAAGGGGCTTAGTGGTTAGAGTTGACCTAATGAATTAACTACAACAGGTGCACAAGGGTCATATTTCTGTTAGTCACTCTGTGAGGAAAATTAATACAGAGCCTGTTAAAAGTAAATAAAAATCAATAAAAGAAATAAAAGAAAAAAGAAAATAACCTTAAAGGGAAAATTGTTCTCATAGATTTTCATCTGTCTAGTCATGACAGATAAATAATAGAGCAACCAGAATTACTTTTCTTGACATTAATGCTATTTAAATTTGCTTTTGGGAGATCTCTTCTTTATGCAGGACTTCTCTAAATCTAGCCCCATGACCTCTGACTACACCATTTACTTTGGCTGTGTATAAACTATCACATATAAATGCCAGGATCCGGATCCTCACTCACTATTCAGGTCAAGGACTGGGCTGAGAGTTTTTGCTTTAATTTCGCTACATGCCTACATTGCTGTTTCCTGGTAGGTCATGGCAAGAAGATTGGCTGGCTTGGGGGAGCTTATGTACACATGGCCTTTAGGCTGCAGCCAAAGTGTTCCTCTAGATCTGGAAGTTTGAAGATGGTTGGAAAAGCCATCTGAGTGGTCGGAGTGGTTTGAAAGCTGCCTGGCAGAGAAGGACCTTCATATATGAAGCTGGCACTGGACTGTGTGAACTTCAAGTTAGAATCATAGAATCATAGAATATTCCGAGTTGGAAGGGACCCATAAGGATCATCAAGTCCAACTCCTTGCACCGCACAGGTCTACCCAAAAGTTTAGACCATGTGACTAAGTGCACAGTCCAAACGTTTCTTAAATTCATACAGGCTTGGTGCAGTGACTACTCCACTGGGGAGCCTGTTCCAGTGCGCAACCACCCTCTCCGTGAAGAACCTCCTCCTGATATCTAGTCTGAACTTCCCCTGCCTCAGCTTCACCCTGTTCCCACGGGTCCTATCACCAGTGTTTATGGAGAATAGGTCTCCTGCCTCTCCACTCCCCCTTGCGAGGAAGTTGTAGACCGCGATGAGGTCTCCCCTCAGCCTCCTCTTCTCTAGGCTGAACAGGCCCAGTGACCTCAGCCGCTCCTCATACATCATCCCCTCTAGGCCTTTCACCATCTTTGTCACCCTCCTCTGGACACTCTCCAACAGCTGAATGTCCTTTTTGTACTGTGGTGCCCAGAACTGCACACAGTACTCAAGGTGAGGCCGCACCAGTGCGGAGTAGAGCGGGACAATCACCTCCCTTGACTGACTAGCGATGCCGTGCTTGATGCACCCCAGTATACAGTTGGCCCTCCTGGCTGCCAGGGCACACTGCTGGCTCATATTCAACTTGCTGTCTACCACAACCCCCAGATCCCAATCTGCGGGGCTGCAATCCAGTGTCTCGTTGCCCAGTCTATACGTATAGCCAGGGTTGCCTCGTTCAGGTGCAGGACCCGGCACTTGCTTTTGTTAAATTTCATGTGGTTGGTGATCGCCCAGTTCTCCAACCTGTCCAGATCTCTCTGCAAGGCCTTTCCACCCTCGTCCGAGTCTACCACTCCTCCAAGTTTGGTGTCGTCAGCAAATTTGCTCAAAAGACGTTCTAGTCCTACATATATATCGTTTATAAAAACATTGAAGAGGACTGGCCCTAAGATAGAGACTAGAGGGACCCCACTAGAGACCATCCACCAGCCTGATGTGGCCCCACTTACCACAACCCTTTGAGCCCTGCCCGTCAGCCAATTGCTCACCTACTGTATGATGCTTTTGTTTAGCTGTATGCTGGACATTTTGTCCAGTAAGATTCTATGGGACACTGTGTCAAAAGCTTTACTGAAATCCAAGATCATCACATCAGCTATTTTCCCTTGGTTGACTAGACAGGTGATCTTATCGTAAAAGGAAATCAGATTTGTTAGGCAGGACCTACCCCTCATGAACCCATGTTGGCTGGGACCAATGACTGCACTGTCCCCCATGTGCACTTCAGTAGAAGAAGGCATTAAATGTCTCTGCTTTGCCTATGTCCTTGTCTGTGAGGAGACCTTCCCCATCAAGTAACGGACCTATGTTTTCTTTGGTTCTCCTTTTTCTGTTCACATATCTGAAAAAAACTTTTTATTGTCTCCCACAGACACGGCCAGCTTCAACTCTAGGTGGGCTTTGGCCACACAAATTTTCTCCCTACAAACACGAACAGCATCCCTGTATTCCTTCCTCGCCACCTGACCCTCCTTCCAGCAGTTGAACACTCTCTTTTTTTGCCTAATCTCCAGTAGAGATGCCTCCTCCTCCAGTAGAGATGCCTCTGCCTCCTGCCCCACCTGCCTGACTTCCAATATTTTGGAATTGCCCGATCTTGTGCTTTTAGGAGGCAGTGCTTAAAGACTGACCAGCACTGATGGACACCCATGCCTTCAAATGTAGTTTCCCAGGGGACCCTGCCGACTAGTTCCCTGAGCAGCCTGAAGTCCGCTCTCCCCATATCCAGGGCTGAAGTTTTACAGGTTCTCATCTGCAACAAGGAGATGGGTAAGTTGAGCATCTTCTACCCCATCCCATTGCGAGGTGTCCAACTTGATTGCAGTGCCTCATCTTGTGCCACACCAACAACATCCCCTCTCCAACGCTTCCCAAACGCTCCTTAAATGTAACAGGGGCAGTTACCATTTGCAGCGTCCAAATTGTTCAACCCCCCACTGCGTGGCATTATAGGCACCAGGGTCAGACCCTACAGTGAGGAAACCATTGTGGTCATTTAAAACTGTGCCATGCACATCCCCTTAGGGCAGACCAAACCCAAACACCCCCGTGACGAGACACAGGAGGCATCTATATCTCAGCCTGGGACATTTTGCAGGACGTGCCCCCCTCCCTGCACCCTCAGCCCCAGTACTTGCTTGCTCGAGGGCCCCCTCCGGCTGCAGCCTCCCTGTCGAGACCAGGGCACCCTGCACAGAGCCTCCCCAGGGCTGTAACCACAGCCCTCCTGCACCACAGCTCTCACGTCACTGGCAGATCCAGTGGATCCCCACACCAGTCAGTTCTGACCCTTTTCCATCGATGATGAGGAATCATCGCCCACCTACCTCCTGCCAGGCATCTGCAACTCTGCAACAACCTGCGGGGGCTTCCAGGGGCACAGGCCATCTAAGGTTCAAGTGACCTTGCTGCTGAAGTGTGTAGGTGATCTACAATGGCTGCCTTTAATAATAAATAACATTATAGTCATAAGAGTTTACTCAAAATTAACAGAATGTTGTACCACTTTCGAGTTTTTTCACTGGAAACTATGTTAATGTTGAACACCACAAAATGCTTCTTCCATGAAAGAATCCTTAGCAAACAGTTTCTCACTAAGAAACACATACAATACCTCATCACTTCTGGAGAGTGACAATACAGGCTATGACGTTAAAAAAATAAAATCAAAGTTAAATGTCAATATGCTAAGACTTAGGAAATCAGGAAGAATACCTTTTGTATAATAGAATGTTATAGAATACAACATACTTTGAGAATGCATGTGAAGACTGGAAAACGTATGACTTTAGGATTCAGAGTAATCTGAAGTCTCGATTTCAGTATGGAGAGCATATGGAAGCAACTGGACTTCATAAACACACTAAACGTACCTGTGTGCAGGATGTCATGTGAACATCTCAATGGATACGGATGTCATAAAACAGAAAATAGAGGTCACTGAACAGAAGTGTAAGTGTCCTTAAATATTTAGGAAGCTTCAGTCACTAACAAAGTTTGTCTGAAATTTAAGAAGAGCACAACACAGGAGCTTGTAGGTAAAAAACAAAATTCTCTGGGAACTAATTCACTGCATTGGAACTTGAATGCCAGTTTTGGAAGCCACCTAGACTAAATCCAAGATGAGAACCGTACCAGCTACTCTATTAAAACACATTGCCCTTTGGCCCAAAGCTGAAGAGCCTGTCAGCCTAAGAGCAGTCTGCTTAACTGAAGGTAATGATCTCGTCCTACCATCTTCTGCCCCATCTGCAGAAGTAATGGCTTCCAGACAAGGTTAAAATCTTACATGAGTCGGAGACTAGTTACCAGACAGAAGTTCAGTGAATCAAGGTCCCCGATAAACCTTATGTTTCAGAGAAATAAAAAAGAAAAACAACAAAAAAAACTGTTTGATCATTAACTCTTCAGAGACAGTTTACAAAAGATATATGTATCAAAACGGTTAGGATTTTTTTGTTTGGTTTGTTTTTTTTAAACTTGCAATCTTTCACCTAAAAAGGTAGAATTTGACTTGCATTTTTCACACGCACCACCTTGGTATTTCTACTCCCCAGAAACCTCAGTTGAATTCTAAGTGAGGTTTGCATTCATATACGAAAATCTCCAAGAAAACTTTCTAGCTTTACCTACCAAAGCTACAAAATTCTGTTTTTACGTAAGGTGTACGCACATCTCTGACTCCATCTTCCCCTTGCTGAGGACCTTTGCTGCAAGGGAGACCTGTGGGGATAGGTGTAGGTCCCAGGAGTACAATTACCTTTTTTCAATACATTAAACATACTGCTCTGAATGAAACACGGGTAGGTGGGTATTACATAAATGTCTTTTTTGTTTAACCAAGTCTAACAGTCTCTCTTCCCCTCTGCAGGTCTGGAATACTCAACTCAGACGAGCTTTTCTAATCTGAACCTGTCTGTCTCGGAGCCTCTCTGGGCACCCCTATGCATAAGCACAGCCTGCAAAAAAGAAAAGACTGAAAAATCTGGCTAAGGACCAGCCAGTCCTGCTGAACACAAGAGATTAATCAGCTTGTATACCAGAAAACTGTCTTAGAAGAAGTCACATCAACAGATAAACAGATAAATTTAAACATTTAAATTTTAACAGATAAATAGATAATTCTGGAGAAAGTAGCACTGAAAAAGTTATAGGTAAAACAACTGAACATGAACTCCCTGTGGTTAAAACACAGCGACTATGAAAATCTTGGGCAATTTAGCAAAGAGATCCGAAGGGGTCCAAACTTGTTAAAAAAAAGATACGGTGAAATAGAAAAAGTTCAGTATATAACTCCAGAAAGCATGAACTGGAACTCACCTGCTTGCAGAATATTTCCATCCTATCCAGAAAGACTCACAGAAAAAGGAGTTTTTGAAGCATTTTCTACTCACCTCAAAACATCAGAATGAAAGGCAATGTTGTGTAAGCATCTACTCACATTGTAACTAGCAGAGAAACAATTCCCCCCTCCCCACCCAAACTTTAAATTTGTGTAGATCATTTTCTTGTACAGCTCTGTCAGGATGAAGAACTAGAGGCAGTGTATCTGTATTACTTACTCCTAAGGTTCAGCGGAGTTTACCATTTATGTTGTAGCTCAAGAGCCCCTGCTGACCCAATGACATATGTTTTGGTCAAATGCCACTGGCTGCCCAATTGCAGTAAAAAACAGCTAGCAGTGTACCTTTACTTCTAAGTATTACCTTTAATAATACAGTTCAGTGACCACATGATTTTTCATGCAAATGATAGCTATCACTGTTGGGAAGAAAATTCAGTAATGACTGGAAAGGAAATTCACATCTCATACACGAAACCCTGCTTTCACCCCACTGCCAAGGCTCTTGCAACACCTTTGTAAAACCACGCCTAGCCCTACACCAGTGTAATGCTAGTTCCCGTTCAACTTCCCAACAGCTACAGAGCAGTTTTTAAAAAACAGCATGATCAGTCATTAGGAAGATGACCAGATTGTTGTAAATTGATAAGCAATTCAATATAACGTTTGGGGAATTTTATTTCGGAATAAAGCAGAACCAGAATATGAAACAAGCATTAAAAATCAGAGAGAAATTAAATCGCTTGCTTTAGAGTAAATTAGAAACATTTTCCAAAGGTGTAGGAGTACAACAAATTACACTTGTGTGTTGGTTTTTTTCTTTCCTTTTTTTTTTCTAAAATGAAGAACGAGTAAATTTGATGTCTTAAAAATGCACGTTAAACCTTGTTCATTCTATGGTTGATCTCAACATGACACATGTAACTCACTTTCCAAACCAGGAGACTATAATTATACTGGAAGAACAAAAGCTGAGGTAATTGCTGACTAGAAAACTTTGTTACAGAGTCACTTGACATCCCAGAAGTTTTTCCAATACTTGGTATCATCTTGTTCAGGAGGCCACCAATTTAACAGACAAATTTGAGGAGCAAAGGATCAAAACTCATGTCCACGTTTCTTTTAATTTTACTCAGAAATATAAAAGTGCAAGTTCTGTAAATTAACAACATTTACAGTACATCACAATAAATATGCCACTTTGTGACATCTATAAATTCTAGTTATTTGAAATGAGTCATATTGAGATAAAAACTGCATCAACATCAACAAAAATACCTGACCCAGTAAAGATAGTCTGAACATATGAACTAGCAAGATGCATATTCCATTATTGCTATTAGACCATGCCTCCGAGTTCCAAAGTATAAAAACTTAGCGGTTTACACAAAATACAGTTGAAATGTTTTCTCATCACGGGCACAATCTAACATAAAAATAATTTGGACATTTACAAGGTAGGAGATTCTCCTGTGAGGGGAGAAAAAAAATTACAGAAACAGATAGTACCATTTCAGTGATGAGTTGCTAAATCCACAGAAAAGCTGCAACTTGCACAGAGCTAAACTGTTACATTAATATATAGTGTCTTTCCATACCCTCTCCCGGCCTGGTGGGGTGCCCAGGCCTTTTAATAAGTTTACTACAGTTTGCTAGCTACCTCCAAGTATGTAGACCCCTAGACATCCCAACACAAATCGCATGCAGGTGCTTTGTGTCCTGAACAGCCTAGTCTCACGTTATATTCAAGCAGTGAATTTTAAAGGAATTTTGTCATTAAATGCACCGTCTCTAGCTATTCACCCGGAGTGGATTGTGTCTCTGACTACAAAATGTTAAAAGTCAGGTAGGACAAAATAAGGTTTCAAGTACATCAAAGACCATTCTTTTTAATAATGATTTGAATTCTAAGCAGTCACTATATATGTACACACACAATATATTGTTTCCTATTCAATACTTATTTGGATTGACCAATTCAAATAAGGTTGAACACTCCTGTGTGACTCAACGTTACTGATTAAATTGAATAAAAAACCCAACAGTGTACTACTATCTGTAACATACCTAGGATATAGAAAAATAAAGTCTCTCCTCTCCCTCGGGAACTGCAACAGAAGTGTTTAACTGCTCTAGGAATGCCTTTCATAGCAGGAACTGTGTATTTCTAGAGAGAAATAAAAGTGTCTCAACCATTTCATTTGGCCTACCAAATATGATATTACTACTTCTCCTCCATATCAGTCTTGCTTTAGATGCAACCTCAAAAGCAAATCAATGAAGGTTAGGTGTGGGCAAGGTCTAAAACCCTGGCAACCTATTCTGCAAAAAGGTAAGAAAATAAAAATGTTTAAGCTAAGGAACTGTTTAAGGCAACCTGACCAAAGTAAAGATAAGGCTTTTAGATAACTATTTCCAAAGATATCCAGTTTTCTTAGCTCTACAAAGCAACAGAATTGAACTAACTTCCTGGTCAGATTTCCATTCATAAGCTTCTTTAAAAAAATATTGACCATCCTAGAACATGATCCTAATATACAACACAAGGAGATACTACATATTATAGACAAAAGGTTTTTTTTTAATAAAAAAAAAAAACTACACATGAGCACACAGGTGGCCAAGTGTTAAAAATTATGGTCATGAAAAAAGTATCAAGCTCTCAGAGGTATTTTGGTATCCTGGTATCTTAACACCACAGGTCTGGAATACCATACAGAGATTTAAGATAGCGTAGTATTGGTAAAGCTACCAAAACAGGGTTGGAGGTGGGGAGCAGGTATGTTTGTTTAATACCTTTAAAGGTCACTGCCATAAAGGTTCAGCAGCTCGAATGGAAAATATGTAAAATTACTCTACCTGGCCTACTTATTTTATTGTACTAGTCAGAATATTAGAGCAGAAATAAAAACTGCTCTCACTGTAATTACATGTAAAACAAAGTACGTGGCTGGAATGTACCGGAAGCACAGATCCTAAACATTGACATAATTTATATCGCAACTATGAGCTGGGTTGGGAGGGGAAGGAATTAAGTATGGAAGGGGGATGGGAAGTTTAAAATCCACACATTACCCATGAAGTCACTGAAATAAACCACTCCAAGTTAGTAGGACCTGCTTTTTGTGGCCGAATAGTTTTCTTTCTCTTGCTTATCAGCTAATACCTGAAGAAAAAGTGTTCTTCCCACTCTCATCTTCAACACTTTTATCAAGTTCTAATCAAAACAAAAACGCTCCCCTTAGCATATTTTAGATCTAGATCTACTTTAAAAAGTAAAAATCATATCTGCCAATATTGTTGAAGTAACTTGTGTGCTTATTTAGGCTCACTTGCAGAGTTACAAGTAATTGTGTTCAGCCTGGTTTAAACAAAATAAAAACTAGAGTTAAAATATACAAGGTCACTTAACCTTCTTCCTGGTTGATTTACTTCCAATAAAAATTGTAGTATTTTCCTAAGCCATACCAACTCTGACCATACTATGAAAGTGTCTCTGGCACAAGTGGTTTTCAGAAGAAAAGCTGGTCTTCCCAACAGCATTTTCTTCTGCTTCATCTTAAAGTGCAGAAACTGTGGGAAAGGATGACACTACTTGCTGTCCATCACTGTGGAACTACTTCCCTTAGAGAGGCTAACGCTGCATGTATGCGGACGTGCAATCTGTTCTCAAAGTCGTAGCCCGTAAATTCCTCCTGAAATACAAAAAAGCATGCAACTATTAACCTCCTTCACTTTAGCATATGAAGACAATTTTAAACAGTAATGCTTAAGGAGTCACACTGCAAAACAGACTGAAGAAGCGGAGATTGTTTATTGCTGTTTCTATCCCTGCGTTACCCAAAGCAACTGAATGATTACAGAAATTCCAAATTGGTAAAGAGAGTAGAAAGCTTCCATTTCCAACGTGCTGTTTGGAACCTATTTAGATTAACAGTACTTGGGAAGTTACACAAGTCCTACAGCTCTAGAAAAATACCAACACTCACACCCAAGACAGGGACCAGACAGGACCTCTATGAAGTTGCAAGTTGTAGTTTTCAAAGTTTCTGTATCCAAGTCTTAGTTGAATGGCCAAGTCCTAACACTTCAGCAGAGCATGGGCTCTGTACAATGACTGACCTATCAATACATATCTACCTAACATAAACATGCATCTTTTATATATAAACGTATACCTACATGTTAGCGCTGTGGATTACAGGTGAGGGACACTGACACATCCACAAAACAAACACATAAAAAAAAACACAATACAACCTCCCAAATACCCTTCTCTCAGAAAGGTAAGTTTGAAAGTGTCTTGGTTTTTACCTTGGCTTGGAGAAGTAAGGTTTTGCCTCTTGGCACAGTCTACAAAAAGACAGATACTGCATTAGAAATACATTGAAAATGTTACAGAAAGTATCTCAAGTATACAGCCTGGTCAGTCCAGAATAGTATCTCTACCTTGAAAGCAAGGTATCAAGCAGACAAAAACCTCTCAGGTTAGGTAGGAAACCACAAATACTAATGAGGCAGTCAAGTCAAGTATTACGTATTTCAAGTCTTTAACAAAGGAAGGAGCAATTGCAAGCTTCACATGGACGTTGCTGCTGACGTTGGTGAGCTACGTCAGTGCACAGGGAGACTTGTGACTCATGACTAATTGACCTATAGAGTAATTTTTTATTCTTAATTGAAGCTTAAGCCATTTATTTACAAAATTAGTACTTTTTTTAAAGAATTAAAAGTTTTCAGAAATCTCATTTTTGAACTCCAAAGAAAAGATATATGTATTCGCAGATTAATATTTACTACAAAAAGTTCACATTTTATTTCGAAAAAGGTACTGTATAGTAGATGTACTACAAATAAATAATGAATTGCTTGGTAAGAGACAGAAAAAAATAAGTTTTCTTAATCAATTATACCCGAATATGGTCTTATGTATTTATATTGGTTAAATTACATTCGCGGCATATAAAAACATCTACCAAAAAAAATCTTACTCTTGATGTAACCATACTAAAATCTCAAAGAATTTGATTCTAACCAAGTTAAAAATTAACAAGGATGATTCAGATTACATGACAGGTCAAACATGTAATTATGAGTCATTTTAAAGGAATGTCTATTTAAGAAAAGCATGCTTTTTATACTAACATGCATATTCTTCAATATGCTTAGCCTTTCTGGTAAAGGTGAGTAATAAAATCCTATTCCCCTCTCTTTCTTAAACATTACAGAGCTCTCAAATATGACTTGCATGATACCTCAAGCTAGTAAATGCAGTCTTCTAAAAATAGCATCCACTCACCTCTAATTCCAGCTTTTGCTTTTTCCCACCCCAAGCCACTTTATTCAAGTCAAGCAACATTTGCTTCCTTATTATCCAAGTGCCAAGAGAGGTAGTTTCCTTCAGACACTGAGTGCTACCGTAGCTTCTCAGTAGCAGCTACAAGCCAAGGCTTGTTCAGCCCTCAAACACACAAAATGAAGTACGTTTGGTTTCTGTGTGCGTTTCACGTATAAGGCAAGGACAGGAGTGCTCCTGAACTCTCAGAGCTTTGAGATAACCTCACTACCCACCACACTTCTACCTAGCAGCAGTTGCAACATTTTTTTTGAGACACTTGATATAATCAAATTTAAACATGAATATTAAAAAAAATAAAAAAAGCAACAGGAACATTACTGAACTCAGACCTCCCTACCAGGCTTCAAAGACCAGTTCTATGTCACAAGGCATCACAGTTTTCAAGAGTATTATTTGTATTATTTTTAAAAGCATTTTCTCTAGTTTTGTCCTTTGTTGTGATAGTCATTCTTTATTGAAAGACTTTCTTTTCCTTTCCTCTTAGAGGGAAAGGTTCAGCTCAGATAATTAAATAAGGTAAGACTAAAACCAACCTAAACCAGAATCTTAAAAACATGAGATACTATCAGCCCCAATACTTTATAAAACTACATACAATGAGGTGGGGGTTAAAGCTATTTCCCTGTAACCACTTCCCCTAACTTGCAATCTGATTCAGGAGGTACTACATAAAGCAGCATGAACTCCAAGTAGTAAGGATACGTTTGAGGAAGGAAACAGCACAAAAAGTGGTGAAGTTGCACGAGTTTAGGAAACTCGGAGCTCGCCGGGAGGCAGAATATGTGCAAAGACCTGAGCAATCAAATGTATTCATCAACCAAGTCTGAAAATCAGGTGATTGTTTTCACTAAATATCATTTGCAAACAAATCCCTACCTATCCAAGACATTATTACCAGGCCTCTGCTGTCACCAACAGCAGGGACACAGGGCAGGTGCAGGGAGAGAGGGATCTCTGCACCTCAGGGGCATTGCAAGTATTTCTATACCCCAGTACTTACATATGCTGTTGCTGTAAGTGACGTATGAAAAAAAAAGGGCATCATGGCACGATCGGAGGGGTGGAAAGAATAAAAGCATCCTTTACAAGTCTTTGTAGTGCTTTTCAGTGAAAAGTACTAAATAACAAAGTCTAGTGCTTTGTTCATCAAAATTCTTGCTTCAGTGCTTGCTGTCCATAAACATCTCAGCTATAGAAATACAGATGGTTTGCCAACATTTATTTTAATCCTCAAGTAAGGCATCACTTAAGGTCAGGAATGTAGCAACTCTCCTGACCAATGCCAGACACAACGGAATTTATTCTTTCTGCTATGAAAGAATAAAATTTTATTCTTTCTGTTATGAAAGAATAAAACCCAGTAACAAAGTATGTCATTGAAGTGTTACCAACAGATGCATTAAGCTCCTCAGAACGTCCTTACAGAAGCTCTTAACACTGAAATTAAAATGCTGTTAACCTAGAACACACCACATTTTTTAGTAAAATAAATAAGTAAATCTCTACAGTAGATATTTCAGAGTTTAAAAAAATAGATTGTAGTATTACCTCTGGATTGTCTAATAGAAGACAGCCAAGTTCATAGCAAGCATATGGCTGGATGTATAAGTTGTTCTGACGGCACAGCTCATCTTTAGCAGCGCGCTGAAAAAACTATACAAAGAAAAAGATTGCAATAACATTAGAATAGACTGTCTGATCAGTTAAAAATCCAGAAGTACCTGTCAACTTCAAGCACTAGACATGAGCCCAGAGCTAAAATAAGTTTCAATTTCCAATGGTAGAGATTCTTTAAGCAAGGACACAGAGGTTTTCACTAACACTATTACATCAAGGTAAAAATCGTTCGTATTTTTACCAAGCAATACATTAACTGAGTCAAGATTTTTCCAACTTTATATTGAAAACTGTTAGGCCTAACAAGGAAATTTAATTTCAAAGATTAAGTGCATTGATTATTTAAACTATGCTTGAGAAAAGCAGAAAAAAAATACATTTAAAACCAGCATGGGCTCCCAAGTTCCTTACGTGAATTGTATTCCATTTTGGGGAGTGAAGAGAAAAAAGCTGCACCTACAGAGAAGCAGAGTGTGCCTACAGTCTGGAGCAATGCCAAAATTATTTTTTTGGTACATGCTAATCATTAAAGCTCTCTCTCAGTGTCTAATAGCTCTAGAGCAGTATATCTATGCCTTCAAAAGGTCAGCCTTCTTTTTTTAAGTTGAATTTTCTTTGTCGCACAGAGTAAACCCAGAAGCGGAAGAACTTTTCCATTCTTCTACGCAGCTTCCCCTTAACTCTTGCTCTACAAGCCACGCTAGCTTCTGTGTTTGCTCAACATTAGCCAATTATGTTTACAACAGATACTATAACAAAGCCACTCTAGATTACAAGATTTGAAAAGAACCCAACGTATTCTTTTGGAATTCATACAACAGATGGATCGATAGCACTGAAAATTAGTGGCTTAACACTCTGGCAACAATATTTACTGTTCAAGATAATAGTTCACAAAATAGGATTGAGAGTATGATTATCATTTAATAGCTTACCTGAACAGCATCTTCAGAATTTCCCAAGCATTTGTGTATGGCACCAAGAAGCAAATTCCTCAAACCAACAGCTGATGAATCATCAACATCCTGACAAGCTTAATGAAAAGATTTCAATAAACAAATAAGATAGATTGAAATCCTTCCTTCGACAAGAACTGTGATCTACAGTGACTTTTAGTCTAACAATTAAATTTAACTAGCAAAAGAAGATGCTAGTAACAATCCACATCAGAGTAATTTGGTTTCTTTAAAATACAACCCATTTTGTGTCAGTCTCTTCAAGCAATCTGTCACTAATGGTAACAATTCCTAACAGGAACAAATTGGCCCTCTGCAGTAGTGGGTGTGCTCTTCTCAATGGAAGAAAATACATTTATCTATTTGTCCTTTAAGTTTTCACTAGAAAGTTAAAGTTCATAAACAATCAACTCCTCCTGGTGTTACAGGTAACCGGGTTGTTCCAGATATTGAAAGAAAAATGTACAGTCCAAGTTACAAGGATAATAGCAAAAAAACCTCAACCAAGATGTCCAAAGCTGATTGTTCTTAACTGAAGCCAAGTGACAGACACAGAAATCTGCATTGGACTTAAAATCCCAGACTAGGGTACTTTGGCATCACAGTTCCCTGTGCTGATGAGCAGATAAGGTTAATTTGCCAGACCTTTGATGGTCTACAATCCAGGGACAGACTGTGCCTTCAGCTGCATAGCGCTGTTTTCAATGAATCATGATGCGCGTAACCATCTCTAGATGAGTCAGGCTCCATTTTGATCAAGCCTATTAGTAACAGCTCAAAACAGCTCTGTTAAGCCAAGGCTAGTTCCATGAGGAACCATTTGCATTTGTCTGCAGCGTTGCTTCCAGAGGCTACAGTAACAGGGTGTCTGCAAGATTTTTCAACCCTTCAAAAGGACCTACGGTCTGGGAGCAGTAGGGCTCCTTGTACTTCACATTCTGCCTCATCTAACAAATTCTGATGGATTTAAACCAGGTCTGCAGTCACAAAATGGTTTATCCGCATCACAAATAAACCACCTACGAATAATTAAGGATTGGCTGCATAAAGTATTTGGACACTACACAACACATAATTCTGTCAGCTCTCATTTTTATTAGAAGTCTAAAGTTACTTGGCATTTTATTTATGAAGATTCAAATGGGTTCAACTTAATTCCTACAAACCAGAGCTTTATTATGTCAAATTCCAGCCCCAAGGAAAGCCTGGAAACTCCTTTCAGCACAGTAAACCCCCCTTTGTCCATGAGAAGAAGCAGCAAACAACAAAAAAATCCTTTAACAGCTCATCGTTCTTGAGATACACATAAGGCACAGCAACATTTTCACTGTGCAGAAAATCTTGAACCAAGGATCACTGATGCAGACACATCTGTCAGTGTCAAGCCTTACAAGAAGTTCATCACTGAATTTTAATCCATATTGCTACTTTACATTAAAATGTGCACCAGCAGCTGGAAGCTTACAGGAAAAAATCTATGGTGCTTTTGAATATGCAGGACAGGAGTAAATACCATTTGCAATCTATAACTGTTCTACAGGCAAATTACAGAAAAAATACTGGAATCTATTTTCATACAAGTAAATCTCATCTTAAAACCTTCACCATTGCCTTTTAGGTCTACAAAACTAGGGATCTGAATGCAACCCACTGTCACCATACCATTTAAATGGACAAATTACTTTAAATTAAAAAAAGAACAAAACCACAACTAGTCCTGATAAAAAAAAAAAAAAAAACTAGTCCTGACCCTAATTTTCTAGCTTTATGTAAAAATCATGCACAACTCCCAAAATCTCACAATTACAGAACCAAAGAATCTGAGAGGCAGAATTTATTTTTAATTTTCTGCAGGAGTAGAGAATAACTGGAAACTGCAGAATGCAAAAAAGACTGATGCGTGGATGGAAGGAAGGGTAGTAAAAGGTTCATTGGTAAATACTGCTACCATAAAATTTTTTAGATAGATCTCATCCAAAGAGATCTGGATACTGAGAAAGAGGCAAGAGCCGAACACCTTTCACCACTACACATGCTGCTCCCCGCAGCCAACATAAAAGGAAACCTTACCACATCATGGATAGCCTCACAAGCTACATATTCCCTCTTAGAAGAAAATTAACATGCAGAAATAAATTAGTGGTTTTATTTTTTAATTTTATAGTTAGGTTTAAATGAGTTCAATTTTGCCTGCTGACTTTGAACAGTAACCACCACACTACTGCTTCACTTTAAGCAATGATTTATGTTTGTTCTTAATGATCCTGAAGGTCTCTTCCAGCCTAGATGATTCTATGATTCTAGTGGGCATACATAACTGATTAGAAACCCAACTATATGCAACAGTTTAAAAAAAAAAATCTCCAAAAGAAACTATACAAATGGTAAAAATGAAGCATTAAGCTGAATCTTGATGGGTCCTTATTCCATTGCTACTCAAACTGTTTTGCTATCACATACGCATGCTGGTTTAAATTTTCATGCTACAACAGTCAGCCAGTCTGCACGAAAGAAGAAAATTGTATAGCTCATTTAAAACAAATATATCAAGGAACCATATTATACCTTGGCTCATATGCTGTAAGTTGGAGAGGGAACAGTTTGGAAGTGCTTTCCATAAGTACAATACTTCAATGGATGCCAGGACACAGAGCTCTTTGGTTGGCATTTGTTTTCTAAATCTTTCTGCCTGCAAATTACGAAGAAAGAAAAAGGAGTGAAGATCTCTCATCTGTACTTTTACAGCAAATATAATATTCACAAACAACGTATCGCAAACGGTTATTGTTTCATGAAAACACCAAACAATTTTAATAAAATATCATTGTAGCTTAAAGACTAAGAACGAAATAAAAATATTTCAATTAAAGGGCTTACATATTGACCAAAATTAAAGATTCTTTATCCTAGATGTGTTTTCTTCTATTTCACAATCTCAAGAACATACTGACTGGATGTTGACCCAGCAACATCTGCAAGATCATAAGTTGGTGATGCTTCCTAGACAAGTCTGGGCTAGGGTAGACTTATATACTTCCAAGGAGAAAGAAAAGCAAAGCCAGAGTGAAAAATCACCAAAACAACTACAGTAATGTGTATTTGCCTCTTTAATAATTACTTCATTTGAAAAGTGAATAGCTAATTAACATCTCCTTTGCCGAGTCCTTAAAATATGTGACACTATTGTGTTTCCATCTGAATCCTTCCTAATGAGTTGACAAAAGCAACACAGGAGAAAGCAGATATTCATTCAATAATAAATACTGGTAAATAACGCAACACAATTATCAGGTGTAACTACTGTACTGAAACAAGTTAGCCTTTGCAAAACGCAAACCTTTTTCACAGAAAATTGTTCAATCTGATTGTTTTTTCTTTTGAAAAGCTTCTGAACTTCCTTGAAGACATTCTGAGCACCATTGACATCACCAGTGGCTCCTTGACACACTATAAACACAGAAACAAAAATGTGTTATTACTGTTCTGATATGAAACAGGAATAAAAGATCAAATATCATTAAGTTATTGGGGGGGGAGGACACTCACTTCTGCAAAGAACCTAGAGTGGGACTTGATGAACACAATCCCAGCTCTCCCAGGTATCCTTCTGTGATCATTAACAAGGCAGCATTTCTTTTTTCATATCCATTAGAGGATTAATACCACCCAAACTCCGATGATTTATTACCTAAATCTTTGCAATACATTTTCATTGCAGTGATAGGTCATATCATAATTATAGCTGGAGGACAAAGGCATATGCACATGCATTAATAAATGACATAAAATTACATAAGTGAAGTCTGACAGATAGCTGCACAAGCAGCTGGCAGTGTGGAACATGCCATGTGCACTAGTCAACTCTCCCAAAACAAAACAGTGTCATATCACATAACGCTGATTTAATCACTTACCCGCATCACTGAAAATACTCACCTGCTGTTAAATAAGCGTAATAGCACTGCGACCACCTGGATTCATTTTTAAGCCTTTCAAAGGACTCAAATGCGTCTTTGAAATTCATCTCTATCATACTGCACCAACCTAAAAATGAGACCAATTTAACATGAGAGCACATTAATTCAACATGGTATAAATAAACATTAGCGAAACGTAAAATCTGCTTATGAGAGCTGGAGCTAGCTTAACAATTATACGGGTAACTGGAAAAGTTAAAAACAAAGCTAGTCAATCATTTAAAAATCTGGTTTAAAGTTAACTGGAAAATACTGAATTATAGGTGTGATACAAGACAATGAATCTATTTCATATCAATAGCAAATCTATAGAGACACCAAAAGCTCATTAAAAATAAATAAATAAATAAATAAATAGGCTATGTTCTGTAGAATGCTAATGTTTACAAATGGAGTTTACACCTGCACCCCTTAGTCCTCCTGACTATTACAAGATACCTTTACCAGCCACATTTAAAGCTCAACTCAATATATTTTCTCTATTCTAAAGACTTTTATGCAAACTAAAAACACAGAATTAAACTTTGTTGTTGTTGTTCATTTTCTTACATCAGTAGCATGAAATGAAGTATGAAATATAGGTCTTGCAATCTGTGGAGTTCCATTAGACCTATTAGTTTTTGGCACAGAAACAGCGCTTCCCTGACAAAGCAGTGGAATTCATTGCTTGTTTTAATGAATCTTCTGTAGGTGAACAGTTTGCTTCTGATTCTATAGTCTATTCTACGATTTTTGCATCACTTACAATTTTAAGGTTTTCTTCAAATATAAGCTAATTGTTGAATGCTACTACCCTAAACAAGATGTGAAGATTATCATCAACATAATCCAACCAAGACAAAGGCTAGTATTCCAAAACCTTTTGATAATCCTAATAAAAATAATCCAGTTTCTTTACTGAAGTTACTAATCAAAACTTGAAAGTGATACATTTACAGCATAAAAATATCCAATTTACCTATTTCATATAAGCAGACATGCTGAATCTCCCTTTGGTCTGTTGCAAGTTCCAAAGCAGTATGAAACGAAGTCAAGGCACTATTGATTTGACACTAACAAAGGCAAAGGGAAAATAAAAGTCAGATGTCTACAGTTATAAAAATCAAATTATCTAACAGATTTTCAAAGAACACGTTCAATTTTCTACATAAACACATAGTGGGGGAAAAAAAAAGTTTGTCATACTGATCGCAGGTTTGATTAAATGAGAGGCAAAACGTCCTAGTGAGAGGAAAAACTCAAAGCTGATTTGATTCTAGATTATAAAAGAGTTTAACATCACCCCAGAGCAACCAGTTTGAAGAAGAAGGGATCATACTCATTCATACACGAGATCCACATTGCAAGTCCTTTTGACAAGCTTCCCTCCTCTCTTTAGAGCTGATCACTTTTGAATGCGAGTACGGGCAAATTATGGCAAAGTCTTTATTTACAATGATAAGCACACATCTGAAAGAGGTCCTATAGTCAATAGATTTTTCCCTAACAACATGAAATATATTTGAAAGACAAAAAGGATCTATCACTAATATAAAACAACTCAGATTTATATTAAGTGTAACCTTAGACAAGAAAACAAAGCATTTACTTGGAAGGTAAAAATCATCAATTCCACCATGTACAAAAAAAACCAAAAAACATACAGTAAGGAACCTGTCTTCAAAAAGTCAAATATATATAGAAAAAAAAATTGGGCAGGGCTAGGATATTAGAGGAGTTTAATAATGTAATAATGATCACCAACAAGTTACATTCCTCAACCTTCCAGATCAGTCACTGCATTCCTTCTATCTGCAATTGAATCCAAAAAGGTGCTGATACTTTTGTAACAACTAGAACGATAGTTCTTTTGACTCCATTTATCTCTAGTTTTCCCAGAGACTTCTCCGTACCAATCATCATAATGGCCTGAAGCCTTTAGGAAGATGCAAATTAACATTTAGCTCATTTTATACTCATTTACTCTACATATATATACTGTGTACCTCTCCAACATGGCCTACAGTTGCTTCAAGGGGGTTCCTATATTCATTCTTACATAAAGCTATAGCAATTCTGTATTAAAAAATCCTTAGACAACTCACTGCTGCCTGCAAACATCTACAGAACTGTACAAGGAAACGTCAACAAAAGCTATTTGCCCCTGAACAAGAAAATGTCTACAACACTGTAAATGAAATCCAAAACTCCTGCAAGTTTCTAGTGTTGTATCTTAAGACATGCCACTGCTCCCTGCCCTGCGCCCTGCTCCCCATCCCAACTCCAAATCTAGATTGGTTTTATTTGATTTCGTTCTTTGTTTGATCAGGGAAAGCTATTTTAGTTGCTAAGGAACGACAGCTTCACCACAGATCATATATACTGCCTCAAGACAGCACAAAGCAAAGGCAACCACAGCTGTAACAATATGAACACTGCGTAATTCAAAAACAAAGCAACGATTAATCAAAGATGCTTGCTGGCATGATAGAAGAATACAACCCACCTGTCTGTTTTTGTTTTTTTTTTTGTTTGTTTGTTTGTTTTTTTTACTATATTTGTCCTTAAAATTTCCAGGGAGCCTGAGCAATATACAGCTCGTTCAGTTTTGCAGAAGCACATTCTCCTCGTTATACATTAATAAAAAAAAAACAATGTTACATCAGCCCAACATGCCTGGCTGGAAAGTAAGTATTATGAGCTCAGTCTTACAAGAGGGGGAAAAATTGATAAATAAGAAAGGGAGCTTAAAACTTCACCTTTGGCACTAAGATGTTTCAAAATTTAGTAAAATTTCATTTGGAAAACTTCTGAGAAAAAATGAAAAAGTCTATGTATTTAGTTCTCTGGGAAGATATTTCACTTCTAAAAACTTTTTAAAAAATAACTAAAAATATTGTAAAATATAAGTGATTTATTTGCAGGGCTTGTTATTCCACACAATAACTAAGGATAATTCCGTCATTTTCTGCAATTCGATACACCAACATGGGGCAACAAGGGAAACACTGAACAACTAATAATATGAGCATTCAACTAAATGGATTTGCAACCTCCAACAATCCATTTCTCTGTCCAGATCTCAAAGTGTTTTCTACTTCAGTTTTCCATAAGCATTGAGCTCAGTAAATATGCTCCTGAGATACTCCTCAATAAAGTTTCAATTGTCTCCAGGGATTGTGACAACATGCTAGAATATGAATTTCTACTCTTACTAGAAAGAATACTATTAGTAGAAAGAATACTACTACTCTTAGTATTCTTAAAATAAATTCATTACCATCTACTTACTGTTTCAGAGAGTAAACAGTAAGAATTATACAGACAGAAGAGTCAGCAAGTAGAACATCAAGGCTGACTGGTTTTGTTTGTTTTGGTTTTAAGCTCTCATTATCATACACACTTGTAATTCCTTAAAGGGTCATCACTCATGCTTCTCTTGGACAAAGACAAAATAAAAGATTAATCCATAAAACTTGTAATATATTAAACTACATAACCATGAAGAGCATTATTAAAGCTTATGTGAGTACAATAATCTTTCATTTCTTGACTTCAAATTACAGAGAACAACCATTTACAGAGCTTAAAGAGCCAAGAAAGCTTCCTGAACCAACAGAGGTTTATATATTTTATAGCCTTGAACAAGTGATGACAGAGGCTAGCACAATTTCTGCAAATAAACCTTGACAATACATAAGCTCCTGCAGATTAAACACACCTGAGTATACTACTGGTGTTTTGCCAGTCATCTGGAGTATTTGGCACTTTTTCTCCAGCCTCATAACGTGCACCTACACCAACTGAACTCCACAGATCAAGCCTCAGAACAAGAGGGTTTTTTGGCCCAGCCCCAAAGACTAGGTGTTTACGTATACAGCCCCACAGTATGTTGCCAGACAGAGGAGCCATCTTGCCCCTCACCATGTGAAGCTATGGTTTTTGGTGATGGTGGTTTTTAAAAACTATTTTAGACAGGGGTTATTTGTCCTCCATTTAGAAAAGCAGATTGAGATTTTTAAAACTTGTTGCTGATTATGTAAAAAAGAAAGTAATACTGCACGCTAAAAGGCAGAAATACGCCAGATTCAGAACACCACCTTTTACTTTGCCCTTTCACACGCTAGGCCTACACCCGTCCCTCCTAACTTTCTGGTGCACTTTCATTGCAGCTTTCCCTGACCACCCTCCTCCTTTCCCTCCACTCTTACATTTCCGAGTCTCCAAATGCCTTCTGACTTCAATTCTCAAAAATATGAGTCTGGGGAAAAAAACACTTTGTCTACATTCATAGTACCTATAAAGCCACGTTTTAAAAAAAACAATCTCTATTAAACATTTACTAATATTTATGCATGCTCTTTGGAGTGCAAACCATTATGGACTCACATACTCTGCATGTCTTTGCTTCTGCTTAGACCATCTTCCTTCACAATTTTCTCCTGTCGGATTTTTCTGACTGGCCGTGTCCAGTCTGGCATTACTGCTTCTGCCTTTTGAATAGTTTCCCTGCCTATGGTGAACAAGGCTTAAGCGTGCTTACTGTTTCTTTCTCTTTCTGTGGAAAAGACCAGGTGGCCCAAAGCCCCATCCAGCCTGGCCTTGAACACCTCCAGGGATGGGGCACCCACAGCTTCTCTGGGCAACCTGTGCCAGTGCCTCACCACCCTCTGAGTAAAGAATTTCCTCCTAACATCTAAGTCTACCCTCCTTTAGTTTAACACCACCACCCCTTGTCCTATCACTGTACTCTCTGACAAAGAGTCCCTCCCCAGTTTTCCGGTAGGCCCCCTTCAGGTACTGGCAGGCCACTGTAAGGTCTCCACGGAGCCTTCTCTTCTCCAGGCTGAACAACCCCAACTCCTTCACACCTTGTCTTCCTAGGTGCTCCAGCCCTCTGATCACCCTCATGGCCCTCCTCTGGAGACAAGAGCAGAGCAGAGGGGAAGGATCACCTCCCTCGACCTGCTGGCCACATTTCTTTTGATTGCAGCCTAGGATACAGCTGGCTTTCTGGGCTGCAAGCACACACTGAGAGCTCAATCAGAGAGCGAGTTTTTCATCCACCAACACCCCAAAGTCCTTCTCGGCAGGGCTGCTCTCACTCCACCTGTTGTCCAGTCTGTATCTGTGCTTGGGATTGTTCCAGCCCCGGTGCAGGACCTTGCACTTGGCCTTGTTGAACCGCTTGGGCCCACCTTTCCAACTTGTCAAGGTGCCTGTGGATTGCATCCCTTCTCTCCAACTTATACGTATAATATGCGAATATATGCACACACACACACATTTACTAATGGAAATCAAATTTACCAACATCTGAAAGTTACAGAAAGTGAACATCTTTTTAAGATCAAAAGCTATTAAAAAAGAAAGCATCTGATGCCCCGAGTGCTAGTAGGGCCTAATCCAAACCCTACAGTGACCGTTCCCAATTCTTATGTTCAGAACATACGAGTTCTTCTGTCTAAGAACACAGGCGCCTTTCATCTGTGTACAATTAAATTTTATCACAGAACTGTTAAAGAACAACAGACGTTAAATGCTGCAAAATATACCTTGAACTGCAGCTGGTATACTTGTGGTGGTTGCCAGTACAATACTTTGCATGTTAAACAGGATAAAGCAGAGACTTTCAAATTACTGTAAACCAGCTCAAAATACTATTCCTATGTGAGGTGGAAAGAATTTAAACCTACCTGCCTATCAACCAATTCAAGGACAGCTATATAGGTACTTCCAGCCTTTGTAGGAGCATCCAGTAACATACCTGCCTTCACTATTATGGCAACAATATTTGAGCAAATAAAACTTGTACCTTCTTAACAGAGCCTACAGAAGAGCTTGAGATATTTAAGTAAAGCATTTATACAGAGCAAAAATCTCATCGGGGAAAAAGAAAAGCTGTTGAATGGAAATCTTTCATGCAAACATAAAAGGGACATTTTATTTCCTGATAGCAACCAGAAAGCTTTCTGCTGACTAAGGTATGGCTACATAGCCTAGTGCATTTCATTCTGCCTGCCTAAGCTAACTAACTTTGTTAACGCTGGCACATGGCCTCCAGCACAAACTATTTCACTTGGAATTAAACTTTGGTGTCTATTAACAACACCATGTTATACACAAATCCTCTAAAATAACAGGTAAAGAAGTTTACTTTGAAACAAAATTGACACTAATCCAAAATCTATCCTCTGTATTTATACACAGAAATCTGTACTCATGTTGTTAACAAGTATGTTTACTATTCTGCCCTAACCTGTCCTCGAAGTCAGATGAATCATGTTGTAGTTGGAGAATTTTATTCCCCTCTACACTAAATATCAGGGGACGGAGAGAGGGGGGGGGAAAGGAAAGGAGTTCCACATATCAAGTCATACTGTAGCTATCAATATACTTACGCTTTCCATTGCAACTGCATTAATTGTATGGGTATTCCTAACGAACCTGATTTTTTTTCCACAGAAATGGAATATACATGATTGAACAAAGACCTTTAAAACATTTCCCTCCCAGTAAACAGCAACACTTCCCAGGCTGACAGCTTGCTTCTGACAAAGTAATTCCTCAAATGCACTGCTGCTTCCAGAAAGACAAAGCAATCAAACCACACAACAACACACGGTTAAACCACATACAAGAAAATGCCTACAAAATCTTATGGGCCACAGAAGACTGCACCTCTGTTCTGTTACTGCTGCTACCCCCTTCAGAATGCTAAGCTGTGTTTGTGAGAATTAACTGCAAACTCCAGCAAAAAAAGGACCACCAACATCAAGATCTGGATTAGTTCTTAACTATGATATTGAGACAAACATTCTGGTTTTATACTTCTTTTGCTGGGTTTTCTTGACGATATAAATGCCTTAGAAATATCCTGGTCAGATAAACGCCTAAACTGAGTTGTTCAAAGAAATCATCGCCATCTTGGATTATCAGAGATTCTTGAAGAACAAATACAGCCAAAAAACACAAGGCTGCTGCAGTGTTTCAAGAATACCACTCTAACAGTATTCAGGAACACATTTCCAAGGAATACATTCTGCTTGGGTCACAGCTCACCATAGCAACGGAAAACATCCTGTTTTGTCCTCTTAAAAGCAAAAGCAATTATTCAAGGGAAATTACTGAAGATGATTAGCTATATGTGAACAATGTATAAAATGAAAAGCGGAAGATAAATGTCATGTACTCAGCAGATAATACTCAGATTTCAGCTTGACAAGTGAAACTGAAATAGCTATTTATACCACAAGAAGCTCATGAGTGACCAGAAGCAGCTTCTTTCAGCATGAAGTTATAAATGCATCAAGCAGAAGAAAAACACATTTCCAAGTGCTATTAATACAGACAGAAGTTGTGGAAGAGCTGATTTGGCATGTGAACTTGCAACTAGGAAGAAGTTAATCCTTTCTTCTTACTTATCTTTCCGTATGTCTACATCTTCAGTCAAGAATTATTGACGCTTGCACAGTTAATTCACTGAAACACATCAGATACCAAGGGGAGATGGGTGGGGAAAAATCAGTCAGAAGAACAGAAACATCAATACCTCTAATCGCTGTATCCTTCCCTTGAAGAACATGAACAGAGAAGAATTTGGATAAGCAGATTCTTTTTTTGCAAGAATCTCTTTTGCCTCCTTCAATCCTGCCTTGTTATCGCTGCCATCAAGGGCAAAAAAGGGACGAACAACTGTGTGGTACCACAACAAAGCTAATCTAAAAGAAACACAAGAGCAAAAATGATTACAGTGCAAACAGACACATCCGTCCAATGTTCTACATAGGCAAGTTTTAAAATGATCCTGGCAGACAAAGGGTATGAGTCTTTTCTTATATAACCTGACATTAGAACAAACGTACTACTATTACCATATACCACTGTGTTCCTAAACTGCACCTGAATATACGTTACCCAAACATCACCCAAAGGCAGAGTAACCATCAAGCTCACGGTATCAAAGCACCATACCAATTGAGTCTTTACAAGTCTACAGATTTTAAAACAGAACCCTTCCCAGGAAAACATTATGAATTAATTGTTCATGAGGAAAAGAAAGAAACAAACAAGAACACCACACACCCCCACATACATACATACCTGAAATCAATGCAAATAGAAACATATCTGGTGTTTGGAAGCGCAGATTTCTGCATGACCTACATCGTGCCTGGAAACATGGGCAGAGCACAAAGCTCTGCAAGATCATAGCACCCACCCCACCTCTACTGTCATTCTGGGGAAGAGAATGCCAGTCCCTTTCCCAGAAGAGACAAAAGAAGTCAACAGGAACATTTAATCTTACGGTTTCTTAAACAACCAGAAATACAACTGTTCTCCTCAAGCACAAAAGACTAACTCTGCTGTCAATGTTTCAGAAGTGATATTTGACAGTACTTAAAATAGGTTCAGCAATAAAAATATTAATTTAGAGAGAACGTCATAACAAACTGCCCTCATAAATGGCTTTATAAAATCTGGCTAACCTTTCACCCAATAAGAAGACCTGAACTGAGTATGAAGGCTTGGGAAAAAAAAAAATACACACACACACACACTCCTCCAAGCAGATCAGAAAGACAGTAAATGAAGACACCCCCAATTTACTAAAATTAAAAAACATAATGGAAGAGATCGTTGGCCGATAATAAGGATAAATAACTGAAATCAATAAGGATGAATAACTGACATTAATCACTCTCACATAAAATAGCATACTCTCCATCAAACAGAACGTAACTCACAGGTAAAATCTACCGAGCCTCCAGGGCACGCTTACATTTACTCACACTACTGGCATCTAACTTACTAGACATTAGAATAGCAGGTACTGAAGAATACAATACTGACAAACCCCAAACACACGTAGATAACTAATGGCAGAGAGATCACTAGCAAGCGATTAATTTACTAAACCACGACATATTAAACAGTAAACTGCAAGTTTATTTTACCTGCTGTTGTTTTCTTTAAAGCAACATGACGGTTTTGGTTTTGATTTTTTTTTCCCCCATTTACTTACTTTCAGTACTAAGTTATCTACCAAAGCATTTCAATATAGCTACTCACGTAGCTAAAGGGGCCTTCATGTCCTTACTTTCACTTGCATACATCAGTGAAGAAAGCCCCTGTAGGCGGTCTCCAGGAAAACCCAGCAGGTTGATGATTTTGAGCAGGTTTGGGGGCACCATGGATATGCAAAGATGAAAAAGTCCATATCCAAAGCTAACAGCACCTTTCAGTCTGTTTAGCGAATCCTCCGTTACACCTTCTGCAGCAACATGATTATCATTTGCAGCATCAGAAGTCAAGGATTCCTGAGTTGTTTTCTTCTGATATATTTCCTGAAGTGTATTAATGTCCGTATAGCACTTATTGTAAATTTTCCAGGCTTTTCGGAGGATCCACCCACCTTTTATGTATGCTAAAGATCAAGGAAAAAAAGATTTCAAAGAACATATTTCAGAATTGGAACACAGCAAGTAGTAAATACTGTTTCACATACCCTAGTATGCTCTCTATTTGCACTAAATTAGCTTATTGTATATAAATAATTTTGCAAAAAGAGCTACTTCTGTTATACAGATGAGATCTTTCCAATTGAGTACTACAAGCTTAAGTGCTTTTCAAAGAGAGGCTTTAAAACAGCATGCAACACAGAGGTATTTCCCTGTAACCATCTATCAATACAATTGCCAAGAAACACAGAAAACAACTTAATGCTGATTTCTGCCCCACTATAGAATAGAGATGAAATTACTGCCTGGCAAACAAAGAAGAAAAGCTTGAAAGAGATTGTGCCTCTTAAGCCCAAATCATATTAAAATAAAGTCAATGGAGAAATATTTTAAAATAAAATTAAATTTAAAAGTAAAATAAAAACACACACCATCTTCCTTTGGGTCAGACAATAAGATTTTCAACATAAGCATTCCCCCCACTCTCTTAAACTGTGAAATACAGCATAATTTTATACAGCATAATTTTAAAAAATCATACTAAAAAATAAAAGAATGCTTAAATTTTAAGTTTTCAGAATTTTTCAGTTGCCTGACTTCAATTTCAAATGAAAGCTGGGTACCTAAATTTCCCTAAGATCTGGTCTTGACTATTCTTAGTTTAGAATATGAGAAGTCTCAGTCTCATTACCCTCTTTACTCCAGAATATAACAATGTCTGATTTGCCTATTGGCACAGCACCCGTCTTGGTTATAGCACATCCCTGGACAATGACAAAAGTGGTAAAAAGAAAATAAACACAAGGAATACGTGTACACATTAACTGTACAAGTAGACAACAGCATTTTGTCTGTCCTAAAGCCCTGAGAGTTAGGAACTGAACTGATAAAAGGATTTAGAGGACTGAAAATAAGAGAAAATGAAAGCATGGATATAGCAGCAGTGTTCTAAACAGGTATCATCAAATTTGCAGAGACCAGCATTACAACCAGTGCCAGAATTGGATCATAAATGGAATTTGTCAAATAACAAGAAAGTGCTATCAATACTAGACCAACGATCTCAAACGCTTACAGACACTCCTTCCAATTCCAAAAAAAAAAAATCCAGAGAAAGCATGGTCATTGCCTACATTACTCCTTCTTGGATTATTGTTACACAAAGAAGGGATGGAGTTTGATAGTCTTAAGAATCACAGTGAGGAAGATTGCAAAATATATTATCTCAGTTGTGACAGAAGGGTTCCATCAACATGAACAGAAAGCATTTAAAAAAATAATCCTGTAACTTCAGTTCCATATTAAAAGTGTTATAAGAAAAAAAAAATGCAACCCCCTGCCATGATTCAGCTGCATCATGAGGCTAACATTACTCCGACTTTCAGCAATTTGGTCATCTTTTAAGATGTTCTGTGTAGCCAAGAAGTATGTGCTTCACAACAAGATGCATACTCCTACAACTCTGTGTAGCAATGCAGCAGACAAATAATTAGGGGAAAAACACATTTTACTTATCCTACGTATCATGTTTCTGCTAATAGCTTTGAAAAACTACCACATTCTGGCCCACGAGTCAAGTAAAAGTGACTTGATGTGGAGAAAGGTATAGTTTGAGGCTTTACTTTCACCGGTGTGCTGCCATTAACAGTTTGCTAGGACCAGAACCTTAACAGAACTGCTATTCTTAGATAAAATAATCTAACACGTTGAAATAATGAAATAACGATTTTTGAACATGAAAAAATAAATAAATGAAGACCAGTCACTGAGCTGAGATTTAGCAGCAAGAACTTCTGAAAGTAGTTGTCAGGTCCATGATGACAGGTAAATATCAAGAAAAGGTAGTTCAATATTGCTGTTGGAAGTTAATATAAGCTGCTGTATTACTAACTTTTTGTTGAACTATTTCTGTTACATCCATGAGGGTGGAGAGGAAAATCTAAAATGTGTTAGGCATATGAGAAAGCAGCTTGCATGTCATCATATGCTTCTTGTCAAACTGTTCCAGGATGAAAAACACATTTTTTTCACTCAACTGCTGATCTGCCTCTATATTTGTTTGAAATGAGACTAGTTTCAATAATGTGGTTGCTATTTCTGTACAGAAATATCATCATCATAAGAAAGATGTTTATGCACAATCTGAAAGACAATACACCCAGAATCCTAAAATAACAGAACCGTTTAGCTAAACGGTGTCACAATGGCAATAACTAACAGTCACTGAGACGGCGTTTAGCCACTTGGATTTTAACCACAGATTTCAGGTTTATTTTTTACTCGGTAGAATAACCCAAATATATTGCATGGTCTGCGGTACTCTGCTACCCACTTCAGTTCTCTGAGCAGCAGAAAAGAAAGGGAACAGACACCACTCACTCAGTTATAGTACCCAACCCAGTTCCAAAGCTGCAGAATATATAATGAATAACCGTGAGGAGGAGGAGGGGAAGAACCAAAAAAAAAAAACAAGCAAGAACCCAGAACACCATCAAAACTAGTAAGAAAATCTTCCTGCAGCACTACACATTGATACAGCAGTCAAAAATATGCCCTGAACTACTTTAGCTAGCACCAAACACATTCTTGATGCCCTGGCTTGGAAGAAACCAAATCTGCACATCACAGAAAGCAAGATGTCCTTGACTGAAGATCTTAGTGGTATTTAAAATAATGTTATTTCCCTGATTTGTTTCAGCCAGTCAGCAGGGTTTTCACTGATAGTTATGGCTGCCACCTCTTCCAAGGTCCAAAAATGTAAGAGAACCTTAGAAATAGCTTTGCAGATGAGGCAAGGAGGTTTTTATTCAACAAGACAGGAATCAACCTCTTTGACACGCAAGGACACACTTCAGTGACCAGAGAATAAGAACTGATTCAGCAGTTCAATCTTCAACACACTTCATTTAAAATTACTTTCACTGGCATTTTGTCATCCAAGTTGTCACAAATATAATGCATCTGGGACACCAAGATTTTCCCAGGTGGCCTGGGCTTCAGGTCTTTATAGTCTCTTATCTTGCAGGCCATGGAAAGCACTCAGATGCTAACCATCTTTACACCAACTCTTCTCATGCTTCTACAGGAACATCCAACATCCAACCACCTGCCACTCTTACCACTTCAAGATCAACCTTTACTACAAGGATATCATGCAAAAAAACACATCTAAACATTGAAGCCACAGCACACCTGATAATTCTTGTTTTACAAATGAGAGCACAGCCAGGTAGACTTGACAGTCTGCTACAATTATTTGTCTTTGCAGTCGATCTATCATGGATAGAGTAGATTTCCGTCCATCAACCTGTTTGGAATACACAAACACAGAGCACAGAATTTTTAACAAGGATTTTTAAGATGATAAAACGTAGTAGTCTCAAAGTGACAAATTTAATTGTTTAAACTCTACTGTCCTTTGCATATCAAAAACCATCTAGCCAAAATACAAGTAGCACAGAAAGGAAGCTTCCAGAAATACTTATCCAATACATGATTCCATGTTTTAAAAATAATGTGCTTACATTCTTTTTAATTTTATTCTTGATTGTTTCAATGACTCCAGCTTCTTCGCTCTCACAAAGTTTTTCTGTAGCCTTTAAGTCATCACACGCCAGCTGCATTTTCTCTTCTTCAAATGTCATCATGGCATTCTTCCAAAAAGAAAACACAGATTTGAGTAATAAAAATCAAGTGTTTTTATTTCTACACAAGCTACAGGATGAAAAGTTTTCATGAAAACTTGACAATAAAATGTACTTTCTTTAAAGTATATTAATAAACACATGTATATCAAAATATATACTTCTACACATGAACAAATTATAGATTTGAGCGTGCCTTACCAAAATTTAATGGCTCAGAACCTATTAACCAAGTCTCATTCCCTTGTCTTACTAAAGCCTCATATGCTGTCAAACTGAATATGTTGTCATACCATGTTATGTGGAAGAATTTGTAAAAAAAAAATTCAATTATTGTACAGCGTGATTTACATCTGTGCAGGTACTGCTTTTATAAAGCTCTTCCACGTAAGTAACAGGCCTCCAAAGTCAGCAATAAGTAACAGTTATTGCATTATAAGAAATAACCACAATTCCTATGCAAGGTTGGTGGTTTTTTTTCCTTCCTACAAAAGGAAACACGCACCAGACCAACTATCATTGAACCAATTTCAGGACAAGTAACTTCTTTTCTTAACGCTTTATTAAACAAAAGCTTTGAATGACATAGACACAGAGTGCTGCAGCTATGTTTAGAACAGCAGCTAAGCAAGATATTTGCAAGATCCACTAATGCTGCACTGCAATGTTACCCTGGTTCAATGAATCAGTTCAGATAAGCAAGCCTGCAAGGTTCTCCCTCTTCCCTTTCTCCTCTCCTTTCCACTCACTCAGAACCAAATCATATGCCACAATGTATTTTATTCCACACTGCAAAGTCTCCAGACACTAGAGAGAATTCAAATTAGTTTCATTTACAACATATGTATTTCTGGAATACTATAATAAATTCTGCCTTAAAAAAAGTACTACCATAGATAATTTCTGGTGCAACCGAACATTAAGCAGTACTGTCAGAATGAGGACAACCTAAACCCCAAATTCAAATGTTTTCTAATGTAGCTGCTCAGTTTTTAAAATATATTCTCATTTTAATACAATTTTTTTTTAAAAAAGCTTTCAACAGATTTTAATTTTATGACTCTTATTCTGTGAGTCTACGACTCTTTAGTCAATATTCTCAGTTCTCATATATTCATACAGGACGCTACATGAATGGATTGAGTCAACTTTTACCCTGCAATATGGATGAAGAAATTTTCAGTAGCAAAAACTATCAGGGCAATGGTACTTATGACTGTTATTTTAATACTACCTCTACTGCTCATTAAAAAGAGGGTTTTATTATGGTTCTTTTAATGGGGCACATAAATATTTCATGGTTGAGAAGCTGAATCACGGAACCTTTTCTTTCTATTTAAACCACACGAGTAAACAAGTTTTATATAACGTAATGACTGGATTTCTGCCTACACTTAAGCTATAACTTGGAAAAAAATTAAGTCTCATAAAAAGAAATGGATTAGAATATCCACCATTATGAACTCATGCATTCACATACAAACATTAACCACAAGAGATTTATGCTTTGTTCCCCTCTACTCACCAAAAAACTGACAAAACTGGCTCCAAAACTCATTAATGGGCTATGGTTTCTGTAAAGGAAACAAAGCATCATTAAGTACATTTGCATTTTTCCTATAGTAAAGATCAATATTGCACTTCCTAATTTTAAATTATACATCTATAAATAAATTCAGGGGCCAGAGGGAGGTTTGTATCAAGTTACAAACAACAACTGTATCATTCTGCAAAATTTACATTCTGGAAATGTAAAGGCAAACTACATTTATACATACGCATGTATATATATGTATACATATGTATATATTGTTACTAGGATTTGAATATATCTTTAAAAATAACAACTTCTCAAGCATTAAGCTCTGGAATTTTTTTAAAGCATCTACTGCCATTAAAAAACATTTAGTGCAGGTCAAAAAAAAATTAAAAGCTATAGAAATTTGCTTGGATTTGATGATCTTGGAGGTCTTTTCCAACCTAAGTGATCCTATGATTCTAAATTTAAAAACCCACTAATCTTTCTCTACAATCATCACTACAATTTTGACCTCGCAGATGAATGTTAACTGATTCTATTAAGAGATTCCCACTTCTCCCCGCCTCCAATTAATTGTATCTTGATTTTAAAAAATACTAATAATAATAATCACAGGCCACACAGCAAAAGGTTTTAGAAATAGGAAGTTCCTGCAAGGCGTATGGGTTTTGAGTTGATCTCTTTCAAGCCCAGAATACGTGTCTTACTATGCTATATACAACAGTTTTAAGATGACTGACTGTTTTGGAATAACCCTCCCAACAGAAGAGGTGAAGGAACTGCTGGATCAAGAAATGTTAGACAGCCCAAATCTTGGCAAGTCGCAGGACAGGTTTCAAGCTCCATGACCACTAGTGCAGTCACACAGACCACAAGGCTCTGTCTAGACGGAAGGTACTTAAAAAAAAAAAAAAATCATTTCATGATCTCAGCAGAACCACTGACACACAACGTTCAGCAGCAGCCTGTCAGTTTGTGTGCACATATAAATATCACTACAATAGGATAGAGAACAGATAGGCCACAGACCGATAGGATAGCTAAGGATAAAATACGCACAATACTCTAGAAGAAGAAAATATTTACAAACACCAACTTCTACTCCAGTGTTTATGAAGGGGTAAGTTTTATTCGACGGGCACGCAGCCCAAGTTTGTGCTGCAGTAATAGGTTACTAACTTAATTCAGCAAGGTTCCGATTAAGGCAGAGCTTTAAAAATAGGGCAGACATGAAAAACGTGGAAAGTGCAGTAGATTACTACAACACAAAACTCCCATTAGTAAAGCCACATTATGAGATTTTTTTAAGTAACTTTTAGTCCCACTTTCTGATTTGCCATACGTGTCCAAAAATGCAGACGAGCAAGAATAAAAGAGAAAAACTCCGAAGACGGGGAATGATAGACCTGAAAAACCCTTCCCTTTATATCTAACTGCTCATTTCTGGATATGCCCATCCATTTAAGATCAGCATTAATTTTGCCACATCTTTTAAATACTTTTTCAAAAGAAAACCAGCTCAGGTGTTCTGCTCCTTGCTGCCCGGCCAGCCAGAAGGGCTGCCCGTAAATGCCTCGGCCATTATTCACTAGCAGGACCGCTCTCTACCACCAGCTGCGTCACAAAGAGCGGCAGAAACGAGCTGCCCAAGCGACATTTGCTGCCTCGGGCACTTTGGGCACGAAGGCTTGCTGTGGAGGCTACGTGCCCGCCTCCTAACCCACTCTGCAGCCCACACAGACCGTGGTGCTCAGCCCCAGCCCTCTGCTGAAGGGCACCGATCCTCCAGGATCGATTTCCAGGGCACAGCTCCTGCATCTTCAACGCCACGCACCTTGAGCTGACAAAAGGATCATCACGAGATATTTGTATGCTCACGTCCTGATGTACAAAGCCACACTTGCATCAAGAAAGCTCAAAAATAAACCAATCGTTTCATTTTCGAGCTTCCTTTAGACCTGCACATATGGAGAGGAAGCAGTTCTGGGGAGGCAAGCAGGAAGGCAAGCTTGGTTTGTGTATATATGTCTTCATATACATCCCTGTATTTATTATTATTATCACAACGAGATGTCAAGAGTCCTCATTCAGCATATGTAGACAATGAATATTTCATACTGAAATCCATTCAGAACAGGATTTTTTCCAGATTGTTTATCAGAGCGAATTAAAAGCAGTCAACCACAACAGCCTTCCAAAAAGAGGGGAAAATAAAAGAAAAACGCATGACATAAATGGCTAATTAGGTTTGCACTTTTCATTAAAACCCTCGGAATGCACTGCTCGAGTATTAAGCTTGCAGCCACATCGAAAACTTGCCTTAGCTATCAGGCATGGCTCTAGAGAGGTCACTCAAAGGGAGTAATTCAAATCCAAGCAGCTGAACACGTGGAGAAAAACCACCTGTAAAATTGGTTTTACACTCTTAAAAAAACTTTGTACGGCAAGACCAAGGTTTTGAGGGTCTGTTTACTTTTTTTTCTTTTTTGTAAGCATGCAGAAGCCGCCGAGATACGCTCAGCAGCACACATTTGGCTCTCAGAAGAAAGTAGCCTCCACGCATTCCTTAGGACTTGGCAAGGAATACACGAATCTTTCCAGCAAAGCGTAAATGAAAATTAAACACTGTGGAATTACAGACCAAACAGTAAAATTATTGCCTAATATATTTTAAATTCTAGACCATTATTCATTTTCTATGAATATTTATAAACACAGATCCTTCTGTTGCAGAAATAGTTACCGAAGCTTGAAAAGCTTGAAATAAAACAGTTTTAGACGTGAAGCGATCCCCTATCCATGGGAGCAATATTGTCAAACAGAGAAGTGTGAACAAGGGCCATGTTTAGGGGCAGAACTATTGCAACAGAACAAACAGTAAGATACCGGAGAACGAAACAGCGTGATCTCTTATTCAGCAGCTCAATCTATACACTCCTTCAGGCACGCTGATCCAACATTTGGAAGAAAATCATCTTTCTTCAGGACTTCAGAACCTGTTCTTTCGAGTGTATATTGTCTATGTGAGGGCATCAATATTTACATGTACATTTTGAAAGCCTTTAGGATTGATTTTTGGTGTATTTTAACACTACAGTGGTCTGATGGCTAGTTACAGCTGAGTCAACTGCTTTGCCAAGATGACAAAAGACACTGACGTGTTTGTAGCAGTTAATAAAAATACTTGGAACAGGTAAATTTTCAAGTATACTTGTTTAAGCAACACACTTATATTCCTCACAGCTCACTTCATTTACAATTCTTCCCCGGTGCTTCTGCCATATTCCTGCCCAGCCACTGGGCAGAAACCGTAGTGGCAGCTTCATGCAAAATCATTTGGGAATGTTTGTTCAGCATCTCGAGGCCGTTTTCAACAGCTGTGCTTAGCGCTCAATCTTCACAAACATTTTGTTGAACGATAAATTCTTCGACAGTTTAGGATTATCTTCTCCTCCAGGGTTAGGAACGAGTCTGCAATGGCACCGTGCAGCCACAGCAACCGCTAACACATGACTGATGATGGAAACAAGTTTCTGAGAATAGCACGCTTCCAAGAAAATAACCCTCGGCTCAAAATCTTTATCAGTGCATGCTGCAGTGACCTTCGGCATCAGACACGATTTTACGTCTTTTGCCCAAACCCCAAAGTTGTTAAGATTTCAAAGAGGCAGTACTTGAGATTACATTAACAGCAAAACATCAGCCACACCGACACTGACTGGGTTACAGAACTGGATACAAACGAATGCTGGGACATCGCACTACTCAAGTTGCCTTCCCCAGGTGGAAGCAATAACCTCCATCGAGTGAAGAAAAGTCTCGAGACTTCCAATTAGCTCAATTAGTGGACACCAAGTTGAACGTGAGCCAGTGAAGTGCCCGTGCAGCAAAGAAGGCCAATGGCAACCTGGGCTGCGTTAGGCAGAGCACTGCCAGAGGAGGAAGGTGGTGATCCTTCCCCTCTGCTCAGCACTGGGGAGTGCTGGGTCCAGTGCTGGGCTCCCCGGTACAAGAGAGGCATGGACTCACTGGAAAGAGACCAACGTAGGGCAACAGGGACAAAGACTGTGCTGGAGCATCTCTCCCTTGAGAGAGCTGGGACCATTCAGCCTGCAGAAGAGAGGCTCAGAAGGATCTTATCAGTGTGTTTATATACCTGAAGGGGGGGAGAGAAGAGGACCGAGCGGTGCCCAGTGCCGGGTCAAGAGGAAATACAAAAACAGGAGGCTCCCTCTGGACATCAGGAAGCACTTTACTGTGCGGGCAACCAAGCACTGGCACAGGTTCTCCAAGGAGGCTGTGGAGTTTCCTCCTTGGAGAGCTTCAAAATTCATCTGGACATGGTCCAGGGCAACCAGTGGGCCTGCATGAGCAGGGGGGTTGGACAAGATGACCTCCAGAGGTCCCTGCCAACCCCAGCTACCCTGCAATTCTCCATCTACTGCAAAGTACCTTCCGATGACCACCTCAAACTATTGCAAAGTACCTTACATGCCATAGTAAAATTTTGGAAGTCCCAGCTGAGGTTAACCTCTTTCAATTCATCCCAATTTGGAACAGCATTTAAGCTCAAGGCTCCTATCACCAATTTGCCGAAGTACTGTTCTCAATAACTTCAGCACAAATGTGATAAGCAGCAGTAGGAGCAACTCCAAACCACTAAGACCTTAAAATATGAAATCCCCCACTGCCACGATACTTTCGATCTTACCTGTGCCAGCACACAAGTGTTGACTCAGGAGCCACCTGTGCAGGGCAAACACTTTGCTTCTGGAACCAGTTGTGCTCGTATCCACCGCCTAGCTCTGCTCTGGCACCTGGTTAAATACTGCGTGACCATTTATTTCAACGAGGCCTTTTGCAAAGGCAACATTGGTCTTTGTAGCTACGCACCCACTTCACTGACATTTGAGCATCATAAAATCTTAACGCTGTCTGTCACTGAATTGGACATTATCATTACTTTCCCTGAACATTTAAATGACATCAGGTAATTTAAACATGTCATGGCTGTTCCATGGCTGCTCTTCAGACGTGTAGTTGCCCTGTGAATTAACCAAATAAATCGCAATGAGCAAAACTGACTTTAATTTACTAACTGCTAATTCAGGAAAAATTCACCTTCATCACCCTTTAGGGTTAAGAGAGATGCTACTCAAAAAAACAACCTCCAAACCATGACAAATAAATATTTAATACCCCAAATACTAAAAGTAAGCCATCGCTTTTCTCCAGCTTCCAAAGAGCTGAAGTAGCCAAGCATTTCTAAAGGGCTGAAGTAGGCTAGATATACCCATCTCTTTTCAAGGCATTAGCGTTTGGAAGATCAAGTCTGTGCTATTTATGAGATGAATGTAAAGCTAATAATACCAGATAAAAGAGCAAGCACTATTTCAGCACTGAGGAGTTATTGTTTCCTTAAATCCCACAAGCGCATTCAGCAGTAGGGATAAAGAAGTGCAGTCATACAAAGAAGTAATTAAGGTAATATACTGATGCTGGGTGTTCGGTACGTTGGGATACTTCAGCAGATGCCCATCAAGCGATACGGAGGTTCTTTTACTGCTGTTACCACCATTTTGGTGGGAAGCGTTGGTATTATGGCAAAATTCCCACCGTTGCTTCCTGTGAACACCAACAATTACAATTTTGAGCTTTTCCTTTACAATAAAGAGGTATCAACATCAATACTACAACATCAACCCTTTTTCCTTCCTCCATGTGTTACCATACCTGGAAAATTACTGCATTTTCTACACAGAAAGGACTGGCAAGTGAGAAGGGGCCACACCTTGAGCGTACTTTTGCAGCACGTAATTCAACAGATACTATAACTTTTCTTTTTTTACATTGAAATAAAAATTAGAAGCAAAATGTGACTTACTACAGAATTTCAGAAATATCTTTGAATATTTTATCGCCCTGATTTTCTCCAGATGCATTTTGTAAATGTTTGAACTTCACCCGTCAAACTGGGGCTCAGAAGATACTTTTATAACCAAAAAGCTTGTGCTATTGACACTAATTTTACAAGATGTCACAAGAAAAGCTGCTAGATACAGAATCAAGTTCGTATGTATAGCAAAACTGAACTTTGCTGAAGGAGATCTTTTTTTAAGGCTATATAAAGTGTTGTTATAGGAGGCATTGCTTCTCCCAACAAATCTCAAGTCAGTCACCTCATTTCGTGGCGCATCTTTAAGATGCCAATTTGCTTTCAGAAGAAAGGTGTTGGCCATGCCCCCTTTTCATGCGTGATGATAGCATTCAGAAGTGTTAAGCCTTTGTTTAATAAGACTGAGATAAATGATAAAAGAGGGCTGTACTTAGAAAAAAAGGACTGAAGCACATCAAAAGAAAAATCAATTATTTCCCAGTATTTTCTTATCTACATCAATTTCCATGATAATATTTCACTTCAAAATACATCAGCTTCCAAAGCTACTAAAGTCTAGCTCAAGTTTACATTTAAGTAATATATTGTAATTAACCCACCAGCATAACCCCTGGCTCTTCTAGGCACTGCTGCTTCAGCCAGGAGCTGTTAAGCAATCCAGTCATCACACAGATGGGGATGCTTGAGATGGAACAAAACAAATCATTTTCTTCCAAAGTGGGAGAGTGGAGCATAATAAAAAATTAAGAATCATGCAAGTTCATGGATAAATATAGAAGCAGCTAATGAATATTTTAAAACAAGCAGAAGCACAGCATACGCAAAAAGGTAAGGAATTCACTGCAAAAACATACAGATCTGGTCATTACACCAAAGATTATTTTAGAAGAGATTCCAAAAATGCTTTGTGAGACCACAAAGGGTAGATCTTAATACAAGTAAACATTTCAGCCAACACTGGCGTGTGAAATAACTAATGCAATATAAGGGGCAGGAGAGAATTAAAGCATTAAGATACGTTGAGGACTGCAAACGTCAGATTTAGGTTTAGCTTGTATTTCATAATTAGGATAACATTTTTTTCCCCAATTTTTAAATGAGCTCTAAAGATGTATTTCTTCTTTCACTGGAAATATCCAACCAAAAGAGAAATTCAGGAATACAAAAAGAATGATTCTGTGGCTCTGTCCTATCCATTTTTTTTCCACCTAATTTGTTTTGTCGTTCTGTAAATTAATGGGTTGCTGTTTTGCTCTAACACAGGCTGTTAAGCCTGGATGTACACCAACATTAAATCACTGGGAATTATGAGAAGCATTTTAAAACTCCACATTTGCTTTGAAAAGTAGTTACAGAGCTGAGAGACAAGCTAGTTTTATCAATTCATTTGTACCACCTGTCCAACTACACGTGTTTAATCTGTAAGAAAGACAGACTTCTTCAACATCTTTTTCCACTAGGTAGGTTCAACCAACTTGACCCGAATTCCTTTCCAGGACACACTATAGCAGCTTAAGACATCAATCGCATCACTTCGTAGCGCCTCTGATCCAAGCCATCACAATCGCCTGAAATAATTTATCAGGACAGCAGGCCAAAGAGTGGTTATACTGGCAAGAGGGAAAATTCCTTATGCTACCATCTTTTGCAAAGTTAGCGCCTTGGGTTTTAAAATGAGATCCACCTCCTACACCTCCTCTGCAGCCTCCACCAGCTCTGCCTTCTAACGCCTGAGTTATGCACCCAGATTTTTGTTTAGCTTTCTGCCATCTTCCCACGAACTTCAAGCCACCAGCTTTTGCTCTGTAAGAAGGCAAACGGGTCTGTTTCCCTCCCTCCACCTTTTTTACCACTTGTTTTGGCAACAACACCCGTTGCCATTCTGAAGGCCACAGAACTGTCACGTTCAATGTGGTCATCTCTGCGCATCCACGTCAGCAGGCTTAAAATGCAGAACACGAAGGTTTTCCTAACCTAACCACAAAATGAGAAAACCAATGCTCGTTTTATGCCCCTTGCTTATTACCACGCACTCTGACCTCAAGAAATGGCACCGCACCTCGTTAAGGTACACGCTTACTACACGTATAGGTGTTGCTGAAAACGGCTTCCCCCGCGCAGAGCCCTGCCTCTGTCACCCTCACAAACGTCACCTCCCGGGGTTGCTGTCAGGCACTCGTGACTTGTTTCGTGTTGTCAGTCAGGATGCCGCCATCCTTCCCCAGCTGACCGCCTCAGCGCCCGCCCGCCCGCCCTGATCTTCAGAGATGCTGCTGAAACCTCCACAGGCTCGTTCCACCTCTGCCCCTCAGGCTCGTTTGCTGAGCTCCACTAGCACACGTTTCACCAGCAGCTACCCCATAACCTACCTGCTGATCGGTGCTGCCTTGGCGGCACCTTGTGCTTCCAGTACCTGCTCTCATCTCTTGTCTCTTCTTGTATTCGGATCAAAACTGTTTTGAGCCGCGTGTTTTACCTTGGTAATATTAGCCTCAAGCACCTCTCACAATGGGATTTCTGGTCGTTGCTGAAGTCTGTGTGTCCGTCAATAAGGAGACCATAAAACATCATCTTAAAAACATCCAGGTTTTCAAAATACATGCACTAAGTATTTCTCTCATTTTCCATTTTATTCCTTCCATTTTTCTTCATGTTCTCCCTTACCACAACAGGTCATAAAGTGTATTTTCCTACACCGGTCCCATTCTTTAAACCCATAAGCATTTCATCTTAGAATCGTATTTCCTTTACACTGTCCTTATTTTCTTCTTCTAAGACCTTACCACATACTTATCCACCTCGCACCATTTCTCTTTCTATTTACACACAGGTTGAAAGCTTTCTGAAGCCTTCTCAGAAGTAAGAGGCGCTCATGCAAGAAGACAAAGGGTTCTGCAGTCGGAGACAGAAGGCTGCTGGATTTGTAATATTGCTAATCTTACGCTTTACGTTGTGAGTCAACATCCAGCTAAAAGGCTTCTGATTATATTTGACACAATCCTCTCTCCTCTTAGCTGAAGGAAGTTTCTAAACCATTTTTGAATTGCAAATGCACTTAAAAAAGCGAAGAATCAGCAAAAAAAAAAAAACGCTTTTTGACAGTTTCTTCCTTTCTTAAGCGTTGAGGAATCCACAAAGCCAGAAGGCAGAAAGAAAACTCCCTGCCAGCCTTCTTGCCAGCGTGGCCCACCAAAACACGATCCCACGGGCTGTCTGCAGGCTCCATCCCCAGTGCCTTCGTCCTTGGTCATCCTCCCCGTCTCTTGCAGCTCCCACGGGTACAAGTTTAACCCGATCACAACTCGGATGCCACCAGTACTGTCCAAACTGAATAGAAACTGAACAGAAAGATTAACACCTGAGAGCTTCAGCTATGAGTTGGCACTGCGGTGACAGCTGCGAGCACTGAAGGCAGCGGTGTTGTCCCTTGTGGGCTTATGAAAATATTTGTTTACTGTTGACTGACGCTCAGATGGTTCTCGCTACTAGCAGGTGGGGAATCGAGACTTCCTGAAAACAACTCGCAAAAAGCCTTATGCAGAGGCTGATGCTACTTGCAGGTGATTTTTCAGACCCTGATACCTTCTGTCAGGTATAATTCAACAAAGAACAAGTCACAAGCTACTCCTGACCAAAGAGTAACAGCTTTGCAGTAGCTGTCAATGCAGCTCCAGCTACACGTTGCATCTGACACACGAGACACCTTCATCTTCTTTAGCTTCTAAATCGAAACATATCAGCTGTAAACACCAAAAACCAAAATATTTCCTTAACTATACCTCTGCATGATACAGAAACATTGATTCTGTAAACAATCCAGAGTATCACCCCTTTTCAAAAGGCAAGACTTCACTGCTGCAGTAAAACAAAAACAGCTGCAATTTCAACCTTTGTTGCTTCAAGGCCTGCATCACGTTTTTAGATTTGGGGCTTGGACAGCTTTTTGGAAGATCTGAAAATGTAGAGGAGCAAGGAAACCAGATTTAGCCCGCTGTGGGATTTAGACAGCTGTCCTTAGGCTCCTCAAGGTTGCCTGTCCACTGTCCCGTGGCAGCATCGATTTGGACTGATTTTTCACAAGATCGTTCAGGTGGCAAGTGAAGGAGTAACGAAAGTAATAGTGAAATAAGTAATAAAAAGCACAAGCAAAAATAGTAGTTTCTAGGGAACGAGTTTAACTGTTCGTATGATGTGGCTAACGGAACTGAAGTTTTGCTGTGTAATTGAGTTTCCAAATAACCTCACATGTTCTTGAAGAGTTTCCAAAAGACATTTTTTTCCCACTCCACCCTTCACTCCTAAGGGTCATTTGATAACTGTTAACCTTCTGAAATGGAGCTAAACCATCTGCAAAGGCAGTAGTCTGTAATGAACGCTTTCAATAACAAAGGTCACTAGAAAAACAGACAACAAACACGTCAAGTTAAGCTCAAAAAGCTGCACTTCCTCACACAGCTCTGAGCTCTAATGCTGCAAATGACAGCCATTCATCACTAAACTACGGAGAGCTCCCCAGAGCTGCTCGTTCAGCCTCCTAGTCCCGTTTAGGATGGGTTCTATTTCACAATTTTGAGCACACACCAACAAAACCGTACTCACTTGAGGGCATATGCAAGTAAGCATGTAACAGCATTACTTAAGTCCTATAAGGACTTCAACCAAAGCTAAGTATTGGACTGAAAGCTGCTGACAGAAGTGAACTTCCCCATGTCACCAAAGCCTGAATTTACAAGAAATTAAGCTCACTTTGCTGCATTTTATTTTCTACCTGTTTGTGAAGCTGTAGCATACAAAAAAAGCCTACTAGTTCTCCATAAGTGGATCCCTGCTACAAATTTTGGGATAGGACAAGGAGGGCTAGAGATTTTCACAGTCATTTAAAAACCAAGGCAGTGATTATTAATTTATGAATCATAAAACCACTTAATCTTACGAAGGAATTCCTATTTACTCTTCGCGGGTAGCATTTGAAGGCCAAGATCAAACAGTGCACTGAACCTAAAGGCACCTCTGGATAAAAGTCAAACAAAGAGAAGCCTGCACCTGCAGAGAAGATAAATAAGTTTCTGCACTTACGAAGTAAAACCTGTATCGGTAAGCAAAGGAACCATTTCTAGAGGATATTCATTCCTCCTCTGCAGGCAGAACTGAACTGCACTTTGAAAACAGGAATCTTAACCATTTTACTCCCTGGCATTACTCTGCAATGTAAGAGCATCACATATTGACAAGTCCTAGGCTAATTCCAGATTCACATCAGTGAGACAGCCGCAGCTCAATCCCAACATGGGAGAGGAAGAAACCCCACCAAGTGCTCTTTAACTGGCACCACTAAAAAAATAAATAAAAAAGGGTTTTGATCCTTGAATACCTAAGCAACAATGATGATACCAACAGACCGAGAAACAAGTCACTCACACGGCGTAGCTCTGCCCTAACACGTGCTGGGTGTCAGGGGCACGAGGCGCGTGCCCCCGGGCCCTTGCTCGCCACCTGCCAGCTCCAGCAGGCCCCAGGCAGCGGGGTGCACGTACCGGGGACGGGGCGAAACGCGGGGCACCGGCTGCGTGGCGACGTTACTATTGCACTGTTATTAACGGGCATTTTCTTAATTTGTAAGCCTCGCCCCCCCACCTCCAAACGTCGTTTTGCAGCAAGCTTTGCCTTTAGTGAGTCACATTTCGGTAATAAGGTACGGTGCCAGTTACGAGGCGCTCCTTTCAGTCAGCTTTTATTAACCAGACGGACGGGAGCAGCACGGTGCATGCACGTCAATTATTTAGCCCAGATGCGCAACGCCCGCAGCCCTAGGCAGGCATCAGCCCCCCTCGGGCAGCGTTTTTAGGACGGGGCCGTGCCAACGACCGCTCCGTGCGGGGAGGGATCCCGAAGGCACCCCGCAGCCCCAACACCACCCGGCACGGCAGCCCAAACCCCCGTCAGCGCCCCTCCCCGGCCCCGCCGGGCGGGCAGAAGATGGCAGCCGGCGGCAGGTGCCCGCCGCCCCTACCGGTGCTTCTTGAAGAGGCGGTCGGACTCGCGGAAGCCGTTGTTCAGCAGCAGGTTGATGCCGGCCAGCGCCAGCTCCGCGTCCTCCACGGGCAGCGGCGCGTCCCCGTCCTCCCGCCGCGGCGGCGGGGGCTGCTCCGAGCCGGCCATGGCGATGATGATGATGAGGAGGAGGAGGGTGAGGAGGATGAGGAGGAGGAGGAAGCGGCTCCCCCCTGCCCCTCAGGGGTACAACGGAGGCGCCGGGTGCCCGCGGCCGGGCCCCGTCCCCGCAGCCGCCCGCCCGCCCTCGGCAGCGGCGCAGGCGCTGAGGCGGCCACGCATGCGCGGGGCGGGATGGGAGTTCGTACTTCAAGCTCTAATTGTTATGATTTTAATTTCCTTTTTTTTTGTTTCTTTTCTCCTCAGGCTGCGTGGGGTCTTGCGTCATTTCAACTCAGCACGCCGCCGTGCGCGGCGCGGGTGTTGGCCCGCCGCCCTCCCCTCCAGCAGCCTGGCGGCCGGGCTGCTCGCACAGCCCGCAGGTTCTCTCCTTTCTCTGCCGATGTGCCTTTGCAGAAAATAATAATAATAAAATAAAATAAAATAACTTTTTTCGATGTCGGGCTCAGCTGGCGGCAGAGCTCGCGCTGCAGAGGCCGGAGCCGCGGAAGGGGCTTTGTGACCTCCCCAGCGCAAGCCCAGCAGGGTCGGAAAACCCGGGTTTGCTCCGTGCCCCTCAGCACCTCTTGTTAGCTATAACGAGAATTTGTCTGCGAAACAGACTGCATTTTCCAAGTCCTGTCCGGATACAGCCCGGTCTTGCTTCTTATTTCAAATACTGAGTATATGAAAAAGTACGCTTGCATAAATGTACCCGTTCGGACTCCAAACAGCCAAGTACTGCCGACTGAAAATACACCCACAGTGCTTTCACCCCCCGTTTGCAGGAAGAGGTTTTATTTGTTGTGCTTAAATTTGGGTATAGACAATGGCTATTACAGCCTGGTCTTGCTTCCTGCCAGCTAGGGGGGTGCTACAGCTGCTCTTGTGAAAATTTAAGGATCACATTTTTATTTATTTTTTTCACCTCACTAATATACAAAAGAATGAGACCACAGCCTGCTTTTAGGACCAGCCCCTCTTCCCTGTCTGGAAAAAACATCTGTCTTCCTGTGAATCAAGGAGCAATATTTCCGTAGCACGTGTCCTACAGGAATAGCTGCCCCCACCTAGGGAAATACTCCGTACCAAGAACATCTTGAAACAACTCTCCTTGAAAAGCAGGGATCGTCTGATGCTGGGAGCCTCCTGAAGTCTGCCAGGTATGGATCAGATGCTTCTGCTGATGCCCAGTCCCTCTGCCTTACCGAGCAAAGCTTGGTACTCAGGTGGATGTTCAAAGAGGATGCGCCTTCTGTTACAGTGCACATCTCCAAAACAGCGTGACCTGCTGAGGCCATGAATCTTCAGGGACTTTTAGGAAGTCAGTGCAGACGGAGCTACATGTCCTCCAACGTACTCACTGCTTTACATGTGAAATTTGGACTCCACAAATTCAAACAGCCTTGCAAAAAGGAAGTTGCAGCTTGCAGTAGCACCGCCTTTATTCTGTTTCAGTTGTGTTCAGGACACTGCATTCCAGAAAACCTTGTAGCAATATTTTTTTATTATTATTATTATTTATTTTTTATCACCCATGCAGGTTTCTGTGGGCAGAAGTTCATGGTGAAGTGGTTTATATTACAATTTCCCTTAGCCATATGTAACCAATTTGGTCAAGAGGCAATGAATCATGGATTCCCTGAGAACTAGGGACAGAGAAGGCAAACTCCTACCTCTGAGTACCATTTCCAAGGAGTAGCAAAGAGCCAAGTCCTTTGTGAAACACATACTCCTTTTCCAAAGCTATATGGTGTTTCCTAGCCCCTGTGGTTGGATAATAGTGTAGCAGGGCTGTGTGCTCTCTACAGCTTTTTGGCCCCATGTATAAGGATCTAGAATTCTTTGAGGTCTTCTTTCTAGTTCCCTTTTCCTCCAGGCTCTTCTCAGGGCTGGCACTGATAATCTGCTTTCTGTAACAAATGCTTTTACAACTCTCCGGTATCTAGTTATTAATTTTGAAACACAAGGCGTGAATAGCTAAAATCAAGTCTCCAGAAACATGGCTATAAATCCGTGGAAAAACTTGGCAGAGTAAGTCTGCACTTCAGCTGCTCAAGAAGGAAAATAACACATTTAAACACCAGTACTGAAGCAGCATGACACCTGCAGTTTACCTCCAACAGCTCAGCAGCAGTTGTACGGTGCCCATACTGTTACGCACTGCATCAGAACTGCATTTTCTGAAGAGCTCCATCAGAAATCAGCAGGGCTGTAAGTTTCCCTGCCTGCACCGAAGGGCAGATGAGGTCCTGCGATGGGTCACTCTTCGTCTGATTTAAATGGAAGATGTGGTATTGCTGATTCAGCCTACTAAATATGGTTGGGGAGTGAGGAAACAAAGTGAACAGAGCTACATGAATGACTTGTAATGGCTAATCGGAGCTCGTTTGTACTTCTCTGTTCACCAACACTCTAGACACCTTTCTTGTTATATTTTCTTTTTAATTCCTGAGAGCACACTATCATGCTACTATTATCTTTCTTGGGAAAAGAAATTGAGGAAACTGGTTTGTAATTAGCTAACTCAAGGACAATAAAGTAAGTTACCGATGGGGAGCAAGAATTGTAATTTAAATAAATCAAAGGTCCTGAATTTCCAAGACTTTACTCTGGTTTCCCAGAAGTTGTTAAAATGATAAAGGACAAAGTGGCTACAATATTCACATCCTGTAAGAGAGACCGAACGGTGGTGTTTTTACAGCTGCTTTGCAGGACACTGCTGTCATACTTCAGTATAGTCTATACCTTTGAATAATGAGTTTCTCTTCCCTTTGACAAGCTTTCCAAGCTTCTGCCCTGCCTTTGTGCTTCTGAGAGGGAAAAGTCCTGCAGTTGTCATCCGCACAAAGTCCCTGAGTCAATAGTTCTTTTTCATTGGTGATTTTCCTCTCTAAGTCTAATCGGAATTTAGCCCTACTATAACCTCCACGAGTTACAGAGAAGGGTAAAAATGATAGCAGGAGAGATTTTTTTTTATTTTTTAAAGCATATTGAGTTAGCTAAAGCATTAGAGAGAATGAGTTAAAAACAAGAAACAACCTATATTCATATTTTTTGAGAATCATTTCTTTACTCTCTAAATTAGGTTCCTGTTGTCCCAGGGTCCTTCTCCACTGTGTCTGGATGCGGCAATCTAACCCCTTGCTTCTGCCTCAGAGTGCCCTAAATCTGATTTTGATAAGTTTATTTTGTTCAAAAAATCTACCTCTGTCCTGGAACACTTCACTAAGCCTGGTGCAATTTACACTTCTTAAGATGGAGATGAAATTTCAGCAGTGGATTCAGAATATTTGATCACCAGCAATTAAGTTAGAGTCACTGCTCATTTAAGTAAAAAGAAGTAAAATCCTTCAGAATTGAATTAACTTTCTTTCCTGTGTTGCAGAAAGCCTGACTGTATTTGGAAACACCAATAACCATCATGATGATGTCTCCCACATTTTTACAATTTCAGATGTAAGCCTGCAGAGTCAGGTGTGGTAATTTTGAATTCCTTTCAGGGATTTGCCATTCTGGTTAAATACCTGGTGCAGCCCCCTTGTATGTTATGCAGGGGTGCAAGAATCCAGGACAGAGCTCTCTGTTCCTCATCAGCTGTCAGGGGGACCTGTGTCAGTGACTGCCAGCAACAGCTAGTGCGTGCATAAATGTACGTATCCTCCGTTCTTGAATATATGGTGTTTTGAAGGAAAAAATATGTCTAAGTTCACAAGTGCATTTCTAAGGAAATGCACATTTTAAGTAGCTGAAGCCACTTGTTCTTGTGCTTTGTACCTCATAATTTACCACTGACTCTTGCAACAATGAAGGTGCCTGCCTATTGTGTCTTATCGCTTAAATATTAATGAATGGTGAGCTCTACATCTGTTGTCATCATGCGTTTTCCATACGGCACAGCAACTAAGCGACATTACAAAGCTAAGCTAATCTTCAGAGCTGCCTCTTCACATTTTCCTATTAATATGCATTGTCATTTCAAGGGCTACACCCTGCCTAAGGACCGGCACATGTATTGAAATAACAATCCTCTTCTGTCAATAGACAGGGACTACGCATACACGTCCTGGTAAAACAAAACACATTTCGTGAGCCTCTTCATCCGGAGTCTCCCAAGGGTGCTGACACCGAGTCTTTTGACTCTTTCCTCTGATTAAAGAGCTTCACAGTAGTAACAACTAGAAGAATAACCTCTGCTTGTGGCAGTGGACTTCAGTTCAGAATCTACCTCTCCTTCCTCTCACAAGCTTTCTGTTTTCTTTGCTTATTTTTCACAGGTAGCCTTTCCTGTATGGAGAGCTATCAGTTGGAAAGTGATTGATTCCCCTGTCCTGGTCTCTTGAGCATTCATTTGCAGCTGCTCTTTCCTGTTTCCTCGGTATTTCTAGTCTGTAACTGTGCCTTTTCTGCAGAGATAAATCATGGGCATGGCTGGGGCAGAGCAGGTGAAGTTCCTGTAAAGCCTAAAAGAAAAGTGGAAGTTGAGACAGAGCAAGTAAAACAATTTCTAAGCGTTCTTACATGGTGCTGATCTCTCCTGATGGCTTTTAAAAACATTTTGGTTATATTTAATAATGTTTGGTTTTATCTACACACATAATTGCTCTGGGCCCAGTATACAATCAGTCACATAACGGGATGAATTCATGTGCAGAGACACAGTTATTTTTGCTTAGGCATATGAAGGTGTGTAATTTTTGCTATATAAAGCACGCTAAATGACACGGCGTGGTGGTGGTGGTGGTTTGTTGGTTTTTCATCTTCAGAACTTGCTAATGGCCAAACATATGCACACAGAGTTCCAGAGAAAACAAAGCAATGCAAAACTATTAAAGACTAGCAGCTGCTCCGCTCAGGCGGCAGCCACATGCTGGCCTGCTCAATGAAAATTAATTGGAAAAGCTTCCACACAAAATGATCATCATCCTACTTGAATTTTTAAGAGCCAATTTAGCATGTTTTCCTTTTAGAAGAATAATTTCTTACAGAGGTCAGAGCTACATTTGATTGCAAAAATACGTGCTTAACCTAATTGTATGGCCAGTGAGCATGAAATGCCAAGCAGGAAGTGATTGCCAGAACTGAGCTAGTTCTAGCCCAGACCTTTCTGGGGAGTCCAAATGAATTCCTCTAGATCATAACAGACAAATCATTGCCTAAATGTCCTTAATTTTTTTTTTCCGCTATGGAGAGCCTGCAAATTAAATTTCCCTCTTGTTCTTGTTCCAGTGAGCAGCAAAAACAATTGATTGCATCTTAGTTACAGAAGCAGAGGGATAACAGCAAACCGAAACCAGTGAGCTCGGTGGCTTCGTGTACGAGGGAGTGAGGTGGGCTGTCTTGCCCAAACTGGACTTCATAAACACTGTTTGTCCCACGTAATACACTTGTTTTTATACCATGGGATCTTGGTTGGGTCCCTACTAGTATCTCACACTGTAGAACAAACAACAACCCATTCACTTTGGCCTTTCAGAAGCAGGCCGTAAATTTTAATCCTCTAATCACTTTTGCTAATCTGCTTTGGAGGTTCCCTCCAGTTTTGCTGATTTATTTATTTATTGGTGCGTGCATGACACCACTTCAAAGACCTGATGCATTTGAGAAGGATTTATCTCCATATATTCATCTGTATACACATTTGTATACATTTGTATTTCTAACTATGTGTGTAGTATTAATGAACAAACCACTTGCCCAGTTACTGAGGATGTGTTTTTGTACTTTCAAGCTTCTGATGGGAAGTGAGTAGTCAGCAAGGCCACAGATAACCTGTGGCAAATGTAACAGCTGTAGTAGACACCCTTCCTGGTAGTGCTCTCCCCTGGTCCTTGTAATTTAAAATAATCAGAAGCCCTTGTAGATTGGGGTATTTTAAAATGTTTAGAATGGAATAAATATAATATCTTGCTAAGGTATATTTTCCTTTTAATAGTTTAGCAGTAAATATATTCTCATGGGTGTCACACAGCCTGATGCATAATGCAGTTTGAAATGGGATTACGTTAAAGATTACTTGTCAGCAACATTCTTACTCTTTCATTTTGAACTTTTGGCATTGTATGTATTTTATATTCAGCATCGTAACATTTTTCACCAGCTTATTCCTCTACAAAATAGATTGGCCACTATTGGATTACGGAGGTTTTATTTTGGCCATGTTGGTCTTATGGTTTGTCCTTAGGTTTTGAAATCTGCACTGCTTGTACCTCATCTTTCTGAGAGCAGGAAATATTTTGTTAAAAATTTTAGCAACAAAAAAATCAGTAGACCCCACTTATGACAGGATTTCTGTGACACAAACCACAGGTTTATGTAGACGGTTTGCCATTTCCTCTGTCCAGGTTAATTGTCTGGGTCTTTTTGTTGAAAGGTAGTCACAACTGCAATGACCAGTACTTGAAGTAAAGAGAAAGGAAGGCATGAAAGAGAGAGGGGCTGATATTTGGGTGTGAAAGGCACCAAGAGCTCAACTTGGGAAGGAGAGGAAGGCTCGAATCAGCTGTGGTAAAACCGTGAATCTCCTGACGTTAGTAAAAGTTGCAAGCAGTAATTGCCACACAGATGTCCTCGTCCCATTTTCACAGTTTCTTGTTGATGTAGGTTTGTAGGCGTACAATAAATTTGCCTGTCTGTGCATCGACATTGGTGGCTATGCCACACCGAGGCATTCAGCAGTCTACAGCCTCCTCAGTCTAAAGCATCTTGGCTTTCTGTAACTGGAATAGACCACACAGACTATTTTCATTTGAGCAGCCCTGTCAGCGGTGTATATGCCTACAGAGATGGTGAGCTTCTTCCCCTGCATATACGCTGTGTTAGCTGCTGGTATCTCTGTCCCTGAATATTTCAGTTCCTTATGTTTTCAGAGTTTAATCCTGTCTCCTGGAACATAGTGCTCTGTTCTTTACAAAACTCTTCTCTGAGGCTTGCACACACAGACATGGCAAGTGGCTTTTAAAAGAAGCAGCATGATCTGCAGCGTATATCATAAGGCAGAAACGAAGCCTAAAAAACATATTGGGAGACAGATGCTACCCCAGATATCAAAGTTTTTATTTCTGGATACTAGCTTTTCATCTGTGAAACTTGTGCTTTGGTCTGATCACTTTTGCTGCTCTCTAAGCAATGTAACTAATTGTACCAGTTAATTTAGAGGACATAAGGAAAGTCATCACATCTATCTGTTTAAACTTGAAGGGATCATCTTCTAATAAGTGTGTATTCAAGCCTTATGCATATTCACTCAGGCTACAGGGTTATCTAGACAGATCCACATGCTTATATCATCTTTATTCTAGTGGTAGTTCTATAGACAGAAGTGTTTGGTTAAGTCCATACAACGTTCTTCTCGTTTTGATGTGTAAAACTATAAAGCAGACGTTAAAAATACCTATTTGTAATTTCATGACTTTAATTTAAAACACAGTTTAAGAAACTGGAAGCTGATGTTTGACTGGCTAGAACGTGAACTGACAGCTCCAAAATGAAGTTAAGCAGAACCAAGAGTGTACGTGTTACCTCCGGGTACTTGATGAAATCAGCAGCAGCATACAGTTATAAGCTTCATTTCTCTAAAATAATGTTAACGCTCACCATTAGGTTTTCCCACTCTTCCACATGCTTCTGGAAACCTGTGCCATTTTTTTTTGGAACGCACGCTCTGTCCAAGTGCTTTGTAGCATGTTTCTATCTGGGCACTTGGCAGTCAAGGTATGTGAACTAGGAAAGGCGCTTGAGAATTAAACGTTCTCCTGACCAGTGCCTATCAGAACTTGTTCCCGCTATCAGACGTGGCAGACAGCATTGGCCCAGCGAGTGAAACGCTGCATTGCAGATAAAGGGAAAGGCAAGATTCTGTGTGCATCTCATGATCGTCGCAGGGGTGACTTACAAATCTTACCATGCATCAGAGTTCTTACGGAAACAACTGCAGGGTGACAAATCTAATAGCCCTCCTCTTTTTTTTTTAAGTGTGTTTGGATTCTGAAAGCATTCCTGCCCTTAAACAGCACCATGCCTTTTAAAACCACACATCGGGTGAGTTTTTCTGTATTGACTCACTATTTGTTGTTCTTCCGACAGTGTTTTGTGAAGCTGAGAGCCACGTACCACCTAAGTATCTTCAATTCAGTTGTGTAATTTCAGCCGCTATGAGTTATGCACAGCAGTAACAGGATAATACAGTGAGAAAAGCTTTTACTGCAGGCCATTTCTTCTGGAGTTCCTCTTCCAGACATAACACAAGGAGAAATCATCTTTTATTTTCTCACTGCACTCTCCCATTTTTCATTCCATTAGCATTTTTCTCAAATGCCTTTTTTTTTTTTTTTCCTGCTGCAGTTCATCTACCAAGAGTTCCTCTCTTTTTTCCTTCCATTCCTTTTATTTTATTAACTGTTTCACTTACCTATTTTTTGAGGATTGTAAGCACATATAAATATGCTTCTATCTCACACCTCTTTATTTTATATGCCTTTCACTTGGGGTTCAGGCTACATTTCCCTCGGTTCAAGCTTCAAACCATATAAAGCACAGAAAAAAACAGTTCATACATGTTAACTTCTTCGGTGAAAGGTAGGAATTGATAAGATGCCTGTGAACCCACCAGTGTGCCTGGCGCATCACGAAAACAGTGAGTTCAGCAGAGATTTCTTCCCGTTATCACCAAGACACTGGAAACTAAGAAGGTGGAGAGATGCTGGCAGAGCTACTGTCATGGGTCCCGGCGCTGTGCTGTCATCACGGTGAGTCAGAGTATCGTCACACGGAGATGCCAGGAGCTAACCACACCGTATCTGGGTAACTCCTTTCTGAAAAGGGTGAGTGGCAAAAGCAGCTATAGTGACATATCTTCCCCATAATTGGAAGCAGGAGATAATTCCCTCTGGCTTGTTCCTTTTTTCAGTGAGGCCTGTTGACAACTCTGTACGATGGCTTTTGTACAGCCAGGTCATAAGGCAGTCTGATTAGTCCTTAGGACTGTAATCAAGTGCTGCATCCATCTTCAGGGAATTAGTTCAGTGGCTTTCTTGCTGCTGCTCCAGATGGTGCCTTGGGAACTCGCAGCTGAGTTGGCTGCTGCCATGTCCTCTTACGGCTCGTGGTGAAGATGGTGTATGGGCGTGCTTTTGTTTGGGAATAACTAACCCCCCTTCGCTGGTTATAGGAAGTGTAGAGAGGGCTGCTCATAGAGCCTGGGGTAGATATCCAACTTTTATGTAGCTGGAGTTGTGAGATGAGTAGCCATAAACATTACTGTCACGGTAACAAATGTTGTGGGCCTTATTGTTTAGCCAGATGTTGTCCAGCAAGCGGCAATGCTGCTGGATTGTTTCATATACACACACATCTATGCCTGGCCGTTCCATTTGCTTAACATCAAGTGTCATTGAACTTTCTGTGGACCCCAAATGAAAAATTCACCTATGCCACCAGTAAAAGCCTTAACATTTTTCTCTGGATTTAGCGGTGGAATGTGCTCCCATAAGCACAGCTATGCCTGAATTGCAGATGCATGTGACAGTGCTTGGTGGTGCCAGCCAGGCTTGCTCTGTGCGTTGCTGTTACAGGCCGTTCACAAAAAAATATACATTAGCATTAATTAGCATTACCAAAGCTGGGAATGCCTGCTTACAATTAATGCACACAAGTAAATCCATGGAAACGTTACCCAAGAATGTCGTTTCAGACACGTCCAGGAATCCTCCAGCAGGATCATCATGTAGGTGTGAGACGCTCGCTTCAACAGAAGCCTTGATCAGGTAGCAAATGCAAAGGGCCACATGGAATAGTCTGTAGAGAGGGAAAGGTCAGACAGAGAAGCTGTTAGCAGTCAGAAATGACTTTTGGTGTCCTCAGAGCTGGAAGGTGCAACTAGGAACAAAACCAGCTTAGCCCCGGCTAAGCTGGGAGGCAGACATGGGTGTCTGGTTGCCTGTACCACGTCTTGCACATCATCCCAGTCGCGGTCGTGTTCTGGGGTTGAAGCTCAGCCATACAACTGCCTTCACAGGCATCAAGCTCTCAGCGCCTCTCAGAGATGCGTGCTGGAGAGGGCACTTGGAGGGAAACAGAAGAGAAGGCATGAAGGGGTGTGGAAAGCTCTCTTATGACTAATTGCTGTTTGCAGCTGCAGATAGACACGTGTTTAATTATCTGCTATATGCATGCAAATTTCAGCTGCTGTTGCTAGAGTCCAGATGTTCCCTTCCGTAATACAAAGCACCACAAACCAAAGGAAAAGGGCCAGAGAGCGAAACAAAAGGGGCGAGGAGTGGCAGCTTTGTGCTATTTTCCTTCCTGCCCTAGGCTAGGCCTGTCCTACTTTTTTTTCCTGAGTTCCCCGTGCAGAGATCTGTAGGTTCACAGGGAGGACGTCTGCTGCCTGGCAGGGCAGCACTGAGCCTGGGGTGGGAAGGGAACAGCAGCTGGGCTCCTCGCTGCCACCACGCAGCCCAAAATTGCCCAGTGAAGCTAACGGGTATCACAGTTCCTAGCCAGCCTCTCTCCTGCAGACATTCCCCTTGGCAGGGGTAAGTCTTCTCCCAGCAGAATTAAGGCTTACTTTTCCTGACTTGCCTCTCCTTCTTTAGCTGTGAAGTCTTCTTCTTTGTACCCACCCTCTAGGATGGTGTGAGTTCTTCACGAGTCCTTCCTCCTACTGAGAAAACACTTCGTAGAAAGCGAATTGAAGAGTTCATTGGACTCTTTGTTTTCCGTAGGATCTACACACGGTGTTCCCAACATCCGAAAACAATAGGTTAGACAAACAAGACTTCAGCTTTTCTCCTATCAGCTGTGATCAGGGAACAATAAAGCGATGTTGATTTATACCACTCACGCACCTGGCCCGTGTTCTGTTTAATGGCATTCAGTGCTCCTTTGGAAGACTTAACTGATCCACTCCCATTTAATGGAGTAACGATGATGATCATTAGTGTTTCTGCGGTGTCTGTTTTGAATTAGACTCGCTCTGGGTGTATACGTCACGTTGGCTCGTTTTATCTTTCAGGATAAATGCAGTATAGGAGGAGTCAGATCACGTCTTCTCAAGCGGCTCGGCAGCGGGCACGTGTTCCTTCCTTTAACGTGGCAATATAAAGTCCCAGCAACCTCGCCGCTTACCGCTCCTATGTTCAAAACGTGGACCTACTCTTTTGCATGCAGGGGTAAGGAAATTCCCTGAGGGACTTCTCCTTTTCTTTGAGTCTGGTAAAGGCACAGCAGGACCCACGCGGTCGCTCCTGATGTTGAGGAGCACAGGGGAGGAGAGAGGCCAGATGGGCTCTGTGGCGTTCAGGGGATTTGGCTCACTGCTGATGTTCTCAGACTACCCACCAGTGCCACCCGCACCCCTGGTAACTGTCAGTCGCAAACGGCTCTTTCCTTGGCCGCCTTCTTTCCATCCCTGCTGCTGCAAATACTATTTGTATTTGCCCAAAGCTTACATTTATGTATATTTACGTAAAAAGGGTTATCTCAGGTATTCTGGAGACCGTGTCTTGCTCTTTCTTACATAACTTTTAATCTGCAATAAAAATTCTCTGTAAAACTTGGCAATAACTTAAGAGTACATTTTTATAAACTGTATTTAGGGTTTTCGGCGTGTTTTTAATCAAGTGTATGAGCCAAAGTCCTGTGAAGTGGTTAGATCCTTCCATTAAGCCACTGAACTTTGGAGCGTGCCTATGTATTTTCTTGGAGAACTGCCCAGAGTGCCTCTAGCTCCCTTTGTACTAGGTTTCTCTGTCCCCAGGGGTACGTCATTACCTTTGATTTAAGCAAGCAGTCAGAACTTTATTACTCTCTTGACACCGTTGCTCTGAGGTAAATTTTATGGGTTGACACCTTTGCCTTAGCTGGAGGAATGAGTGACTGCATATTACTAACCCTTGAGGTGTGCAGGATCCAGACGGATTTTCTCATCAGAAAATAATCAGAAGGGTCTAGAATTAAGATTTATGGCCGGTGCTGTTACCTGGCAGTGTAAATCTTCTCTCCAAAGTAGTGACAGATCTTGGCTCAGAATCACAGAGTTGCTGGGGTTGGAAGGGACCTCTGGAGGCCACCTGGTCCAACCCCCTGCTCAGGCAGGAGGACCTCTTGCCCAGGATGACATCGAGACAACTCATTCCATTATGGACACGTTAATTAAAACTGTCTGCAGGAGCTGGACACAGAACCATTTATTTCAGTATACATGGAAAGTATTTCCTTTGTTATCACTTCAAGCCTCAAAAAACAGACCTGGGAAGTTCTTTCAGGATTGAAATTCTGATGGTGACGGCTGTCTTTCAAATGACTTTACGAAGTACTGAGCTTCCTATGCGCATAATTATTCACGCTTACCAGCACACAGTCCTTCTGTGACAGGGGTCTTCGATGTAGGCTCATGCACAGCACAGAAATCTGTTGCTGTTCCAAGTTTAAATATAACTGAACAGAGACAAAAAGATCATGATGCCAGCCAACTGCCTTTTTATCCCCAGTAATAAGGCTCAATCTTTATCACTGAGCAAGCGACACATCCCCAAAGAAACTGCATCTCCTGGAGCATCTCACATATGCTTCCCGGTCAGAACCACCTGCAGGAGCCACAGCAATCGGTTGAGGTGCAAAGTTATGACAGGAGCGTGTTGGAAAAAAAGAAGCAAATATTTTGAATTCTATCAGCTGCAAACCAGGAGAGAGGGTATGATATGAAGGACAGGTTGGTTTCATTGCTACCGAGGATCCCCCCAAATGGAGAGAGAAATAAAGACCCATTTGTTATATTTGCTTTCAGTTCTTTGTACGCAGAGGATGCTTCACTGCAGCTCTGGCAGTGGCCAGCCTCTTGCAATTTGGGGATGTCTGGGCCAGCTACACAAAGGAGGTTTATGCTTATGCCTTGCAGTCTCCATGCCCTGAGTGAAGCTGTAACGTTGCATCATGGCCCTAGCCCTTTTTAACGTGAAACACTTCCTTTTGCCAGGGACATCCATTTAGTGTATTTTTAGAAAGTGCAGACAGATTTACAGAAGACTGGACCACTGTGCCCTAAATTTCCTTACATCACTGGAGAAAGATGCTGAACTTTTAAAATGAAGAAACCACAAAGAGAATGGTAGGAGGCAAAAAGCACAGTAGGAGTTCATTACACAGCCATAATGCAGTTAGAGATTTCAGTGAGACCACGTCTTCCAGTTCCAGGCTACTCCACTAATGTTATGATGGACAAAAAGGGGAGGGATAAAAAAAAAGGACAAACAAAACAAAACCCACACACAACAAATAATTCACAAAGGACTCCAGAGGAGGCAAAGCTGCTAGCAGGAGGATTGGCTAAGATGAAACAGTTCACAGGTGAATCCAAGCACGTGGCTGCAAAACCAAAGAGAATTAATCAACCCAACTCATATTGCTGCAGACTGCAGGGCACAGGGCTCTGTATTTACACGAGAACTCTGCAGTAGCAAAAGCACAGGCCTTCAAGGAGAGATAGAGGAAGTCTGTTAAGACGTCTTAATTGGAAGCTGTTGTTAATTAGAGACTTAAATAACAGTGTCATTTATAAGCAATAAAGTGAAAAATGTTTTCCTTGTATATACACACCTTTTTCTGTGGTAACTGTACTTTTTTTTCCCTGAGTGCCCTGTGGTCTGTTTCATTCTATTTGACTGCAGATCTCAGTGTTAGGTCCGTTAGCTGGCTTTCAGCTCTCATTATAATCTGGCTGTGTTTTGTAGTCATAATAAACGGGAGCTCATTGGACTTAGTGTCATCCACCCCAGGTCACATGCTTCTATTAAATCTAATCCAAATTAACTGGAGAAGAAGCCCCTGCCCTTGACGTGGCTAAGGGCTAAGGGAGGGGCTTGGCACTAGCAAAATCAATGTGGTTTAATCTAGAGAGGAAATCTGCTCTCCTTATGTGATTGATCAGGGATTCAGAGGAGCCTGTAACATCAGTCTGTTAAAGTGCCTATTTAGCTGTGCACTTGCAGGGTACCGAGTGTATTTGATACTCTTTCAACTATCAAATGTCGGCGCTTGAATGACGAGAGCCTTGCAAATATTACTTATAACAATAAAAAAATGACCAAAAATAAAAAAAAGAAAACAAGCCACCCTTAAAATCAGAGGCACTTTTCAACTTTTTTATTTTTAATATATTACGATTGTACTGGCATTAATACTTACCAGATATTACAACACACATTTACAGAAGTCTTTATACATTTTTCATTTCTTTCCTGTCAGCATTAAAAATATTTCTGACAAAATAAAATGAAGTGGAAGGGAACTGAAATCCAGGACTGGCTCCAGACTGTGAGGCAAAGATCTTTGCCATATTTGCTTATTTGATGGGGGAAGGGAAGAAGGAAAAGGCTATCTTGGGGCTAGGGAAAATCTGCTTCAGTGAGCAGTCTGGCGGGCATGAGATATTGAAATGTTACGAGAAAATATCTTGATAAAGTTTAACAGTTCTTCCTTTCTCCACACAGAAATGATCAGTGCCAGCTCAGGCCAGTAAACCAATTGTGCATTTCCACAGTTTTGGTCACCTGTATACCTGCCAATCTACTTCAAAGGCAGGGGGTTACTTCAAAGGCATTATGTGTAGAAAGGATTCAAGTACTGCTATCTGAAAAGATTATTTCCAAATCCTACCACCCTAGGCACATGGGTATTCCCTTTCCAGCTGCAGACAGCCGTACAGGACAAGCAGTTTTTGCAGAGCACCTCTAGAGAAAGGGCATTTACCCTTGGGTGCCAATCCTCTGCTCCCTCAGACACATCAACCCTGGCATACTTTCACCCCATCCCATTCCCCAAAATTAACTCAATCACTGAGAGCCCCCTGTATGGACAAAGACACAAAGTCGCTGTAAAAAAAAGCAATGCAAGATCGTGCGTGAGCAGCTGTCTGACACTTTTGTCACCCCAAAGACCTGAAGCTGCAAGAATTTAATAAGGGATTAGCAACCGCAGCTGTAAGGGCTATTGATCTGGAATCTTCTGTTAATCCAGGCAGCACCTTGCACCACACACTGTGAGGACATCCTGCTGCACCTGGGGCAAGAAGACAGTGGAAGGTGGGAGCAAACATAGCAGGAGGTGGGAAGGAAGGTTTGTTTGTATCGCTGTCTTCTCCTACATGATGGCCAGCCTTAGAAAAGCTTTTAATTTTGCAAAGAAGGGATGGCGTCAGTGAAAAAAATAAAAACCAGCATCAAAATGCAGTAGAAGGTGAAGCCAAGTCAAGCCTATTCAGGTCAACCCTGTATTTAGAAAACTAAAGCAGAGTTGGTCCCCTCACTCCACCATGGCTCATGATCAGGTACAAAGACTTGAATGCCAAAGAAAACAGTTTTGCTGGTTTAGTCCTGCAGTTCACACTACACAACTGTACCACGTGCAGTGCTGTTCCTAAACTAACTTGTCTTCATTTAATCAGGGAAATAAAAAAGGTCTACAGGGGAAACTCTCTGGCTCGGAAGCTTACAAGAAAAAATACTCTGAGGTTTTTACACAACCAAATTCTAATAAGCAGAGATAATGGACTCCTGCTTATTCAGGCAAACCAGCTCCTTAAAGCTACAGAAACATTTGCATAAAGCAAGCAGGATTTAGTTGTCTGTAAAAAGGACATCAAAGAAATACCAGATTGAAATAACCAAACAGGAAAGTGGATGGTTTTAAAAACATACTGTATTTATTTGGCCCCAGAATTCCTAGCATTGTAAAAAAACTCCCAGAGTTTCACTCCTTAAAGTGCTTCAAACTCCATTTATATTATTATTATTTTTAACATTAATGTACATTTCTGTATAGACATTCTGTTCATCAATCCGAAGAGATTTATATTTTTTATAAAATTCTTTATATTAGTGGACCAAATTTGCTCTCAAGATGACCAGCATTAAGGTAAATTTCTGAACTTTAGTCACAGGAGTTACTTAGTTCCATGCTGTTGTGGGTGAGAGCAGAATTTGGCCCAGTAGGGTATATACAATTATATTTTCTGCATATATTTCGAAAGACACAATGGATTACCTTGGAAATCAATAACATTTAATAGGGAGTTTATCAAAGTCCGTAGTTTAAATTTGCTTTGGCGCAGTCCACATCCAGAGGATGCATTTGCTCACCAGCTCCTGTGAATAACCAGCCTGATGACACTGACCCAGCGAAGTGGAACCCACGTGGCATGAATTCACGTAGTTCTTCAGCAGGCCCAACCTGATGAGTGTACAAATACTGCAGCAGCACAGTTACGTGGCCGGGCACCCATGCAAACTCACTACACCATGAACCTCTGAAATTCTCTTGGTGGAGACAGGTTTGCCGTTGATGTTAATATTCCGAAGGCAGCCAAAGTACGAGTCTTTAACTGGAAGCCACGGTGCGCCCAAATTTGCTACAGGAAGGTAGAAAGATCAAGTTTAATAAAATGAAAGTTATTTAAAAGATAAGCTACTTCAAAGCTTTCAGAAGAGGGGAGAATGATATAGGACTGCATGCATGAACGGAACATTTGCTTTAGAAAGGAAAAAAAACAGTAGCTACATAAAGAAATAAAGCAGCAATAATGTTACCTGGAATTTTGCCAAAGTAGAGTGGCTGATGCAGACGTCTAGGAGAAAAGGGTGGGTGTCCAGTGGTATGGTTACTCTGGGTGCCTACATCAAGCTGCACAGCGTTCCCCCTCTGAGAGACTACAAAGAAGCAGGTATATGAGTACTCTTCCTCAACCCAATTGAAGATCCAGCCAGATATGACATTATATTTTAAACAGCATCTGCTTTGAAATTTAACTTGCTGAAAACCAGATTTTATCTCAATTCAAAATCAGGCCGACACATCTAGGTACTCTGGGGCTAAATAAAAAAAATCCCTCTCATGTAATGCCTTGAATTAACACACAACACTTACATTGTTCTTAAGAGTATTCTCAGAATAAAAAGAAGTGAAATTATTAATAAAAATCTGGGTCTGCAATGCTTTGTGCTCCTTCTTTCCAAGTTTCTGAAGAACTGGTGTGATACAACATACCTGCAATTGTATGCCACTGTCCATTATACAGAGATTGCTGAGGTGTGACTGTTGTCTGGAATTCTCCAGCACCACTATTTCCAGCAGCAATGAGCTGTAAAACAGTTATCTGTTAAGTTACCATGGCAAAGAAATGAGGAACAGAAAAATACAGTACTTTTAGTAATTTGCTGAACTTGTGGAGGGCTGGGTTTCACCTAATTTTAAGGGTCACAGTCATTGTATACCTATTGCAGAAATTATCATCTCCAGGAAGAAAGTAAATTTCCCTAATCAAATCCCAGGAGATGTATTACAGAATTTACAAGCGTACAAGAAAGACCTTTGTCTCTTTTTCCCTCTCAATCTTACAAAATTATGTTAATTCTTTTGACATAATCTCTCTGGGACAAAGTCTTTCCTACTAGGCCTCCCTTTCCTTTTTGCAAAGCAGTCACCTACACGCTAGGCATCTCCAGAGAGAATCACTGCAATATGTTTCTCCAGCCTTTCCCGTAGCTTTGGTCTCCTTGTATTTCAAGTGAGAAGCTTGTAGCTTGACTATTTACCACAATATTTCAAACAAGAATCTGCTTGTGTTTTCTTATGTCTTGCTCCTCGTTCCTTGTAAACAGACTACTTTTCTGTGATGGTTACAACAAACTTGGTAATGGTCAGGTAACTGGTGTAGTGAGTTGCCTTCCTCTCAGGCTCTGATCGTGTCAGGACTGATGGTGTCCCTTTGACCTTTTATCATCCTGCCCACACTGACAGCCAGCATGAATCGAAGTTACTGCTGAAAAAAGTGGTCTTGTCCCTAAGGACTCCTCAGCTATTGACGGCCCTGCTTCCACGTGCTAGCTGTGTCTTGAACCAGATCAATGAGCTGGGTGAAGCTAAGCAATGACAAGAAGACAAACAATAAAAACAAGTTCCCTAATCTGGTCAGCTGTTGGCCTGCACTAGGGATGGCTGCAAATGGCTAGCCATGCCTAGGGAGAAAAGAGCAAAGCTGACCCTTTCTGAAGTTAGGTAGATTTATGCTCCTTTAAACCATGCCAGACAACAGGTTCTGTTGAGCTGAGACCTATTTTTATTTGATGTCTGTCCAGAAGAAAGCACAATGGTTTTGGGGTCCAACATACGTTCTAAAGCTGTTACATTATGAAAAAACAAGTGATAAAAATCACCACCATGACACACCTGTCAACTAGAGTAGAAGGTGCTAACACAAAAAAAAAGACTGCTCAAGTTCTATACTGAATGTTGTCACAGAGCTGCATCAGTACAGCCAAGTGATGACTAAAATAGAAGTGGAAATAAGCCATGGAGTCCTATAGCCTCTGGCCAAAAGCCCAGCCCGTTTTTGTAAGGGCTACGAAGCCTGAGAAAATGGAGACTGTGCCCTTCTGCTGACTGTTGTGCAAAGAACACGTGCATGCTAGTGTTCGCACAAGGGAAGCTCCCACTGTAGGCACAGAGACCTGTTAAATGCTCCATTTTCCATGCAGTGGTTTCAAACCATTCTGAAGAAGTTGTTCAGTGTTAAACCTCTAGACAAATGTTGTAACACCTAAGTCCAGGGTTCAAGCTCAGAACTCCTCCCAGCTGAATAATGGTAATATATATGCTGTGATTCCATTTCAGGTACTCACTTTTCCTTCTTCCATGTAAACAGTCAAGTAGTTGTCTGGCTTGCTTCCAGAATGGAGTAAAACACCCGTTGAACTCCTTGGCCGAATGGTAAATACAATCCTAAAATCCAAGCCCGTTCGCAAATTGTCTGTGGAGAATTAGAGAGTATGTAGATGAACAATCATTGGAAGAGACGGTTGGAAAACTTCACAAAAATAAGTACAAAAAATCCTTCAATGTACATGTGCATACATTTAAACCATAATCTCTACACTGCTTACCAATGGCAATATATCCTCCTTCCTTAAAGAAATAGATCCCCATCTCCATGGGAACATCCAGACATGGAAGCACACCATTTTTTTGCTGAGGTGCATTCATGATTTTTCCGTTCATCTTAAAATTCCTCAGGCAACCCTTGAAACTCTTCACTGGTATACTCTGAAAGCATATTTCAAAAACATGAATACCAAAGCATGATGACCACCCTTTTAGTAAGACTACCTGTTTGTTCTTTGTATTGTTGGACTGCAGACAGACAATGGGTATTTAAGGGCACCTAAACTCCATCTCTTGTGCAGTGAAAAGATACTCTGAAATTAAAAGAGCTGAAAACATGAAATAGCTGATTTTGAGTTAACAGAACTCCTGCTTGCAAAACAGATGCTCCCAGTGATGTGTCAAGGACAACACAATGGGAGTTGCAAGATCTCACATAGACCCTTTCTTTCCTAAGAGGCTGTTTATTTTAACTTGCCTTTACAAAATGCCCTGCATCGTTAATTTTCTCATTCCTGAAGTAATAGGAACAACTTCTATTTCAGATTAAAATCGGGTTCTACATCCATAATTTCTTTATTAAGAGGAGCCTTTGCTCTCTATGGGTTATCACTTAGCCCACTGAGATAAGCAGTCCGTGGGTAAACGTTCTCCCTGGAATTACAAATGTGACTTCAGTATTTGCTATTTCTTAAATAACAGAAATGAAAATGGCACATGGCTGTCAGCCGCGCCTCAGTAGCACACGTTGGAAATGCAGGTCCAAGTTGAGAGCTGTGTGAACAGATAGGGAAAAAGATCTGTAATGATCAACTGCAAACATTGATTACAGGCAGTGCTCACAGTCAGTGCTTGGAAATATCTGCCAGACCTCTTCAGCATGGGAACCCTTCATATTAACACTTCCACATGTAATTAGTACAGCCTGGGGAGTACGTGGAGGCGGATGCATCACAGTTATTTACCTGTCTTTTCAGTGATGGCAGGCCTCCCAGATAGATTGGTGGCTTAATGCTGACAGGAGAATTTCTTGCTAATGTTCCATGCTGGGCCGCTAGACCGTCAACAACAAGGAGTACGTTCTTCCCATCTCTGCTGAAGACCACCTTTGCGGGGTGCAAACATAACAGAATGTGAAAACCCAAGGCCAGTGAAAGCCACTGCAGCCAGAGCACCAAACAGCAAAAAAAAAAAAAACAGGTGTTTAAAAAAATGAATCATATACAGTATAGTCTTAACGTGAGAGTGTATTTTTCAGGCTGGTCTGAAACTAGCCAAAGTAGCAAGGGAAGTGGATAAATCAAATACTTGCATCAAATATCAACATGGTTTGATAATGAGTAGTATCTTGCACACCAACCATTCTGACTGTCAGGGACCCAGATTCCGGCCACCTTTGCTACAGCCTGTGAATGGAGTAATTCCATGCTTTGTGTGTGCGTGAGACAGAAATCAGAATACTGCCTTTATTCTGAATCTTAGTGATCCCTTGATGATATTTTTTTCTTTAACTTAAGCACCATGTTGTTGAAATATTTAAACTGAAAATAACATGCCGGGACTATCGGTCTCTGTAAGCCCTCTCCTAACAGACACCTGCCAACCACGTGAGCTTTCAAGCATTTGAATCAACTTCAGATGGCCAAAAGGAACAATTTCATTTTTTACTTCCCTGCCTCTGCCTAATAACTTAGAAGCTCAATAGGCCATGCATGCTGAATGCTTGCCGTGGTTTCACCATGGTTCCTGTGCCATAATACTTACAGTGTGCCATTGCCCATCATTGTATTTAGTAGCAGTTTTGATTTTGAACCGTTTTCCTCCAGAACTAAGTGAAAAGACAAAATGTCCTTTTGAAATGTGGAGAGATATATAAGAATTCTCAGACGTTTCCTCCATGAAAATTATTAATCCTCTTGATGATCGAGTCCGTATATCTACAGAAAAATGTAACCTGTAGGGGAAAGTAAGCATATTCATGCATAGGTCTCTTTTGTTAGATGTTGTATTCTTTCTGTTCTCCAGAAAAATGGCACTGAAACTCAATTTGTGAAATGCAGAATAGGGTTTGGGTGGAACCACAGTGTTCTGCATGTTCTGCATTTCTGAATGTGAATGAAGGTTTATATATTCAGGCTTAGCAGTTGGTATCAATGTACTCTGTAGCTGTCTACCACATCTGTCAACCTACACAGCTTGGGAAAATATTAACAAAGGGAAAAAAATCCCGAACCTTTAGAACCATTCTTCTGTTGTATCCAAAAGCGTAAGCAGGAAAAAAAATCCTAGCGTTTAGCTCCCAAAGATTCAATCAGCTTTGAAGATTCAAATATTAGGATTACATTTTTATTACCTGTCTGTAGGCGAAGGTGGAGAAAACGTGTAGGATATAAAACTGTCGGGGGTGTTTCCAAGTAGATACGCTTCACTGTTGGCATATAACCAAGTTGGTAACGTGTGGTTTTGCTGGTCATGCTGCACGTTATAATCTGTCAAATGGTCAACGTATTTTTCATGCTGTAAGATAGAATTGAAACTTTTACAGAAGGTAAAAGAATAATTCAACCTACATGTTTAATTCCCACCTGAGGCAGTCATCACCCTTCTCTAAATGACAGAAGTTGTTGTCATCCTGGAGCAGGCATGCATTTAGCATGGAACTTCAACACATTAAGAACATGCTTCAGATGTGAGATGAAAGTAAAACAGTTACACCTGGTTCTACAAACCATGGCCATACAGACAAATATGCATCAACATGGAGTGAAGATGACAGCAAAAATAGGCATACCTTGAGCATCTTAAACCTGAGTGGATTTTTGAATTCTTTCAGCAGCATTGGTTCAAGGTTCTCATGTTGGTGGCAAACTCCAAGGGATACACCCCGCTTTTCAGTATGATGAATGAGATTTTGAACCTCGGGGAGCTGATGTGTCCTAGAGTGAAGAAAACAGTAAGTGCTGTGACACAGCATGCCTTTTCTCTAGCACAATCAACAACACATTGTAAAACTGTTCTGGACAAAATGGATTTCCCAGTGACCTGATGTTAAAGTACCAATTTTCAGTTTTTGATGGAAAATGTACATTCAACACTGCAAATTCACATTTGTCCTGACTCTGGCCTTTGCCTTTTAGCTTTGGGAAAAAAAAAAAAAAAAAAAAAAAAATGTTTTATACTCATCTTTTCTAAACAGTCTGTTGTGCTCTACTTTAACAAAAAAAATTAATTACCATTGAAAAAAGAGGGAAAAGTAACAGCAGCCTTGATTGAATAAAATTTCTGGATCAGGCTACAAAACTTTTCTGGTTAATGTATGCATAGCCAGTAGCAGATCAAGAAAAAATGGAAACATCACGTCCTGTTAGCTCAATCATTCACCTCCCCTGTAAGACATTCTAATCAGATCTGTCAAGCGGTAAACTCCATCACAACTTAATATGCAATTCTGGGATTATAGTCGAATTAGTCAAATTATAGTCCTAAATTTTGCCTGTAAGGTACCTCTAATACTGAAAAACACAAGTGAAAAAGAGAAACATAAATCAGGCACCTGATTTTTATACACATACTCTCATTTGTTTGTGTAACTGTTTTGCTTCTGCCAGCAAGCTTTGCTCACTTTATTACCAGGCTCCCTGTTTAAGCTATAATGATACAATCTAGCAGATCTTTTTGGATGCCTTATTGGGACACTTCCAATTCACTATGTTGAGCTTATTCTTTGATTAAAAGACTACTAAATGAGTATGATTCAGACTAAAATCCCATTACATCTGAACAACAGATTTAATTGCAACTTGTTACCATATGTAATCCGTCCGGAAAAAAAGAATATTTTGGAGCAGGAAAGTTATGCAGGTTTTACAATTGTAGAAAAAAAAGCAATTTAGCAAAAATTGATTTTAATGTGATTAAAGAAGGAAAACAGGTTAAAATGCATGAAACTAAAATCCTTCTAGGCCAAATACCTTTCTATAAAGATGTTTGAGATGCAGCCTTCAAAATCATCTCCACCAAATATTATAGGCTGCGCTGATATCTGTGATCTTGAAGAGTCAACTAATATTGATGCAGGCTTATCATCAACCAGTAGACTTACTCTGAAACAAGGTGAAGAAAAATGAGCATGAAATCTAAAGAAATACATTTATGAATTTGTATGAAATGTATTATTAAAAAAGAAACATTCGACAGCGGTGTTTTTTCATTAGCTTGTAATTACACTACAGCTTCGTTAGCTTACTCTTAGCATTTTTTTAGGTATGTGCTTATACTGAATTCCACTTCTGTGAAATTAACTCTGCTTTTCAGTGGTAGGTATTGAGTAAGTGTTGCCTCTGGCTCTTCAGTTCTACAGTGAAATCCCGATCCAATTGAAATTCATGAAAAATATGTTATTGACAGATATGGGACAGGATTGCATCCATTGTGTCAAATAGTGCACTTAACACATTAGCAGCACTTAGTACAGATGAGATTAAAAATTATAATTACCTAAAGTTATAGACAAACATTCAAAACTTTCCTCTTTAATTAGCATTTATTTCATTTTATGTGTTGCCCAGAAATCAATAGGATTTAGGAGTTTTCTGGTAAATTGTTCTTTCTGATATCTACATAATAGATCACTATTGAAAAAAACAGACACAAACATTAGCTTCTTCTCTGAATCCTTAACCACTTATGTTAGATAGATTTATAACTTACAGTGACATACATAAAGGCGATGGGAAGGGGAAGAACTCCACACCTCCAGTTTAACAAATAGACAAAACTCACATTGTGTGAGACATGCGTAGTGATATACAGCCGTAACATTACAGGTACTGACATACATTTCCCTTTGACACAAAATCTCCTTTTGCTTTATTATTTCACTATCCTCTGCTAGCACAGGGCATTTTTATCTGTGTACCCAAAGAACAAGTCACACAAATTTTTAATCTTTTGCCAAGCACAACATAAAAGAATCGGCTGAAAGACTGAACTCACCTGTTGGCTCTTCTTATTACTGTCACATAATGCATTAACCCATCTTCATATGTCTTGTTTAGAGAGAGTTCCTTCTCTCCCATCTTTGCAAATACAAAGCCAGGACTCAGAAAAATGGTAAGAGCATCAGGCTAAAAAAGAATTGCACAATATGAGCCTCAATGCAGGTGCCTTTAGTTCTCCCTGTGTTATTGCCATTAATACAGTTCCTTGTGGTCTCTTGTGGAAGAGAAATTTTCTGAGACTAAAACTGCATTTATCTTTCATCTAGAGGGCCCGTTTTTCCTCAGAAGTTTTCCCCAGACAACTGTATTAGGCAACAGTTATCCTACCGGGATGATGGTGGTGTGGTGCATAAGCTACTCTGCAGAATGCTCAAGGTTAAAGATCAGTTTCTCATGAAACTAATTGTTGGTTGAGTGAAGAAATGCCAGGATGAGTTTCTCTGGCCTATGACATGCAAGATGGCATGCTCCAAAGATTATCATAGTAGCTATTTCTTGCCTTACAATACAGGCATCTATGTGAGACTTGCTTGTGATGCCCAGCTGACAAAGTCACAGACAAACATTCAAATCAAGAAATAAGAACAATTACACATTGTAAGTTGAACGTGTTTCATACCCTTAGATTGTAATTTAAGAGTGTTCCAGTCGATGCCATCGTGCGAAAGCCAAAGCCAACTTGGAAATCTTGGGGAAATGGGAAACCCTCCGCGCTCAGGCTCAGCGTGCCCCCCTTGGAGAAAGATGCAGATCTGATGAGCTGAAAGAGATAATAATACTTTCAGTGATTTTCCTTCTATTTTGAAGAAATTACAGTATGGACTGATAACTGCCCTACTCAGCGTAATTGCAACCAACTCCAGTCCACACTAAACACAGGTAAAACTGCACGTACAAAATTTCAGTACAGAACAGACTGACTGAATTGGTTTCACTAGCATTAACTAACTCTGATGTAAGAAGCTCTACAGGGAGATGAGGGGTGGAGTCTCCTTTCTTTCATCTTCATACTAAATTCAGCATCTTTCATTACCATCACATGTAACCAAACCTAATATTTGACCTAACAAAAATGTAACATCCAGGCTTTACAGACAAAACATATTCTATGAACTCTAGCAAACGTTTTAAAATACCACTCTTAGTTACCTTCCAGCCATCTGAACATTTCTTGCTGACACCAACAGTCTCATCAAAACCAGATATACTCCTAAGGTTTTTCACATTCTTCATGCAGCCCCGGAATGGGGGTGTGGTTATATTAAATCTGGTTTAAGGGAATGGAAGGAAAAAGAGTTTGTTAGTCTGATATTTCAAAGCACACACCAGTATAATAGCCCGTAAATGTTGACAATATAATGAATAGGAAAAAAAAAAAAAACACAAGAGCAACCTTTATTGCACAAACATACTTCATGCTGATCAAACCTCTTCTTAAGGGCACACTCAAATGAAGAACCCACCATTAGCCAAAAATCACACATTACAATCGTATCCTATACACTGTCTATTTGCATATCACATAGGATACACAATACAGAGTGTGAAAGAAATTGACTGAGGAAAGAATTTAGATGGAGTTACCATACAAAGACTATTATATTACAGTCTTTTTATAGCTACTCACTGTTTCCGCAGAGAAGATGGAATTCCGCCTAGATAGTACTTGTTGAAACTGAAGACTTTTATGTTGGCGTTAATATTATAGCTGATATGAACCATACTCCTGTTTTGGGTAAGCAACACGTTAATCTGAAATATGTGAATAATGGGAATTACTTTGCTTAATAGAAACAAAAATTGTTAAGCATATTACACTCAGAGCAAGATTTCACAGATTATACTGAGAGAGCAGGACACAAAATTATTTTTCCTCCTCCTGTGTACTAGTGCTTTAAATTCATAGTAAGAGCAGTAGTTCAAAGGTACTTAAAAATTTAGGCACTTAGCCAAAGCCAATGCCTAAGGAAAATGCCTTTCTATTCAAATACGAGGTGAGGTTCTATTTTTCTTAGGAAGATTGTCCTAAAAATACACTTCACCTAACATTCAAACATTGCTTTCTGTTTGCAGATGAAGATTGAGGAGCTGCTGCCTCCTACAAAGCCTAGGTCAGTCAGCTGACTGGAGGTAACTTGACCCAGTACAGCATAAGGACTTTTTCCAGCAATCACTGCTACCTACACTATTTAAACAGAAATGCAGGGAGGGGAAAAGGGAGAAAGAATCAAAGTCAAAGGTTTTAATGACATCTGGATGACTGTTTAGATGTTTAGTAAGAAGCTAGCAGGACGTTTAGTTTCAGCTAATGAGTATCTCTACAAATAATGATCACTAAGTTGTTTAAAATTACTTACTGGTTTATATTTTCCATCGTTTAAAGTTGCATTGCGTTCTATTTGTTTTGGAGGCTCAGAGCCAATTTTGTATCTAAAAACTAGATGGCCATCTTCAATGAGCATACTGATGAACTGATCCTGTGGTAAGAATAAAGACATACAAATTGCCCAACATGTGAATTATTTTAATGAACCTATCTAGTTGTTCCAATTGTTCCATTATGCCAAGAAAAAGATAAAGCAGACTAAAACTTATAAGAATAACTGTAATTAAAAGCTCTTATAAACAGATCTAGTATCAGCTCAAGATATATTCCTCAAATCCGTCAAGGACTTATTCTCATTTCAAGATGTTTACTGATTTTTTAAAGCACTGAGAAATTACAAGACAATGTCACAGTGACTGGAAATATTCTTATAATATTAATAGATAAGCAGCATCACTGCTGTTTTGAGCAGCTTTGACAGGTTTAAGTCACCATGGTGTAAGTCTCCATGTCACTTTCTAAATTCTGCCTTACTCTAGATTTGAGAAAAATGCACTTCCACTTTTGGAGGATTTCAGTCCTTCAAAACTGGTTTGATTCAAATTAGGCTCTCCCTGCACCCCAAACCCCCAAATCCTCTGCATTGACTAATGGAGGAACTACTGAGAATAAATTTCAGTCAGCCTTGACAGAGTGAGTATTCAGCAGCCATTAAACACACAGGTGAATCTACTCATCCACCATATGGACAAAAACAACAGCATTAAGAAATTTCGCTGCAGTTATTACTAAATCTAATACATTTCCAAGTGACTGAAGTCCTTAAAAAATTTCTGGAACCCTTAAACAGGCAGAAACATTCCAAGAATTACCTCATTTGCTGCAAAAAATATTATGCCTTCATCTGAAGTAGTCTGAATTGTCTGCTCATAACGTATTGGCACATATGCATTTGATTCTTTATAGGTGACACTGGCATAACCAGTGCCTTCAAAGTAGTTTTGGTCAGACTCTTCTTTGTATCTGTAATAATTCAATGTCACAGGTGTGAATATATGAGAATAAAAACTACTACCACATAGACTTACTATCATTCACATTTTAAGAAAGCTTAAGTTAAGGTGTTTAGTACAGGGCCACTGACAGTGTCAAATTCTGATCTAAACCAAGTAAAAAATAAACCTTTCACTGGCTTCTATTGGTTTTGTATATGGTCTCCAGAGAGGATAAGTCTGATTTTAAATAATTAGTGGTTGATTTACTGCACTTAATGTAATATTTCTCCTATAGAGGAGCTATATTCATTAGCCCAATAATTATGTCTGGGTATTAATCATAGAATGATTTGGGTAGGAAAGGACCTTAAAGGTCACCTAATTCCAACCCCCCTGCCATGGGCAGGGACACTTCCCACCAGACCAGGTTGCTCAAAGCCCCATCCAGCCTGGCCTTGAACACCTCCAGGGATGGGGCATCCACAGCTTCTCTGGGCAACCTGTGCCAGTGCCTCACCATCCTCAGAGTAAAGGTACTTCCTAATGCCTAATCTAAATCTACCCTACCTTAAATTTAAAGCCATTCCTCCTTGTCTATCACTCGCCTCCCTGACAAAGAGTCCCTCCCCAGCTTTCCTGTAGGCTCTCTTTGAGTACTGGAAGGCCGCTGTCAGGTCTCCCTGGAGCTTTCTCTTCTCCTGACTGAACCACCCCAACTCCCTCAGCCTGTCTTCATAGGAGAGGTGCTCCAGCCCTTTGATCTTCCTTGTTGCCCTTCTCTGGACTTGTTCTAATTGGTTTATGTCTTTCTTGTACTGGGGGCCCCAGAGCTGAATGCAGCACTCCGGGAGGGGTCTCGCAAGAGCAGAGTAGACAGGGGAGAACCACCTTCTACCAGCTGGCCACGTTGCTTTTGATACAGCCAAGGACACGGTTGGCTTTCTGGGCTAAAGCGCACGCTGCTGGCTCATGGTGAGCTTCTTGTCAACCAACACCCCCAAGTCCTTCTCCCTAGAGCTGCTCTCAATCCATTCTCCACCCAGCCTGTATTTGTGCTCGGAATTGCCCCAACCCAGGTGCAAGACCCTGCAAGACTTTGTAACATTCAAATCGTTGGCCAGTGAACTGAGATTGCTACAGGCGTCAATTAGGCCAACACTGACAATTTTCTCTAGAATGTGTATTAATGACCAAGATTTAGAAAAAAATAATAAATCACTGGTTTAGTTACAGTGCTTATTCTTCTTGTTGTGAAGAGACATAAAAATACAACAATAAAATCACAGAACTGTTAATCACTCTGAGTCTACATCATACCTTCTGCAGGGTTGCACTTCAGTGGTATTGAGATTAAACGTCCTCTTGAAGTTGTAAAGGCTGATAATATTTGCATTTAGGTTGTCTAATTCAATGCAGCCTTCATAATGTGGATAGTCCAGACTACGTGGAGGCTGCAAAATAATGTCATTAAAAAACATCCTGTCAACATCAGCTGACAAAATTTTACATTGACGTGTAACAGCTAGGATCTATTCCAAATATTAGTAAAACACAGAATACGATATTCTAATATCAAAGAATTATTGCATCTTTGGATATAATATCTAAGCCACCTAATAACACCCCAGGAGTAATGCACAATTTAATGCAGAATCATATAGGTGGATTGGGAATAGTACTTAGCAGGGCTGGACAGATATCATGGCATCCTTGGTAGATGAAAAAAAACATCATATTCTCTGCTTTGAGTTCTAGCATACTGCAAGCCAGGCAGCTTCTGTAGGAAGAAGCATTTCCTTGCATTCAGTTTATTCCTGCTGGCATGGATAAACTTTTATACAGCCTTTGAAAGACTGCTATTTCCAACTTTTATTTGTAAGGACAACGGAATGATTAATATGGAAATCTCTTTAAAAGAATGAGTGACTCTTTGTACCGTAAAATCTGGTGGGTATCCTCCAACGTAAAAGACAACGCTGCTGGGATCAAGATCTAGGAGAGTGTCTACGCCTTCACTGCTCATAGCGAAAGGACCTTCAGACTCTGGAGAAGTTGATGTTGCTGCTTTGGTGTAATTCAGCTTTACGTACTGGTAGATCCTGAAACCAAAACAGACAGACAAAATATCATATCACACTAATAAAAGATAATCTTAGCAGATCTGGGAAAAGATTGTTGTGTGCTGTGGGTCTCATACCTTTCAAGCTTCACTTGATCCATGATGGCTTCCTCAGTGTTGCTTTCAATCACCAATGGCTGCACAGCTATTTCGGCTTCATAGTCTCCCAGGTTATAGACACAAGTAAGACGACCATTTTTTACAGCCATACCAATATAGTCCTTGGAAGCCTAAGAACAGCAAAGCATAAATAAATGATTAATGTTAATGAAGGTACAATACAGCAGCACTTCCTCAGGGACATCATAATGCCATGAATGAGTCACAAGCCATTCACCTACCTAGTGTTGAGAATTGTTTAAGTTTATCAGTTCTGTTTCTGGGAACAATAAATAGTTTGGAGAAAAAGAGACTAGCAGGTGACCTCATTGCTCACTACAACTTCCCAAGGAGGGGAAATGGACAAAGATGTGCTGATCTCTTTTCACTGGTAACCAAGGATAGGGCATGTGGGAGTCCACAAAGCTGTGCTAGGGAAGGTTCACACCAGACTTCAGGAAAAATTTCTTTACTGTGAGGATGCTTGAACACTAGAAGAGGCTTCCTAGAAAGGTGATTGATGCTCTATGCCTGTTGGTGTTCAAGAGGTATTTGGATAATGCCCTTAATAATATGCTTAGACTTTTGTTTAGCCCTCAAGAAGTGGTCAGGCCGTTAGACTTGGTGACCTTTGTAGGTCTATTCTATTCTATTCTATTCTATTCTATTCTATTCTATTCTATTCTATTCTATTCTATATTGTAGTCATATATGCTGCACTGATTCGGTGACTATAGTTATAAATTAACTGAAGAGTCACTTATGACTTTTTGTGTTTATAACATTAATATTTAAAATAGTTTCCAGCATTGTAACATCTTCCAACTAAAGCCATGAAATCATGACACATCCACCAAAAATTTATACACAACATTTGAGAAGTAGAAAAGATGTTATGAACAACACTCGGTCAATACTCAATTTGTACTGAGGTGACTGGAAGCTGTCAGCAGGTATCCTGACCAGGGGATAAAAGGCTGAAAGCCAGTTTAGTGTAACTACTTTTAAACAGCTTTCTATGTACGCATGGGACCCGCTACAGGTACAGCTGCTGTCAGATAACAAGACTCAAAAATAGGTAGTTAGGAATCTCATGCAGGAAATTTTTTAAATGATGGTGCTTCAGCAAGCATGAGTGCACAAGCAGCTCTGTATTACTCTGCATATTCAGAAAGAAAGAAATTAATGGCAAAGAGGCTGAATCAATCACTTTTTAAACTAATAGAGAAATTCACAGTTACTAATATTATGATAAGAGTCAAAGATCTGAAGCAGGAGTATGGCTGAGTTTGTGCTGTCTGCTGCAGAAATTGACAGTTCTGATAGGACTGTGTGATGATATCCATGACTCAGAAATAAATTCTGAAGGAGCAAAACAGCAAAATAAAAAGGGCAAAGCAGTCAGTCTATACGTCACAAAACACTCATTCCATCACATAATGGCAATTAAAAAAAAAAGAAGGGGGCTATCAGTAGCTATAAACTTCAGTCAAAATAAATCTTTTCCCATCTGCTTCTCAAAGCATGTCGCCAGTTCTAAAAATCAGATTAAACCTCAAAATATACCTACATCTTTATTACCCAGGTACAGGACAAACTTATTTGATGCCCTCTGAGGGATGTCTGATCTTTTCTGAGGCCTTTGGAGGAAGAAAGAAAGTGAAGTATAGGCTTTCAAATCTTCAAGGTTGCTTGGAGGTCGAACCTCTACACCGGAGCTGCCATTGAACCTCATAGGAATAGCAACCTGTTAAGAAAACAAAATTCACCACTTAAAAAGTGTCTGTTGCTACAACTTGTTTCATTGTGTAGTAGATTTCTTAGAAATTAAACACACAACCTGGTCATGTTGCAGCCATCAGTTACAGATGTGGACTCTGATCCTACCAAACAAATAACTAGGAAACAGAATGCATAATGCTGTGTTCTGTATTGTCAGCACTTAGGACTTAACACAGCACTTTTTTATTCCAGACATTAATTAATCAACCTTTACTTCGCCTCCTTCAAGCAACTGTTACCTTCACTACATGTAGTGGGAAGGACGTGCTCTGCAGCTGTAAAGAGCCGGCCTATGAATTATTCAGATGTCTACATATATATCTTGATGCTTCCGTTGGCTGGACATGACGGTTGGAAATTATAATGCACCTTTAATAATAATAAAGTCATACGCTATTCCTGCTATTTACGCCATGGTCACAAATTCTTCTTATTCATTTTAAGGACTGTATGCTAGTTGGGATTACCTCAGGGATGTGCCTCCTGCCACCTGAGACCATATTATCCCCTTGATACTATTGTTACAACTACAGCAGTTGCTTAAATGGAGAAAGAGCATTGTAGTAAGATGTTAGTAGCTGACGGAGACACAAAAGCACAGGGCTGCACAACTTTTTTTTTTTTGGAAGTGCCAGTGTTTCACCGAGCGCAGATCCCTGCCTCTAAGCTGCAGAACTGACTCTGCCCCTGCCGCCAAAGTCACTGCAATGTTACTTGGAAGTATAAAAGCTATTGAACAAATAAGATTTGAAAGGTGACCTGGAAAAAAGCACTATGGGAGAAGGATGGAGCTGGATGCTACTGTATCCACCCATTCTTATGTATGAATTATGTTTCCCATAATCACAGTTACTTTAAGTGCTGGGTGGTGCTGTTGAATTAAATTTACATCTGGTCTTTCATATTTTAACACAATTATTTATAAAGAGAAAGAGGAACAGAAACACTGCTGTGTGTCCAGATCACTACGGTCAAGTATGATTGTTCAGGACAGACCTTATTTGCAGCATCTCTTGCCTGCTGAATCAGTTCTCTTATGCGGTTGACATTCTCAGAGATGTTGCTTATTGGCATTAGCTGTTGGTTGATACTCTCGATCTTGCTGAACAGATCGGGAAGCTGGTTTGTCAATTTTTTAACTGTAATGAAAGAAAAAACATTTTAGAGGGTAGAATGGAGGATAAAAACACGCAGAAATATGAGACGTGACTACACCGTTATCGAAAAAGCAATAGGGTGATACCAGCAGTGACTTGGCAGGTATCGAAGAGCAAGCACCTGCAATAGAAAACAGAACAGTTACCTGAATTGTTTGCCTCTGTCAGTGCTTTACTGAAGCCAGCACTTTGTGTGCTGCCGTAGGTAGTTTTGATTTTTTCCACATCTGTTTTAATTGGGAGCAGTTCACTCAATACATTAGTTGTGACATCCTTGGCACTTTTTACCATGTCCTTTGCACTGGTGATGATGTTGCCGATGTCATCTGAAACACACACAAACACATGTGCAGATTCTTATTGTAACAGGTGAAAGAAGCAAAACAGAAGTGATGAGCAAGTAACTGACCTCTGTTTATCCCACTGAGATCATTCTGAAGAGCAACGAGATCAACTTGTAGCGTATTCCTCTTTCCATCAGCAACACCAAGTCTTTGTGTCATGTCTTCAAGGGTTGGACCAATAGCTGCAAAACAGTGAATATCCTCTATGAATTTTATACAGAAATACCACCAATCTGGTGGATGGGTGGGGTGGCAGCACTGCTCTGCACTGTTACACAGCTCATGTTACCAATGAGGTTTGACTGCACTGTAAAACAAGTGCAACGATAAAGGTTTGTTGGACAGGTGTGCTGCAAAGGTGTATTACACAGCAGAGGCAAGAAATCCACTCTCTCACCTTTTTCCTATTGAAAATAACCATCACAAGATGTCCCATGGTAATGGAACTAACCTCTCCCTACTAAAAATGTGCTAAAAAGCTTTGCTGAGCTGTGAAGATTTGTGGTTCAATGAAAGCTTCGACAATCACTTCCTTTTTTGGTACCTTTTAATTTCCTTTCAGTCTTCTGTGCTTGATTCAACAGTGTACTGCTCTCAGCTTTTAACTTTGCAGCTTTTCCTGATAGGTCTTCTCTCTTCACAGTCTGGTAATAGAAGCATGGCATTGTAAGATTGCTTTAGTATTATTTTAAGATTGTTTTAATACTAGCATTTAAAGACTAAATGGGATAGCCCAATCCAGTTTAAAAAGCAGCTAGGGCAAGATTTCATGCAAAGAGCAACACTTAACCACAATTATTAAGATTAAAGCATAATGCAGTCTTGGCCTTTAGCAAACCTTTGATACATTTTGGGACATTAGGCAGAAATTACTAGCACATAGCTGCTAGATGCTACTCCTCTGCTGAAGAGCTCATGGGCATTACTAGTGGAAAGTAAAAGAGAATAGCTGAAATCACCCCCGGTGATCACTGGGTTTGCCTCAAGCATTTCTCTTTATTTTGCACTGAAATGAACAAGAAGTATTCAGACGAACAGCTTCATCAGACGGGAAGTAACCAGCCTGTGTAGTGCTGAAGGAAGACTAACACATGTACAAGCAGAATAGCAGCTTCCTCATACAAAGGCCACAGACAAATACTGCATGCCAAGACACAGAGCTCTTTGATTTTGGTGCCTCTCTGACAGTAAAAATGTACGTACCTAGCTGTACCAGTATTTAGCTGCTTATGGGTACTTACTGATAAAGCTGAGTCAGCTGCAGTCCCGGCTTTATTGGCTGCTTCTTCTGCTGCTTTGATGGCATTAATAATATTGTCATAGGCAGTAGAAGCTTCCACAGCACAGCCTACCAACTCATCCTTCCTGGCATTGTTCTTAATTCTGTAGGAAACAGGGTGAAAAATGCAGCATTCTGCAAAGACTGTGGACTGTTAGAAGCATTCTGAATAGACCTGAATGCGGTATTTTCTAATTAATGCCTATATAGATTTTTTTTTACTTTGATTTCAAAACAGAGGATGGTCAATATAAAATATTCTCCAGCAGTAGGGATGAGTTCAGGTACCAGGAAAAATACAGCTGTGGACCTCCAAGCAGTCTTTAACTGATTCAGATAGCAAGGATTTCCCAAGGCACAAGGCCAATAATCCACCTCCATCACAGTCCCTCAAATATAGTTCAGTTCAGAGAAACTCTGAGAACTGCAGCTTCCAGATAACCTCTGCCTGTTCCAGTGTTCTCCAGAAGTGGTAGATGGCATACATGATGGAGCAAATACAAGACCACTTCTGCTTTTGCCCAAGAAGTGGTGCAGTAGCTCTGGAATCAGAAATAGACAAAATCTCTCATACCCATTCCCTGTGAGCTATGCAACTATATTAGCTGCTTTCTATTTGTGACAACACTGCCTTCTAAACTGAAAAAGACATACTGGAAATTAATAGAAAATTAATGAAAATGTTTTTTACCAAGAAATTTCCAGCTGCATTAAGTTTTTTGGAATTTAACTTTGACATCAAAAGGCATCACTGAGTATGAATACCGGAAACAACACTAGAAAAATATGTTCTAAATATCTACCTGCTCTCTACATGAGGACTCTCTCTCTTGATAATAAAAAGTTAACAAAATGTTAGTACAGTAATATAGATCTGTATTATGGGTGATCCCAGTGCTGGAGGAAAAAAAAAAAAAAAAAACAACAGGAAAAATACAGGAAGACCTGGTTTGGGGGAAGAAAAAGTGAAGACAACATCTGTACATCATGAAGAACTCGAAAAAGACAAAGTGATTTTTTTTTCTAACTTTGCAAATGGTCATAGAAGTAAGAGGACAGACAGATCTTTGCACCCGTGGACATTATGTACAATAAGTGCTCATTTACAGAAACAGTAACGTACTCTTCCAGTTGTTTTGCCAAGTCTTGCAAAGATTTGGCATGTTCCTCAGCTCTCACCACCAAAGGTTCTTTGCTTGCTGATAAGGAGTGATTTGTCAGCTTTTCATTCATATCCTTCCTTGCTCCATCAAGCTGAGCAGCCAGGGTTTCATATTCCTATGGGTTCAAAAAGAAAAATTTTATCTGTATTCATACATGTTTGATTTTGTCCTTGTAATCGTCGGTGTTATATATACCTCACACCTGAGGAAACCAAGGGGAAAAATAACCCTTTCCAACTCTGGAGTTTGTTGGAAACAATTGTTAGCCATTACACTCTGTTTTTACATAATGGATACAGAAGCACAAATACTGCCACACTAAGTCTGAACAAAGGTGTCTCTAGCCAACTATTCTTTCTAACAGTGGCCAAAGGCAATTGCCTAGAAAGAAATACAAGAGTAGCACAGTCACTTACAGTATTTCTCACAAATACTGTCCCAAGCTTCAGATACCTGCAGCTGAGAGTTCCTCATATATATAACAACCCTCAACAAGGTGCTCTTCCAGAAACTTGTCCAGGCAATCTCCTCTTGGGAGACTTGGGCTGAGATCCTTCCTTTTTTTGAAGCTCATCTAAGCCTCACATCCTAATCAGTGAGCTATGCTACCACTACAGTGACAGCAAAGTATTTTTTTTAATCGTAACCTAAACAGGTTAACTATACCTCTTTGCTTTTTTGCAATAATCCCAGCATACTGTTAGCTTGAGTCAAGGAAGATCGGGCAGAGCTCAAAATATCCAAGACACTGTTCTGTTGTTCATTTGTCTCCTCGATCCGTTTCTGTGGAAAAATAAAAGATGAGTAACATGTAAAAATAAGAAGCAGGAAGAATCATATTTACCTAATCTAAAGTGCAATAGGAATTACCAAAGGTACCATTGCTGTGTTAATCAGGTGCCTGTAGTGTTTAGGATCTAAATGCTATCCTACTGATTAGAACAGGGAGAAAACTCAGCAGTTTGCAGTAGTATAGCGTAGCTCATCAAGACAGCTGCATAGGAGGCACAGTAGTTCAGTTCTTAGTGCTCTGACAAAATGAAAGTAGTACGGGTCAGTTAGATGACCTGTCAGGACAGACCATCTAAGGGTTTCTTCTCGCAAACTTGGAAACTTTAAAAACAGCTCCCAGATGACTACTCTGATCTTTTCTGTTCTCCCAAAGTCTGAAATAAAATATTTACAATATCCCTTCCTCTGTAGATCTCACTAGAAAGGGGGCTTGAAAAATAAAGCAGAGTTCAGGGACAACAATTGTTTCTTGTCACCCTTTTCATTAGACCTCAAAAGCAGTTCTGTAGACATAATCCCAAACAACTTAACAGTATTGCACACATTATTTCTCAGATCTTAAATGGTTGTTTGAGCAAATTACTTTAAGGAAGTTACTATGGAAAGTATCAGAATCAGGAATTTGATCTAGAATAGGTAACAAAAAGACTAGTGGTAGCTAAAGAAAACACCCACGTGGAGATTCTTCCTGCCTTCTCATGAGTGCTATGTCCTTTTCACTCTGTTCTTGACACATAAAAAGGTCGCAAGTGTGAGTAGACTACATTTATACCTGACCCTACATACATACTTTGAAAGATGGAAAGAGAACTTGGAGAAAGTCTAAGAAAGACTAAGTTATCAGTGCTACTTGGCTTTGCAAGGTCAAAAGCAGCAAGCAAAAGCACTTCTTATCTCTTGAGATTTAACTTTCTTCTCCCGAACCCCAACATTACCTTAATATCTTCCAATAGAACTCCATTTTCACTGTTTAAGTTTTCAGCTTGTTTGGTTTGTGCTGTCGCCTCATTCAGAGCTTCACGAAGGTCAGTGAGTTTGGATTCAAATTCATCCAATGAATCCCTCACAATTTTAATAAGTCCGTGATTTTCTTGGTGGTACTTCTGTAGTTCATTCTTGACACGCTCCAGTACTGCATTATCGGGACCAGAAAGAAAAGTTTTGTTCAAAGAAGGCAGCAACAGAAACAAACCTCCTTCAAAAGGTCCTGACATTTAGGATTAGAAAGCTGTGGTTGTATGAATTACTGAGCATCCTTTGCAGCACTGGATCCAGTGTTACTACAGCAAAGATGCTATTTAGCATCTCACTGGATCAAATCAGCTCACAGATTTATTGCTGCAGACACAGAGCACAGATAAAGATCTACTTGACTATTTCTAAATTAAATAAGGATGAAGATGATCTTCTGCAAATACTGAATTGTTTTATTTTTCAATATGAAACTAACATGATTTCATCACCAATTTCATCTACAATGCAGACATCTACATCTAAGATAGTCATCAAATCTTCCTCTGTAATCACCAGAGAGTTATAGAGTAACATAGTAACATAAAAAGGTGAAATGTATCACACTTTTATGAATGTCCATTTCACTGCCTACATGATAGGATACTGAAGAGTTACTGAAAGGAAGGTATCAAAGTCCAAAGTTAGGGAAAATTAGTATCATTCATATGTTTTTTCACACTTCTCAACTATACCCCTTGTTAAGAAGTTAAACTTGTGACCTTGCTATCCTTGCGGTCATTAATATGACCTACTCCAACAGATTCTTAAAATCTGGTATTAAATTATGAATGTAATTTCTCTAAAATAGCTGCACATATTGTAGCCTATGTATAATATGTATGTATGCATGTAGCCTATGTATAATAAATAGAAGCGCTAAGTATGCACGATTGACTACATCTTTATTTCACTGAGATTCACCTGGCTATTAAAGATGGCTTTGCCCCAGCTCAACTGAATTTCTTTGCAACAGAGTAAAAACGCCTTTAAATCCCCTCCAGAACTACCCCTTTGATTTTGACTAACAGTTGCTACAAATTCCAGTGATACACTGCAAAATCCCACTCTTCATCCCAAACAATCAGGAATGCTACAGATTTAAGATTAATCTTTCTAGAAAGTAAGGAGCTGAGAGAACAAGCTCTTACACAGCTGAGCTTCCTTTCTCTCCTTCACTGCATCTGCTTGCAGTTGGCTAAAGTTGCGCTTTCGCATCTCTGTCATCATTTGTTGAGCTTCAGCCAGTTCTTTGGCAGCATCACCCAAGGGCAAATTGTTACCTTCTGCATTTGTACCAGCTATTTGTTCCAAAAGCACTGAAAAAAAAAAAGGGAATCATCAAATTCAAACAGAGGATGCACTTAAATGTATGCAGAAGATTCAAATGACAAGTCTAGTCTCTTTTCTGAAAAAGCATGCCTGTTCCTGAATTCTTTAATGAAGTAGATCCATTTAGCACTGATTTTATTAAGCTAAAAGATAGCCCATGTCAAATGCCCAAAGTTAGCAGGATGACATTAGGAATGAAATTTGTCCCAAGTGACCAAACTCAAAACAATTATTTTAAGCTTCTAATTTAAAAATCCCTACAATAGCAACTGAGTTTGAAGTCAGGCTGAAGTCAAAATAGTTAATTAAGTGCTCTAAATTTCCCTCTGGTAAAGCTTTTCTGTACCTATTCACTTTAAAGACAAGGTACACTCCTAAGTTAGCGTTATGTATGAGATTCCTAATAGGAAGAATGAATTCCACAGCTATGTCTTAATTTCTGATTTTATGAAGCTGCTTTCTAAAAAAAAAACCTCTCATGCTTAATTCAGAATATTGCAAATAAACTGAACAGATTTATAAAACAAAACGTACTATGGAGCTAGAAACTATTTTTACCTTGTATATTATTGACAACTATTTGTATTCTTGAAACCAAATCCTTTCCTTTCTGGTGAGTTTGGCCAAAATTATTAAAAAGCATCTCAGCTGCTTTATAGTTCACTTCAGCCTAGCAAGGGAAAAAAGTAATTAGATTAAAAATACCTAGATACAGCAAACAAATAATATTTAGTCAAGAGATGTGTACTTTTAAATTAATTTGATAAGTCACCTTTTCCTGGAGAGCACTGATGTCGTGTTTTAGCTTACTGATTTCTTTCTCCAATTCATCTGCCTTTGAACCCTGATTACGAACGACAGAACGGTAATTGTTCAATAAGACCTGAAAGAAAAACAAACAAAAAAATATATCCAATAAATCACCCAGACACAGGAGATAATGAGTAAAGATTCAATGTGCCAGATCTTTGTGAAGGCAAATAAAGGCAGCTTTACTGATAGGAAAGCTGGCCAATTGCTGCCCAAAAGCTGGGCTTTTATTTCTGTGAGCACAGCAACTGCTATTCCAACTGAAGAAAATTCCTTTAGAATAATTTTGGTATTGTTAATTTGAAATTTTTAACCTCAAAGATGAGCTTTTCATGGTGAGCAAGCCTCAGGGAAAAACAAAACAACAACAAAAAAGAACAGACAAACAACAGAGATACTGATTCTCTTTCAGAGCACTACATGGAACCAATACCTTTCTTCCAAAAGGTGCTGTGGATTCAGTATTTCAGTGCTGTCAGGATTCAGTATTTGAAATTAAAAGTTCATGCATGTTTCCTTGCAAGCTGATAAAAAGATTGCATAAATCCCTAGGTTCAGCTCTTATCTGCTTAATCTGAGAGCAACTTTTCTGTTTACTTTACAGTACCTTTAAGTCTTTGATGCGTATTTCCAACCGTCTCATTTGCTCCAATGTGTTGGTATCCGCACGGACATTTTGCAGCTGAGACTTAATCAGCTGAAGTTCGTCACCTATTGTGCTCAAATCCTTCAGCAATGTAATTACACAGCTATCACAAGCTAAAAGGAGAATGAGCAAAGGGAAACAATACATATTATTGATATTAGTGAAGAGAACATTTCACTGAGCACGTTAATAAATGAGATGCAATGGAAACTTTGATGCTTGTCACCTGGTGCTTCCATAAAGAACAAAGACAACAAAACCCACAGTGTTAAAAAAGTGACCAGACAAAGGAGGAGAATGCTCCATCTGCATCTAGCTAGTTGCCCTCCTATCATTTTTGCTAAGTGTTTGGTTGATTCTTTGCTTTTAAGGGATTCATTATGGGACACCACTATTCCTTTTTAAACTCTGTCACTCTTAAATGAGCTACCTGTATATAGCCAAAGCCTGCAGGCAGCAATCTAAGTTTAGTTCTGTTTTGTTACTATATTCAGTTTATGTGGCAAGGGCTTGGTAGCAGACTAGGGCTGCAGGGGCGGCCTCTGTGAGCAGAGTTCAGCAGCTGCCCCATGTCAGATCAGAGCCAGCTCCAAAGGGACCTGCTGCTGGCCAGAGCTGAGCCAGTGAGAGATGTTGGTTGGGCCTCTGGGATTTAAAAAAGGGAAAAAACCGCTGTGCAATAGCAGCTGGGAGAGAGGAATGAGAACCAGCCCTGCGGACCCCAAGGTCAATGCAGGAAGTGCTCCAGGGCCCAGAGCAGCAGTTCCCCTGTGGCCTGTGGAGAGGCCCCTGGTGGAGCAGGCTGTTCCCCTGCAGCCCATGGGTCCCACACGGAGCAGATCTCCACGCTGCAGCCCGTGGAGGAGCCCCCGGTGGAGCAGGTGGATGTGGCCTGGAGGAGGCTGCGGCCCATGGAGAGCCCCCACAGGAACAGGCCCCGGGCCAGAGCTGCAGCCCCTGGAGAGGAGCCCATGCAGGAGCAGTTCAGGAAGGATGGCATTCCATGGGAGGGAACCCCACATTGGAGCAGGCGTAGAGTGATTGGAGTGGTGGAGATGAAGCTTTAGGGACTGACCACAGACCCCCTTCCCTGTTCCCCTGGTAAAAGAGGATGGATGGGGATGGGGGGGAAGGTGTTTTTAGTTTGCTTTTAGTTTCTCACTGTTCTTGTCTGCTAGTCATAACCAATAAATTATATTAATCTCCCTATGCTGAGTCTGTTTTGCCTATGATAATAATTGTTGAGTGATCTCCCGGTTCTTATCTCAACCCTTGAAACATTTCCATTGTATTTCACCCCCTTTTCCTTTGGGGAGGGAGAGTGAGAGAGCAACTGTGGTGGAGTTCAGCTGCCCAACAGGGTAAAAACATCACAGCTACTTACAGTCACAATCTTCATTGGGATCCACATCTTTTGGTTCATTGTTAAAACATTCTGAAATCAGAAGACAATTATCAGTAACCAAAGATTTCTTACGGAAATACTACTACTGCCTTTTTACCTTCACTGTTCTTGGCTGGCAGCATTAAAACATTGTGCAGTCCTTTCATAAATCCATGTCCCCTGTGAATGAGCTAGAACATCTGGGAGGCTTGAGTGTGCTAAAAAACCTAGCTCTCACCTATACCTTGATGAGATGAATTCTTTTTTCATGCCTCAAAAGAAATTGACTGTAACCCCAAATATACGCTACTTGTGTAGCAGCAGGAGGCTCTCATACATCCAAGTGTGATGAGTGTATTCCTAGAATTTGCCTAGAATAACAACACTGTGACTGGAGGCAAGACTATGTTGCCTTCTAGTTACACCATTTTACCCAGGACATAGGTTTAAAACACCTACCTGCTTTAACATCCACATTCAAACCACAGATTCTAATTCACACAAGGATGTCTTACCCACTAGGTACTGAGAGACATTTATGACCTTCCGTTACCCCTGTTCCAGCTTGTTTGATTAAGGGATTAATCAGGCTTTAGAGAAACCCTTATTGTATGCATGGAAGGAGGCACTGTGTATCATCTAAGGCACCGTGCCTGGGCCATAGTTACAGGTGGTGTACAACAAACATTGCCCTCAGACTTCCCAACAAGCTAGCACAGGCAACTGCCAGTCCAGTGCACTGTTTAATTTGTTTGTTTGTTTGTTTTACAAACCCCATTACAAGAAGCTTGACATTTTCCAGGTGTATGGAGGATTTCAACCCAGGATCCTAATTTCTAGGAGGCGGGATTGGAACTGGCTCCTAAAAATGTCTTTACATAGGACAGGAATCTCCCTGTCTTGGTATCCATATCCCTCTTACAGATCTGGTCCTATTGGCTACTGCAAAACTCCCAGTGTTGCCAGCTCCTGTTGAAGATGAGAAGGGTTGTGGACACCATCTACACTGAATTAAAAGGACGCACTCAGCATAGGCTGCTGCTGCCCAGGGTAAACAACAGCTTGCAACTATGAGAGGCTGCAGTGATAAAATTGGACCTGAAATTTAACAGCAGCATGAAACAGCCTGAACAAAATGCCCAGCTGTGCCATTTCCTTTGGCACTTACACATTAAGTCTTCAGAAAGTTAAACAAGATTGATAGTGAGCACTGATGCCAAAAAGAAGACAAGTCACAAAGAATATATTTGTAAGAGAACGAAGGAAATTATTCTGAATGCAAATACACGTGCGGTTCTGCTGTTGTATAATTCAAGCTAACACCAGACACATTTCAACTGTTGCCATGAAGTACCAATTAAGTAAAACTATTATTACAGCTTGTGCACAAACATCAGCCAAGAAATGATGAAATGAGAAAATCTGGCCAAGTGCCGAACATCATGCACATAGAAACCTGCTAGAACATGCTGTGCCGATGATCACAGAGGGTTTTATTGCTAATGTGGACAAAGAGAGGGCTGATCAGAATATCTAGTTGAAGACAAACTGAAAACAAACTGGCTTGTTGAATTTTGCCCTACGGATTAGTTTGTCCTAGCAAACTCCTGCTTCAAAAAGAAAAGGGCGATAAAACATCAAACACTGCTTGGATCTGTTCCACAGTAAGTATAAAAATAATAAAGATGTATTACTTCAATGATGAAATACAAAATGAGAACTGCTTATTGAAAAAATGCACCAGGTGCCAACAGCAGTTCACATCACTTGCTGTTTTTCTAATTTCTGCAACCAAAGAAAGAGAAGGTGATCCTTGCAGTCATTTGAATGCAGTATGTACAGCAGCGCAGAGAAATTAATAGTATGGAAATATTAGGAGTTACTAGTTTGACTCTTCACTAACATGTCAGAAGGAAAAGATGCCTACAGGGAAAGAAAAGTGTAATTTTACTGGGGAATGAAAACAGAAGAATCAAGGTCTTTTTCAAGTGCAGTGGCCTACATGTTTCTGAATAGAAATGAGTATTTCATCTCAAGAGACTCAGGTGAATCAAGGTAAATCCAGTCTAAGCAATGTAGGATCAAACCCTTTACTTCAGAATGGTAATAGATAAAGTGAATGTATAGCTATGGTGTAACATTACTGTAAAAGCTTAGTAATGGTGGAGTACATGTGTGACTGATACTGGGAAAACCCAGGATGTACCACTGCAAACATAGCTAGCTGGGATACCTAAGATGGCAGTGTCTGATGCAGACTCTGAAGATGTTGCTAATCTGTCCCAGATACATTTAAAAAAGACATATTGAGAGTGCTCTGTAAGATCTGTTTCGTAAGTCTATAACACAGAGTTGCAAGATACGACTTAAACACGTCAGAAGAGGAATCATAATGCATCTAAATACATGCCAGTGAAACTGAAAAGCAAAATACAATATTGCTTATGAAGGGAAATATGTGAAAAAAAGGCTTAAAAGGGGCAACTTGATGACTCAGGACAGCCCTTCTTTTGCTCTAGATCTTTCCTTTGGTTCTACTTATGTAAGTACCTTCCTTCTCTGCTTCCCAGAGAGAAAACAACACTCCATGTCCACAGGCTCTTACATACCTCCGGTCAGGCGGTCACAGCTAGACAGCTGTCCATTATTATTACAACTACATTTCTGACAGTAGCCTCCATATTTTTGTGGATTTCCAAAATATCCCGGAGCACAACTAGATAAAGAGATAGAAATATTTGTTTTCATTAAATATTTGAACCCACTTTTGTCAAATATACTTTCACTTGACAAAACAAAACAAAACAAAAACCAAGAGTTCTACTCCTGAAGAAACCATCAGGAACTTTTGATTTCATGTTTTAACTTAGATATAATGGGTGTATTTTTGGTTTACAGTATCCTCTGCACTGTGTTAAAAATATCTTTCACAGTACTGCAGATTTTTTTCTAAAAATAGAAGAACTCCCACAATGCTCATATAAGAATAATTCACTTAATTTGTAAAAATACAATGCACACAAATACATGCATAAACAGAGAATTTTACAGGACTTAACCAAGACAACCACATCATTTTGGTCTGTGATCCCACCAGAACTCACATATTAACTAACATCATACTGCAAGCACACACTGAGTTTTCAAACAGCAGTGGCACTGAACGTTACCACCCTTCTCTGGGTGATATTTCCTCTTGCCATCTGTCAGCAAAACAGTTCTGCAGGAGTGCTCCCTGACTATTTTATAAGTAAAATACATTATCTGGACTGGCTGACTAACGATCATAAAAGTCATCCTGCTGTAAGATCTGTCGGGTTAATAATGTGTAATCTAGAGACCATAAAGAGGAGCTGAGGTATGGCTAAATCTGAAAGAGAAAATCTATCTTTAACCTACAGCTTAGATGTCAAAGGTAACAGTTGTGAAGTACAAGACAATGTGCTACTACTGGAGGTACAGTCTTCAGGACAGGCATCATGACTCATTTGCCTCAAGTTTCCAAATCAGACAACTGCTCTCCATTATGCTTAAATTCCTCCTGGATTTGAACCTCAATGAAATTGTTTCCTCTTCCTGCCTTAAATTACTTTGCTGTACCTCTTTTATTTTGCCAAACTGTTGTAATGTTGTTCCAGCAAAAGAGATGGCTTCAGTATTGTGTTTGTAAACTCCACCTGTGGAGCACATTAGAATGCTTTGGGACGAAGGGTATGGTGTTAAATGTTACATGGTTGCTACTAGAAACTAATTAAGAGCACCAAAGCACCATCGAGTACATTGGAAGGAATGGTAAAATGTTTTCAATTGGAACAGGGGCAAAGTAAGTGGGAGCTGTTATTATCGGAAAGTGAAATATAAGACAACACACAGGGCACTTCTGCAAAGAGGCTAACACTTCTCCTTTTGGTGAAAACTGTGTATTCACTGAATAGGCTGTGGACATTTCTTCAGGGAATGTTGGGTTTATACCTAGCATTATACTGTAACACCACACTGCAGCAGCTGCTCATAGAAAGAGATACTCCTTAAGTGTTTGCATGTTATTAATATCCATGCATTGACATGTTATATAATGTAGACATACCTCCTTTTATGGTGCCCCTCAAAGACTTTGGTCTTCAGTATCAAGTCACTTACCGTTCACAGCGAACTCCAGTATAGCCTTCTTTGCAGAGACACTGAATTTCCTCACCATTTGCCACGCAGCCAGTTGCAAATCTTTGAGCAGAAGTCAAAATATTTTTGTGAATATGTAATCAAATATATTTTACACTCCAGACACTAAACTCAGTTAAATGACTTTCTGACTTAAAAGTTTTATACCACCAATTAAATTGTCAGCTAATTTAATTGCCAATAAACAAGTAATGTGACTAATTCTTTAAATTCTTTCATATTTTTTCCTCTAAATTCTGTCCTTAGACTACAGAATTACTCCCTAGAGTATTATAGTTCACTACCCGAAGGAATGCCTAAAGAAAACCTTAACAGTGATGTTGTAAAATAAAACACCGCCATGAAGCTATTTTAACTTACCAGGCCAAAACCAATAGCCTCTGCTAAACAAAGTTTCTTCCTGTTTGGATAGATTTTTATATATATATTTTTTTAAATGGATGGAAACATTAGAAATTATTTTTATGTACCTAATACCGCTTTTCGTTTTTTGACCTAAGCAGTATAGAGTTGCACACCAATATGGGGAGCTCTAGAGTATATCTGATTAACAGAACACAGATTTTTGTCTGATATTTCTAGAAAACTTGACTAGATTCAAATTTCTCTGTGGAGGAAATCCATTACTTGGCCAGTGTTTGGTAAGGAGAAGGCAGGTGAAGAGCCATGTTTGCTATTTCCATTTTTTAACCTAGGAACAGTTGGATAAAGCAAGCCTGCGTACTAAATACAGATGTCTGCACTAACATTACATATATTTTGACTAGGTTGAAATTGCTTACTCCAGTCAATAATGCCAGGTGGGGTGCACTTCCTACATAATAAATGGTATTTACCACCCTAATGTGCAGCTATGAAACTACCGCAGTTATCATGGTCTGTTTAGATATTTCAGCACTCTTCAAGCAAAGGATGAGTAAAAATACGTTCAGTCAGCCTCAGGCAAGCACCTGCAGAAGTCAATGCTGTCAAAAACAGATGTATCGGAGAGTTCTCTGATAAATGAAAAACCTGTCTATTGTCTGCTGGTGTAAATCTCTTACTTAAGGCTACCTGGCATTTGCTAATGCACCTGGCAAATTCTATGTGGTGCCTATAGCAATTTATTGCTTAGGATTTAAAAAAAAATCTTGCTTTTGTTTAACACATTTCACATTTCAGAACCTACTAGTGATGACAACCTATGCGGCTCAACATACTATGTATTTTAAACACAATTTGCTGCCAAATTTTAATAGTCTGGCAACCTTACTGAGGGCTTACAAAAAGATGGAATGACTTTTGCTTGGGCAGATAATGACAGGACAAAGAGGAATGGTTTTAAACTAAAAAAGGGTAGAATTAGATTAGGCATTAGGAAGAAATTATTCACTCCGAGGGTGATGAGGCACTGGAACAGGTTGCCCAGAGAAGCTGTGGATGCCCCATCCCTGGAGGTGTTCAAGGCCAATTTGGATGAGTCCCTTGGCAACCTGGTCTGGTGGGAGTTGGAACCAGGTGATCTTTAAGGTCCACTCCAACCTAAGCTGTTCTATGATTCTATTGGATCCAAGGAGATTTATGTTTTCTAGCTCAGTATGTTTACACTTCAGAGCTTCTATCCCAACAGTCACTTTAGTCTTTCAGAAATTTAGACAAGTGCCTATGAGCTTTAATTTTCTTATTTTATTTTTTTATCTTACTAAATTTTCTGAATTCATAGAGAAGGCTTCTTTCATCATTGTCACTTACCTCCTAGCTATATGGTATTAAATGTGAGATTAAAGATAACTTACATTTTGCATTTCATTAAATAAGAGAATGCTTCTGGATATGCTCAGTAAGGGAAAAGACTTCCATTCTATAGTATTCACTATGGAGATGTTACTGGAGGTTTGGTAAATAGTTACATCACAAGTGCCTGGGGATCCCCCAGGTGATCAGAGCACGCCTTTGTGTTTCAGCAACTGAGTCAGAATTAGAATATTCAGCTTATTAAAAAAGGCAATGTTCAGTTTTGTTTTGTTTGCTCTCCCTTCCCCTCCATTTGGCTTCTCATGACATTTTACGTTACCTGTTTGTATAGGGGCAAGGACATATCCGACAGGAACCCTGAGTGGCATCTCCAAAATAACCATCTTTACAGCGTTCACATTTTTCCCCAGCAGTATTATACTGGCAGTTCTTAAAAAGGAAACAAACAAGACAGTTAACAGTGTTTTCCCACTCAGTAAGGCTTTATTATTATTTAAAAATAATTATAGCAAATTTACACAGAGGATATGTTCTTTCCTTTCCACATAATTAAATTTGGGGGGGGGGGGAGTTTTTTTTGTTTTGTTTTGTTTTGTTTTTCTTCCTTACAAACCAAACTGCTTTTGCTTACACTGTCACGATAGATTGATTATAATCTTTCTCTAATTGTAGGAAGTACATTTTGCTCACCACTGTGGAAAAGCAACAGATAAATAAGCAGTACTAAATACATTTTTAAAGACATTCAATCAGATGCATAGCTTGTTAATGAAAATTGCCTTAATACACTGTAATGATATTTCAGTGGCATCCAAGAAAAAAATCACTGATTAAATGAGACTTTGAATTCTTCATCATAACACTAATTGGAAGTCAGATATCATTTAAAAGCAGGCAATGAATTGAGCCCAAATGCATTCTTTAAAATCCCACAAATTTCTATCAAAACTAATTGTCTTTGTAAGTTCAGACCTGAACTGAATTTCATGCACTTTTCCAAGTGTACATGTAATTCGTATTTACCTGGAACAACTCAATAAATAATGAAAAGCACAGGCTGTAAGAAGAATTGAAGCCAATAAAACTGAGCTACTTTTCTATGACAAAGTTGTTCCTAAAATAAGATTCCCAACATTCTTATTCCTGTGTTGCCTGACTGTCACACACATTTATTCATTATGGGGAGAGGAGAAGCAAGTTGCTTTTGCTTTACCTAGGGAGGTGCTAATTTAAAACAGAAGCTGTTGAAATACATTTTGAGCAGCCATAAAAATACAGTGTAGATAACATCCACGAGGTATTCACGTTCCCTAGTTCTACAGCTGTAGAAAACAATGTGCAGCAGACTAACTCAGTGTCCCACAGAGCGGAGGGTTCCTAATAAAGTAAAAGCCTGAAAAAGAAAGCGTAAAATTGGCTGGAAGCAGTCACTGAGCAGACTGCAATTCCATTGCAGGAGCTCTGACTTAAAGTTCTGGCTGAAGGCCCTACTACTGTGATTTGCAGCACAGGGGCATTTTTCCTATAATGAGCAACAGTTCAGCCTTTCCCATCTCCTGTTATACTACATCCTCCTCCACATTTCTTTACATCCAGATTCTCTCAACCGCATCAACTGCCCTTCCACCAGCCTCTTCGCATAGTAACTCATAATTTGTTTTGGTTTTGGTTCAAGAATTAATTACGTGGCTCACTTGTGAAAGGTTCTGGGAAAGAACGGGAAAAGCTACAGCTCACATACGAGCCATGTAACTAGGGGAAGCTAAAGACATACAAAGGGCTGGAGCACCTCTCCTATCAAGACAGAGGGTTCAGCCTGGAGAAGAGGAGGTTCCAGGAGACCTTAGAGCGGTCTTCCAGTACCTAAAGGGGGCCTACAGAAAAGCTGGGGAGGGACTCTTTGTCAGGGAGTGTAGTGACAGGACAAGGGGAATATCTTTGAACTAAAAAAGGGTAGATTTAGATTAGATATTAAGATGAAAATATTTATTCTGAGGGTGGCGAGGCACTGGCGCAGGTTGCCCAGAGAAGCTGTGGATGCCCCATCCCTGGAGGTGCTCAAGGCCAGGCTGGATGGGGCTTTGGGCAACCTGGTCTGGTGGGAGGTGTCCCTGCCCATGGCAGAGGGGTTGGAATTAGATGATCTTTAAGGTTCCTTCCAACCCAAACCATTCTGTGATTCTATGAAGACACCATCCATTTAAAAATGCCTATAGGAATTGAGGAAATTTCATATATAACTGAAAAAAAGTTTAAGGTATTTCACAGGTAAGCCACTCTGAATGTGCCATGGTGCTCCTCTAGATACATAGCAAATAAAGAACAGAGAACATAACCCAGTACTGCCAAAGCACAGTGGAATGAAGCCAGAGCAGCAACTCTCTCATGGCTCTTCCTTCAAGTTTCATAGGGCCCTGCACGGGACAGGAGAACAGAGACACCTCTGGAGTCACTGCACCTCCCAGCTTTCAAGTATTGCAAACTTTGGAAGGAAAACTCTTAGCTGATTCCCAGGCGCACATGTGGGTGCCACAGTACAGTGCGCCAGGGGCTCAACAGAACTACATGGGAGCATGTGACATGAACTAGTATCTCATGGGAAGAAGAAGCCTCAGCACCATGCTGCAGCTCAAGGTACGTGCCTTCCAGGGGCATGGGACCACTGGAACACAAAGCCTAATTTGTGGCAGGAGGTCAGCTTTTCCCTACAGATGAGAACCAGCTCTTCTGTCTTCTCCACCCCCTCCTGCACTCCGTTCTCTTCAGCAGGGCAGTACTGCACCCCTCTTCTTTCACCATCATGCAACAGCTTTGTTACTGCCTGAGCTGAGGAGCACTGTACTGCTGCCAAGAGGAGTCTGCCGGGGCTTAGCCTCACAAAGCCTTCCATGGAGGCCATCACTGGAGAGAAGCTGACATGAGAAGAAGGTACTGCTCCAGGTGAGGAGCAGAAATCAAAAGGCCAGGCTTTACACTTCGGATATGAAACCTGACAAATTTGACGGCTCCATGCTGGAAAGCCTTGCTGCCTTCTCTGCACTACTATAGACCTTTGTTTGATGGCTCCTATACAGAGAGAAACTTGCTCTTTACTAGATGGAAGCTCATTATGGAAATACAGGCCCTCCAGGCTTTCATTTTTCACTGCATTATCCTGAATGGCTTTGCTTGCCTTAAATTTTGTCCCAGGGCCAAGAGTCAATTTAGCTCTATCTATCTGAGAGTTAACACAGCTGTGAGAAGGAGGGGATAAAGAGAAACCTAAACCATCTATTTCATGAGGCAAATGTGAAATTTGCGCTTTTCTAGCTTTATAATTTTCATCTGAAGTAAAACTTCTTCATCTTTGTAGCTCTATTTCAGCACTTTCCTGTCATGGCCTGCCCTGCCTCACCAAAGCAGCAGACTGTAAGTCATTCCTGAGAATGTGCTGAATTACTTTATTGCTTGCATCGAAGCGCTAGGGTTGGTTGAGACAAAGTCGAGGGGAATTACGTAATGCACAGGAATGCACCGCAGGCAGAATGGATTCAGAATGAACAAGGAAGAAATAGAAGAGAAAACAACCCAGGAAAGATTTTGGCAAGGTTCTCGTTTACACAGCAAGTGAAAAATTTGTGAAAAAATTTGAAGTGGAAATTTATTCCGAGCAAACTGTTTAAAGAAGTGTCATGGACATAAGCTAGAGAAGCAGTCGGCCAAATGTCACGCTCCCTTGCTACTAGGGCTAAGCAGCTCCCATGAGGCTGCTTTAGGTTTAATGTGGTATGTCAGGGAGCAGACTCTGCCCCACTGTATCTTCTGTAACAGCTGACATTTTCAAATTAATCTAACTTTTATCCCCTTTATCTCATTTTATTTACTCTGCTATTTTTTAATCCATCTAGCTGTAAATTTAGATTAGCGGACATTTACTGATGCTAATTAAACAAGAGATTCTGCAAAGGCTAAGCTATGCATGAATGCACGGTTTGTCAGCACTGGCAAACCCTAGCATATAAGTATAAAACTAAAGACTGTATATGTGATGATAAGCACCCACATTTATTATAAGTAACTGCAAACGCTTACATATGTGCAACCTCGGTGACTTTTTGTACTGTGAGTTAACAAAAATTCAAAGGGAAAGAAGAAAACAAAAACAAGGGCACAAATTGTTCCAACCTCCCACAGTTATGTTAAACGTACAAAACATGAAAGTTTATGCAATTCATGCTCCTTAACAGCATAAGATACAGAGAATGAAGCATGAAAGGAATATTTTAGTTGCTAGGAATTTAGCAATGCTGTACAGTCCATACTGCAGTAAGGTATGCGTGTTTTTTTTCTCCCTCATTTTTTTTCAAATACATTTCTTGAATGTTAATATTTACTTACTAAACATTTTCCAGTACCATCCTGGCACCTATTTGAATTTCCGTTGCAGTTGCAGGGCACACAGTGTCCAGCAAATACTCCTTTATTCTCACGATAAAATCCAAGGCCACATTCCTAGACAGTAAACGGAGAGGAAAAAAAAAAGTGAGTGTTGGTGGAAGGTAAATTTTACAGGTTATAAGTTGGGTGTTTTGAAATTGTTTTCCATTTCCAAGGAGTAGTAGAGATGTATATTTCCTGACAAGCTCTTCTACACCCATATTATTGTTTAAGTAGTAAGTATTTTAACTCAGCAAATGTCAATGAAGAATGGAGGTGAAGAAGCTTGAGCCTAAGCATCTGAACCTTGTGCTCTACATTTTGTGGTATGGGGATTTCATCATTTTTACTGTAGCCTCTGAGCAAAACACGTTTCCTGTGGCTATGTACAAAGTTATAGAATATGACTTTTAAACCACACAAAAAGATTTGTTCCATACCACAGTATTCTCAGAGAAGAACATAAGGAAATCTCACATATTAGCTAGTGGTTATATGAAATCTTGATGTTAATTTAACCACTGTGTATTGCTTGGAAATACTTCTAATGAGATATCTTCTACATTAATTCATCATGACTTCCAAAATAAGTCCACCTGGAGCTATAAGAAGCCATGCTTAGACAGAGAGCTAGATGATCTTACGAAACATACACTGGTCTAATTTTTAAGTACAGGCTTGTCCCAAAACTCCAGGAAGCACGAAAAGAATGTTCAGCTATTGAAAGCACACAAGCAGAAACACAGCGTGTCGGATCAAAGTTGGGTTTAAACAGGGGGTTGAACCAGAGGAAGGAACATTATGAATGAAGCAAGAGAGATTCATTTTGTTAGCCTGAACCACCTAGGTATTAACTAATATGTTAAAACCAAATTCTTGCTTGGCACGGGGAGAGAAAGTACAAGGGTAGGGCAAGTACAAGGAATTTCTCTTGGGCATGGAGCCTTTCCATGTAAAGACCAATTCAAACACTCATGCTTACACTCTGCTAAAGACCCTCCTAGGACACCCACCAAAAAAATCCCTCTATTTCCTAAGCTCTGTTTCGCTAGTTATTGAGCTGGCACAGTGCAAGGAAGATGAGAGGTTGTCTGAAAGTGAGGAGAAAGCTGTGCTCCCCATGAAGCAAACACCTCCTAAATACTTGCCTCAGGCAACACAGTTCTGCACTGTACCTTTACCTTGCCTGTAACTCACAGTTAGAGGCTGGCCTGAATGACATTCTGAAAACAAGTGAGAGTTGAACTTCAGAACTGTAAACCTTTTCTCATAGCAATTGCACCACCAAGACCCATGGGACTAATCTGAAGGGCAAAGGGTTTCCAGGACAGTGCCTCAAATCTTATGGCAGGTGGTTGAGGGATAAGTATTCATGCAGGGACAGAAATAATCAGTAAATTTATCAACGACATAACTACCAGAGGGAGGAAAAAAAAAAAAAAAAAAAAAAAAAAAAAAAGCACCAAACGCCTCTTCCAAAGCAGATTCCAAAAGGAATTTTGAGTTATTGCTGTTTAAACAACAGTTGCTAGCAGCATCTTTGCTTTCTTCACATATGGGATAAATAGAAAGAGAAACGTGGGCAGAATACTAATAACATCAACAGCTCTTTTTATATTGACTTCAATGTGAGCAAGGACTTTATTTAGAATAGGCATCCTCACTTGAAATTTTTCAGATATATTTTTAAAAGCGAGAGTATGTTCCTTGAACAACAGGGAGTCGGTATGCCCTCCTTCTAAAGAAACCAGGGCCTGAAACACATAGACGGCATGACTAAGTAAAATACAGGTTCTAATGCATATCAATTGTATTTACCAAAAGCCTCTGTTTTGAAAGCAAAATGAATCACTCATTTCAGACAGATATCAAAATGTATTTGAAAAAAAAATCTATGCAGTTTTTCTTTTTTCTTTCTTTCTTTCTTTCTTTCTTTCTTTCTTTCTTTCTTTCTTTCTTTCTTTCTTTTTTTAACTTATATTCTCTTTAAACTTGCAAACAACACATTTGGAATGTGTGGGCATGTTGTTTTCAAAGCAGCATTCTTGATACTGAAAAATTTATTCCACATAAAGATAAAGTTCTAGAAACTTTCAAGTGCTTAGGAGTTCAGCTGATCGTTTTCAAGCAAACAACAACTTAAAAGAAACTTCTTGCACATATTTTTGTGAGCAAAATACTCTGAGATAAAAGACTTGTGTTATTGCCTTTATATTAAGTGATGTATAAGTTGTTATAAAAATGGTTCATTTAAAAACAGAGAGAAGGAAGGAAGCAAGCAAGGAAGGGAAAATTATAAATTACCTGTCTTAGGTAAAAATCCCTTTGAACTTGTTGCTGTTGACTTCTCTCCTGAAGATGAGGAAACAATAGCCTCTGCTGCATACCTTGTGCTAAACTACTCCCCATAGCTACTAAAGTGACAACTAGCCATCCTACATTTTTTGGCCCCTGTGGTTGGGCCATCATTTTACTTGAGCTCAGCTGTTAACGTACACTATTCTTTCACTATTTACACGTTCCCTTATACTCTCCCTTACTCTCCAGCTTCTGACTCAGATTAATGAGGCTATGTGCTGAGATGGGCCCCACCTTTAAACTTTATACGTGAGTCAAGTTGTACAGCACACATTACAGTTCCTGGAGTTAACAAGTAACTCCGCAGTTCCTGTAGCTCAATATATACCTAACTTAGGGTGTGGCCGGCATCACCTTCTCCCCACCTAACGCAGTCAGACAGAGCTAGATGATTAGCACAGTAAATCACTGCCTGAGTAATACTGCATATACACACAGGGCTCACAAACTACCCAGGTTACTGTCTTGATCACTTCCTTTGGCTATGTATTTTCATCAGTTTATGTAAAAAAATAACCCACCTTAGTTTAATAAAGGCAGTATGTTGAAAGCAATGGGATGGCAGTATGAACTTCAGTCTGTTCTCATCAATTCAAACATGGCTGAGAACACTATATGTGTGAAAAGTAAGTTTCTAGAAATATTTCCAAAATGACTTTTGATACATGGTAACTGTCCACTCTGAGCAGTGAATGCACATGGGAGACCTAAACCAACTGTGAATGTTTTGTTCACTGTCTCTGCAGCTACTGTGGTCTAGGTATTATTCTTGCATTCTCTTTTCAAAAATGTTTGCAAGCTTAGCACAGCAATTGCTGCTTTTTCCTTCAACCATTTTCTCGGAGAAAAATTCTTCATATTTTGTGCACTTTGTACACTGTTTACCTCTCCATTACTTTGTACACTGCTTACCTCTCTATGACTTTATTCTGCTGCTTTGGGTACTTAATCATTGGAACACTTGAGCTCGAAGCTAAGCAAAGCATCAGCCAAAAGAATTAGAGCTACATCGGGGTGGGATACACAACTAAGTCTAGGATTTCACCGTGCTTCAGGTAACCAGTATTATTTTGCAATGTTTACATTATCTTTCATAAAAATATCTCCAAATGCTTTAAAAAATATATTAATTTCAGCTATAAAACATTTTCCTATAAAAATAGGAAAAGTGTTAGTCAGTCTATTAGAATAGGAAAGTATTCAGAACTATCTTGGTTCAGGTTACTTCCCTTGGACCTCATTATGGTGCCTTAAACATGCAAACTGACATATATAGTTCCACAAAGGCAATCAAGAGTTGAATAACCTTACTGTGCCTTTTAGACAGTGAAAGTGTTTGCGCCATCAAAAGTGCACACACTTAAAAGAACTGTGTAAGTATCTTAATAACTAGCCTGCTCCTCTAACTAAACCAGTATGTATAGCTGTAGGCAAGACAGAAGGTAATGGTGAAGTACAGAGGCAAACATTTCCTACCTGACATGAGTCACCGGAATACTCTGGAGGGCAGGAGCATGTCTCTACACTGTATGCAATGCTGCCACTTCCTGTGCTGGTGGTTACCTCCAGCCCAACCTCACCAAGGGTTAATCGTTGAGTCTCCGTGAAGTAGAGGCCTCTGATGTGTAAACCATCTAGTCTAGACAGGATTATCATCAGTTCTTCCCTGGATACCTGGTTATTGTTGCTGGCGTGTCTGAAGTTTCCCTGCACGTTAAGGATACAAAATGAGCACAGCCATGCAGTTTCTTAAAAAGAGAATGTACAGAGCACACAGGATGCCAGAAAAAGAGGAAAAAAAAACACTCTAGGACCCCTATAGTCCCACGTGGTGTGGGGTGAAACAGATGTCAGCAAAATAAATATAATGAACGTAAACAAAGGAAAAAGGATAGGCAGGAAAAGGAACAAAAAGCAAAAAAGGGATGTATTCTGTACTTTGCAAGGTATGTATAGCTTTGAGGTATCAAAAAGTGAAAAAGCATTTAGGTTCTTCTTCAGCCACCCAAATTTCTTTGAGGGATTACCAACTAAACCACAAAAGAGTGGAGGAAAATGCTTTTATTTTTAATAGTAACTAAAGTACTAGAAATCCAGTCTTAAGAGCTGCCTTCACATGCTTACATACTACTAATAGACATAGAGTAACTCAAAATGGAATTTATCTTATCAAAATGGAATTTAGCATTATCTTTTTTTGCCTATACATGAGACAGAAATAACTTAGTTTGACTTTCTGAGCACACATTTAAGGTAGGAATAATCCATGCTAAATTTAACCACCCTAAATGTTGCAAACCCATTCTAAACTGGGCACCTAGACTCCTTTGAGAGTCAGAGGAAGAAAACAGATAACAATTCATTCCATCCCATCCCTATTAAGTACACATCTGGGGCTGTGATGAATCATATTCCATTGGTGACTGATTCAGTATTACTCCACTGTCTCTGAAGAGAATGCTAAGGACTAGGTTAGAAAACATGCCTAAATTAGAGGTTCTAAAATTAGGTGGCATGAACCAGAACCTAGGTTCAGTGTGACAGTAAAGAGAGAAGAAAATGTGGTCTATATTTATGGTCTATAGTACTGAAATTCATGCTCATTAACATTATCCAGTATTTGGTATTTATTCACATATTGTCTGTGCATATATATATATATATAGATAGATAGATAGATAGATATAGATATAGATATTAAATGTAACACAGGGAAGAAAAGGAAAGGCCATTCCATTTTCATTTCTTACCTCAACTAACTGCACACGGCCATAATATTGACGATCAGGCAGTGGGTTGTTAGGATCCACATAAACAACTTTCATGTGCTGGCCCTGTGTGGGAATGAAGACATAATATTGCCATTTCACTACTTTTTATGGTGAAGTGTCCACATGCAATTCGTTTGATGAAGCACATTAATACTGTTATTTGGGGAATAAAACCTAAGTAAAAGTAACTGTATGCCATTTTGTAAGCACTGTGTTTTACTGTCAGCAGGGCTTTCCCTGCCTTTGCCTATTAATATCATTGCTTTCAAATCAAACACAAAGAGAATTAAACTAATGCTTGCCAGTTTTCATAAGAATTAGTTATCTGAGTAAAAACTTTTTTTGTATTTTCATAGAGTCTCCTTTGCTGCCCTCCTCACCTTCTTTTTAGAAAAGGAGTTGCCTCTTGATTATCTTTAAGATAACTTACCTTGGAAAATTTTGGCTGTCATGAGGAAGGGAACAAAAACAATACTGGACTGAGGAACACTCTTTGACCTTACATTCTAGTGCACAAATGACTTTGGATACCACTGAAGTACCTCATGAGGCATCTTTCTCAGAATCCTAGAACGCTGAATTAATATTTTTGATGGGCTCAAGAAACAAAACCACCCTCTTGGGAATGTAAACAAACAGTAGAAGTTTCTAAGTTTCACCATACATAAAATGCATTTTTACTTCAGTCCCTTAAAGCCTTACGATTATGTTTAAATTTATGCTGAAGAAAATTCTCAAAGAAAATGAGATAAAATGAATATGGAATCAAGGACATATTTTGCATAGTTGAGGCCATACTTGTTGCCAAGTGTTCCAGACATTAATTAATATTTTTCCACAGGTGCATTTTACAGAGAAAATTCTGTTTTATCTTTTCATTTGCTCTGAAGTCAGTTATGCTTAATAATATGTTACTTTGGCACCAGAGAGAGGTGTGTTGATAATTTGAGCAAAATGCAGTAAAATCACAGAAATGTAGCAAGTTGCTATAAAAGTTAAGCACACTTTAGGAGCAAAATTTGCCAGAGTTGTCAGGAACAAAAAAATCATGGTATTGCCTGAAAGAAAAAATAGTATTTCAAAACTTACTGTTAGTTGTATATCAGGTTTCTTATCCAGAAGAACCATGCCTTCACTAGGTAAGCCAAAAGATTTCACTTGGTAACTTAGGAAACCACCATATGAAGAAAGCTGTAACAAAATGCAGACAATCAGATCAGAGATACTCTACTGCACTATTGCTTGATATTAAGATAAGCTTGTATTCAAGTTTAACCCACCGTCAAACACTGTAAATAATACGTTAATTCTTTAGGTTTTGGACCAAATACGTGCTACTTGGAAGAAATTACTTTTTAATCTATTTACTTTGTGTATCCAACATAGTCAGACACATGACTAGTCAGGGATGGGGACAGGTTGCCCAGGGAGGTGGTGGAGTCACCATCCCTGCGGGTGTTCAAGGAAAGGTTGGACCAGTTGCTTAGGGACATGGTTTAGTGGGTGACATTGGTGGGAGGGGGATGGTTGGATCAGGTGATCTTGGAGGTCATTTCCAGCCTTAATGATTCTATGATTACTTTTTGAGTAGTACCTACTACTGTTCTCTGGATGGTTACCTGCACTATTTTTTTTCCATACCTTAAATCATGCCATCTGTGTTGTGGAGAAATCACACATTCACATGAATGCTGTTCTTCCCCAGGCCCTACAGAACAGATTAGGCTCATCAAGAGCAGACATCAGACTGAGAATGATATTGATAGTGTATACCCTATGAATAGCCATGGATTAAAAAAAATAATAATAATAAGACTAAGCATGTTCGAAAGTGGCTCTTATTGCCCAGCATTTTCTAAGCTTACTACAAATAAGAATCTAACCAGGAAATCTTTGTTTCACCTTCTGGAGGACAAGATTTCTACTGGTATCAGCTCTATTGCACAAAGGTGGTAACAGACCATTGTTGCAGGTTGAACTGCGACCCACCATCTTTCGGCTGAACTACAGGTGAACACAGAAGGCCTTAGCCCCAGCCAAATACACCCACAGCTGCACAAAACAAAGATTTAGGCAAGCAAGTTTGAATCATTTGTCAAATAGCTTCCCTGGGTTGTGTATGAGTGATTCAGTTCAAAATATATATAGACAAAATCATGCTCCAGGAACAGCCTAAACAGTTCTTGTTCTCCTGCCAGAAAGTGCTAGGTGAAACAGAAACCTTGAAGAAGCTACTAAGTGCTTCTTGTGGCTTCATCTCTCAGTGCCCATGCAGGACCGTGTGCAGCCTTTGGGGACAGAGAAGATTGCGTTCAAGAAAGTCCTGTTTCTATTACCAACTTCTCATGGAGCAATCTTCAACATTTCAGATTTCCCTTTCTCTCTTGGATTATGAGAGAAAATGATATCATAGTCAAGTCCACTATATAAATTTGAGAAAATTTTATGCCTGAAGTGTATATAGGCAATTTACTGACTTCCCTTTGTAAGTGTGCTCTCCATAAAAAGATTAAGGATAAAATCTTCCAGGCACTTTGCAATGGAATGATCAACGTCAGAAGAAGCACTTATCAGAACTGAAAATACTTCACTGAATCATGATTTTGTCTAATAAAATCTACACCACTAGCTATATGTGAGATCTGACTGACCTGAGGGTCTACAGAGATGAGAAGTTACTTCAGTAAATAAATATTTTTTTTAAAAAAAGAAAAAAGACCCAAAACTTGAGCTGAAACCAAGTGTTTTGCCGCAGACACATGACTTTGTTTTACACCCTTTGCTGTTTGCCTTATAGCTTGTGCTTGTTTTGGCACGGGAAGAACTGCTTTGTCAGGTTTCAGTGTTATGCAGGTAAACATCAGCATTTGCTCTGTTTGTTTCTATGTATTTTAATATATTAGGAACAAAACACAGACATCTCTGTGAAGAGAATTTTGTTCCTTGGATCACAGGACTGTCATTAAAGCTACTAACTTTTGCCAACTGCATTTTCAAAATCATAATTTGGAACATTGGTTATACTTTGCCAACACAATCAAAACAATCCCGTATAAATCTTTTTTTTCAAAAATATAAGAAAATTTGAGTTAGAGCTCATTTCCTGTTTAACACACATTTTAGGACTGTGCTATATGATGTGCTGTTATGGTAATGCTTTTTTTTTCTGAAATTATGAGGGCAATGCAAAAACATTGGTGTTATCAGTTGCCCTCTGTATTTTATACATACAGTATTTATTATCTAACATTAAAAGTGGTCTACTAAACAGAATGTTAAAATACACAAGAAAAGAAAATGGGGGTTATATAAACTGAATTCCTCATTCAGTGTTAGTTTCTGCACTGCTACACATTTTATATTTGATTCCCTTTTAACTTTGTAAACAAAGAGAGAGAGGAAAGGAAATATATTATGCTAAGTATTATGTTGCAGTTGAACTAGTTAAAATGCTGAAGATAATGGAAAATAGCATTTACGCTCATCATCTTGAACAATAAAATGAATGGCTGGTGTATTTATGAGCTTGTAAAACTAGCATCGAGATAGCATTTCTTTAGTCAGTTTTCCTACTGGAGTATAGCTAGTACCTATTAAAATGCACACACAGTGCATGGTAAAAGTAAGGTCAAACAAACCATTTCATTTACTGTGTTGTCATTTTAAATAAATCATGACATGTCTGGTTTGACAGCGTGACATGCAACATAAAAATCAAAGCACTGTTCTTAACAGTTCTGTTTAAGAAGGCTATTGACTGCTTTACATTTTGTTATGGGAACAATAAGAAGTTTTTCTGGTTTAATATTATAGTAGATAAGGTATGATTTATCATGAAATTACTTTGGAAAATTATTGTTAGACATTGCAGCAAGAAACTCTGTAACATAAGCATAAAAAGCCAACCTAACTAAATGTGTCATTCAACTGAAAGATAGATTTCTATACCATAGCTCCTTACCATGCTGTTCACATACAGATCTCCCTGGCACCCAGAAAAAAAGTATTAATTCTGTTTTACTGGTTATAATTTTAACCTTCTACTGAGAAGTCAAATGTTGTGATTCCTGGCATGTCAGGAAAGAGAGATAAGAACCTAGTGAAGGGAGAGGGAAAAGTATCTAACAAAGACAAGGAGACTCTTTATCAACAATGGTGGCAAAAACAAATACATTTTATTAAAACAGTTGAGGTAGGTGTCATTTACCTTCTCTCCCAGGTAAGATGGTGGTGCTTTCCAGTACAAACTATGCACTGAAGTAGGCAATTCTTGAACATCAGCCACTACACTATTACTGACTGGATTGAAAGTGACTGGAACGTCAGTATTTCCATCCATTGCCTCCAAGCGCCAGTTCCTCATGTCCACAAACTAAGGAAATAAAGGAAATAAAAGTTTGTTTCATCCTTTATTAAACTTCACTGACAGTAAGGAATGGGGGGAAATTGTTTAGACCGTAATTCCCTAAACATGACTTCAACCCCTTTAAAGGCTACCCAAAGTCTTTGTCAATGGATGTTGCAAGGATCTTAAAAGAGACCTTAAGAGGGACATACGTGCAAAAGCTGCCTGGGCTGCTAGCATTTGGCTTGTCAGCTATGAATTAAACTCTGTCTTCAGTCACATGAAGACATACTGCTTCTGGAGGTGATTGGGAATTATGTACATAAACCCAAGGGCACAATCTGGAGCTGTATTTTTTACATCTGTTCTTAAAATTAAACCAAAGACACTAACCTGAAAGACAGACCGGATACCTGTTACTGGTAGGTTAGATGGGAGGAAGGGGACATGGCAGGATATTCTGGGGAGGCAGGCAATGTAGCCTAATATTCTGGCTCTTTAATAATGCACATTGTATGTTCTTGGCTCTTGTTTCATTAAAGACCATACATCCTATTATTTATCATTATGCTGGGGAAAAGAAAGTATAATGCATATCTACCTGAACAGCTCTCACAACCACAGGACAAAAAGACAGATATGTTTGCAAGAACAGTCTTTCCCAAAGACAAGTGAACTCCAAATGGAATCTTCCTAAAACCAATGGAAGTTTGCTACTGACTTTACTGAGGCCAGATTTTCATCCTTGCTTCTAAAAAAATACAGTGCCACAATCTGGATTACATCCAGTCTATGTCTAATCCTAAACCTGAACCAAGGTCAACATCCATCATTCTAGGACACTACTTCTCCCTTCTCTTTCTCTTGCATTGTTTCAGACAGTTGTTGCTCTTATTTAAGTCTTCAACCATCTTAACTCATTTCTACCGTTCATTTATGCTACTATCACTTTAAAATCTATCTTGGCTTCTACCTTTTCTCACCCTTGATAGTATATCTTTTGTTGGTTTTTTTTTTTTGTTTTTGTTTTTGTTTTTTTTACAGGGAGGGAAGAGGGACAATTTTTACTTCTCTGTGGAACCTGTCACACACTTCTTAGGTTTCAAAATGTACCTGTGATATAAATGTTAAATGACATGTATGTTTATCAAAGCATGATGAATGAGACCATTGACTTTGATGATGAATCTGTGTCTGAAGATAAAGCAATAGATAGCTAGCTTAATTTCAGTCAGCTAACAATTTGTAAACAAACAGGTGAAAAGGGCCATTTCTGCAGAAGGGCACATTCAAACTATACCTAAGTCTTAATGATGCTGCACCAAAACTGCACCGCTACTTGCAAAATATTTCCCATCCTTCACAACTAATAAAATATTTAGATTTTTGGAAGAGAATAGGCATTTCCATAATGTAGTAACTGTAGCTTTGTGACGGCAAAGAAGAAAACTAATGAAAACACCTTGGTTCTACGACGATTTGTGCTGCGACAGTTGCTGGTTGCCCCAAAACAAAAGCAAGTGGTGCACCCCTTGGGATTAGAAGGGTCCAGATAAAACGATCCTGGTCGGCAAACACTGCATTCTGCACCTTCTACATTTTCCTGTTAAAACACAGTGGAAAGAATTCTCAGAGTTTTCCTATTGGTCTTGTGAGGCCCCCAAAACCTTCTGCATATAAATACATATTTAAATGTATGGAAACATGAATGAAAACATGTGACTGTCTGTGTACACCATATTCTAAATGCAAATAAAATTGACTCCTTTGAGATTATCTTAGTTATGAGCTGTCTTTCCAGTTTATTAAGTGAACCACTGAGTAATACATATTAGTCAGAGACAGCTGGTAACTTCCCTGCCAAAGCCCTCCTGCTGGCTTTTCGAAACCTACAATATAAAAGGTCACTTGTGAAAGTTCACATTTATCGCATTTAATTATGCAGATCAGAACAAAAGAAGATTTCCTGGACATAACGATGTGGTGAAATGTCAACTGACACAACATGGCTAAAAAAAGCCTGGGACCTGGTTAACATCCAAAAACTGAGATGCAGATGCATAAAGCAGATCTGTGCAGGGTACAGACCGCTTCAGGGAATCAATGGACATCTACATTGTAGCATTGTCAGATACTGCAAAGACTAAGATAACCTGTAAAACAGATACTGAACTCATTAAAAGAGGAAAAAAAAAAAAAAAAGTATCTGCTATCATGATAATCTGTGCACATATTGCAAGGTGTGGTGCTTTTCTACAGCTCCATAAAATTCTAAATGATAAAATCACTTTAATCATGCCATTAAATATGAAATGATCCCTGATGTGCAAACGATGCTTATGAATGCAGAAATAATTTGATTTATCTGACCTTGCAGAGGCAAATTCCTGTATGGGGATCACAAATATCTGGTTCTGTTCCATCTCTGTTACAATTACATGGCACGCAGTTTGGGAAACCGTAAGTACCTGGAGCACACTGATCACACCGCCGTCCTTTTATTCCTGGTTTGCATCTTTATCAACAAACACACACATAAGAGAAAATCAATGGGAGAGGCAGGAATGGAGAGAGGGAGGGAGGAAGGGAAGAATGAAACAAAAGGCTGGTAGCTTTTTGAAGCAATTGCATGGCTATGAAACAGCTTTATGATTCCCAAGAAGAAACAGCAGCAGGTTAGTACTGTTCTCAGGTTTGAATGGTGAGAAGTACTGCAATGTTTCATCGCGGTCATAGAAATTATTAGGAAGGGATTTGATTTTGTAAGATAAATGCTCACAGTAGAATTAGACTTTTGCAGCTAATCAGTCCTTGCAGCACAGAACTGCTCTCACTATACACCAAAGAGTGAAACATGGATGTTGTACACAGGTAAGAGCAACTGGAAGAAGATTTACAACTGGAGGATGTGACTGGGCATTTCTCAAGGCACTCACCTGCTAACAAAAAGGTGGGGAAACCCAGGAGTATGAATAATTATGGGGACTTCAACCTGCCACTAGTCTTGTGTTAGTTTACAACTGTTCAGAAAGGATAAAATCCACTCTGCTCACAGTGAGGGCTGAAACCTTTGGAATTATTTAGGTGAAACAGATGGTGCAAAAAACACCATCAAACTATGTGCAAAACTTGAGACAGCAGAAAACATCTTTCCATGGCAGCAGCTCCTTCCTCCTACCTTTGGAACAACTTCTTCAGACTGATAAAACCCATGTAATTGTAGGTCTGACAATCTTTCTTGCTCCTGTCTATACTAGCCTATTCTCACAATCTATCTTTACCAGACCATAAGTTTCAAGAGACTAAGGACCCACTGATAAAGAATGTCGGCCACCACCACCATCCACAGCTTTACATTTTAGTTGTAAACATGATTTCAGAAATGCTCAGAGATTTGGTGGAATCTCCTTTTGCTCTCAGCACCAAATTTAATGTGTACTAATGCTACAAACTTAATGGATATAAACAGTTAACGCGTGCAGACAAGGTGCACTTCATGTAAAATATGACAACAATTACTCAGTTCATCAAACAATGGGCGAGGTTTCTCAGAGTCTGTCTGAATGCATTACCCATACACAGAGATAACTGGAACTAAATGGGAACTTTGAACTTCATGTAATCCACACAAGGAAAAGTTTTAATCAGAATCTAGTAGTTGGCTATATATTTTAGAATCAGTCCAAAAATACTGGCTAAAAGTCAAGTTTTGCTTCAGAACTATTGTACTTAGAAGTTGACATCTCATTTATATTACCAATTGGGCTGTATGGGAAAAATATTACCATTATAATCAGGCAATACAACTTTTCACTGAAACAGGAAATCTTACTATTTTTGCAAACATTGCCCTCAATTTTACACAAGCATAAAGATAGGGCTTAGCATATCTAAAGTAACAGATTTTATTTCACTGATTTATTTATTTATTTGTGCAGATTTGGTTGCCTCATGTAAGAGCAAGATATGGGGAAAATGAAAGCAAAGACCAATCAGATTTAGAGTGCACCAAGACGTGCAGAATATGGTACACTTTAACCCTGAATCTTGACTTCTATCTATGAAAACAATTGCCTGTTTTGTCATTGGTATAAAATAATAATTCAGTTCATACGAAATGGACAGACTTAAGAAATTATTTTAAATTCAGGAAATAGAGTATCCTCTGAAAATGAGTATTCTCTGTCATATTTACAGGACTAATGGCAGAGCAGCAAAGACCATATTCCTCTTTGTTTGGACACTACAAAAACATAGCCAATCTAATCAAAATGAATTAACCTTGGCTTTATGCAACCTATTGGCTCTCGCATATTTGTATTTGCTCTTTGCGGACTCATCTCTCCAAGGAAATAATAGAAATGTTCAATTACACTAATATTGACAGCATCTGAATTTAAGATGATTCCCTACAACTACAGCTGTATGCTATACATATTTTAGAAAATATAAATAGAATAATATATAAAAGAATCAATTTTCAGCTCAGCATGCTAAGACACATAAAAACAATTACATGTCATACAGAGGGCACAATAGGGCACTGTCTGTCACTCCAACTGAACAATAGTTTCCATACACACTGCACCTATCATAAGTTTCTCAAAAAACATTCAAGCTTTACAGTACTTCTAAACGTTACTGGACTTAAACCCACACGTTAGACTGTGGAAGGTGAACTGCAAAGTTTTAACAATTTGGGAGATAACATACACAATTACAAATGATGAACGTGCTAGAAGTCAAAAGTTCTGGTCCAAGGTCCACTGCTACCTAGGCATTGGATAAGCTATATGAGATGAACAGAGATTTGGTGACTTACTGTGAGTGACATGACATGTCACTGGCAAACAACGCACGCTTGGGAATCCCAAAGCCCACCATCTGTTACTGCACAAACCAGTTTTTCAGTAAGCATTGCATGTACTTCTGCTAACAGCTGAGTTCCAACTTTCACCAAGCACTGCTTAAATCCCTGCTCATTATCAAGAAGTTCCCCACATCCTCCAAATACCTGAAAAGAATAGTGAATCAAACCACTCATGCAACATTATTAATGCATGTAATCCAAACTTACTTGCATTGCCCGTTGTTTTTTTCGCAGTCTGGGCTCGCCACATTAATAACTCCTCTTTCTGAACAGTTGCAACTCTCACAGCCAGCGAGAGGGTGATAGCTGAAGTAATGTTTCTCACACACTTCGCATGTTGGTTTCACAGTTCGAGGAGGGCAAATGCATTTACCAGTTATGTCATCACAAAGACGCTGCCCACAGTTGCACGCTAGGTCAAAAAAATATTCTACCAATTAATCATGTCCCAGCTTACAATGATCAACTCTAACTGAATTTGTATATAAAACAAACAGACACAACGTGTATTCTTTTCTCTCTTTCATTAACTTTAAACTCAGGTGGCTTGTTCAACTCCAATTATCAAAATGATTTGAGATTAAGACCGATCAAGGTCAAGGAAACCAATTATGCAACTATAGTTTCAAAAAGTATCTCAAGACCTCGGTTCTTTTCCACAGATTTGTTGCTTAAATTCAGGACAGGAATTATTAACACTTCCCAAACCTGACAAGTATTAATTAATAGCTTTGGTTTCAAGGGCACCACTTTTACAAATAAACATTAATACACGTAGAGTATTACTTCTGCATTACACTAAAAGCTGTGCTATGCTAAATCTAAGACTGTAGTGTGGGTTAGGTGGCAAAGCTTTGGTAGTGGGGGAGGCTTCAGGGGTGGCTTCTGTGAGAAGAATCCAGAAGCTACCTCATGTTAGATAAGGGCCAGTTTCAGCCAGCTCCAAAGAGACCTGCTGCTGGCCAGAGCCCAGACAGTAAGCAATCTCATTGGCACCTCTGTGAGGGCATATTTAAGAAAGGGAAAAAAAAATATGCTGTGCAACAGCAGCTGGGAGAGCCAGCCCTGCAGCACCCAAAGCCAATGCAGCAGGAGGGCAGGAGGTGCTCCAGGCAGGCAGCAGCAGTTCCCCTGCGGCCTGTGGAGAGGCCCCTGGTGGAGCAGGCTGTCCCCCTGCAGCCCATGGGTCCCACACAGAGCAGATCTCCACGCTGCAGCCCGTGGAGGAGCCCCCGGTGGAGCAGGTGGATGTGGCCTGGAGGAGGCTGCGGCCCATGGAGAGACCCCGCAGGAGCAGGCCCTGGGCCAGAGCTGCAGCCCATGGAGAGGAGCCCACGCAGGAGCAGGGTGTCTGGGGGGAGCTGCCACCCGTGGGGGCCCCGTGCTGGAGCAGTTTGCTCCTGATGGATGGACCCTGTGCTACGGAGCCATGTGGGGGCAGTTCTTGAAGGACTGCCACCTGTGGGCTGCCCCTCCCCCCCCCCCCCCCATGTGGAGCAGGGGCAGAGCGTGACTGTGAAGAATCAGCGGAGACAAAATATCTGGGACTGCCCACATCCCCCATTCCCCTGCTCCCCTGTGCCGCTCAGGGGGAGGAGGTGGAAGAGGGTGGATGGGAGGAAGGTGGTTTTAGTTTCTTTTATTTCTCACTGCTCTTGATTTTTAGTAATAGCCAATGAATTTCTCTAACCTCCCTGTGCTGAGTCTGTTTTGCCTGTGACGGTAATCACTGAGCGATCTCCCTGTCCTTATCTCTACCCTTGAGTCCTCTTCATCCTATTTTCTCCCCTTTTCCTTTTGAGGAGGGGGACTGAGAGAGCGGTTGAATCTCAGCTGCCCACCTGAGTAAAACTACCATGCTATGCTAAATCTAAGGCGGCTCAACCAGCCTGTTACAAGGTCAAGCCCTATAAAGAAAAGTGGGGCCGCAGTGCCTGTGCAGTGTAATCTGAGAATTAAATAACTAATGTCAGGTCAGGCACTGAATACATCAGAGCATGTACTTACGCTTGCAGAATGGAAATCCATAGTAGCCAGTTCGGCATCTGCTGCACTGACGACCAATGACATTAGGTCTGCACATACACTGCCCTCCCAGGGGGCTGCAAGTGGGGCTCACGGCACCTTCGCTGTGGCAATTACATGGCACTGCTCCGTTGTTGTAGAAAGCCACTAGTGACCTTGCAGAATCCTTACAGAAGGCTGACGATCTTTCTGGGCTATTTACATTGAAATATAAATCATATTAGTAATGCCACTTGAAAACTGCTGTGAGAATGCTTTGCAGTGGGTCAGTAAATTGGGGTCCTGTCTTTCAAACAATTCTTTGAAACATGGAAGGCATCAGTACACATGCAAGGATATGCATAAGTAATTACATTAGTAGTAAGTGGCTCATGTAGGTAAGGCTTTTTTTCAAAGAAGCGCTCATATTAGTCTTATCAGTTCAGACATGCCAAGCAAAATACGAAATACCAAAGATGGAAATACCAAAGACAGAAAGATGACACATTTTCCTCTTTTGTACTGTGAGCAATAAAGCTCTACCCTTACATTTCATTTACAATAGAAAGTCATGCAAAAATGACTCACAGAAGATTAAAAGGCCAGCATAAGCCATGAAAAGCATTTTAATGTAGCAGAGCGATGGGGATTTTATACATTTCTTCAATATGGAGTGAAAATAATATTAAATCCTAGCTTGCTCGGTTTTTCAGAAAGTGATGCTTACTCAATATAAAAACTGTTGCTTCCACATTGGCTGATAAAATCAAATGACTTGTCCACAGTCTTTTTGTCAAGAATTTTGTAACTGTAGTTGTCTGCTGGAACAACTAAGACATTTTCCTTAAAACAACAAAAAAGCTAGATTGTACATTTCAGAGAAAAACAAAAGAAATAAGCTAAGGCATTTATATATTTAAACATTACTTAATTATGAATTCTGGATTTTCTCAAAAATGCTAACACTTTAAGCATAAGGGTAGGAAAATATACTTCATTATCTATATCCCGGAGCTTACAATACAAGCAGCATACAATAAAAATACTGTACAATATCTTAAAATTTACAGTAAAAACAAAACTAGTGTACAAGATCCTAAAATTTTGAAAATTTGAAAATTGATAATTTAAAATCTCTAAATGGCTGGTGGAGATGAAAAGAATCTTTCCAGGTATGTTTGTGCAATAAACTTACCAAAACCAGCATTCTCCCATCAGGTACCATCACTGTAACAGAGACTTCAGGTTCAGAAATGTCAAGCTCAATTTGGTTTTCTGCAATCACCTGATCCCGACAGCCAGAAGTATGAGGGCAGAATGAAGCATTGATGGAACCTAGAAGAAAAAGCATAATGCCAAATAATGGCCTATGTGCCAAAAAGCTGAGAGGAGAAAGAAGTTAGATCAAATTTGAAAGCCTACCTGACCACACACGTCCTGCATTCACATACACCTGCACGGGGAACGTTGGATGTGCTGGCTGATAGAAATGTACCACAAATACGTATCTCCCCAAGTGGGGCACTCTGCCACTCATGGTAATCTGGTTCTGCAGAAACAAAAACAGCTCTAACAGCATATATAGCAAAACATATATATGTTTTGTGAAATATTCATCATTCCATGAACTGTGCTCTGTATTGCTTAGTTGCAACACAAGAGAGGGGGCTTAGCATTTCTCAGGAAGTTAATATATTCAAAGGATATGGCATTACATCTGCATGCTCCTATCTGTTCACATGCCAAGCATATACAATGCACTTCTGCAGTCTGTTTAGAAAGAAGCTGGCATTTTTATTTCTCTTTCTGTATATTATCATTGTGGCTTACTCAATCTGCAATATTTTGATCATATCATTTAGTTGTGATTTTCTAAAAATGCTTTATCTATTTACCTTTACTAAGAACATAATTTGTGACTTAGGAAACAGTATTTTCAAAATGTGAACTACCTGTGATGATGTCAAGATGACTCCGTTAACTGAGTCAGAAGGTAAAGGGGCCTTCAGTGGATCATGGAGTATATTTCTCTGTCCTTCAGAGATTTTCCCATCTCTGAATGTATCCAAAACCAAAGCCTCTGGTGGAGTTTCATACACTGATGGAATGCATGTTACGCTAAAAACCAGAATTATATTGATTACTCTTGACTTCAGAAAAAAAAATCAACTCCCATAATATTAGAATGTAATACAATTAATAACGCAATAGTAACCACTGTTACTCTTTGGAATTTTATGGAAATGATCAGTAAATGAAAACAAGAGGTATACAGCTACCTCACAGAGGGGAAAATGTACATGACTGCTTTTATGCACTCAAAATTCCCATAACCTGATCAGTTTCAATAAAAAGAGTTTGCTGAGGAAACCAAAGGTGTTAAAAATACAATTAAATAAATGTTAGTGATTCTGTTACTTACATTCACCAGATTCTGTACTGATATTGAAATTTCAGTTCTACAAATATTTATGTAGGTGTATCCCTTACACATGCAAGTTTTCCCATTGAATCCAGTGGGACTACTTAAGTACTTAAAAGTTGAGTATACACTCTAATATTTGTAGAATTGAAGCCAAAATAAATAACAGTGCTCCCTGAAAACATCCTATTTCATCCACTGTTGTTTTTAACTATTTCTTCCTTGGTATATTTAATTCTGAAGAACTTGATTGAGATAAGTAGTTTCCAAGACTGCAGGAGAAAATATTATTTGGGGGTTTCACGCTAAGTATTTATTCACTTCTTGTAAGTACTCAGCAGACAATGATTAATCTCTGCTCAAGACAGGCCCAGAACTGGAATGGCAAATATGTTTCAGGGCCAGGACTGAGATGTATTTGCCAGGCTTGTGTGGGAAACCACGTGCAGCATCCACTTATAATACTATTAAACTAAGCCAAGACTCTGAATCTTTCAACTTGGTGAACACTAAACACTTTGAGGAAAGCAAAAATGCTGCCAGATAACGGTCTTAATAACAGAACATAAATATACAGTAAACTATGCAAGCACAGCAAGTGACTTAATAAATAAAAAAATGCACCAAAACCGAACAAAGTAAAAGGTACATATATCTACATTAACTTGATTTTATATCATGCTTTTCACCCAGCCTTCTCTCCCCGAGAGGACAAGTATCTTCAGTGTTAAAAAAGCTGCTCTCAGTTGTAAGATTCTGAACAGGAGGAGAAATAAAGCTGCAATTCAGTGCTACTCATGCTTGCAAGCCAAGTGCAGTCACATGCTTTTATCCAATTTAATATCCAGATTTTTCCATTTTCTATTTCAGTTCAACCACTGTATTAGAAACTACCAATTGGAAAACTATTAGACCTAGTCGCCAACTCTTTCTGCCTCTGAAGTGTTGCAAATGGCATGTACGTTTACTTTGAGGCTCCCTTCTGTCAGATCAGTTGGGGAAAAAAAACAAAACACCACAACCTAGGACTAGAATCACAAGGACATCCAGGGAAGTGCAACAGGAATTGAAAATGTGGGGCTTCCTAATTCAGAAACTGCAATGATATTTCCTCTCTGGCGCAAAGATCGAAACACATGGAAAGAAGAATTCCAACCGGATGGAATAAGTGCTCTTATTCGTACACAAAGCCTGTCTAGATTAACTCTAACACTTCAGCTTTTAATTATGAGTATTATGATTTTTTGTTTGTTTTTATTTTTACAAATGCTACCTTGTAAAAGTGGTCAACAAACTGCCTTTGAGTCACCGAGCAAAGGTTCATTGAAAAGCATTAAAATTCACTTCAGTCTCTCTCTGAGGGTCTTTTTCAGAAAATACAAAGGATAACAACAAGCAAGTTACCTTCCATCATGGGTACTCCTGTAAACAGCTATGCAATGTACTTTAGGATTCACATATTCCAGAGAAAATTCTTCAGCTGATATAATACAAACCTTGTGCTGAAAAATAAGCACAAGGTACAATTAGCAGTTAATACTGAAAATAAATAATAGGACTAAGCCTGGAAGGGGAATAATGTAACCTTGGAAGGGGAATAATGTAACCTAATGTTAGCACAGAGAGATCTAAGTCTCAACCCATGTACTGTCATGGACTTCACGAGCAGTTTTGGATCCCTTACCTACCTGCACCTGAACGCCTCAGTATTTAAAAGCATTTTTCTATCCTTCCCAGGGGAATGTTGGCTATTGAGAAGTTAAATAAATTAAAACGCAAGTATATGCATGGTAATGGGAATCACAGAAGACCAGTTTGCAGGGTCGGAAGCTAGCCAAGGGTGGACAAGGTTATACAGAACAAGGGTCAGAGGGAAAAGCCCTCATCAGTGGTGTTAAGACTTTCAGACCCTGGGGGAATTCCTAGTCCTTCTGAAATGCGGGCAGTAATATTTGCTCACACAAAGGCCTTAGAAATAAGTTTTGGTGACTGTGAGATTTCTCCCAGTGGATTCAGAATTCAGTTTGAAAAATGTTGAGAGTTCATGTGTTTGTTGTTGTTGTTTTGACATAAGGCAAGACTTGTAGGTAGACACAACCGTTAGTGCCAAAAAAAGATATTACATGTATTTCCAAAATACGTAAGTGCAGGTTACAAAATGTGTGCGTGAACTACTTGAAAAGGAAATAAAGAAGCGCTTGATAATGATAACTAGCACTACATATTAGTATAAATAGCAATTGCATAGGGAGAATGTATTGATGTGCAAAGCAATTCACTTTAGAAGCAGTCGTAAAGGAGCTCAACTTGTGTTTTAGCGTAAGTGCGCAGTATATATAAAGCCTTTATAAGCTAGAAGGCAGAGTGCCAAAAATCCCTTTTCCTTGGCAGCAAGTATTGTGCTTTTCCTCCCTGTAATGAGGATATGTGTAATGTGCTTGTCCTCCTTGTAATGTGGAGCCCACAGGACTCCAGCCTTTTGCAGAAGAACAAGGATAGGCTCTGAAGATTGGAACTGTACTTTCAGAGCACCTAAAAAGTTACTGTGGGATATCATTTGGATTTAGACAGCTCATTTGCATCTGTCTGAGATAAAGTCATCAGAGCCCCTCTTGAAAGCTGACCTCAACAATCGCATTCCCTCTTTATTATTCAGACCAGATTTCTGAGCCCCAGCACTCAGGGTAGTTCCCCTTTGCCTCTCTGTTCTGTACAACAGGGGGCCTTAAACTTCAAAACTGCTGGGACACTGACTCCACAGATAGTGTCCATACAACACAAGTTCTTCTTTTCTTTATTTTCATCTTCTGGTAAGTGCAGCATTTACGTTTAATGTAGGAAAATATTTTTTTGTATCTCAGTCTTGAAGCAAGTCATTTAGAAAAAGGAAACTATAATTTAGATAACAAAATATTATCATGAAACTTCCACATGTGGAGATACAGCCTAATAATATCAGTACCTTTTGGGTATGGATCTTGTTAGCACAGCAACTGCTACAGGGAGCTACCACACAATTTAAATGGTATTTGTTCACACTGAACACTGCCTCAGGAAATGAAGAAGGCATGCATCAGTTGCTAATCCTAACAGTGCCATGGAACTACTCTGTGTTCATAGTTTGGTTTTAACTTTAGATTGAAACCAACTGTGTAACTGGCCTTGTGTTTCTAAAATGGTAAACACTGAAGCAACTTGGAAAAAAAAATCGGTATCTCGAAATATGTATTACTGGTGTGGGCCAAAAGATGGCAGTGAAGGTTTTTTATTCAAAGCATTTAAAAGTTCTGTCTTTTCTAAAATGAATACATTTATTATCTGAAATTTTCTAAGAGACACAGGAAATGCCCGTGTTTTGAAGATATAAAAAGAAAAAAAAAAAAAAAAAAAGGAAAGGCAAAAAATACTGCAATTAAGAAAAAAGATACCAGCATATTTTTCAATTAAAGTTTACATGTAGAGAAGAGAGAGGAACTGAAATAAAGCATTAGAGAGTTGGAAATACCCTTGCCAAGATCAAAGATAAAAAAGATACACAGGAATTTGCCTTTCTTGTTTGACACAGTATTCGCTGACTATACACAAACCAACATCTTCAAGCATCTAATATACACCCTTTCACATATCACCATAGAGCATATGAACATAAGGATAAAAGTGCATCTCTTTACCTATTTGAGGAATAAATATTACAAACGGAAAAGAAAATAGAAACTTACCAGAAGAAAATTAATTGATGATGCCTTAAGATGTATCTTTGTATCTGATAGAAGATCATAGGCTGCAACACGATTTCTGTCATCCACAACAACACTGCGACAAAGGAAACTGAGACAGAAAGCGGGGTTAAAAATTAGCCTCCTGGCATTGCCATGTAATTTGAGCTATTGTGTAGCTCAGCTGAGGCCTAGCTTGCCTCACCCCAGGTACCTAGTCACTCTGTTGGATCATAAGTAACAAGTATGTTTGGCCACCGGTGAATGCAGTATCCTCACGGCAGAGACAAAGGAAGCACCACACGCAAAATGTGGCTTGCCCTTTGTAGGTTGCCTACACAGCGTCCAAACCTCCTGACCTTAGTTTAGTTCTCCAGTTGAGCTACTGCTAGCGGTACACTGAGATGTAGGTTGGTGCCTCTCATCAATTACCTTTGATCGGCTGCGCATCTTTGGTTAAGACAGAAACATACCAAAAGGAAGAATCTTACTAAAGACTTGGGACTCTGCCTTGCTCATGGAGCATGATCCCTACAGGCTTCCAAAAGTAGAAGCATTTCCCTTTTCCTAAAAGAGGAAGTCACGTACAGATTGGATGGGACTTTGAGCAACCTGATGTAGTGGGAGGTGTCCCTGCCCATGACAGGGGAGTTAGAAATAGATGATCTTTAGAGGTCCCTCTGGACCCAGACCAGTCTGTGGTTCTTATTTCTTTTCTTTCTTCTGCTCATCTGCTCAGCTAAGCCAGACAGCATGCTGTGGGTGAGAAGCTGTAATCACCATAAAGCTGCTCTTCTTGTTCTCCTCAGAGTTTGTGACGGTTTCACAAACCTCTCTGTTCAGAGCACAGCTCAGAAATAAGGGCATCTCAGGGCTAAGGACACTTAAGAGAAATAGAGGTCTTACATTTGATTTTCACTAGAAACTGGGCAACTAAGAATGTCTGTAAATCTGGGATACATGCTCTTGCAATGTTTTATAGGGAATAATCAATCTGATAGAGCTGTAAGTAGACCTGGCATGCTTTGAATAATGATTCTATGACAAACTTCATTGTGCAGTTTTGATTGTTTTCTTTTTTAATAGACATGTTATTAGGCTAGAAAAAGAGCAGTGACCTGTCAAAGTCATATAGTTCTTCTCTGTATCACATGCACACTGATGAAAATCCTAATCCCTAAACCTACAATCTGTCAAACACTTGGCTCACAGGAAAAAAAGATGCGTGTCAGTAGGCCCCTAACACTCCCAGGCACACAAATATCTGTGGGATCACAATCCTAATTTGAGTCATGCTCTGAATTGCTCAAGTGTTAACAACAATCTCACTTATGACAGACAAAATCTCTGGAACATCTGCAGTAACCTCAGTAGTCAACAAGGATAAAGAAACATAGGGCTTGAGGCCTACTCAGCATTTCAGAGAAACACATACCGTTGCTTCAGCAAATCTTGTTAGAGGGGTGGAAACACTCTTGTACATTTGGCTGCTACTTTTTTTTTTCTTTTTATAGTCAAAACCCTCAGAAATGCTTTTAACTAAACAATCATAAATAGTGCAAACATCTGCAGCCAACAGAGCTGCTGGATGCTCTGCTACTGGACTCTATAATTAATAGTTTATAAGGATTTACAAGTGTATATAAAAACCTCTTTGTACAGAAAAAGTTCACTAAAGCAGTAGCAATATTTACTGTGCTGACTGCGCAGACTTAGTAATCTGTACAATACCCAAATAATTATGTATTGCTTTTAAATCACCCTAAAATTTCAACAACATAAAAGCAGTAAAATAGATTCCAATATATAAAAAGTATAATTATATTCTAAATGGTTATTTAACTATTTCAGAAATTCTTACCTGTATCTGCAACTGTATATTCTCACTCTCCCTTCTATGACAGGTCCAGGGCTATTTATTTTTACCTCAGCAGTGTATAACTGGTCATCTTCATTGGCATATTCAAAAACTAGAACATAGCGACCGACTTGAGGAACATTTATGGTCATCTGTAAATCGACCTAGGTCAGGCATCATTAAAAAAAAAAAAAAAAAAAAAAAAAAAAAAAAAAAGATTTTTCACTCTCTTTCTTGCAGGAAGCTCCTTTTTCCTGCCCTGCAAGCTAACCGGTCTTCATTAGTCTAGGGCTAACCCTGCACTGTCTCAGCAAAAGACAATCCAGCAGCATGGAAGCAGTGCTTATAAATAATCACTTTGTCCACTAGTAAGTGTCAACCAGATTCAGGAAACAGCTGCCATTATAACGGCTCTAGGAAGATAACAGCAGATCTGCAAGATAAGGCTAGGAAATGAGGCTTATTATTTCTATTCTTGGCAGCATAAACTATTAGTGAGGAAAATTTGATGTTCCTAAAAAACTGTCACCCTCATCTCTAAGCTATCTTAAAAAAACAAATCAAAATTGACTCTTAATTTTCCACGGAATAAATATTTCCACAAACAGAATTCCTACTACTGCAGTGCTTTATACTGATTCCCTACAAAGAATGAGAGCATTATCTCTGGGAAATAGCCATTGCCACTTTCTGAAACATCAGATTTTTCTTTTAGTTTACCTGTGCAAGTTGGTTAAAGTAATATTTTACAGAAAATACTTTGAAGTAGTTGCATGAAAAGTGCTGGTTTTTGTTACAGTGGGCTATATAATTATTTTCAAATGTAAGCTGTTTTTCTCAAGATGTCCTTAGGCTGTGAACTTTTCAACAAGCAAATAATTCTGTCAACAGCCATCCCGACTTCACTGCAATAAGTCATAACAGTAAAGTTTTGCACGTGCATCAGTGATGAAGCACCAGGGCCTGTGACATTTAATTATCATTGTTGCAGTTGGCATTTTTTTTAAAGCAACTGTCAGAACACAGTAACAGAGGACAAAATCACTTTACATTTAATTATCATGTACTTGATAAAATAGCTGTTTTTAAAAAACATGCTTCTAGTATAATTTTTGGTTTCATGAAACATGTTTCTCTTTCAATGGACCCACAGCAGTGTCATATTTGCATCTGCTTGTTCTTTACTAAAGCAGATATTTTACATATTTAAGCAACAACAACAACAAAGATTAATTTGGAGTAACATACATACACCATTACTGCTGACAAACCATTTTCCCATTGCTACTGCAATTAAGCAATGTGCTGAACTAGACAGTATACCTAAAACACAGGGATTTTTATTTTATTAAATACTTTTCTCAGAGTGAAGCATCCACTCTAGTCATAGTTATACATCTGCCAATACTGATCTGTTTACATGGATCTGTATAAAATATAGAACTTAGTACAGAGCCTGTTTTAGGGATGAGTTACAGATCTGCAAATCCTGAGCCACAAATCTGCCACTGTTTTTTTAGTCCAGTAGTTTTGTAGTTAATAGTGCAGATGCGATTGCGATTAGCATGCAGGAATCTCACCTCTCTTCCACTGATATGGGACATCACTGGTTGATCAGGAGTTGGCTGTCGAACAGGTATTCTTCTGTATTCTCCCCCACGTCTGTAATACGCTGCCTCTGAACCAAGGACACAGGAAAATCTGCCCAATGGCAAATGCTGATAGAGCAAGCAGCTAACACAAAACAAAAACACAACACAGAATCATTATTGCTTTCAATTGCAGCAGCATAATAACAACATAATCCAAGGCAATGGTTTATTCCGTAGCATATATACTGACTTCTCTGTTGAAACACGTCCAGGATAGGTGCAAGGCTCCGTAACTTGTATCTGCAAGATGGATGCTTCATAATAATCACTAGGTAACAGCACCATATAATCCTAGGAACAAATATAACAAATGCAAGAACATGCAGAAAATTACAAAAGGAACCTCTCTAGACATTCACAATGTAGCAAAGCACAAAACCGATCACACAAATAATTTTTATGGAGGATATCTGCAATACACATGTAGATTTTTTGTTGCTATATGGGCCAATAACATCCCCACGTGTCATGGTAAATCTGTTTATATCTTGACAGAGATAGTTTGAAGGCAGCTGCCCTGTAAGCAGGGAAACTCTGCAGCCACTATGCCATCATGTGTTGTACAAGATGGTGCTCATAAAGGAGCTTCCCCACCATATCTGTGCCTTGCAGGACTTGTTAAGTCCAGAGCCTCTCAATCTAAGAGCACAGGCCCCTGCTACTTACGCTTTAAAGCTAAGAAACACAGATCTTCTAACCCAAAGTTGTTCTTGCTTTATAAGCCAAATGGTCCAGTCAATAGAGCGGAAAAAAGAATCAGTTTGTATAAGCTTGAGCTGCACAGGCACTTCTTGGTAATACAGAGCTGTCTCTGCACAATTTTCACCCATGTATGCTATTCACCTGCATACAACTCAACTGTGTTTGACTCTGCAAGGGAGATTCATGTATCCCAGGTGGCTTCGTAAAAATATTCCTCATAATCTATTAAGCTGTGCTTCAAGAAGATGGTATATTTTTGCTCTGCCTTTTCAACTTAAAAGAGTGGAGTTTATTTATAAAAACTTTCTTTTATGAATACATACTAGGCTAAGATCATTAACAAATTCCTTTTCAAAGGTATTAAAGAAAAAGGCACAATAGTACTGTCACGTTGAGCAAGAAATATGCTGCAAGCTCTTTAGTAACATTCTACATGGTGTTCCATAAATTTAACAGAGCCCCAGGGTTGATGACTAAAGATATCGGCTACTTGTTAACTGTATATAATACACAAGAATTTCAGTATGGCAACTTTGTGATCATGCATCTTTACGGTTTTCCATAAATGCTCACCTCTTTTTATAGCAACTCACAACAGCTGTCACAGAAAATTCTTCAGAAAGTGGAAGGAGAGTAAAAATAGGAGGATAAAAAAATTTAGAAAGTGACCTGCTAATTATGAAGCCCACCTTATAGTACTTTTCTGAAGAATCTTTGCCAGAAAACTAAGGTCTCGATCATCTGTAGCTGAGCCAAGCTTTAGATATGTTATGTGATATGCAAGAATTACTGATTTCTATGAGCTCTTATGCTCAACCAATTGTGCCGTATATATTAA
>CM021732.1:103875131-104081004 GCA_011075105.1 Heteronetta atricapilla
AATTAATATCAACCAATTAAATAATATTACTTAATTAATATTAATTACTTAATATTAATTAAGTAATATTAATATTAATATTAACATTTGAATGTACAGAGTCTGGACAGACTGAAAGTCTGTAAGCACATGAAAAATTACACCAGATGAAAGTCAGAGAAGGAAAAAAAAAAAAAAAAAGTGAAATTAGAGGCTGAACTGTATATTTTCATAATGATATTCTGCCACTCTACTATTTCCACTAATGTGCAATTTCAATTGTTTCCAAGGTTGTTCCTGACAAACAACTCCAGAGCAATATTATCATGACAGCCTTCAAGCACTTGTTTTCTTCAATTGTTTTCTTACCAAGAGGACTTCCTCTGCCATTATACTGACAATCCACATTCCTGGAACCAATGAGAAAGATTCTGTGGAGCTTTTTCCTGGGATTGTGACAAAAGCTGGCTCCTTGCTGGGTGGGAAGACAAATTCTTTGCTCTGAGCAGCCCCTGCCAGAAAAAAAAAAAAAAAAAGTAAAAAATAAGTAAAAAATAAGGGACTGTGTAAAATTTCTCTACTTGGCTGGTACTCTGGACTTATGATTTAATCCATTAAACTTGGTGTAACAGGAGCTGATCGATGCTCCTCTGACAATATGTATTGTAAGTAAGTTATAGAGCTGTGTAATTATTGTCATCTTGTTTTTTATTACTCTTGAGCAAATTGGTTCAGAAGAACAGACTTTTTCCCTTGTAATGGACAGTTTTGCAATATTCTGAAATGTTCACTTCCCTTCCCTCTTCCATTATTTTCTATTCAATATGTTTCTCCACTGACTCAAGACATATTCAGTTGACACAAGGCCTGTTCTTATGCAACTTTCAGCTGTATATTTTAAATACCAGGGGTTCTCTGTAGCATCTAAAATGTTGTGAATAGCAAAGGTTTCCTCTTGAAAGCCCCTGGACAAAGACAAAAGCTTGTGCTCCAAGCTGATTCCCTGTCTCCCAGGCAATGTAAGACAGTCCCGACTATAAACTGCTGCCCCTCTGCTGAGAGGTAGCTGTCATGTCTTCAGTTCTGTCTTCTCCAAATTATTGAAGGATCTATGACTAAATGCCATTGACTCCCAGCAGTGTGATACTATTAGGCATCGTAAGAGATAATGCTGAACATATCCTTTGAATGGTAGAGACATAACAAGGATATAGAGTACTTATCTTTTACCAGGGACCAAGTCATGTTGTTGAGATCTGTCATCAGAGCTAATTTGGTGGATTGGGTTCATCATTAAATAAATATTGTTCATGGAAAGAAGCCAGAAGTCACCTTTAAACTGAAATATTAAAGGCAACTGAACCAAGATAAATGCTGTTATCCCTTCTTTGAAAGCTTCATAAAACACACAGTTCAAAGCTTTCAAGTACAGAATTGGAAGTCCTGAATTTGGCAAACATTTAAAAAACAAGTGTTGATTATTAGTTAGCAGAAGTTTCATGCAAACATAGCCACATCATTTACAGGAAAATATACTAGGAAAAGCACAAAAGCATTGACACTGTTAAAAGCAATGCATTTTAAGCGACATTACAAATCTGAATCAGTTGCTTCTTGAAAAGGCTTCTCTAATCTAACATTCATCTGATCTGTTGCGCCGTCGAGTTGTACCTACCTGCTTCAGGCCGAGATTGACAAGCAGATATGCGGCCAGGTAACGATTCACCTCCAGGGTTAATATATCTCAGGATAATGCGAAATAAGTAGTGGTTTGATTTTTCCACATTCAAAGTTATCCTCACTTCATTCTGAAAAATTGAAGTTAATAAACAAAAACAGCCATAAAGTGCTGAATAGAGGAACAGTTAGAAGCCATGCAAGCACCATACTAAATGCCTACAAGAAAAATGCACATGCAGACAAGTGTACACTGGAATGGCAATGCTGTGTATGACAGATGAAGACAGGTAAGCCTAGTGAGAAAATTAATTCACTTACAAGTATAGTTAGTGCCAAAATGTTTTCCCTCAGCAATTGAGATCTTCCCTTTAGAGCTTTTTGAACCCAGGGTGACATAGCGGAGGACTAGGTGGAAGAGCTTAGGGGAAGCCACAGTGACAGGTACAACCACCTCTGGCTGGGAAAAATAAAAAGAAAGGGAAAAAGGAGGAAAGGAAAGTATATTATTTGTTACTAGCACCCAGAGAAAGAAAAACCATTTGGCAAAAGACATACTCTGTAACAGAAAAGAAAGGCTCCAGCAGCTTACAAGAGAATATGGAACAAAACCTCCTGTAAAATAGAACACTTGTTGAATAATAACTTACCCTGAAAGACACGGAATCTTAACTAATATGCAAGTTGATATTGCACCTTGAAACACGGACAGTATTTTACTGATATTCTCCCTGCCTGTGCACAGAAACATAAGGTATCAAGGGCCAGAATCACTGATCTTAGTCTGAGGTAACACACAACGCTCCACAGCACGCAGACATCTCAGACTGGCACTGCAACTTCTGCTCCTCTACCAGACTCCTCACTGCCTTAGAGATGTGATACCAAGATTCTTTTGCCCTTGGGCTGAGCTGACATCTCTGAAACCACACAGTTCACATCAGCCCTGGACTGGCAGCAAGCCCACAGGAGAATGAATTCACACAGCTCCCATTTAGTTGCAGAGCAACAAAATCAGCAGAGACTTGCTCAAAGATTGGTTGGTTAGGAAAAAATCGGCTTTGTGCAGCCTCAAGGGTTTGACTTCCTCCTTTCCATCCTAAATCATAAAGCTCCCATCACAAACCAAATCCCACCAGTTCACCCATCACAATCTGCTCACTGTCCCATTCCAAGATGCTTCTGGTACAGTAAGTTCCCTACCACCACAGTCCATTCTGCATCCCAGAAGCACACAAGTTTTCTAAATCGCAAACCTCTCCGAATGGGGCACAAAGCCATATTTTCTCTTACTGCAAAAAGCTAAAATAAATGTTAGAGTGCCAGCTCTCATATGCTACTTAGCATATTATTAAGTTCTGTCATCATCACAGGGACCTCCACTTTCTAAATAGAAATGCAATGCAGAAAGCAAAGACAGGCATACAACAGATGATAGGGATGAGATATCTGCAGAGACTAAATGGCTAAAATCTCGGTGACTGCAGAAGGGCAGTGGACCAGAACAGAAAATACAGACACATGGGGGAAGGTTTTACAACTGTTGTTTTAAATGGAGAAATGTGACTGCTGAAGAGAAAAGACAGGCATTGAGGGAACACCTGAAAAATAGACAGGAACAAAAAAGGAAAGATGAAAGAAATGAAGAAATATTCCTCAGAAAGTTTCACAAAATGGTTTCTAAGCTATTATGGAATATCTAGAGAACACAGGTAAAGAGAGAGAAAGAAGACACTAATGAGTAGTGAGGGAGGAAGAGATGTCAGTCCTCAGTTTCAAGCAAAAAGCAGGAAGTGAGGAGAATTTATTATTTGAGCTCTATCAAAACCTAGGCAGCTCTTTCCAGTGCTTTAAAACCTCAGGCAAACTGTTAGCTTCTCAGTCTATCACGAGAGCCCCATGTTAGCAGCATGGGTGAAGCACAACAGCATAGGGCACCACTCACAGGCTATTTATTTCATCTTTTTTTTTTTTTTTTTAATTGTATTGAAATATTTTCACAAAAAGTTTATTACATTAGCCTTTTGTGTGGTAGATATTGCAAAGCTATTTATCTTCCACAAAAGAAATGTCAGGAGTATTTCAGGGCCCTGCAAGGCACAAAATATCTATGTGAAAATTCTGAAAGTTTCTTGAAATGAAGAATGTGACTATGAAGAATGAAGACTATCTATGCAAGGATCTAACTGTGGAGAGCCTGTATCTGGCAATCACTTACATGAATGAAAAGCTTTATTCAGGTGAGCAAAGTGATGCACACTTACAGCACGATTAGAAACTAAGTCCTTTCACTAACTCTTTCCAAAATGCCAAGTGGATATGAAATGCAAAAAGCATCTGAGTTAGAAAGCAGAAATTTAAGAAAGCACAGTTTCCAGAGTTGCCTTCATTTGTGAATGTGGAGTAATTCTGAAAAGCCAAAAAAAAAAAAAAAAAGGCTCTGAGATTAAAACAAAACAAAACAAAAAAACACAAGAACAACAAAAACAAAGAGGAAAGAGTGAAAAGTGAAGAACAGAAAGACAATCACTATACTTGCACAACAGTAATGTGCTTATGTCTGTCTGTAGTTCACCCATTAATCCTTGGACAGGTTACAGAGGCTGGACACAACTATATCTGTGGACTAAAAAATCTTATCAGCATCAGAGTACTACAAATACCAGAGTATAACTTTGAAGAAGAATGAGCAAATCCCATTTATTGCTCAAATCTACTCTTTTCAAATTCTGATTCACTTGCTCAGCAATTCAGTCTAAAGTCAAACAGGTCCTTTCTCACACAAATTATGCTGACTCTTCCTGCAATGTCCTTGTTCCCTCTGCTGTGTTTTGTTTTATTTGTGGTCTATCATGAGAGTAAAATAAATGCTACTGAAACATTCCTGCTTGCATCTTGTTTTACTGAATCACACACTTTCTTGTTTGCTGTAAAGTAAAATTATAATTTCTGACAAATTGGAGACTTTCTCCTCCTTGCCCAATACAAGTTGAAAGTGTGAAGGCTTCACCACAGCACTATGATGAAACCTGAAAATTTTGATAAGGACTAGTATGGAACTCTATAATCCAAGTGATTTAGCCAAACATTAATCTTCTGCTGCTTCTGCTGTCCTTGTCATGACAACAATTTCTTCATTTAGTGTTATAGACTTCAAAGCTGCTAGTTCTTTCCTTTAAACCAACAGCAAAATGCATTTCTCAAAGTAAAAACAAAAACAAACCTTCCCCCCCCCAAAAAAAAAGACCTCTCAAAGAACGTCTCTGGAGAACACATATTTGCACTAGCAATGACCAACCTTAAATAATGCTAACAGTCACTAATCCAAACAGTGATACAGTGCCAAAGTGTTCAGATTAGTGAGATTCCATCCTGGTTTCTCCATGACCGTGTGCACACTTAACAGTACAACGGGGGCATACATAACATGCATCTATGTTTTCACCCCAAAGCCTCAAGCAAAATACCAGCTTACTTGTATAGAAGACATCTGGGCATATCCTCTCCAACTGAAGTTAGGAAATTCCTGAGAATCATAACCAAACCGAATTCCCCTTCCCTGGACGGTAGTTCCATCTTCAATCTCAAACCTCATGTGGTGCAGATCAGGGAAAAAATAGTTTTGTTCAGGCCTTTCAAGGAGACAAAAGAAAAAAAAAGGGGGGGGGGGGGAGAACAAGCATTCAACAGACTATTCTTTTGATCCAAATTTTCATTTTTTTGCTCTGATTGTGTATCAGTTTGTATATCCTTGCCAGTATAAAATACAAATATAACCATTGGTTGAACCTTTGATATTTATTTGTGAGTAAAGACATTTTAGGCAATGTGCCTAAATCATGTCACTCATCAACTAAAGCAAATTGATTCTGATATGATTTTTTATTTCACAGCTTTGTAAGCTAAAAATGCCTGATGAATTTATGATATTTCCAGGTAGTTCATCATGTGAGTATAACCCCAACATCCAACACTTTTTGACAAGAAGCCTCCACCCACTCACCATTGTAATCTGAAAGAATTAGCAGTATGGTGTACTTGGAAAAGTATGTCTACATCTACATGTATGGTCTACATCTAAACGAATAAGGCAACGGAAGGGATCTACTGATCACTGAGAAATCCTGTTAGTAGCTAATAAATAGCAAATAAGATGGATGGAATGAGAATTATCTTTCCAGAAGCTTTTACAGCTATACCTTACCTTATGTAACTCTTGATATATACAGGTACATTGATATATACACAATGTGATTGCAAAACAGGTATCAATTATTTAAGGAAAGGAGTTTAAAAAATCCCATTACAGTAACAGAAGAAAACTGTCAGGCAAAGTGAGTATAACTAATACCACAATTTACCAGCTTATTTATCAACAAATCCAGAATCTCATGTGAAAAGCTAGCAAGGAACCGATGGGCAGTTTCAAATTATCTACTTTAAAGCACAAGCTCTTTGTTACAGTCTGACTCACTCCTGACAGGTCATCCCCACAATGTGCTCTCTGCACTGGCAGGCACCCGAGGGCTCAGCACACGCAGAACTGATGGATCCTCCGACATCACACTGACAGCCTGCCAGGAAAAGAACAGAAGCCAAATATCCCATCAGAAAAAGTGATAAAGGTTATCAGAAAACACACCTCCCTTCCTCTAATTAAACACTATTATCAACTCATTTCCTTCTTCCGGAGCCCTTTAGACTCCCCTCAGACTCTTTGAAACTCGTTAACACCCACGGATAAGCTGCAATTACTTCTGGCTTTTCACGTTTGTTGTTGTTTTCTTTTCTTTTTTTTTTTTTTTCTCCTGCTTGTAACATAACAAAAGCCTTTTTTTTATTATTATTTATTTTTAAATCACAAGTAAAAAGCCAGGTTTACTAAATGCTGGACCTGTGGTTTTTCAGAACAGCCATTCTGGTACCACAGCATAATAAAATCGTATGTGTTCACATAAGAGCATACATATATTTTTAACCAGTATTGGACAATCTATTGAGTGTCTTGCTACAGGAGACAGGATTTGTGGCATAAAGTAACGGACAGCTCTAATAATGAGGCATAACTTACCACACTAAGGAACAAGTATGCCTAAGTTAAAAATTGCAGAACTGACCTGAAAGGTTGATTGTTCCTAAACATACTTACAGCATGTCAAGTAATCTCACTGAAATCAAGGAGAATTAAAGTAATTTGCGCCTTCCTGAAGCCAGATTGATTTCATTAGATCTTTGGTTTGAAAATTAGGCACAAGAAAGTTTGTTTGATAGACTAGCCATTGTTTTTAAACTTTGCACACACAAAAGAATTGCCATAAGTACATCAGTATTTTAAAAGTAAATGTCTTGCATCATCCTTGGGCAGGTATAAATCCCATTAAAACAGTGAAAGTGCTTTCAATAATTTTAGCGAATCCAAATCTAGAAGGAGGGCAAGGAAGAAAGGGAACCATTGAAGTAGCCCTATACTCCTCAAAACACATGGCAAAGAGATGACTACTTCCACCATATCACAGCTACATCTGACTGTACTTCAAAACACACTGAGTCGCAGTTTATAGCAATACACAAACATAACTGAAAAAAATAAATCATGTTACTAGCTGTTGTAATATTTTAAGTTCTTATTCCAGCAGCAGGCCTTAGAAAACCACTAAACTGAGCAAAGAGCTACCAATCTTACAGCTAATATTTGCAGGAAAAATCAAACCTCCCTGGCCCTGTATCCTGGTAGAAGGAATGACTTTCAGTTATCTGATTTGGAAATCTCTTTAGCTATGATACATACATAGTTTGCTGGATGATTTGCATCTCGGTGTTATGTACTGCATTAAACTTTTCATTGCATTTTAATTTCTGACTTCACTGAAACCCTCTAAGACTGTGAGGTATTAGATTTTGACAGGGATTAGTGAGGTGCACAATGCAGGAATGAAGGCTAGGCACAGAGCTCAAGATTGCCCAGGCTTGCACTGGTTCTGTGCTGGGCAAGCTTCAGCAGCTCCTCTTGCTATCTCACAACGGGCTTTGACAGAGAAACCTCAGACAGGTGGCGGTAAACAAGGCACTGAGGATGGTGAGGCAAAAGCCAATGAACTCAAAGAGGAACAAATTTTATCAAGACAGTGAGCCACAACGTTTCCGGGAGCTACAGTGGTGACATCTGCCCTATTCTTTCTCCCTTTGGAAGGCAAAGAAGGAGATTTCAAATACAGAACACATCCAGTTCAAACCGAGACTTGCACAAGTTACAAGTAATAGTGCAAAAAACACTGTGCATAAATGATTCAACAAACACATCCACATTTTAAAAATATGACCTGTGAAATTCTAAAGACTTTTGTGTTAAGTGCAAATGTGCTGCTAGAAATGTTCTTTACCTTGGCAGCCAAAATAATTCTTGTTTTCAAGAGCATAATAACCAGCTTCACAAGTGTCACAGGAATCTCCACAAACATTGGATTTGCAATAACAATGTCCATTTTCCTGTGAAGAAAATAATATAATCATAAATTTCATCAGTGCCTTCTTCAGAACTTCATTCTTTCAATACTTTTAATTCCCTCCAGTTGTGAAGAGGAAAATCATTCTAATCTGAACAAAAAATATTATCTGGACATAACTTCTGTTATTTATCATCTTTAATGATCAGATGAGAAGATCCCTACTTTCAAAGCAATGAAAAATTTTCAGAACTTTTATACATCCCTAGGATGTCACCTGTCATTTCATGTGCAAAAGCAGCAATCAGTTCCAAGAGTTCTATTTTACCTTGTTACAATAACTTATCTTTACAAAATAAATTGAATTAATGTTTCACTTCACCTGTTGACATTCTCCAACTCCACTTAGCGTTCCACTCACGTCACAATGGCATGCTGCACAGATTGGAAAAAATAATAATAATAATAAAAAAAGATAATCTGCATTTCTTCTTTCCAAGATACTTTGCAGAAATAAATAAATAAATCTTGAATCTGCAATTTGGAGTCACAGAGTAGCAACGTGGATTCTACTCTGGAAGATTCAGAACAGCAAATAGATACTGGTGCAAGGTGAGAAGAAAAAGCAAAGGAGAATGAATGAGGACTTACATGTATGTGCGATTTACTGACGTGCTTTGAAGTATCCTAATTTGCATTTAACAAAACCAGTCTTTTCTGACTGTTCTGACAGAATTGCTTTCTGGTTACTTGAGCACAGCACTAACAAACACTCAAGAAATTATGGTCTAATTTCTAAAAATAACTTTTGCCATTATAGGTAATTTGGTTTTCAAATTATGTTATGTGAAAACATGTTCTTAACAAGTTGTTAAAATCACCGAGCACCACAGCTAACAAAGATGATTTTCAAAACAATTTAGCATATTTCATAACCTGAAGAAATATGTGTTAAAGCTGTACCTGTACATCCTTCAAGGTTTTCTTTGGCCAGGTTCCAGTACAACGGTTTGCATTTACTACACGTAGGACCTTCAACATGCTGAAGACATTGACAATAGCCCTAATGACAGAAAGAAGTTCATCTGTTTCATAAAAAAACTCACAGCTCTTTAATATTATAAAAAAAAATAATATTATAAACAACTCAGGCAGGTTACTGACTTTCACAGAAGCATGGAATCTGAGGCTGATTCAGACTTTTTGAATTTTTCTCTCTTATACTATCAGCACAGGTTGTTCCATTCTTCCATATCTAATTTATCCTAAATATCCCAATGGACATACTTTCCAATTCTTTCATAGCCTTATTATAACTGCTCTAAACCATTAACAGTTTGGCAAAAAGTTTAAAATACAAATTTCCCTAAAAGTAATCATTAATTTTCATATTTTCTCCTACCTTTATCAATCCTTTTTTCTTAGGAGGGCAGAGTAGAAACAACAGTGGAAAAGTGAACTAATTCAGATTAAAAATGTTAATATTAGTAATTTTTTTTTCAATTATGGCAATGCCACACTTTCTTCTGTTTTTTATTTTTACCAACAACTTTTCCGTACTTTTAATCTTGGATAATTTATGTTCAGAATCACCCATATAGTACCATACAGCATTGTGAAGCAGACATGATGTCTAGTTTTTTTTTTTTTTTTATCTCTTCCACCTGCCACATTTATTTTCTGGGTCTTCTTTGCAACCCATTTATATGGAGTGTAACATAACAGTTTCTGATCTGTGATTTTTCATAGTATGTTACTAATATTAAAATACTAAATACTAATGCTAGGATATTACTAATATCAATACTAAAATACAAGTATATACTTTCATATAATAAATACTAGTATATTAATACTAAAATGCTAGATACTAAAACATATTTTTCTGGGAATAATTTGGTACAGAAATGGTCCAACCCAGAACCAGAAGGTCTTCAAAGCATGCATAGGCATATATGCACACCTGCATGTATGTATCAGTATCCTAGCGTACCAAGCACACATAAACAGTATGCATATTCCACATTGTAGTAGGGTGATGGTTGGACCAGATGATCTTGAAGGTCTCTTCTAACCTTAATGATTCTATGATTCTATATAAAAGATTAAAAAAAAAAACACCAACACTCTAGACAGGTAATTGCATTTTTTTTGATCAAAGTATAAAACACTAAGGTCATTTCCACTCTCACTCTGCAAATAAGCTTGTGCAATTCTATCACAGATTTTGATCAGGCTTCAGGCACTTAAGCAACGGAGTGAATGTGTTCATCAAAGGCTCAGACCATACATGAATTATGAATATTGCTAGCTGCAATGACAGAATACTTACAGAATGAGAACCAACACTACCTGAAGGGTCACATTCACTGTTGATTCCTTGAGGAAGTTAAAAAATAAACACATTAAAAGACCTTTTGAAAACAGAGCTATTTAATACAGTAATGCAAAAAACTACAATGTAACCTCTGCAACTTTAAAAGAGTGTCTTAATAGCCACATTGGAGCAACTCAAATACTTCAAACTTTAAGACCAGAAGAAGCCTTTAATACTGATTGTTCAAAGATGTATTTAGCCTAGTTTGGACTAATTGTTTTGGTATACAAAGTAGTCACTTGGAAAAACATAGCACCAACCTACAATTGAGAGATGTTTTCTTAAAGTTTCTGTGGCATTGATGAAAAAAGGTTTTAATCTTACAGTTCAATTCAGAAAATATACAGAAAGATGAACGAAATCCTCTAGTACATAACCCTGGTGTGTCCCTCCCTTCCCACACTTCAGCGCGTTTCTATGAAACTACGCTCAGCAGAATGTCCTGAAGAACCTCACAATAAAATGGGGCTGATGTGAACTGAATGCAGGATTTTCCAGCACAAATGTTACCTTCACAGTAGGGGAAACTGTAGTCTGCAGAAAGGCATCTGTCACACCGTCTCCCTGTAACACCTGTTTGACACTTGCACTGCCCTGCTGTTGGCTCACATGTGCTGTGCTGGGAACCAAGAGGAGAGCACTGACAAGCTGTATAACAAAACAAAACAAAACAACAACAACAAAAAAAAAACACATTGATAATATTAGTAGAGTTCACCTTGTACATACTAAGCAATAACTCAAAACTCTGGTATTGCAGAGGTTTTGGATACTGTCTAGACTGTTCTTCATTTTTCTTTTAAATAAATAACTCAGGGTCCTCACACCTGCTTGGAACCTATGATTTTGAGATTACCTTCTTCCATGTTGACATTGTTTACCGTGTTAACATTAATCCAACTTGTACAGATAACAGATACAGCAGCGATGTGCCAGGGCGAGCTACCAGAATGTGCCTGCCAAGAAGCCTGGCCACTGGGTTCATCTTCAGTGTTACTGTTGCCAGCTTTGGAAGGAACAAACTATCATGCTTATATAGGTAGTTTTTGATGGAAATATATTTTTGGGAGAATATATTTTCTTCTGTACTGTAGTAATAAAATGGCAAGCCCCAGTAACAGGAGGAAAGGCTGTTACTCACGGAAGCAGCTGGGATAGCTGTAAAAACCTGGAGCACACTGGTTGCATTTAAATCCAGCAAAGTTCCCGTGGCACAGACACTGTCCTGTAGGACCACATGTATTGTCCACTGAGCCAACTGAATCACAGTTGCATTCTATTTAGGGGAAAAAAATAAAAATAAAAATCACTAAATATCCTGACAGACACATCTAAAAGAGTAGTTTTTAAAAGAGAATTTGCCCCAAAGACACCTTTAAATGTTAAACAATCATGAGGAATACAGACAAACTATAATTTCACCACCAAATATAAATATATTTGACAGAAAGCATCCACAAAGCTAGGCTAGGTCTAACAGCTGACAAGCCTACTAGAAAAGCAGTTAATGATGCACAACTTCATGATGGACAAATAAAGGATGCACAAGGTAAGAACTGCTGCCCTGTCGTAATTCTACAAGCTGGCAAGCAACGCACTGCAAGAATCGCACATGATACGTGAGGCGCAGTGTCAGACTGTACCAGCTAGCTGCATGCTGGTTCTCTTGGATTTATCACTGGTTTAGGTTAACAGCTCTATCACAGATAGGATGTGCTGCTTTGTTGAAACGATGCTGGAAGTTACACAAACCCATATTTCATAGGTACACGAATGGGAGCCCATCCAGGAATCCCAGCTGCCACAGGTTTTGCAGTTAAGGCTAAGGTTTGCAGTTAATCTCTTATATTATTTGACTAACAGAAATGGCGTACTGACAAATATAAAAGAAACACTGTTCAATTACTCTCTTTCTGTTGTATGTTCTTTTTCCTGGTTCCCCATTTTGGTTCCTCTTCGTGCTGCAGCCAAGGATGTCTGGCTTTGCTCTGTTTACGTCAAAGCTTCATGGAAAGACACAGGACTTGCTAGCAAGTTGTGTAAGAACAATACAAATACTGAAGTTTCCAAAACATCACCAACACTACAGTCCCCTCCCAGCTGAGTATTATATCACATTCTCTCCTCATTTTAATTACATCAATTAGTTTAAAGATTTTATTTTGATACTGCTCCTGTTGAAGAAAGCTTCTATAGAGTACAACAAGGTAAGACCAGAAAGGACAGCTTTAGCTGCAGTAGCCAAGAAGTTATAGAGCTACCTCCCTTCTGAAGGTGACAACTCCAAACAGGAGTAGCAGGCTGGCCTGCTCATCTTCCACCGCAGTCTGCAGTATGCTGCATTGGTTTAAATTTAACCAATGGCAGCTTATTTTAATAGAACAAGCCATGAACTGCAGTTTTGAATAATCCCACTAACTGTGTTTTCAACTATTTTGTCTGTGTTTTGCAATTTGTTTTTGCATGCTCTCTTAATCTTTTATGTCTCCTTTCAGCTTTTGGTGTTAAAAGTTTAAACATATTCAATATGGGTTTGATTTGCTCTGAGATTGCTATCTAATTCAGTTCTAAGAAAAAAAAAATACTGTATTTTTAAAACCACTGAACAGAGTGTACCAAGGCAGAATCCTGATTTTATGTTTTTAATTTTAAAAAGTTGATCTACTCCAGACCATAAAGACGCAGTCACACAGTATTTCTTTATTCCAACCATTGTGTTTAGTAATACAACATAATACATCTTTGTGAGTGCATAAAGAATTCTGCTGGCTATTCATCAGACATAAACAAGTATATAAAGCCCAAAAGGAAGAAGACTGCTATAATCAGCAACTAAAAATAATGAGAAAGAAGAAAGTAACTCTTAATGTTCTATATAAATCCTGTTACCCTTTATAGGAATGTATATTTCAAAACTCAGCAACAGCCTATATTCTTTTTCAATGTACAATTCTCTAATCGTAGAATGGTTTCAGTTGGAAAGGACCTTAAAGACCACCTAGTCCCAGCCCCTCTGCCACTGGGGGCACAGGGATTTTCAAGGATTACCAAGGACTAAGGGCCCTTCTCTCATTCACTGCAAAGGCAGACAAAACCTAGGGGCAACACAGGACTTGATGGCTTCTTCATACACATAGAAAAGTATTATACATTTCAAGATTATACTTCAGTACTGGTCACTCTTCCTTTCACATAAAAAGCAGGCTAGTCCTTGGTGTCACATACACTGGTGAAACCCCATGGAGATCATTCATGTTTCATGAGTACACGAGCAAGACCTGCCATATGAGGTTAAAATTAGCAAAAAGTCACTGGGAAGGGCAAAATGTGAAAAATCACTGTGAAGGGCAAAATCACTTCAAGATTTAAACAACACACATTGTGCAAGGTACTAAACAAAGATCCTCTGCAAAAGTATATTAGTTCTTCACAGATCTACTGTTTTTTACTAAGCCAGTCCTTTGCCAGCAGTTAAGCATCCTCTGCTTCTGTAGACCTTCATGATAAAGCAGTTTTCGAATCCTTTGGTTATTAGTAAGACAGCTGTGCTAACTGAAGCTAAATCAAACAGTCAGACCAAGAAATAAAAGCCCATGGGAAAACAGACTATATAATTATTTCCTACTGTAGAAACATGCATGGAATTAGTGCTTGGAGAATGAAAATATATGAGGATTTCACTGTAAGGAACAGAAGAGTCTCTTGCTCGCTTAGTGCAGTGAACATTGCTTCAACTCCTGCAAAAGCAGGACCTTAAAACATTAAAGTTTGCCTACTCAGGGGTCTGTCTATGATATACATGTAATCTGCAACCTTACCTTCACAGACAGGGAATGAGTGGTGGCCAGGTTGACAGCTGTCACACTGAAGTCCATGTACCCCTGAGTGACAAAGACACCTTCCACGAAAATCACAGACTTCAGGACGGGTACCCGCTGAGTTACATTCACATGCTGCAACCAAGTAAAGAATTTTCAGAGGCAGTCTCTGCAGAAGTGCTCTTCTATTATTACATAAATAAATAAATAAAAGCCACTCCCTAATGATGAAGAGGACCAAACTCTTCTCCTCACATTCCTTTAGTTTCATAATAGCTTTTATTGATTACCAGCATCGGTAAGGATTCAGTACTGAGGGAGATATAAAGGAAAATCTGTTAGAGAGAAAAGATCTGGCTTAAAGTAACTATTGCATTCAAAGTCAGGGTTGAAGCACACTTAGTCTCTCCCCACTCAGGACAGATGCATCAATATCAAGTGGTATGCTGACTACTGAAAGTAGATCCAGCCTTTTTTAAGACTAAAAATAAACTATTTATGGTTTGGATTTACAGTCTCTGGAGGGAGCAGTTAATAAAATCAGCAGTACAGAGCTGATTAATTGAAATACTTTAAAAACAGTCAGTTTTCTGGTGTTGATTTAAAAAGGCAGCTTGATACTTGAAAGTGAGGTTGCAAACTAAAGTTAAACATAAATTTCTCCCCATAAGGATAAGCAACAGAAATGCTTCCATTGGTATTCTAAATTTCATCAGGAATAACATTATTAAATTCACTCTCAAACTGGAATCTGACAGCTACATCACAAAATAGACAGCAATCAATGTAATAGAAGCACTTGTAGATAGGAATCACTCCTCATCAAGTTTTGCTTTTTTAACTTTTGTGAGTTTTGGGAGACTCCCTTATAAACACATCTCCATGGCAAAAGAATTTCGTAATTCTGAATAGAGCTTGGATTTTTGGAGATATTTGCTGAAAGGGAATGTTTTGGCTTACTCCGGCAGTCATGAAAAACAAACAAACAAAAAACAATTGCACAGGTATCGCAGGAAAATCCCTGAAATCTAGTTCGACATCTGCACAGTCCTGTATTTCCATTACAGTCAGTACCAAGAACTCCTATGCTATGGAACTGGCGTGCTGAAGAGCACATTTGTAAAGAAAACATTTGCAGTATTACAATCTTAGAGTTGGCATTTCACTTGGAAGCTAAATGTTGGCATTTACACCGGGGCTCAGTCTCCAAGAGTGAAAGAAACTATGGAACTTACGCAGACACTGGGGGCCAAAATAACCTGGTTTGCAGCCACCTTCTAGTTATTACAGGAAATAAAAGAAAGAAAGGAACAAAAGTTAGTGCATGAAACCATGCAGCTTGTATTTCTGCATGAAAAAACAGATCGGTACTTAGCAATTATTACCCTTGAACCAACAAAACTATTCGTATGACCCTTAAATGCAAATCTCATATGAAAAATAAATAAATTTGTAATTATGTGTTCAGTTCGCCTGCACTAACTTACAACTTCCAGACATAGAAGCTTCCATTTAGAGATATCTGCCTTTCCTAAGCCTTCAGAATGAGGTGTTATTTGTTGAAAATGTAAATGGCTTAAAATCAGTTTACTCCTGTTTATATTTACTTGTTATAGTATGGCAGTTTTTTTCTTTTTGATTTTAAAACTATGTGAGAGAAGAAAACATACAACTGGGGCCTACGAGGGCTATTATTTTTGATGCCATATAAAGATGATAGTTGGCTACAGGAGACTAAAGTTTTGTAGGCTGTAACAGTAACTGCATACACTTTCAAGCAAACAATTAGAACTTGTAAATATATAAATGGATGTGCATTGTCTACTTATATCTAAATGCCTGCTACATTCACAGAAGAAAACACTTTCATTTGCCAGCATAAACTCCAGTTCCATTAAACTAATAAAAAATAAAGGGGAAACACATTGTTTTTAGGGTATGACAAAGGTTGCTAGATTTTTTAAAGTTATTAGTCTTAAAGTGCATTAGCAGTATGTATTTGATTTAGCCCTGGCTGTGAGATGTCTCAGTTCTGTAGTATAATGATATACACTAAAAAACAAAAGCCCACCGAGGGAATCATTCTGTGTATTTCAGACAGCTTTGCAGTGGGATAAGTAAGAAATACGTAGCCCTCTTAGAAATTCAAGTTCTTCACAATGTACAATTCACCAGGTGCAAGAGGCCAGTCCATAAACAGAGGGCAATTAGCCTTAAGAAAGAGATTTACATTGCAAAGCAGCTGACAAGTTGTACGTGTCAGAAAGCCTTGATGGATCTATTCACAAGCATCAAACAAGATGGTCAGCTTCTTCTGCAGATGTTTGCCAGAGGCTCAAACTTATTTTGATCCATAACTCTTTCTGGAAGTAAATCGCACTGCTAAAACAGTGAAAAGTAGTGACACAGGGAAAAAAAAGTGGTAGGAAAAAAAAAAAAAAAAAAAAGAACTTGCCTATTATGTCACCAGCTACAGCATCGCTTGGATTTGGAGAAGTAAAAGGATATACAGGAATACCTTTAAAACAAAAGAAATTATAAGGTATATTTGAAACAGACACATTTCACATTTATTTCACTAAAAATCATGACAGATCATGAAGATCTGTCCTGTCAATACAAAGAGCATGATTAATTATTTTTAAATTAATCAATGGCATTAGATTTCTTTCTATTACCACTTTTAGTAAATGGAAGCACTCAGCATTTCTGTCACATCATTTTTCTCTCATGTTTATTTTCTTTGGATTTACTGACACCTTTCGCTCAATCACTTGTTAAAAAATCTGAAACCAACTGTAACCCTTCCTTCATGGCTGACAGCTTTATACTCTGCCAGGAGGGTCTTTCCAACATTACACTGGCACTAATTTAGAGTTATTTTTAATTATTTTAGAATCTTCTGAAATGCCACAAACATGGTTTATTAGGCATACAAGCTCTCAATCCTTGGAGGCCTCAAGGAAAACACACAACCACTTTCTCCCCCATCTCTCACTAGTCACATTCTGCTTCATAGTCCAAGTGAGTTATACACTCTTGTCCTGGTTTCAGTTAGGACAGAGGAAATATTTTTCCTCCTAGTAGCTGGTAGAGTGCTATGTTTTGGATTAGGATGAGAAGAGTGCTGATAACATGCTGATGTTTTAATTGCCGCAGAGCAGTGCTTACACTAAGCCAAGGACTTTTCAGCTCCTCGCTCTGTCCTGCCAGCGGGCAGGCTGGGGGTGCAGCAAGAGCTGGGAGGGGACAGACCCAGGACAGCTGACCCAAACTGGCCAAAGGGGTATTCCATACCATCTGATGGCATGCTGAACAATATATAGGGGTGGCTAGCCGGGGTGGGGGGTGCCGGCTGCTCGGGGTTGGGCTGGGCATCGGTCAGCAGGTGGTGAGCAATTGCATTGTGCATCACTTGTTTGTACATATTATTATTATTATTATTTTCTATCTTAATAAACTGTCTTTATCTCAACCCACAGGCTTCACTTTCCCGTTTCTCTCCCCCATCCCAGAGAGGGAGGGGGGAGGGTGAGCGAACGGTTGTGGGGTGTTTAGCTGCCGGCCGGGTTAAACCAGAACAACTCTAGACACTGTGAATGTCTTAAATGAATTCAGAATTCTGAGATTCAAACACAGTCTATCTGATTTTCAAGTAACCACTGTTTTGTAAAGTAAACCAGACTACCTTCTGTGTTATGACAACTGATTTATTGGAATGTGTATGCTTGAGAATCTGAAACGACAGATGTTCAAATCAAACAGTTCAACCAAACCAACTGTAATTAAAACAGCTAACTCTTTAAAGCACGTTTAAAATTCTGGAGGACAGACATTTTTATTTGTATACTTACGGATACAAAACGGAAAACTATAGAAACCATCAGCACAGCGTTCACAGTTTTCTCCCTGGAAATTCTGCTTACAGAAACAGCGGCCAGACCCTTCTTCACAGCCCTCTGCATGCTCTGCGTTACAACTGCAGGCTAAGCAAGGATGATAAAATAAGAACTTTTGGAAAAGATTTAGTTTGTCTTCTATAGCAGTGCGCAATGACATTATTATGTCATTTGCAGCTGTGAATGTCATTATTTAAAGAATTAACATTTGCATTCTGTTTCATATTTTCTGAGTACTCTAGATCACAAAATTAATCTTTATGGTATCCGTTAGAAGTAAGATCTATATCATTTTCTTAGATTGTTAGATTTATTTATTTTATTTAATTCAGAAAGCTGCATGTTATTGCTCCGCAGCACTGCAGCATCTATCCTTTCTGTGGCGTCTGCTCCCCTCTCTCCATAGTCTAGGCAGGACACCATGCTCTTGTACACCTTCCCTTATGCACCGCATGCGACATTACGACAGCATTCCCACAGCTCTGCTGACCTCCCATTCATTTCAACACCCAAACACAACAAACCATAGCTTCTTCCTACTTGTCACAAAGTTCTGTCAGCCTGTTTGTAATTTAATCCTTAGTTCTTACCTATACTCAGTTAATCTTTTTTAAATGCTGTATTTCTAATCATCTTATTGCATTATTATTATAGATGCTAGGTTGAACACTAGATAGATTAGGAGTAGTGATCCTTACCACCTTTGGAGCCATACAATATTTTCAAGTGACCAAGAGCAAAAAGATACCATATATGTATGTCAGAGAACTAAGAGAAGCAGGGTCATGAGGATATGAGATGAGAGCGGCTTCTCAGAGGTTATGCCAGCTCACAGTGGGGTGTGTAGCCGGTCCTACCTCCTCCTCAGCCTTTTATGGCTTACTTCCTCCTATTGTCCTACTGCTAGTCTGAAGCTCTAGGTTCTTATGACACATACGCTGAGAAGATTATCATGAAAAGAGTCAAAAACAACACAGGAAGTTGTTTGCAGTTTGCAGTCAACATCTTTTGGATATTTTATTCTTCACTATGAGAAGATGCCGAATAGAGAAGGACTTACGTATACAGCCATCAGGAGCTCTTGCTGGAACACCATACAGACGATAATAACCTTTTGCACATTTCTCACAGTTAATACCAGCTGTATTATGCTGTGCAAAATAAAACAAAAGGAGAATATGAGATAAAAAAAGGAACTTGGAAGGAGAATTAAGAAACAATAACATCCTTAACGCTGTCTCTATACACAACCAAGGAAGGATCAGCACAGAAAAATAAAAATGGAATTATTACTGCAATAAAGACAACATTTGTCATTTGGTGTTCTTTAACAACATACAGCTTCCTGAATCACGGTATTCTCACATAAAGTAGCTGAATTTTAACTTTAAAACATTATGAAAATGAGCTATTTAACAAAAAATTAATTTCACTCTAGGAATAAAAATGCCCTTTTACACTATCACCAGATATTAATTTATTTTTATACAACTTTCTTATCACAACGTGTACATCATTCAGACAACTGCATTGTTAATTGTTATTCATTCTTTTTATTAAATTTTGAATATCCTTTATCCAAGACCAGCAATGTCAAAATAAACCAAAACCTCATCAGCCTACAGGAAACAAAAGTAAAATGAACAGAACAGATCTACCATTAGAAAAACATACTACAAAACATCTCTGTAAACTTGTTTTAGACACACAGAAAAACATTGAAATTTAGCCACAGCAAAAATACATATATCTCCTGTGAACAAAGTCCTAAGTGTATTTCAACTCTTGCACTAAAGCTCTCTCTTGAAGCGAGGGTGCCAGGAGCATGCAGTGGTCACGGCATTCAGAAGTTGAGCAAAGAGCTGTCACAAGGCATTCTCGTGGGCCCATTTGTCTCACGAGCAGGGGAGCAGACATGAGGATAAACTTTGCTCTGGAACAACAAAAGCAGCAAGCACCTTCCCCCAGCTCCCACTTGCTGTTCTCTTCCTTCTCAGGGAGTGTTGCAACACAGGCCTGCAAACAGGGACCCAGGACTTGGCAGCTGGCAGGGCAGTTCATTAGCAGGGCACCCAGGACGTTGCTGTTTGTGGTTGGTGTTCTCGGTGCAATAGCTCTGGGTTCCGCTTCCAGCTCTGCCAGGAGCTTCCTCTAATATCTGCAGATCTGAACTACTGCTGAGAAAGGCTAATGCTAGATTGGGGAGGTGATGCTCACATCACACAGCAGATGGAGATACAGTATTTGTTGCAGCACTTAGACCACAGAGTGGGCCAGCATCTCTGCTCAACACTGTAGGACTCCTCTCAAAGTTGCAGGATGCTGCTGTCCAGGTCTGGGGCTGCAGAGAGCGTCTGGGCCTCTCCCTGATGCTGGGACAGGTGATGTGTGCAGAGCTTGTGGGTAAGGATCAAATGATGGACCAGACCAGCTGACGTTGCAGTAGGTGTCTGTTACAGGGAGCCTGAACAAAAAGGCAGATGAAGCCTTCTTTAAGCAGCTAGAGAAAGCTCTGCAATCACAGGCGTTGACATGGATGACTTTAACCACCCCAATATCGGCTGGAAGGGCAATGCAGCTGAGTTAATTAACCCAGAAGTTAATTTGACCATATCAAAGGGAATTTTGGGATGTAAGGGCTCATGAACCACTTAGGGATACTCTGTTCAAAGTGACACTGACAAACAAGGAAGAACTGATAGAAGATGTGAGGCTGAGGGCAGCCTTGGCTGCAGCGACCAGGAGACTGAATTTTAAGATCCATAAACAATCAAGAAAGACAAATAGCAGAATTACAATCTTAGGCTTCAGAAAAGCAGATTTGGGCTTGTTCAGGTATCTGCTTGGTCCTGTCTGAAACTGCACTGGAAGAGAAAGGAGTCAAGAAAAGCTAGCTGACTTTCAAGTATAGCCTCCTTAGCACAAGAACTGCCCTTTCCAATATGCAGAAAGCCAAGCAAGGAAGGCAGAAGGCCAGCATGAATCAGTACTGAGCTCCTGACTGATCTCAAACTAAAAAAGGAAACACAGAGAAGCTGGAGGTAGGGACAAGCTACCTGGGAGCAACACAAAGACATTGTCCATAATGGAGTTAGGACAGCTGAAGGTCAACTGGAGTTAAAAATAGCAAGGGAGGTGAAGAGCAGTGAGAGGTTTCTCAGAGGTGAACAGGAATAGGACTAGAAGCAACAGACCCAGTTTGGAACATGGAAAATTCTCATTAGATATTACGGGGAAAACATTATCATGAGGGGAGTCAAACACTGAAGCAGGTTGCCATCAGTGATTGTGGAATCTCCAGCCTTGGTGATGCTCAAGGCTTGACTCGACAAGTCCCTGAGCAACCTGATCTAATCAGACCTGCTTTGAGCAGGGGTTTGTCTATGTGATTTCCAGAGCGCCTTTCCAACCTAAATTATGCTGTGATTCTATGTTTATTCTCTCTCCTGAAGCTGTGAAATAGTTAAAATAAGACAAACTGTGGAAAGCACAGTACTCAATACTATTACTGTCTGACACATTCAATAGTCATTCAAGCATCCATTTCTTTCACTTTTTTTTTTCCCTGACAAACAGAGTAAGTAAATTAAAATCCATGTGCATTGCTGATAAAAAAATGCTATAATTAGATTTATGGTAAACTCATTTAATCTAGCATAACTCCCACAAAATTAGGTTACAAACAACTAATATCAATTACACAACCATAGACTCATAGACTTACAAATTTAAATTAATTTGGGTCTTTTCTATCCTAGAAGCAATTTAAGAAAAATGTTCTTTCATGAACAAAGAACTGACAGAAAGGACCAACATGATAAATCTGACCAGACTATGTGAACAATTTCTGCATAGAAATATAAATCGGAAGACAAAGGGCATTTCTTTCACTCATGCTAGTAAAAATAATTCTCTTCTGACTGCTTCCTGGACAGTATCTTATTATACTACTGTGGCAACAAGATGGAAAACACCCTATACATTTTACTGGACATCCCCTTTTTTGTTGCTTAAATATCGCTATAGTTTAAATACACAGCATGGTAATATATAAATTATATGCATTATATGCAGGTGTCATAGGAGCATAGGCTTCATGATAATTTTCCCTCTGAATTACTGGTCAGCTGTTATCGGACAGATCTGACAACAAAAGGAAGACAACCTTTAAAATTAGTATTTAACTGTATTTAACCCTGAGATTATTGAAACTATGACTCATTTAGATTGGAAGAGACCTCAGGAGGTCATGTGGTCCAATCTCACTCAGAGCAGAGATATCTCCAAGATTAGATCAAGTTGTTTAGAGTCTTGTATGATCTTCCCTGAAAGTAATTAGTCATAGTAGTATAAAAGTTCCTTATAATGAGAGACATTCCTTCTCTTTACAATAATGTATTAGTCATTAGTGACATACAGTGTAAAGTCTCTGACTCCAAATTTACATTTGTTGATTCAAACCAACTGAGTCTCTAGGGTTTTTACGGGGCTAAAGCACACGACATGTAAGGAAAAATTCAGGAAATGGCTTTGGTTGACTTGAAGAAGAGATGTTTAAGGAAGGTGGGTACCTATTAGCAGTTTTCTACTACCCAGGAGTGGGTTATAGAGAACAGAGAAGACAGAGCCAAGCCTTATCTGACATGCACAGCAGGACAAAAGCCAATTGTCAAAAGATGCAACTGGGGAAATTCCCCCTGAACAGTAGTAAAAAATCTCTTTACCATTAAAGTAATTGCTGTAATAAATTACCCAGAGACAATGTAATCTCCATCCTTTGAAATTTTCAGAACTCAGTTGGGTGTTTCTTTGTGCATCCTGATATAACTCTATACCTGTTCCTGGTTTGAGTGGAGAACTAGTCTAGATGACTTCCAGACTCCCTTCTGCCACTCCATGTTTTCAATACCAAGAAATCTCCTTCTTTGTATAGCCTATGCCCTCCTTTAGTCCTTCTGGTGAGGCAGAGCTCTCTGTGTTTTGCTTCAGTGAAGAACCAGCTGGACTGAGTCGGTATTTTATTTAGGAAATTTTACTTCCCTTTATTAAGCAGGGAAACGTCAGAGTTCATAACAGGAAAGGGGACTTTTATAGTTCATTTAATTGTTGTATTGTGTGGTTTTATTTGAATCATGCAGGACTGAGTGTAAATATAATTTATGTATCATTTGTTTATTAACAAGCAATGTTGTATGATGCAAATTACTTTCAGACATCTTTTTCCCTGCTTTGAGTACCAGTAACAATACGAGAGGAATGGAGCTAGCTAGACTGGCCAGCCTCCAAACTATCAGTGTGGGCATGGTGACACTACAGTATCCCTTCTTCAAATGCCATTTACTTAAACAGACAAAAACCTTTTTACCTGGCAGTTAATGCAGACTCCTCCACCTTCATAACGCCCATGAATGTTTAAGCTTTCTCGACGCTGATCAACATCAGCATCATAGTAGCAGTCAGTGGCATGTCCATAGCAATTGCAGGCTGAAAAAGTTAATATTCCAAGTCAGCTTTCACAGTGATGCTGGAATTTAGTAATGCAGCAGAGGTGAAAAGGAAACCTAGAATATTTATTTATACATACACTCATGTATTTGGAGTGTTCTCAAGTGCACATATTTACTTATCAGCAACTAGATTTTCACACCAGAAACCTGGGAAGATCATCTAGACATGAGGAAAACATGTACTGCTAGATTTGTCAGAAGAGTCAACAGTTGTACCATTTCAAAACCATATATACATAAAAGCAGAACTAGGAAGCTCCAGAAGAATGGTTTCAGCAGTTTTTAAAAAATAATGAAAAATATGTTCAAATGCTTTTTCTATTTTTCCACATCCAAAAAATATATCCAGGCTGAAGCTGTGTGCACTAAAACTTTGTTTCAAATAAAAAGTTATACATAAGATATACATATTTGTGTATAGGAAATTTTATGAAAGAAAAAAAAAAGCTGAAAGCAAAAAAGGCTTCTGTAAACATGTGATGCTAGGTGAGTTTTAATTATAAGTGTTCCAGCACTCCAGAGAAAACTCTCCTACAAAATTCTTAAAGTTACAACTTTATAAAGCTATGACTTCACACTTGGGAAATCCTTCCTTCATCTGGACCAGGGGGTAAGATACTCTGGAAGACAATGGATTCCTGAAAGCATGTCAAAAAAAAAGTAAGAGCCCCTACCCCACTTTCTTTGTGATGAGGGAAGCATTTCCTTCCAAGGTCACCTACCAAATGCTCTTCAAATTACCTAGCACAACGGGGAACACAACTCTATGCCTTGCTATGTGGTCATACAAAGAAGGGAAACTGGACCATTCTGCGTATCTCCTCTAGGTCTTGACATCTGACAATCTTTGGACAGAGAAGCCTTCCCATAGAAACTATCAACTGCACAGCTAAGGAAAGTTGTGGTCTCTTATCAGATTCCCTCATGGTCTGCTGCCAGGAGCCAGATAGGTCAAGAGCTAGATTTTCTGGCTGGATTTCAATAGCTTTTGAAGATCTTTGAAGGTTTTAAATTAACACAAGTCTTCAAGGAAAATAAATAATTACAATATATATATATGTATATTATTGATTCAAAATATTAAGTCAAAAAATGGAAGAAGGTAATAGGCAAAAAGAAAAAGATTTCTGGGAGCGATAGAGCAGAACAAAGATGGGATGTTTTTGTTCACCCTCAGCCCAGCTGCTGGACAAAATGAGGATCTGTGCACAGAAGTGAGTATTTCCCTTTCTCTACACTGCAAACAAAAGCTCCTTGGCTCTAGGGCCAAAACTTCAGTGAGCTACATCTAGCTCACAAATACGCCTATTAACAGTGATGGGAAATTACTTTGTCACAAAGTAACAGCATTTTCTCTTACAGGTTAACAGAAAGCCCTTCTACCTCACAAAGTATTTTCATACAACTTGGAGCCATTTGCTGAGCCTCACTGCTCTAGGAAACTCAAAGCAAAAGATTGGCCCTACCTCTATCAGCTTCCACCGACCTCTTTCAGTCGGTTTCCCCAGAGGGACCTCAGGCTGCTGGAAAGCTTAATGAGGCTGCTTTAATTCCTCCACTACTGGCTTCCAGGAGAAGAGGCCTGCACCTGGCCAACACTTTCAACAAATCACCTTAAACAGCTAGAAGCAATCCGAACTGAAAAGGGTATTTTTTCAGAGGTAGTTAGAAGCTAAGTTTTTTTGGCTCCAAATCTTGTAGATGATCTTTTATAAACTCATTCTTTTAAGAACATGACATTATTTATGCTCTTTGTCTCTCTCTTCCTGGCAGAAAGTATTTTTCTTTCAAAGAGGGGAATTCAAATGAGGTTTCAAATATTGTCCAAAAATTGAGTCCCAACATGCCTATCTCTGATCAAATGTTTTAATAATCTTTTCTTCCCCCAACACTCTGTCTTAGTGCTGCAGTTTTGATTAAACAAGCAGTCTATTTATTCCTCAAACTAATTATAAAGGTACATCTATTTGGCTTTCAGATAAGGTTCCCTTGTTAACCGTTTGTACCCACTGGCTACACTACTCTCAGGAAAGGCAGACAAGTTAAATTAGGCCAGACAAAAATGAATCTGGAGGCTGCCAAAACATTTGCTCAGAAAAGGCTGTGCATGGAGATGGCTAACGCAGCCACTGTTTTCTGACAAAAGGATGCAAAACACCCATGTGGGACATCATGTACCCCTTAGGAAAAAGGGGGTCCACGTGGTCGATCTTAAAATATTACCTTTTCTTTAAGAGAATGAAATACGGGGAAGGTAGAAGAAAGGTCAAGGGGCTTCTTCAGCTTGACTATTCAGTCTGTGGGTCTAAAGCACATGTGTAGATCAGGCTCCTCACCAGAAAAACAAGTGCAACAGACACCTGTCAGCAATGGCAGCCTTGAACAACCTCCCATAACAACATTCAGATGACGGGAAGCTCAGAGGACCCTGCTTATGGGTCCAAGGCAAGAAATGCAGAAGGGCCGCATTGATTAAGGTGACAAGGCTAAGGCAGGACTCCACTGATGAAAGGATTTTTCAGACCAAACACGGTTCACAGTTACTAGATTGGAAATTCAAGAATGTCTGGAGAGATGACATTTCACACTGGTTCCTGAAACACTGGACCATGCTTAATTCCCCCCAAAAAACAGATTTGCTTCTAAAAATCTGCTTTATGATGCAGACTTCTGAACTGGGTTCCTTTAAAATATCAAGGATCTAGTAACTATAATGACGTGAATACTGAATTACTCAGCTCCTCTTCCCAATATAAGATAGCAAAGACTGAGTTGTTACTTCTTAACAACTCCCAGTTGCAAATTATTACTAAATACTTTACTGTTTCGTAAGGGGAGTTGACTCTATCTTGCAGTACTGCACTAAGTACTCCTCATTCCCTCCGGTAACAAACAAAAAAGCCACATAGCTAAATACACAGTCCCTCCCCTTCTGCCAACGGGACATAAAATCCAGAAGTCAGAGCAAAAGTTCTCCCTTGATACCACTTAGAGTGACTTGTATGAAAGTTTAATATATGCAGTTCTCTATGTTCTGAATACAAATAGGTAATGGGGAAGCAAATTTCAAGATGCCTGTAATCTCTGCTCTGCTAGGGAGCACCCACAATTTGTCAGCAGGCAGCTATGACAGGGGAGAAATGTTCACCCAGCGTGCTACAGGAAGGTTTCCACTTTTCTCAGGCAATATTCTGACATCTGTGATTATTTTCATTGTTTAATGAGATGAGAGAAAAACACAAATAACATTCACTGCATCATTTAGTCTGTGTTACTGTATGGAAAGTATCTTCTCAGTAAAAAAAAAAAAAAAAAAGAGGTGTCAAAGCCTAATCTGTTAGTTACAGTCCATGAACACTGCACTATGGCTAATTTTCACCCACTTGTCAAAGTCCCTTTTAAACTCGTGTATTTTTAACTACTCACGTTCACATATATTTGTGTTCCCAGCTGTTGCAGGTTGCCACTGTTTTTGATTATATCCAGGACAGCAGTGGTCACAGGTTTCCCCACAAGTGTTATGCTGACATTCACACTGAAACCTACAGAAATAAAAGCTTCATAGTTTACTGAAACTGGATTTAAACTTTTTTTCCTTAATTTTATTGCATCCCAAAACTTACACATAATGTGAAAAGGCCAGGACATAAGTTCACGTGTAGAGAGGTCAAAGTGATACTGGAGTGTTTTAGAACTCCCCTAAAATTATTCATGATCAGTTACTTTAATTATACAATTATGAGCTTATTAGCACAAGTGAGTTTTAGAGAACATTTAGAACTGAATACATTAGACTGGATTATGAAACTTCATGCTAGAATATTAAATCAAACTGGTACATAACAGCTTACAATGTACCCTATTTTAGCTTCATTCCAATGCTCAAGCTTGTTGACCTACAGTAAAACAAAATATTTATCAACTTCCTATGCAGGCCTTCATCCTTTTTCAGTTATGCTTTGCTTACAATAATTTTATTACTGTCTTTATTAAACCATGATCATAACTTCATCTTGTTACATTTAAAACAATTCACATTAATCATCAAGAAAACATAGTTCATATTTATCTTGATTTGAATAGTGTCCGTAAGGGCAGGCTGTTATTATGGGCTAGGTCTTACTATCATGCATAGTAACAGAGTCCCAGGGGTAACAAGCGGACCTTGAGAGTGGAGAAGCTTTTTCCAGCATTCCTCCGTTATCTGTGTAGCCTAATAACCAAGGGGCAATCTAATTTTCAAGTATAACCATTCTACTCTGGTAGATTTCACCCGTTCTGCACTTACTTTTCTCTGGCATAGGCATCTGAAATGGAGGCACCCATTTCATAGAATCATAGAATATCCTGAGTTGGAAGGGACCCTTAAGGATCATCAAATCCAACTCTTGACACCACACAGGTCTACCCAAAAGTTCAGACCATGTGACTAAGTGCACAGTCCAATCTCTTCTTAAACTCAGTCAGGCTCGGTGCAGTGACCACTTCCCTGGGGAGCCTGTTCCAGTGTGCAACCACTCTCTCTGTGAAGAACCCCCTCCTGATGTCAAGCCTAAACTTCCCCTGCCTCAGCTTAACCCCGTTCCCGCGGGTCCTGTCGCTGGTGTTAATGGAGAAAAGGTCTCCTGCCTCTCGACACCCCCTTACGAGGAAGTTGTAGACTGCGATGAGGTCTCCCCTCAGCCTCCTCTTCTCCAGGCTGAACAGGCCCAGTGCCCTCAGCCGTTCCTCGTACGTCTTCCCCTCCAGGCCTTTCACCATCTTCGTAGCCCTCCTCTGGACACTCTCCAACAGTTTCATGTCCTTTTTATACTGTGGTGCCCAGAACTGCACACAGTACTCGAGGTGAGGCCGCACCAGCGCAGAGTCGAGCGGGACAATCACCTCCCTCGACCTACTAGCGATGCCGTGCTTGATGCACCCCAGGACACGGTTGGCCCTCCTGGCTGCCAGGGCACACTGCTGGCTCATATTCAACTTGCTGTCTACCAGGACCCCCAGATCCCTCTCTTCTAGGCTGCTCTCCAGCGTCTCATCGCCCAGTCTGTACATGCAGCCAGGGTTTCCCCGTCCCAGGTGCAGGACCCGGCACTTGCTCTTATTGAACTTCATGCGGTTGGTGATCGCCCAGCTCTCCAACCTGTCCAGATCCCTCTGCAAGGCCTTTCCACCCTCATTTGAGTCCACAACTCCTCCAAGTTTGGTGTCATCAGCAAACTTGCTCAAAATACCTTTGCCCAGGACCTCTTCAGTAGAAACCAATTGAAAATATTACATTATTCTATCAGTTTATTTCAATGCCATCACGGTTAAGAGCAAAAGTTGTTTTAAACTGTGGTCTTAAAATGTGTTTTGAATGGCCTGAATGCTCACAGTCATTTTCCTAGAACAGATGAACCATAGAGCTTTATCTAATTCCATGTGAAATCAACATGGATATCATAAATTTCATAGGGAAATGTAACTTTCCTATAGATTTTGGGTAACTGTGTGACCCTTTTTAATTCAAGCTCATTCCTAGAAAGTAACATTTATAAATGAAGGTAGAGTAAGATAATATATTCATTCATTAAAATAAATATCCTCCTGCTGCAAAGTTACTGAAATAATGTTGACGTTTGCTAATAGCTCATGTAAGTGACAATAATAAGAATGCACTCCAACAATTACAGAATGCAAGGATAATTGTAAAATATCTCAGATCCATTGCAGCCACAGAATGAATGCTTTTGCAACAATTTTTCTAAACAAATATTAGCTAGAGCCAAATGTCCAAAGGACCTAGACAAATAGCCAGCAGTCCCAAGTTCTACTCCTACAAAATATTCAAGCAAAAAATGCAGACTGAGTCTACCAAGTTTATAGCTGTCTTCATTAATATACTAAGAATATGATACTAAAAGTCATGTTTTTCTCTTTTAAGTACCTTAATAGTCAATTCAGCTAAAAGGCAGTATCGTTCCACTGACAACAGAATATATAGTTTATTCAATTACTGTTTTTATTGTTTTCTAGTAGTGATCAAAAGCATTGGATCTCATCTGAGTTCAGTTATCATGCTCTATTTCTCTAGAAAATTCACTAACTTTGTTCTTGAGTTGGCCTTCTAATTCCTGCTGTTGGGAGATGATATTAAATCATGTTTTCCAAAAAGAATTCAGGGTTTCTAATGAATTATTAGATCTTCCAAGCTCTTATTTCAGTTAAAATCTAAACAGAAGACTTTTTATTATTGTATTTCACATACAATAGCTCTTGACATGTTTTCATATCAATCATTAGCAGATTCTCATTATCTAAGTATAATAAAATTTTATTCTAAGACTACATTTGGTAATAAAAAAGCTCATTTGAAAATGTTTGTGGATTTTTTTCCTGATACTAAATTAATATGATGCTCAGTTTACTTACTGGTGCTGGTTTTCAGAACTTTTTGCGTTACATACTTCAGCATGGCCATGGCAAACACATCGACCACCAACGCTGATGTCTTTTATACTGTAGTAATACTACGGAAGAATCACAAGAAATATATGTACACCTTTTCTTACTTGTATTATGGCAGACATATCAACATTAGTTATTTCTACAGGGTTAAATCATGTTTATGATAATTTTAAAGGCATGACTTTACCAAAACCACACACAAGTAACCAATAGTCAAACCTGTACTGACATTATGTCTCCCTATGAGTCCCAGCAAATGAAGCCAATACTCATGGGGTGCCTGGTGGCAACAGAACACAATTTTGGGCTTGTGTGGCTCAAACCAAATACATACTGCTGTAGCTCTCTGTTCCTCAGGAGCTACAAAGCCACCAGTGCCCAAGCCTAAAACTTGTTCAAAGCCAGCTTGACCATTGAGATGTACAACATCAGTTTGGGAGACTGTGGTCTGGTCAACAAATAGGAAAGACTGGTAGGCGCAGCACAGTTTCCCCATTCAGTCACACATGGTCACTAAACACTAGAAACCAACAGAGATCGGTGGCTCAGATAAAATCACTGTGACTCAAGCTGAATTTGAACCTGTGATCTGAAACTGAACCACTTTGTATCTCACTCTGATGCCTTGCAGGCATCCAGGCAACAGAAGATAAAATTCTAATCAGTTCAACTCATTGAAAATCTCAGCAGCGTATACATATCAATGGTAACTTCTGCATACATTTCTGTAGCTCAGAAGTTGTTTCTTTGCTTCCTTAGTGCACCAGGCAGAACAGAAAGCTGCTTGCAATTCTTGATCTCTATGCACCCCCAAAGACAGTTAAAGGGCCAGAGATAATGCCACTGGAGGACAAAGAGAAAAAGGGTCAGAACGTTTTGCAGTTTTGTCTCCTGTGCTTACTCATTCACAATATAGCCCCTCGTGGTATAAACACTCTCTTATGTAGGTGAAGTTGGCTGGCACAGATGAGATGCTTTTCCAAGGCAGAGAGCTTTTGAAAACCTTTCTCTCTCTGGCTTCTGTAAAGCTACTTCTAGGCAGGAGAAGAGCAGTAGGTGGGATATATAGACTAGGAAATAAGAACTGTATTATTTTTCACTTTCTGAACAATTTCTACTCAAATATATTTACTAATTTTTAACTGTGCCTACCATTTTCATGCTGTAAACAAAACCTGTGCTTTCAGTATTTTCAGCACAGCTACAAGTGACCCTTTTGACTCCTGCCATCATATTTGACTTTTGTTGTTTTTTTTTAATATAGTAAGACTGTCAATAGTTCCGTGCAGCTTTGCAGAACTATGCTGTACTACAAACAGGAATAGTCCTGTTATTGGTTAGTAAAAAGTAAAATTAATAATAGGCCAAAACAATTAATAGGCCAAATTGCCACAGTTTGGACATAAAACATTCCCTACGTAATTCAATGTGTCATGAACTCCAGCCATTAACAGAAGTCAGGCAGTTACTTGGACAGGAGAACAGAACTCGTCTGGTTTTCATCTGTTTCTCTAATAAGTTTAACACACAGGCTTTCCTTAAGAATATTAACTCCTTCCTAGACTTTGTAGGTCTCTACAATGAAAACGTGTGCTCTCTTTTACCAATTCAATAAAACACTTGTTTTATTCATCTGTCCTACATCCCATGGCAATAACATCAGAATTTTCTTACATTAAAGCTATGCTGCTTGCCAAGTAAAGTAAATACTTGTTTTACATCTGCCTGTGAGCAACATCTTAACATTTACTTAAGACAATAAAGGTACTTAATGGGAGTGCTATCAAGAAACTGGAACTGTTTCATGATTTTCGATGCAGAAACCCACACACATTTGTGTAGTGCCTCACCCTAGGGCTTCCTCCAATTGTTACTGAATCTTCATTTAAAATAAAAAGGTCAAAAATAACAATACAATGTGAAGCTTTCAATCTCTATGCACCATTCCCTTGAGGGATTCAGATTTCCTTATATTTCCCCACTAAATGAGAGTGGAACTTCGGCTATCAAACCCCAGGACAGCGCAAGTCCACTAAAAACACCTGTGTATCTCAAACAATAGGTCTATAGATAGTAACTTCTGAGTAGACCCTTTGATTCCTTCTCCTTCAGAAACTCAAGTACTATTTTCTGAAATCTCTCTTTGAATAAATAAGAGAAAGCAGTATAAAATATGGCTGATGAGACAGCTCAGATTTCCGCATTGGCTCCTTATAGCTCCCGTGATGCACTCAACTTCCTTTCACATTCAAAGTCAGCAAAATAAGATAGCCTGTTACAAAATCAGTACTTCCCCTGCTATGCCAGTTACCTGCTCATGTCAAACAGACCTGGAGAAAATATAGGGATTCACAGGTAGGTCATTATAAATATCAGTTGCAAACTTAAATGATTCAGATCATTTTTGGTCTCTAACATGCTGGATACAGCTGTTGAATATACTTCCGTGAAAACAGCACTTACTCTACGGGTTACAGTAGGGTCTCGTTGAGCTTTTGATATCAAGTGTCCAAGAAGTGTATTAGTTCTGAGAAAATGAAGGCGGATGTTTGTTGCTTTTGTGAATTCTCGAAGACTAGGGGAATAAGTGAAGTTTTTTGCTCCTGGGCGGCCATTTACCAAAGATACTACAATCTACAAAAAAGGAAGTGTATTTTTGTTAAAACATATCAACTGCAAATATCAGTAGTGGGCACAGAGCCAAATAATATTACAATTCTGTAATAACAGAATAATAAAAAATACCATTACTAACAGAATAGTAATAAAAAAATACTATTGTTTCTGAGCATATTTGCAGTAGCAACTACACATTTCATACTGAAACCAGAACATCAGGAAAAAAACATGTCTTGGACCCTCCTGAATTCTCATTACACATATTACACCTTAAAAAAAAAAAAAAAAAAGAGTAGAAGAGTGCCTCTATCTCTTTTGAAAACAGTGGGTACAACACACAAAAAGAACTCATTTTAGTAGGAAAAACAAAACAACAACAACAACAAAAAAACAATAGGTATAGTTACAAATAGTTACATGAACAGTTGATAGTGTCAAGGGGAGTTTTACATGAGTAAAAACACCAGATTTTGGCTCTTTCCCAAAGCACATTTATTTTTGGGTTAAGGCACAAACATTCCTGGAAAATATTATTGTTTCCAGGTCCAGTGCCTGGGAGCATATTAATGGTCTTCTTGAAGAAAGTACACAGTGTTGCTTTCGAAAATCCTTTCACATGAAAGCAGGTTTATCTGACTTTCAAAATATGTGCTCCACTACCATTTTTTATTTTTTAAAGAAAATTAGCAATCATGAATCTCTATTAAATTAACAATCTAGTGTGCAACCGAGTAAGAGACTTTCATTTATTTATAACCAACCAGATAACAGATTTCTATTTTCAAATAGCTCCTATAATCTGAAACATGTAACAGTAAACTGGGGGCAGTACTAATTGCAGTACAATTATTTCAGGAGAAGTCATATAGCAGTAATAGGGGATGGTACCAGCAATAGTCTTCTACAGAAATTATTCTTAAAAATATTTTATCTGGAAAATTTTATGGGTATGTTAACAGGCAAATTCTACTTCAGTTTTAAACTACAACTCCAGATTCATATGCATAAAACTCTGGAGAACTCTGCAGGAGTTTAGATGTAGATTGTAACTGCATCAGACGTAAAACAAGAACATCAGCAAGAGTGAACAGCACAGCCAGGAGTTTAACAGTAATTCAAGTCACACAAGCCACATTTCTGCTTAGCAAGGATCATTGGCTAAAATCAGAGTAATGCTTTTGCAAGCACATGTACTATGTTATAAACAGGTAGCATTTTGTATATTTTTTTCTTAAATAGTTACTTATTCTTGAATGGTAAATATCTGTTTCTACAGCCTTTGCTCCCATGAGGAATTCTTGTGTAGTTAGGTTCTATTACATACATTGAAACTATTCAGAAAATGCAGTCAATATCTTCAAATGCATACACATAAAATGAGGTACCTAAACCATAATAATCTATACCGGTTGTTCTGAGCAGCCCCTGTCCCCTGGTGACAGTTAAGAGATGTCAACCCACTTTCCAAGTATCTTACCAGCTACTTAAATACTTGGTTATGGATTTATTAATCTGATTTCAAGCAGCCATAATTGAAAAAATACTTATTGTTCTATGTTTGTTTTTTGAAACAGTGAACTTCTAAAACTGTTTACTTCCAAGATTACACATTATTTTTCTAAAAGCACTTACCTCCCCATTTTCAAGAGGCACAATGCGAGAATACTCTGTAGTGCAAATGACATCATTGTCCCTCCTCACAGGAATATTAGCTTCCTTCCCGAAGCGTTCCAAACAATCTGCTTTGGAGTCTAGTCAAGTCAGAATGAAATTATTTTCATATATAAATAGAAAATATATACTACTGTATATTTTAATTTGAATTAACAAAGAAATATCCCCTGTGCTTTAGGTAAATTCTCCCCCTTACCTGAAAAATAAAAAACAGTGCATAACTAACTTCTGTTAGTGCATAAAAATGGAAATTTCTAAAAACAAATCATTTCTTGTCCTAAGCAATTCAGTGGTGCCTGATAAGACACTACACAATCTTCCTAAGGTCATCACACACACACACACACAAAAAGAACAAACATTTATCTACTCCAAGATTTTGTGCTTGCATTTGACTTTGACTTCTGCAAGGAACTCTGGAGTCCAATGGGAAGAAGGACACTGTAGTTCTGGTATACTAAAAATCAAGACAAAAACAGCAAAATAAAAAATCCCAATGGACTGAAAAGCATTGATGTGCTGAGTTACAGTTTCCAAATACTGTGCTCAAATGAGTTTTTAGTTAAAATCTTCACTAATTTATTACAGACAACTTAGATAAGAGAAACATATTTGACATTCACTGTCTTCACTACACTTCACTACAGTTGAAATCTTCAGCAGGATCAATACCCTGATTTTCTTGCTAGCGGGTGAATGATTAAAGAAACCTATCTACAAAAGAGCAGTGGCACAAGAATTGATACTTACGAGCAAAATATTGCCAGGGAGTGTAAGTTTTTCCAAAGTCCACTGATCTTTCTAAGATCCAGAGATCTGGACGAGGAGAATTTGCAAACTTGATAAGGATATAGGCAACATGGAAAAGCTGGTAACAGAATATGTAGAAATATTATCAGCAGCTTTTTGAACTCTATAAAAGTCATGCAATACTAAAATTAATGCCAGTAACCCCCCTTGTCTTCTGTGTACAATGAGAAGGTGATCTGCAGTTTCATTCCCATTGAAATAACAGTCCAGATTCTCAGCTGGTAGCCTCCAAGCAGCTGTTATCAACCTACTTCACCTGACAATGTGCTCCAACACATTAAAAAAGCTGCAGTAGAACTCTGCTGTAAGCCATCTGTTACCTTTCAGAGTAGCTCTGTTTCACATCCAGCTGATTGCTTGGGTGTGTTCATGGTCATTACTTAACCTTCAGGAGTTAGCATCTCAACTCTCTACTGAGCTAAGACTCATTTGCCGCATCCTGGTACATTTTCTCTGCTTCTGGCATTCTAGTCATGTAACTGTGCATGCAGTCAAAGAAAATCACAATGGTATTAGTGAAAATGCACGTATTTCTTTACACTGGGGCTCCTTTGGCTGCATTTGGTGAGGCACATGTCCCCTCACTACAAGAATTTTTCTAGATAACTTTGCCACTTCCAACGTAGCAGAAGCAAATCCCCCCAGAGTTTTATGTATGAAGTAACACAGGAGAGATTCTTATGCTGGTAGATCATTCATTGTCTGAAACTGCTCAAAATGCTTCATCAGTTCCAAGGCTGCCAAGGCCAAGAGTCCCACCTGGCTTCTTTAGGTGCTCAGTGTGTATCACAGAGATAGACCATAGAGACAGAAAGCTCCTCAACACTACAGTAAATCTGGATTTGACAAGAGCAGAAATTTTACTATAAGCCTCTTGAGATAGTCCACAGTCATAAAAACCTGCACATCTGTAAAATTACCCTCACACGAATGGCCAAATACAGATTGAGCCCTAGGGGCCATCTAAAATTTAAACAACCGTGATGTGTATATGAGTTGTCAATAAAAGAGATCAGATACTGAGGGACAGACAATACTTGAGTGCAGCTGCACTGGAATTTCTCACTCAACAGCATAAATTCAGGAACTTCTGCTTGCAAGAGAGTCTTACTTGGTTAGGGCTCCTTTCAGACTAGATCTTCACACATCCATCCCAGACATCAGCTTCTGAATATCAAAAGCATTCAAAAAAAAAGAAAAACCTTCTCACAGAGGAACAGGAGAATTCAGGGACTTCATGGAGCATGTTCTCATGACAGTAACTCACATCCCAGCAAAAGAAATTGAAGCTTTTTTGTTGTGCATTCAGTTCATGTAGTATGTACAACTACAATTCAGGGCAACTGCCTGGTCTACACGCACTAAGGCATCACTGCAGCAGGTGTTGCACCTTGAAATCTATTTTAGAAACTGTTGATTTGATGAATGTTGCTGACCTCAGTCAGTGGGAAGGATAACCAAGAGAAGAAACCTTCTCATGTTAGTGGTGGGATTTACCCTGCCAACTTAACATCACCTCATAAGCACCAACTTCACTTCCTGTGATACTAAATTAGGTAGCTAATTAGCCAGACAGTATCTACATTCAGGAAATGACTTACTAGGTAACAGTATCAAACAAAGTAAGTGGCGGTCATTCTGTTGACAGAACAGTTCTTTTCTCCAGAACTATTCACTACAATGGCACAGGTGGAACAATGTCCTTTAATTACTGGTTGAAAATGTCCAAACCAGTGGTCAGAAACTTTGGGGACTGCGGCAAGACTTGCTCTTATTGAGTTTTTGATACTTCGCCTATGCAACTTCTGCTACTTGACTGGCAAGTTTCGGAGCAGGGATATTGGCTATACGGACCCTACATGCCATCCAGTATGGCCATTCAGTGCAAAGTCTGGTATCCACACAAGGAAGGGTAACAGTTGTGTAATTCCTAAAAGAAATTGGTTTATGTTGTCACTTTTTACTGGCAGGATCTCTTAAAACCAGGTCTGCACCGGGCAGGCAACTGCCTATTCATTAATATTCTTGCCCCCCTACGCTTTAAGGTCTTTAAGAATTCCATTCTTACAAGCATATGAACAAGGGCAGACAACAGTCCACTTGCTCATCAAACCAGATTTCTTCAAGACAATTGTCTTAGAAAGCTCAGGGGGATATAAAAGCACACTGAAAATGCAGACTGCCCCTCCAGGACACCGTTGCTTGTAGTCATATTGTTGAAGCACTACAACAATGACCTTCTACCTACTCTCCAAAAAAGCTGACGGCACCTGCTTCAGCCTGTCATGCAGTTCTATTCTTTTTCTGAGATGCTCCTCAGACTGCTGACACAGGCAGTCTCGTCTCGTCTCGTAGCAGGTGATGCCTTCTCATAAGCGTGAGCAAAATAGCAGCGGTGAATTCCATTTCCACTGTGCTTCCTCACTGCTGAAGAACTGAAACCTGAAACATGCCCACTTACACATCAGCATCACCCTGGACTATAACCTTTCATACACATTTAAAGAAAACTGTGCCCAAAATGAAGACACACAAGAGTATTCTGTGTAACACAGCTGAATCACCATGTGGTGCCCTTCAAACACCTGTATGCCACATCTGCTGCACAGCTGTGGAACTGATTTAAGCCCGTGGCTACTCAATGTGTGAGAAGCTGAAGTACTGCCAATACGTGCATTAGATCAGGAACCCACTCTTCTACCAGGTCTGCCAGTGCTTAAAGAACTGCCTCACAGCACCGGATTTGGCAGACTTCCATGGAAACCGTGGAAAAAGAAAAAAATGTACAGCAACTTCAAACCACCAATGCACATGAAAACCTAAAATAAAATAATAATAAAAAAATGCAGACCAAGCAATAAAAATAGCAATATATTTAAATGAAATAAAAATCCCATGATTATGGTTAAAACAAAAGGTTTTTTATTTCTTTTTGTTGCAAAAAGGTCAGCACCCCCTTTCTTCAGGAACCTCTCAGTAGGGACTGAGGCATCCTTACAGACCCAGAGACTTAGTAGTCAATCCTAACAATCAGCATTTAGCAACCCCCAGCCATGGATTTTTGCAGATGAAACTATAATACAAAAACATCAACCAGAGAGAGCGGAACCAGACTTTTTGGTAGTTACCATCTGGAAAAGTAGCTGTGGTAGAGGCGTAGAGAAAAGCCCACGTGGGCAGTATATGAGAGGCATTAGATCCACCCAATGTGTTCTGTAACATTTAATCCCATACATGTAAATGCAGTGGTGCTAATGTTACATACACAAGTGGCTGGAGAAGCTCACATTGCACTGCACACCACAAGGAAGTCATTCTTTGCATGTTAGCCTCACCTCCCGGGATGCAGAAGCCAGTAATGTGCACAGGGTTTCCAATATTGTTCAGATAGCATTGTACATGTTGTACTCATACCACTTCTTTGCCTAACCTGCCACTGACACCGAGAAGCCATTCTTGTATTTAGTTATGTGTCTGTGAACATGCCTCGCTGACACAGCTGGAGATGTTAAGTCCTTTCTCTATGACAGCCAATGTGCAGGACCAGAAAGGAAAAGTTCTCCACGTTTCACAGGCAGTATTCTGGAAAGAACACTTTTGGAAATGAAAGGGTAGTTTATTGTCCAGGTTCTTGGTCTTTCTGCCAAGACTGCAGGCAAATACATCAATGATTGTCAGTTACAATCCTGAAATTTCTCATGCAGCCACTTTTCCATTGGGAATTGGACAAAGACCAACTCAATGCTCATAATTATTTCTTACATACAGCCTATTTCTTCAAAGAACACTGAAGTTATTCATATGGGAGAGGATTTGTATGGTTCAGACCTCAGCTGTCCAGGAGATAAACATCCCCTTATGAAGTCTACAGTGCAAAGTACAAAGAACACAGTAGGATTGTCAGCACTAGAAGAAAACATGGGGAAGTGTGGAGGGTTGAAGGCTATTTTACTATGTTGAGTTGAAAAGTGCAGTAGTTAGGGCAACACATCACAGATGAAAGTAACATGTAGGAATGGACATAGGGAGGGAAGTGGGAGAAGGAGACTTACAGACATTGAGGGTAGGGAGTGAGATCAATGAGGGGAAACAAAGATCTTCCTAAGAGGATGGTGAAAAAGAACCAGGGGAAGATAGTGTCAGGAAATCTAAGGAGAGCAGGCCTTCAAATATCTTTCTGTAGGTTCTAGGAATAAATACACACAATAATACAAACATAAAAACAAAAAAATCCAGCCATTCAAAAGGTCTTTTAATTAAATCTATGAGAAAACACAACGCATTGACTACTTCTTAAAGCGCAACATATGAGCAAGAAATGGTTTATTTAGGGTGTTTCCCTGATTAAATCTGGCAACTGGGCTAAGAATGTGCTTGTAGTGGGACTGAGGAATAAATGGAGCATGTTCCTGTACATGTTTACATGCTTTAATTGGCAGATGATATAAAAGCATCAAGTCTTCCACAGGCCATACCCCTGATCTTAAATTTATGTTTCAGCTTTCCTCTCTCCCTACAGAAAGTAATTTCATTTTCATCATGCACTATCATGTTATCCTGAACCTTCATCTTCTACATCTAAACATAGAGTTCAGAAAAAATAGCTGGGGGAATATTAGTGTAATATTTGCTGAGCATTAAGAAAGCCAAAGATGAGGGCACACCTGCTAAAGTGAGGCAATCCAAAGAGTCAGGGGAACAGCAGCAAAGTTCAGTCAAACATACTGCATTCAAAAGTTTAAAATATGTTGAAAACTATGTTGGGAAAATCTGGATCAATTAAAGGTATAAGTGAGTCTTCATTTGATCCAAATATTTGAAACAAGTCATGAATAGCCATAGCATAAGCAGGTATGTTAACAGGATGGAGAGAATGCCTCAGGGATCAACATTATAATTATTATTCAGAAGGGCTGTGATTGATTAGAATTATAACTGTAGTAGAGAAAGGCAGAAAGGGAAGTAAAGCAGAGCTTTTGCTTTAAAGTTTTAGCTTTTTCTCATATTACAAAGTAAAAAAGAGTGAGCATTCTTCTAGCATAAAGATTTAAGATCCTGAAGAGACTTGGACTGTCAAAATCAACCCCAGTTCTTGTGAAACGGGAACAGCAGCGGGTGGGTGTTCTAAGGCCAATTTAATGAGCCCTCAAACTTTCATCATGGTGAAACTACTCAATTAAATATTGTCTTCAGAACACTGACAAAAGGCTCCACAGGGACTTCATTCTGAGCCTTGAAGATATAATGGCAGGAACACAGCAAATAAAAACCTTCTGACATTTTGCTTCCTCTCATTGTGATTATTCGATGACCAATTTACAGCTCAATCATTGCTTTTCTGCACACATACGTACCTTACTCTGTGCTATTTTGCACATACATAAAAATGCAAAAGCAATTCCATATTTTATTTGAAGAAGAAGGTGTCTTATGTTAAAATAAAGACTAGCACAAACAAACTGTGAGGAAAACTACATTTCTGACATCTTCCCAGTATAACAGCATGTTGTTCCGCGAGGTATTTAGGCACATATATAATTTTAAGTACATTCATTTTTCTTTAAGAAAAAAAAAAAAAAAAAAAAAAGCCTTATTTCAGTTCATTTAAGGGGCAACTGCACTCTGAAAGTGTTTGTCTGTCTTTCTTGACTACTGAGAAAGTCTGCAGGACTAACTGACTAAGCTCTTAATTTTTAGGTCCCTGAAATAAGGTAAGGTGAATTGAGGTCTCAGTATTTACCTGTTCACTTCAGTGAGTAGACTTACTCTGTCACAGTATTTACTTTTCTGTTTTTATGATTAGTATTGTGCATTACAGAATGAATTTGGGATGGGACAATACTAGGCAAAATGTCAAAAGTGAATCTCAGGTTCAAACAGATCCTGAAACCAAGGTTTAACTGACTGAACACAGATACAATATGATGTCTGTGAAGGGAAAAGCAGACAAACACAAACAAACAAAAACCACCACACACAGAGAAAACCTAACAAACCATCCACCCTCAATCATCCACCAAATAAAAGGATCCCTTCTTGATCACAAGTCCTGAAATCATTTTGACCTGTGTCTTGGACTTCCTTAATTTCACAGTAACCATTTCAGAGTAACCTTTCCAAATGGTACCAGAGTAAAGAGAAAGACACAGCCTCCTGCTGAGAAATCTTTTAATAACTACTAACTAATAACCAACACATTGCTGGTCTCCAAGGAGTCCCATGAGACGAGGGCGCTCAATCCACATCCTTCCTCTGAAGGAAGGAGATTTCTCAGAAGTTTACTCAGCCCGTAATAGATTAAGTGCCTGTCAGTAGTTCCTCAAAAGACGCTAACACACAGTGGTAACAGTAGTGTTGGATGAAGCAGCTTCACGGGTGTTACACAAGGTTTTGATGATGATATTCAAGAGTTGGTCACAAACACTCTGGATTATACTGCAAGGCAGATTACAGACTTTAGTCTGCAACCTAATTCTGTCTTACCGAGACCACCAAGGAAGCAAGCAGCTCAAAATGAAAGATCTGCTCTACTGGAAGGTGATTGTCTGTCCATGCCTATTTACAGCAGCACCATGCTCTGCATTCAGTGTCCCCCTACTCCATATGCCCAGCCTGAAAGTCACGCTTCTCTATAATGCACTGGGGTGAGTAACTAAGTGACTCAATTGATGGGAGCAAAAAGTATCAAGGGATGCAATGCCCCTCCACAGTGCATTTTATTAGAAAGAGTGCATTTTTACCACAGAGAGATCAGACCATCGTGTGCTAGGCTAGCATGGATACTATGGCCTAAAAATTAATCTGCTTATACATAACTCCTTTTTTCATGGTACAGTGGAAAAAAAGCAAACATGCATGTATTAAAACCCCATGTAGTAAGAGAGGCAGAATAATTTGCACCTGAATCCCCAACAAAACAGCAGCTAAGTCTCAAAGATAATTTTTTGCTTTGTTATTGTTTTCCTTTATTATCCTCTTGCTATTAACTAAATTGAAAGCCAATTTAAAATATATGTGTATCTTGCCCTATATATCACTAGTGTCAGTAAACAGTTACCACTGTCCCCAAAAAAAACAACATTATATATATATTGGAGGCTGCAATATAAATATATTTTTAGGCCTATGTTTTCAGCCGGTGTAAAATTGCAGAGCATAACTAATTTTACTGGATCAGTGCCCAATTAGGGCAGCTGAGAATCCAGCCCTATGACTTAAAAGCTACAGTTACAGATGCAGAGGCTTTACTGTTATCTATTTGCCTATCACCTGCAGGAGAAATACGGGTGATCATGTTACTGTCATCTTACTAATTCCTATTACACTGTTTTTGCTGACCCTTCTTTTTTAGGCCATGTTATCCATATTATCCTGTCTACCTTGAAGATCTCGCTGGATGATAGAGGAGGAAGGATCCTTGAGGCAAAAGCAGACTTCAGATATTGTTCTCAAAATGTGTGCATGGTAAGTAAGTGATTGTGAAATCTCTCTGTACAGACCCATGGAAAAGGAGAATATGAAATGTAAGACAGAGCCCCAGTTTTCTCCGGGCAATTCCCTCTATAACTTCTGGTTAACAAGTTACAATGTCTGTGAAAGAAAGCACGGTCATCGAATCAGGATGATAACTGTGGCAAAGACATACATAATTAAAATTTCCAAAATTTCCATAATAAAGTTAAATCGGTTAACAAGAAAAAAAATCGTAACATAAGCCAGACAAAAAAGGTACGGAGTTGGAAATTAAAACAATTAGTTCAAACATCCCTCCCAATTGCAAAGCTTTTATACAGATGCAAGAAATGATCAAACCTTAAGCAACAACTTTTGCACTCACCTGTCCCAGATCTAAAGTGACATTGACTTCATTGTATTTTAAACCCATCGACAGAGGAGGACTTTGCCACCAACTCTCCGTTCCATCAATCGCATTAGTTATTGGGTGAGCTTTTCTGGGATCAGCGGCATTGCAATAATCACAAAACTGCCCCTGAAACACAGTTAATTAAAAAGATGGTATCAGCTGAAATCTTATGCACTGCAGATTCAGGATGTTAACGGAGATTCTGATCAGAGCTTTGACTAAAAATGGAGTTAAATTTTGCTTCTCTATATAGCGTATTTTTTTTCTGTATAATGATTCCCCTTGCAATTCATATACACACTTATACCCTGAAACACACAAAAAAAATATGTTACAAAAAGAAAATTCATAAATCTCTTTAAGGAAACTACAATAAGTCTTTTCTTATCAATAAATTTACTGATACCTTGCCACAATTTTATGACTTCCGCAGGCATGTCCACAGAAAATTAATGAAACAGAGATTCTTATAGCTGGATTAAGACCAATACAAAATCAATTCTCTTAAAAGACCGTGAAACATCACCATATGTACATAGAAGACTGGCAGTAACAAATTGATAAATAAAATACTCTGCTACTTTGGGTGTGTAAGATTGGTGTTATAATTTTATAATGTGGATTTATTTTTTTTTCATGCTATTAAATTACATTCTGAAAAAGAAACTTCTGAAAAATACATGCCCATGGAAAATGCAATGGATTACACAGAGCGTTCCCTTTAAGGACAATGAAAGAATCCCATTAAATCTTCATTTGCATAAGTTACTACCCAACTTTTAGTCCAGAAAGCCACATTCTGGAAATGCTCTGAGAATCTCTCTTTGACAGTTTCTAAAGATCTTTGTACTGTTGCATACAATAACAATGAATAAACTTCATGAAACCAAGTTGTCTTTTAATTCGGCATCTTGGCTTGCCCCACAGCAGTATTTTTATCTTCAAGATAATGCATTTTAACAGCCTGCTAAGATTAATGGTGAAGTCTTGAAATTAGTTATTAAGCAATCTTTTTACTGTCCCATTCACATCTTATTCCAGTCACTGGGTGTAGATAATTGATGTGATAAACCATGCCAAGTACAGATCTTTGAAGAACCCCCATAGAAAAGTGACATTTTCATTAAACAGTACTACCCTCTTAACAGGTACTTCATTCCTGTGTGTAATCCATTCAGTCTGTGAGGTGCTGGCCCTGTGCTGGATCTGTGTTTTAAGTAAGGTGATATGTCACATTTAAAGCATTCCCTTTATAAACTAAACAGATTTTCAGATTTATTTTTTTTTAAGTGACATTTTTGTTGTTTCCACAACCATTGTATCCTGGCATCAAGTACATTCCTATCCTTTAAGCAGCATTAAGACTCCCGTATAACTGTCATTATTTTGTTTGCCCCTGCTGTCACGCTAACCAGTGCAAACCAACTTCAGCAATCATACCTGTCCACTTTTAATACTGGAAAGACATTAGGGCTCTCTTATTCTTGCTGGATACAGTCTTGCAGATTCACACTTGGTGAATCTAAGATGTTTATCTCTAGTAGAATTTGTTTAATCTCTTCCATAGTTACTAATGGTTTGGAAACTACATCATTCTCATGTGATACAATTACATCCTCTTGTGTCTTTCAAATAAAAAACATGGATGTTCACCTAATACTCCTGCATTTTCTGCGTAAGTTGTAACTGTTTCAGCATCTGCATCTAGCAGTGGTTGTCCTCATCCTGCTCTTCTGGCAAGCCCAGAAGATGATGTTGTTGCCAGAAGATGTGACCACCGTTAGTTGTTCTGATTCAGCACTGCAATTGTCAGCCTGGCTGAGGGTTAAGTCTTGAGAATTCAAGAAGTTATTTACAGACTTACTAAATCCATCTGTACACAGGTTGGTTAACTATGTCTGGGGATCAAGTTATAACACAGCTCTCCTCCAGCTCTGTCGGAGAAGGTGGCTTGGCTGATTTTTGTACAAACATCTACAGCAGCCCAGGATGATTGGATTCTGACACAGCTGACACCACCTCAGGCTGTGCTAGCTACAGGCAACATTGCCAGTTGCTGCAATGAGGACAGAGAACATTGGGTCACAATCTGCAGGATCAATACATTGAGCAATTAATCTATGCAGTTACAGCTGCAGCTGCCACCACATCAGAGCATCTTTATAGGAAGTGTTTCCTGACAGATGCATACTTGAGGTGGAGTTCCAACATAGGTATTACAACACCACAAGCTTCCCTAAATGGTTTTGTAGGATGCATGAAATATGGTCTTTAGATCTCAATTCACATTCACAATGATCTGGCTGGAAATGCACAGGAAACAGTTGCTGCCACAACAGTTTCAGCTCCAATCTGGCATCTGGCTCCAACCCTCAAAGAAAGGCTGAATGAACAGAAAACAATGAGGGATATTGAACACAAGTGTTGCATTTCCATACACCTGTGTTATTTCAGTATACCAGAGCACTTGATCTGAACTCAAGACACCACCTTTTTCTTTTAGGACACATAATTCAAAGAATTTCATTGCAACTGGAGTTTCAGTTATTTAAAGTACATGCCAGCAAACCTGCCAAAAAGACAGAAAAACAAAAAAAAAAAAAATGAAAGAAAGTAAGTTATTGGACTGAGCGGCCTTCCCTGCTTCCCACTGGCAGTACCTGCAGGCACGCCACCCCCAGCCTGTCTGCCATGGGACACATTGCAATTCCTGGAGACTGGGCATCCTGCCATCGTTTGATTTTGGCTGCAGTTCATCACCCAGGCAGGTGTGCATCCGCTGGTGACCTTGCTACCCTCCTTTCTCTTGGTTCTTCTGAGCAGGGGAAAAAAATGAGGCTGCATAAAGCAGTGGGGATCAATGACATCGATGCAAATGCCTCCTCACCCATAAATTACAGAAAGCGACAACGATGAAGGACTTGTTTGCTAATTAGGACCTAGAAGATCTGCGCCCACTGGCAAGGCAAGACAGGTATGGAGTTAAACTTTAATTCACACCCGCACACCACTGTGGACAGATCTGCAGGCAAAACCAGGCATGTCATTTATCTACCAGAGCTGCCAACGTATTTCGCACTGCAGTGCATCTCCTCACTCAACGCTGCTCTAATTAAGCCTTTGCCCCACTCGCCTATGTGCTAAACAAGGGAAACAAGCTGCTTTCCACAATGTACGTCCAGTGTACGTCACAAGCCTCAGACTGCACCTGGTGGCTGAGCCGTACCTGCAGGGACTGCCCACCCTACCTGTCAGCTCTTGGACGGGCTTCAATGAATGCTGGGGACGACAGGCTTCACCAGTGGACATATCAACTGACAAGCTGAACAAAAGAGGTTGATGGAAAAGTAGAAGTGAAGCTAGGGCTGCTCTTCTTCTCCTTGCCTTATTTTAAGTGCTTGTGACAGCACCGCAACAGGGCTATGCGCTCCCTTCATAAAAAGGACAATCACCCTCTGCACCTTCTGATTTCCCTGCTTGTAGGGCAACAGACATAATCCAGCTTTGGATAACCTCCAAAAGTGAGTGATTCAAGCACGTAGTGCAGCTTTAACTTGGAATTGGCCTGACAGTGGCTATTACACCCATCACTGCCACCTTGCGTCAAAGCCAGCTGACCCTCCATCAGACTTCTAAGAAACAACACATGAATGATTATGCTGCTCTAAATCCTTCGAGATAAGCTCAGCTTCTACAAGAATTTAATGCACTTCTGCCCAGTTTTCCACCAAAGGAAAAAAAAAATATATATTCTCTTATTTACAGTGTCTTTGAACTTGAGAGGTGGAGTGGCTTGATAATATGCTCATTGTGCTGCTATCACATTTTCCATGGCTGGATTTCCCTGGCCTTCAGAAAGAATTTTCCAAGCCTTCTCAAGCCACAACAACTACTGGTAAACTACAGAAGTATTCATGTTATGTATTTCAATGGGGCTTTGTTAAAATTGGAGAGAGATGCTGCTGCATCCACATTTACACAACCGCTTCAGGAGGCGCACCAGGCTTCCTCGTGCCAGGGCTGAGCTGTCAGCAGTCCTAGGAACTTGAATCAGGAATGAACCGTAACTGCTTCTAACCCAGGACCTGTAAGGCAAATATTTAACAAGAGGAATTCTCCCCTTTCCAGCTTCTTCCCAAATACAGAAAACCCTAGTTTCCAGCTGGATGCTAGTATAAAGGAAACAATTAGAAAAATAATCAATGGCAATGCATCACACTACAAGCTTTGTTCCACTTCTTTGGCCTGTTTATCTCATATTTATTTTGCTGATTTTTGTTATACTGTGCTGTTATCCTAAAGCATGTAAGTATGAGATCTTACTGCAACAGTGGGCTATAGTGTGCTGCTGAGAAAGCAGCAGAGGTTATTAGGCATGCTAGTAGCTAAAACAGCCAAACCAGCAGGTGAATTTCGAACATGGGAGCTGTGCTCAGTATCGAGGGACGGATGGCTAAACTTCAGAGACATGTTAGAAGCAGAGGAGCAAGCAGTTTCCCCGACCACAGCAACTTGCTCTGCATCCTTAGATGAAGCACTTAATACCTGCAGCCCGGTTTTACCAACAGGAAATCGGTGTTGCTCAACCCGTAAGCATCTCCAAAGCACACTGAGCTTGCTGGGACAGCGGGCGCGACACAGATGCAAGGTAAATTGAGATGTTGTGTGAGGCAGGGAAGGCACTACAGAGGGAACCTGGGGGCTGAGCACCCCGCTGCATGGCAGTGCCGAGCCTGCCGAGCGCTCTCCCCTCTCTTGAGCGCCTGTCCCTGCTACAGAACAAGAAGGAAAAACTCTTATACATTGGAGCCTCTTCTGAGACCAGATCTTATGGGTTATTTCACTGTTAAAACACACAAATGCCTCTTAAGACTTGGAAACGCTAACCCTCCTTCAGGACACCAACACGTTAGATGTGCATTCTTTTTGTATCGCCTGGAGTCACGAAGCAGACCTGAAATCTTTCAAAATCCCTTTCAAAGTGCAATTTCATTCCGTCGCTCTCCTCCTCCCACCAAAAAGAGTAAAAACAAAAGAGCTTTGGGAGGTCAGAGGCTTTAGGAAAGCCCCCCCCCCCCCCGCCTCCGATCTCTGATGGAGCCGACTCTGAACACCAGCCCCAGCACACCACAGAGCTCGGTGCCTTTGCTGCTCCCTCCCCACCCTGACAGGTTTCTGCCAAAGGACAAAACACACTTCCATTAACCCCCTCGCGAGGAGCTCTGCCTTTCCTTGCGGCATGCCTTGAAACGCCAGCGACCGTGCCCATCCTCGCTGCCCTGCGTGCTGTCAGAGCCCCTGCCGCTCCCACGAGCCGGTGGGGCTGAGGGAAGGGTCGGCGGCGCCATCGCCTCTCGGTCCCCACCATCACCCCTCTCGGTCCCGTTACCCCTCTCCTTCCCCACCATCACCCCTCTCGCTACCTGGATGGCACGTCCCAGCGGGGCGGCGGCAGGGCCCCCCACCAGCTTGCAGTACAGCTCCGGCCGCCCGCCGCCGCCGCCGCCCGCCTCCTCCTCCTCCTCCTCTTCCTCCTCCTTCTCCCCGCAGGTGGCCGTGGCCCAGATGCCGGCCGTCTCGGCCAGGTTGAAATAAGGCGGGTGGAGGCTGAGCCCCAGGGAGCCGGGGGGTTCCGTCTGCGCCGGGCAGAGGGCGAAGAGCGGCGGGAGGAGCGCCCAGAGGAGCCGCCGCCGCGCCGCGGCCATCGTGCGCCAGGCTCTGCCCTCGCCGCCCCAAAGGCGGCCCTATAGCTGCGGCGGGCCGGGGCTGTAGCGGTGTGCGGGGCGGGGAGAGGAGCGAACACACCCCCGGTGCGGCGCCGGGACGGGCCCGCTGAGGCGAGGAGCCCCCGGGGAGAGCGGGGCTCACGGGCCCGGGGCGAGGGCGCGGCCCGGCGGCGGCCTCCTGGCTCTCTGAGCCGGTGGGGTCGGGCTCAGGTGTGGGCCCCGCCGCCATGTTGCGAGGTGACCCCCTCTCTTGAACCTGGGGGGTAGTTAAGGGACTGCGGAGATATCTCCGAGCATCCCAGCCCTGTCGTGTGGCATAAATAAAATTAAGGTTTTGTGGGCTTGCTCCTGTACCTTCACTAAAGGTTTGCTTCTGGGGACTGCGACAGAACCCGAGGGAACGGCATGGAGCTGGGACAGGGGAGGGTCAGGCTGGGGGTTAGGGAAAGGTTCTGCACCCAGAGGGAGGTCGGGCACTAGGACAGGCTCCCCAGGGCAGTGGTCATGGCACCAAGCCTGCCAGAGTTCAATAAAAGTTTGGACAACACTTTGAGACACATGGTCTGATTTTTGGGTGGTGCTGTGTGGGGCCAGGAGTTGGACCCAATGATCCTTGTGGGTCCCTTCCAACTCAGGATATTCAATGATTCTGTGCTTCTACCTACAGGTCCCTGGGATGGCACCCTGCCTGGCTGTGCTGCACAGATCACTCCTTCCCCAGCACTGTTGGCTCCCCAAGGCTGCTGAAAGGCTGCAGGCCCCCACACTGCAGCACACAGCCAAGCTCCATATGCCAGGGTTGTGCTGCTCGGCCGGGGCAGACAATGAACCTGCTGTCTTTTTGAAGGTGTTTGGCACAGGCTTTGGATAACACAGAAGGAGAGTTGAGGCAGGAGAATGAGAGCTATGGACTAAGTCACTCGTATCAGGAGCTATGCTGCTTCACAGCATTGCTATCTGAAGTTTCATACCCCTTCGTGTTTCCTCCCACATGCCCAATCACACATCCACTGCTCATTTTTCTTAATAAAATTTGCAGGATTCAAATACAAAGATGTGCTTAGATACGCATACCTCTAATATTTTAATAGTGATTCATGTGAGTAGCAAAGTACTTAACAACGTTATGGTCCTTGATACATGCCAAATAGCACTAGCAAGGGAGATTCCTGGTATACTATTTCAGGAAGTACCAACCACAAGCTATTGATTCCGTCTGCAAGCAAATATCACAATCCCTAGTCTTGTGTCACTATGGCTTTAGTACACCATAGAAATGCATCTGTGGGAAGCAATTTTTGTGTCCTCCATGGGAAGAGTAGCTTTCCATACTGCCAATTTAAATATATCAGATTTGGGTATTCTGTCCATAAATGCTTTCAGTTTCTGGAGCAACTTAAAAATATACTTCTTTTCCAGCTGTGGCGTTGTGGAAAGGAAATTATCTTATTACGCATATCACTTCCTACAATATTAAATACTCCATAACAACTATGAGAGGTGTGAATACAAATAAGTAATATCATCTTCAAATATTCTATTAAACAAAAATTCTATTGAGCAAAATGCTACATTGTAACATAGGATTCACACTGGTCTTTTAAACCTGTTAATTAAAAAGGAATCTAGAGTATATCAGTTTTTTACAAATGGAGAACCAGAAGAAGTGTCTGATATAAGTGGCCTTTAAGTTCAAGGCAAGCATGCTCTTACAGAGGCCTTCCATCCATTAACTTGCTGAGTGCTCTTGTCCTCTTTATTGTTAGAGAAATTAAATCAAATTGAATGAAAGCTGAGCAGAGCATGTTCCTGGTGAAAAATAAACATTTGGGTACTTTAAGGAAAATGCACTATAAAGTACAATGCTAAGAGGAACCAATGAAGATGATAATTATGCAGATTACAAAATCATCACAGACTCTTTCTGAGTCTCAGATTACCTCCAGGCTGGACAGTCTCTGAAAGATGTTGCTTCTCTATATATCCAACAAGCCATGAAGTATTTTCCTCATCCAAAAAGAAAATGGTTGTTTTGCACGTCATGTGAGGAAAGTAGTTTATGCCAGTTACGCAGTACATTCCTACAAACTGGACTCCTGTGATGGGATTGTTGATGATATTGAAAAGGATTCTTTTGATATGAATGTTTCAAATTGAAATAACTGCAAAATATGTAACTTATATTTTCTTTGGACACGTTTCTTGCACAGAACCCTGCCTATTCTCTTCATACACGTGCAGGGATTGTGAGTAACATCTCAGTGTTTTGAGTTTTGTCTTCTTCTTTAGCACATCTGTCCATGGTCTCCTAAATAAGCACTTACGAAGAGTTTTCTAGAAAACATAAACCCAGAATAAGATGAAGCAAAGCATAAACCAGGTGATTCAGCTACATTTGATGAAGCTTAAAAAATACAGAATGAACTGTGAAAGCAGAGAACTATGTCCTGCATCTGCTAGAATCTATTTTATACTTTCTTTGACTGCATTTGTGTAGAATAATACCTTGCAACTTTTCCTGGTATAGTTTTGTGGGTAGTTCAGGTAAGGAATCTAGATTCAGGAGATCCTTTACAATTTTAGCTTAAAGAGAAGATTCTTGCAAGCTGTTTGCTACATTGCACAGCATAAAAGGCAGCACTTGCTCACAAGAGATGCCATTATTTAAACAGCAAGTAACAGTTAATTTACTGGGGAGTATTTGCTCCCTGAGCAAAGAACCCAACACTTTAAAACAAAGTGTCTTACCTGAGCAAGAACCCAACACTTTAAAACAATCATGACATGATCTTGTATCTGCTTTCTTAAAAACATGAATGAAAGTTTACGTTCAGAAAATAAACCTATCAAATAGAAAAAGAGAGAAAGAAGTTCTGTTCATTTGCTTATAAAATTATGTGCATTTTGCTTAATATATAGCTAGATTTAAAAAGATTTTGCTGGCCTTGCAGGTAATTTTTCTGTCATTTTGTTAAACACTTATGCCAAACAAACATATTTTATTCAATATGTTTTCTAGAACTGGAGTGTGTAAAATGCCACATTTTAGATTTTGTTGAAAAATCTCTAGAACTACCTAAAGATTTGGGCAGATTTTAGGAAAAACGTTATGGCAACTTTTGCTTTTGACTCAAAGCTGATGGAAAAAGTGTTTATAGTGTCATTCCTAACATGCTTACTGAATAACTTGATTTTAATAAAAAGTTAGCAACCAACAATTTTAAACAGAGACCTTGGAGTTACGTCAAGCCAAAGTATTTGAGGAAGCAGACAGAAGAAGACATGTGGATGTATGTATAGAGATGGTAATGACAGAGTGGCCTGTCCCTGGCAGATGGAAAACTGAGAACTAGTGCTCTTGTTCTGATAGTATTGTGCAGGCTGTAGTATGGCCATGTGCAGCCGTGAGTCTAGCAGGGCTTTGGGACCACAGTTAAAATGAATGTAAATCTCAAAATTTATGAATTCCATCTCTCTTTTTTTAAATAAAATAAAATAAAATGTATTTTGAACCAAATCCAAAGCTGGCGGAAATTCACAGGAAAGCACTTAGTAACATATTTGAGTTTATCTGTATCTAACAGAGAACTTCATCCTGTTAAAAAGATCAATATCAATAATTCATGGTATACTACTTTATCTTCCCTTCATGCCATCTTTTCATTGTAATTACAAGTTCCAGAAACTCAGATAAGAATTTATTAGCTGGCAGCTTTCAGGAATCAGCATTTGTAAGACAGTGGCCCTCAGCAGAAATTACTCTTCTCCAGCTACCTGCCCTTTTCTTCCTCCCAGCAAGTCCTCTCCTCCTTTTTCCTTCAGAATTTATAAGGTTTGCTTTCCTTGTTTCTTCCTATCTGCAAGGAGTAGACTTTGTTATGTGACAGATGTCAAGCACTTTATTGAATAAATGTTAGCAATTGGAAGTGTTTCTGGATCTGTATTACTTTAATGTAAACAGATTATATTACATTAGTAGGCATTTATGCTACCATGATCAGAGATCATCCTTTGTGTTCACATTTTCTACTTTGAAAGATACTCATTTAAGGATGGGTTTAAAATTTCAAGGCAAGAATGTTTGCTCCAAAATTGCAGATATATTTTCTCTGTTTCATTCTCCTACGTGCAATATCGCACATCTCATTTCATACTGCCTCATCTCAACTCATACTACCCATAATAAATTTAAGACTTGGCAAGTGCAGTTCACAAGCCAGAAAGCTGCAGAGAAAATGGGAGATGGTGAAAAAATATTCTAAGTGATTAATACTAATTGTAATATTTAACTCCTACCATCATATGATTTAAGAAAGGAATTAGAAGGTGGAACCAAGTACTGTGGAACTTAAGAGACAGCAAAACTAGCATGGATTAGAGTTTGTAATCCGTACTATGTGAGATGCACAGCAAGTCAGTGAAAAAGGTAGGAATAAAACCTAAGATTCATGTGCAGGCACCACGTTTACCATCATACATTGCCATACCAGATGATGTGGGAATTCACTCTGTGAGTTGATAATTAATATCCTTGTAGGTAGCTAGAAAGTCTCTCAGATTAGATAGACCCAAGTAAGTACTGAGTGATCACTGAAGATTTAGTTTTGCATCTTGTCCGTCCATGGAAGTATCATATCTGGCATCTATGTTGAGGCCAATCCTGAAGATTTAATATGTGCAAGAGTCTTCCTGCAAAGTACTGGAGCTCTCTCAACTCTTTCAAAGTTTTAATCAGTTAAGCACATTTGTAGCCTAGAGTGTAAATAAATACAGAACCATAACACTACAAGCTCAGATTAGGCTTCTTACATTTATCAAGGAAGTAAGTCATTTATTATGCCCTTTGATAAATATTTATGCAAGATTACTAGTTCATGTCTATAAGTAAACTTTCAGTAGTTTAACAAAAGCATTTTGCGGTACACCTAGGCTAAAAAAAGGATTGTCTGCACTTGCTCTGTCTTAATAGCAAAATAGAGCCTTTATGACCTGGCAAGTCCTCTGCGTTCACTGGATTTCATCAAGAAATGCATTCTTGGCCTCCACTTTTCTCATGAAATGATCTTTTTCATCTTGCAGAAATTTCTTGTACCACAGTATTTGAGGACCCTACCATATGACTTTGAAAAAGAGAAGTTATCCCCTTATAGTTGGAATAATGGCACATACAGAAGCTAGGACCCACACCTGAAAATGCTGTTAAGTCAGTAGAGACAGTTTAGATGCCTACAGTTCTTGATGTAATCCAGAACTGAATTATTAAGAATTGTACTTTTAATTTGGTCCTGTTGGTAAGTCTCCTTGTGTCTGCTGTGTCTACTAGATCTGATTCTCCATCCAATTGGAGGTTCTTTTATTCCCTGTCCAGAATCTCACCTGATTCAGGTATCTCTGTTGACACTCTCAGCTTTTTCATGATTGGCAGTTTGTTGTTTTGTGGTTTGCTTAATGTTGTAATATTGTCAGATTGTGCTTGTTGTACTGTAGCTTATTGGCTACCATTTTTCTTAGCCTATCTCTACAACCTAATATTTTCCTCTGCCCGCCAGCAATCTCGTGTACTAAGATTTTCTTGCACATTCAGCTTCTTGAGTTTACTTGGTATATTCTTGTCATAGAGAACTACTGTGAATTCCTCAGTTTCCAACAGGGCACTCCCTTGCTTGCAACTTCCACAGCCACATTCTCATCATAGCTCAACCCTGAACCATTAAACTCTTGTGTAGATTTAAAATAGTACCAAGGATGTTTTCTCACTGTCTTAAGTGACGCATGTTGTATTTTGGCTCATTCAAACCACCATCTTCTGAAGTAGCTCTTGATTATTCTAGATAGCTCATTTTCATCTTTGCTGCATAATATAATAGGAAAAGCTGATAATTGGAAAGACTTCCTTACCTCTCTGCATCAGGCCAATCATTACAGTTTTGAACAGGAATAGGCTAAATTGTGATTATTGATTGAAATTGAGACTTTCTTGATGAACTGCAACTCAATACTATTATGCTCCTCTAATGCATGATATCTCAGTGCATGTCTTTGACAGACCACACAAATTCAGGCTTCAGCATGCCAGCTTTCTACAGACTACATTAATACCTTTTCCAAGTCTGTGACATGTGAGTGCATTTTTTTGTATCTTCTGTTCTCTCCTGGAATGTTCTAGCCACAAATATCTTTGTAGCATGCACTCATGACTCAATGGGATTGTGGACAAAAGACATAAAAATAGGTAAGTGTCTGATGCAAGACTTAGGTTTGGTATTTCACAGTATTTTATTGAAGAGAAGTACTAAACCAAAGGAGAATGGAAGGTGAATGTCAGTACCTTAAAATACCTTTTTCATTTAGGAGGAGGCAAATTGCATTTTCAAGCCAAAAACATAAATCCTCATCAGTACCCAATCTGTAGAAGTCATGCCATTCCCTGTAATAAGCTTTATATGTTCAGTCACTGAGTACACTAAGGTCTAAGGCAACCCTGGAAATAAGACAGAACTTCTTTGCCGTATGGTTCTAAAGAAGAATTTAAGAGGATCACATTCTGGGGAAAGCAAGGAAAGGTACACAAAATTTAAGATTCCCTAAGGAAATTACATTTCATGATTCTCTGTTAAGTCAACTATAGATCCGGACATAAAAATCCATCCACTTTATTTTTTTCTTTGCAATGGATTTCCATTTTACTCCTGTCTTTCTGTACTTTTTTGTGGAGTTGTTTGTGGGTTTAAGGTTCAAAAAAGAAAGTATGTGCTCTCTTTAGTCAGTACCCAATGACATGTCACTCAGGTCTCTTGGGAAAAATAAAATGTCTGCTCTCAGTTTTTTTTCACATCCTGTTGTTTATTTGCTGACTTTGGTGCTATTATTGCTGCTCTTGCTGTTATAATCAGTGAAAATAGCTATTAACAGACCTCTTGCCACAATATACTGAGTATTTTTCAAAGAAACCAATTCTTTGTAAACTGCTTTTCTTAACAAACTTCTAAGACGTTGGTTGGGTTAAATTGCCATATGAATTTCATAGATGTTTATTTCTCTGCAAGAATTGTTAATGATCAGATCCATGTTTAAAAGGCAGTGCTTTTTCTGGGATCCAAATCCAACAATCTTTTTGTAGTCTTCAAGTAGTGTTACTGTCAAAAGTTTTGACACTGCTTAAGGTTTACTTCAACCTTAACTCTACCCCAACCACAGTCTCATCAAGTTTTAAGTTTTAAATAGAACTTCATGTTTAAATATGGTAGGAAGCCAGATCTTCAGCAATACAAACTGAGGGCTTATATCATTTTATTCCAGGTAATAGTGTAACTAAGAACTCAAACAAGTACAGTTCAAGAACATTAAGATGTACTTTTTGTTTACTTCTGGAGGTTGGAAGAGATAGTGAATATAGAACCAATCCCTCATGAAAGTATTGTAAATTTAATGGAGAATACCATTGATATGTTTTATTAGGCAAAATTTTAGATTTCCATAGCACAGATATAATACGCCACCAAAATTCTCCATAGAAGATTTATAACTCTTGTAAATCTCCATATTTTTTCATTAATAACAATTGGTTTCAGCCAAATTAATTATAGGGCACTTTGTTAGGAGATACGATAGTGCTACTCTAATATTATTTTGTGGTTTGGGCAGTTTATCATTCAGCTGTAGTCCTTTGGTTCTTTATCTAAGTTATTTTGATTGCCAGATTGATATTTTGACCAGCAGAGCATTAAAAAGAGAAATTGAATAGACTGAGCTCTAGCCAGTAACTCAGCAAATTTTGTACCTGGCAATGTAAGTAAAGACAATTCCTATCAAATTTACTTATGCCCTGTCATCCTTCTGCCTGTTATCCTCAGTTACTTCCTCTGAGGACTTCTACTCTCTCAAAGTGAAGACAAAACCAATCTACCAGGTTAGTTTTATGGAATGTGATAAACTGCTGAGGGCACTCAGAGATGTCAGAGCGTCTGGACCCTGAAACTTATGCTCTGCAATGGTTTCCATTGTTGACAGGCAAGGTTTTTGGAACAGGCAATAAATATCCAAACTGATACCGTTCTGCCAGTCAGAATCTCTCATGGAAATGGAAGGCAAGCATCTTAGGTTTTGGTGCTAATTGCAGAGGAGTCTTGAGGTTCTTGTGCAGCACTAATGAGGCTGTCTCCTCCCCCTCATTAAAGAACCTGTTAATTTAGGCTAAGGATAGTAATTAGATTTTGGCCCAATTTCTTATATTTACTCTTATTTCTATCTTTGTTAGTGAACATATGCAAAACTTTGCTTACAAGAATAGAAGCTGATTATATTCTGTTAAAAAAGAAAAAAAAAGAAAAAAGAAAAGAGCAAATCTTTGATAATCTGTTCGTTTTCTTGCCCATTGAAGCACGTAGCATATGTCATATATTGTTCTCACAGTCCTGTGATATGTATGTTCTCAGATCTGTGTCATTTCCCACACTAGTTATCTGCAAAATACACAATGCCTAGGAAAAATGTCCATGATGTGATTTTATTTGAAGATGCCTTTATATTTCAAGAACTTCATTGTCGATCTCATTTATATTTTCCGTGGACTCAGACTGCATTTGCATTATCTGCACCAGTGTCAGGCATTAGTTTAGTGCTGTGCATGGAGTTAGAAAGTCTGCAGACACAAAGCACCTGAATGCAGGCTCCCTGGCTTCTCTCTGGCTGAGCAGATGGAAGATGGATAAACAGTTAACTTCCGACTGAGTCATAAAATCAATATATACAGAGGATAAGTAGGGAAAGGAAAAGGAAATGATAGCTGAAGAAAACATGCAGTCACAATCTGCACACAGTGTCAGTGTCCTGAAGCAGTAAAACTTCAGGAGGGCAAAATTCCAGCTTGGGGAGCGGAAGGACAAAAAATGTTAAAGCATGATGTACCTGTATAGATGCTAACATACAAGTAAACTTTAAGTTCAGCTGTTTGAATACTGAAATGCATTTGTCAGCGAGTGAATAAGGGACAATGATGCTTTTTACCAGATGGAAAATTAGTCTTAGCTGGTAGTTGAGTTCCATGATAAGTCGCTTCACCTTTGTAGCTAAAAGCATTCATTTTCTAGGAAAAAATGGAAAAAAGGAAACAAAAGAGCATTGAAACACTCAACTGAAGATTTGTGGAAATTATTCTGTACTACTTATTCATGTACAATGCTAACTTGTTTTTGATTCCTAGGTCGTTAAGCCTGACATCGGGTAGAAGGTCCATGTGTAGGAAGTTTAATAATGCTCTTGTGGTTCCTAGAACCTATGTGTCCTTACACTGGTTTATAGCAGCAAATTTTATGTGAAACGATCTATCACAGAAGGCCTCAGCAAAAGGCCTATGGAGTGAAAAGAAAAATTCAAGGTGGTAGCTCCTTAAAAGGATGAATGCATATGGTTATGAACGTGTTGGGTAAACTATAACAATTATTAGATAAACTTTTCCTTTTTTAGGTTCAGTTTTGTAAATTCTCAATTCTATTTTTATATGGTTTGTAGGATACATAAATATTTGGTACAGTTTGCCAGCAAAAATCTGCAGGTTTAGTTTCTACAGTAATTTTTACTATTTCTCTTGCTATTACTCTTCTTTTCTAAGAGTATCTCTCAAAATAAAGAGTAACTCAAAGTACATTGTTTATGTGATAGTTTTAGTAGAATGGGTCTGTGTTTTTATAAATATTATGGAAACAAGAAATAGTCCATATAGCAGGTTATGCTACAGTTTAGCGAAGGAAAAACTAATGTAAACGATCAGCTGGATGGAAAATCTTTTGCTTTATTTACTGCTTTATCAAAGTTACTGATAGTTTAAATGCATTTGCTTGAACAAGAAAAAAATAAATTAACTAACAGTGCATTATTGTGAGACATTTTATTTGTAGAACATTTATAGTTTCTGTCTTTTTGGAAGGAGGTAGATTAATTATGAACTTACACTGTCAGAAGCTAAACTTCAGTTAAATTCTTTTAAAATTTTAGTATTTCACAGATATCACCAGCATAGTCATACTGTGAACTTCAAGACTTCTCAGTCTACCAAAAAGTAACAGCTTTAGGTAATGCCAAAGATACAACATATTTTAAAAGAATAACATGCTGAAAAGATCCCACCATTTCAGCATTAACTGAACAAGTACTTGGTACAGTCCTTCTAGACTTTATTTTTCATGATTTAGATTCAGATGTATCTTGAATAACTACTTTGCTTCTTATATAATTAAATAAATGCATGAAGATAAAATGTTTGATGATATACTGACTTGCTGCAACTCCAAAATGACAGCCCAAACATTCATTTCTTCTACAGTTCAGAGCATCGTTCTCTGCACAGGCACTCAACAGTGTCTGAACTTGAACTAAACATTTAAAGCTTCAGCACAGAGCTCCATCGCCTGTGTGAAAGGAATAACTTGTAGCACTTAATCCTCTCATGGGCCAGACAGTGAGGAAAATTTTTGGGCAGCAGTTTGCAGATTTAGAATCATAGAATGGTTTGGGTTGGAAGGGACCTTGAAGATCACCTAGTTTCAAGCCCCCTGCCATGGGCAGGGACACCTCCCACCAGACCAGGTTGCCCAAAGCCCCATCCAACCTAGCCTTGAGCACCTCCAGGGATGGGGCATCCACAGCTTCTCTGGGCAGCCTGTGCCAGTGCCTCACCACCCTCTGAGTGAAGAATTTCCTCCTAATGTCTAATCTAATTATATCTCTTAGTTTAAAACCATTCCCCCTTGTCCTATCACTACAGTCCCTGACAGAGTCCCTCTCCATCCTTCTTGGAGGCCCCCTTTAGATACTGGGAGGCCACAATGAGGTCTCCACAAATCCTTCTCTTCTGCAGGCTAAACAACCCCAGCTCTCTCAGCCTGTCTTTATAAGGGGGTGCTCCAGCCCCCTGATCATCCTCATGGCCCTCCTCTGGACCCACTCCAGCAGGCTCATGCCTCCCTTACGCCTGGGACACCAGAGCTGAATGCAGTACTCCAGGTGGGGTCTCACAAGAGTAGTACAGAATCACATCCCTCGACCTGCTAGCTACACTTTTGATGCAGTCCCAGATCCAAATGGCTGAGCTACAAGTGCACATTGCTGGCTTATATTCAGTTTTTTGTGCACCAATACCCCCAAGTCCTTCTCCATAGGGCCGCTCTCAATCCACTCATCACCCAGCCTGTACTCATGTTTGGGTTTGCTTTCAGGGTTACTAAAATCTGTTACCAACTTTTAAATGAAAAATGGTTGAGGACAGTGTAGGAAGCGCATTGGTCAAGTGTTATAGGGAAAGTTCTCTGCCTTTGAAAGGATCTCATGAAAATTGGTCAGAATCAGCTGCTGTGTCATTCAGAGTTTTGTGCAGTACAGCTCCAAGCAGATAGAACTCAAATTGCAAAGCTGAGCAAGGTAGAAATAGATGTGGGGTTTTTTTTGTTGTTGTTGTTTTGTTTTAGTTTTTTTTTTTTTTTTTTTTTTTTTTTCCCTATGGGCAGTGTTATTTGACAGGTATGAGCTGTTACACTTTTCCATCCCCAGTTCTGTCTGTGAGGTATTCAATTGAAATACGTCCTGTGCTAGGTGCAACAGAGATCTTGCACTGCCTAATAATGGAGATGTAATTCATGGCATATCTTTGACAAAGAGCTGTGATGTGAATTTGTGGTTTCTTTACAGCACACAACTTTCTTAATTACACCCAGCATAGTATTTGCTTCTCAAACACACAAAAAAAGGACTCCAGTTAAGCAAACTGAGCTGTAATCAGTGGAAAGAACATGTAGAGAGCACTGTGCACCTCAAGTTTGGCTTTGGGACTGAATGAAGAGTAAACTTCCAAAATGTTACATGGAATATATGCTGATTATTTTTTCCAAAGTTTGTGCTTCAGCTAAATGCAGAACCTAATTCTGATCCTTCTATGAGCTTCTTATGTGATCTAGGAAAAAAATGTTCTTTATTTAGCCTCCCAACTTGTAAAACAGACATAACAGCATGACTATGTGTTTGTGTGTGTGTATATATATATATACATATATATATATGTATATATATATGTATATATATATGTGTATATATATATATATATATATATAAATCTTTACATGGAAAGTGCAATATACAAACTGAAGACTATTGTGTGCCTGGTAATCGTAAAACTGACAGTCGGTATATGTTGGATTCATTTTCTCTGGATTTTTCAGTATTTCATTTTCAAATTAAATTAGGTTCTTTGTACAACTAGGGTGTCAACAAAACCAGGTAAGATGCCTTAGAGAATCATTCATAAGTGTTTGCCAAAATCTCAAATCAGTCTCATAAATGACGTACAAACATACAGGAAAGGAGTTACAACATGAATCAATCTGATGCAGTCCTATGAATAAGCTGAATAGGGTTGACAACTTGAACAAATTGTCATTATATGACAGAACTTTGACTGCAGTGTCTCAGGTATCAGATCTTCTTGAAATTACATTATAGAAATCTTTGTCCAGAGAGTGTTAGCAAGAATAACATTTTCACTTGAAATGAATGGCATCTTTTCTGTTTCTAAATAGATGGAATTAGGTGATTGCATACCACCTCAGTAGCAAGGCTGTGAGGCACCTAGTAGGCATGTGTGCCTGTGAAACAGGCACAGTGAAATACTGGTGTACGTGTATTGTTTTTATGATCTATGACTTCTTGTTTCTCCAGGTGAATGCTGGAAGTAAAATATCAGTTCACCTAACTAATTTAGAAACCCTTCTCAGATCTTTCACTATTCCTATTTTTGGAGTAGTTCTCCAAAATATAGTAAATTAAAGTTGGAATAATAATATTATATTTCGCTCAATATTCACCTCACAATGTCATAGCATTTTGAAAAAAAAAAAAAAAAAAAAAAAAAGTTAGCTAATTACATAAGTGCTTATCCATTTAGACGTGCAGCTGTTCTTATCTCTGGTTGTTCAAGCGTCTCACATGAGATAAATTGTGCTATTCTCATTTTAAAAAGGAAGCCCATATCTTCAACACTACATCCCTGTGAAGGAGCCAAAGGACATTAAGATCTGCAATCAAGAAGCAGTTGAGGATTCCCTTGGGACACAACAATACTCCCAGGTGATACAGCATGCTGGTTTAGGAGTGATTAATACTCCCAGGCAGAGGATGGGCATGCCCAGGCACTCAGGGATGTATCACTCCTGTTGTGCAGGTACATGCTGATGACACAAGCTGTGCTGAGTACATACAGCATGCCTAGAAAGTATTACATTTATTGTGCATGCTCTGTAACATGCATTTGCCTATGCACAGAGCATCTTGAACAGGTTGAGATCACAGTGTCTGAGTAGAGTGTTGATGGAGCACACATACAGTAAGTCTACATTAAATCACAGTGGGCAGGCTTAGGATATCTGTGGGGTTTTTTGGCCAATTTATAGTTACTGCAGGACTTCTATAAATCCTGGGCAAATACTGAGACTTCCCAAATTCTCACTGGATGAGAGAACAAGCACAAGGAAAGGGGAAGGACCAGCGGCACAAGGCTTAGGCTACTTCTCAGGCACGGGGCAGGCCAACATAGCTGTACCAGCCAATGTACTATAAGGTCTTTCTTCTGCACCAAAGTCTGCATTATAGTGTAGAGATATCTAAGGTGGTTATGGCAGTAGTAGCGATCTACTTTGGAAAAGCAGGCTGTCTACTTTGCTAGTGGTGCAGACTAACAGGAGTTGGTCTGTAGAGCAAACGGTGCTGAGGACCCGAAGCCCATGCCGTACCCATTTCATGTTGTGGTGTGTTTTCATTTTTGTTTGTTTGTTTTCTTAAATTCAGATTATCTGTCCTTCAGTCCCAGGACATGAATACCCACTTGCAGCTGCAGTTGGCTAAATCTGTTCCTGTAGAAATTCTTGGAGTTTGGTTCAGGAAACTGATCCAGTTTGCATACAGCAAGATCACAGTAAGAACAACGGCACAATAAAGGGAGACAATCAGGACACTGACTTCAGAAGCATACTCCTGATCCAAACGAAAACACTAATGTAGGCATTGGCAGAGAGATCAGCATGGACTGATTTATCTTGCCAAGCAGTTGGACTTGTTGGTCTGCACAGACCTTCAGGCTAGCACAGCAGATCTGCTCCTGCCATCCAAGCTGGCAAGCTCAGTTCGCTCCACAGCGCACCACAGGCTTTAGCCAAGATAGAAACTGATTTTAGCAGCATAAATGGCCCAAAACTCAGGGAAAGAGAAAGACATTTTAGAGCTGCTGTCTTACTGTGTGCCAATACTGAATCTTGCTGGTGAAAACTGATGTGCAAAAAACGTAGGTTGACGCTGAAAGGAAAAGTCGCCTTTGTCCTGTGTGTCCTGTATAAGGCAAGGGAATGTAAGAAAGCCTAAGAAGATATTTTTGAAGATTTTGGCACAAAAGTCTTGCTCAACTCTACGTAGGAGATTTGAAATTTTAATTTTAAATTACATTTTTTATCTTTGGATCAAGTAATTTCTTTCTGGAAAAGCATACAAACATATTTACAGTTTTTGAACATTCAAATAACTAAATAGTCATGGAAGTACATGTCACAGGAAAGAAGACAATGCAGACACAGCAGTAACAAAGGAAGATCTTCACCTTCTTTAAAACTTTAGAAAAGAATAGGTTACAGACAGACAGTAAATGTCACAGGCTCCCATCAGTGTTTTTTACACAAATGATACTGAAAGCAAATGCATCAACACGACAGTCATACTGCCATACAGGAAATAGGAAAAGCTCTGGAGTCTAGGAGAAGACAATCAAATTCAGCCATAGATTCTTAAAATGGGGGCAGAATCCCATGTTACAGCTCATGGAAGTTAAAAAACATACACTAGTCACCATACTCTGTCAAAATAGATTTGTTTACTTACACAACAAGCAAACATATTATTCTTCACTGATATTTCTAAACGTGTATTTGCTTGTTGGTAGCTATTTTTAAGCAAATAGAAGAAAATGCATATGTTTGCATAAGAGCTTGTAGATGTCTGGATCAAGATCCCCAAATGAATGTTTTGACTAACCCCAAATCTGTGCCACCTCTTTTAACTCTTCATATATAGGTGTGCCTGAGCTGTTCTGGCTTAGGAAAGGTTTGCTTACGACTTACACAGAATGGGTGAATCAGCTTTTAAAGGCATGGCTTTCATTAGTTCCATCAGTTAATTTTAGATACCCCTTGGATTTGTACAAAACAACATGACTAAGGATATTTGTAATAGTCATTCTGATGAAATATTATGTGGTAGGCATGCAGCCCTGCAGATGAATTGTGCCAAACAGGTAACAAATCCCAACCGGTTCAAACATCTTGCAGTGTGAGATGTCCTGCCAAGAATCAAGAACAGGGGAGATGTGGGTAGTGCAACTGCATGGCCCTGTGGTTCTGTAGGCCATAGACTTTGCACTGAGTTTGCAAGGCCCCAGAACTGCTGGACTTGCTCTGCCAAGACTTTTCTTGACCTTCCCACAACTTTGTTTTACACAGTTTAGCTCTAGCAGTAATTCTCCTAATTGGCCAGGTGTCTGTGAGCAATTTGATTTACTTTTGCTCTGGCCCTGAGAAGTGGAGACACTGAATATGTAGTAGCTGAATGTGGACATGGGATAATAAGAGATGTGATGCCCTCACAGCCACCAACAACTTGCCAATAGTCAGCTGCAGAAATGCAGACCTGGAGGTGGACAAAATAGATAGGAACTGTCAAATAGGAACTGTCAAAAAGAACCAAAAAAAAAAAAAATATAAAAGCCAATATGAGTTTGGTTGGAATGTGGAGCTGCAGACCAGTGAAGAAAGAGCAAGATGTAAAAGTGTTAGCAAGCACATAAGATGACCCTGTGCAGATCCTAGAGGGAGAAAGAAGAAGCCATCAGTGTGCACATCGTATTCCCCACAGTAAGGAGAGCTGACAGCTCACCGTAACATCCCAGGACAGAATGAAACCACCAACTTCAGGACCTAGCAGAGCAGGGGAAAGGCGAAGATAAATAATATCAGGAAAAGGGGTAGAAAGTAGGAAATATGAATAACAGGTTTTTTTTTTGTTTTTTTTTTTTTTTTTTTTTTTTCCCACATAGACTTATTTTTTTCTTGCATCTTCTGCAGCCACAGACCACATACACTTGAAAGTAATTTGTGGGCTAATTGAGAAAGGCACTTCAAAATTTGTCCCTTGTTGGCTAACATAAGTACAGACAAAGAAATAAAAAATCAGTGCCTGCAGTGCATTAGTCTCCTATTTTGTCATTCGTCCAGAGAATTTTGTTTTTTCTTTGTCAGAAAATTTAACATTCTGGCTGATGAATGTTAAATGGTTGGCATGTTACTCACAATAGATTGGATAAATACAGGGATTTTCCAGGGGTGAGGCAGGGAGCGTGCAAAGATTACTAATATTTTCCTCTATCTGTGGGCAAGTAGAGCTGTGCAACTGGATCAAAGCGAGGATGTCTCTTAACTATGCAATCTGCTGAGTTTATTCAGTATTTTTAAGTTTTGGGAACAATCAGAATGATTGATCATGTTTGCGTGATCTGCTCAGTAATTAAGGGTAGGTTCACACCAGGCCACACAGCCTAAAATGAGCTGATGCTATTGGCAGCTTTCATCTGCTTGCCTACAGTTTGTTTTACTGTATGCACAGAATTTTGCCCCAGGAAAAAAATCTGCAGAAACCCCTCTGCTTGCAGATTTGTAGAATAAACTCCTTGGATCTCAGTGCAAGCATATTCTCTCAATGCACACGCGTAATTTTTTTGTGAATGCAATTTATGTGTGTACTTCAAAAGATTAAAATCCCTAAGGGCCTCTGTTTAAACCAACAATAGCAGAGAAATCCAGGAATCTCCCACCGCAGCATGCCCCATTTTGCCTACTTTGTATCACGAAGGCTTTGAATGAAATCTGTGGCAGCCAGGCGAAACAGGACATGCACTGCCTTTCTGCTTGCTCGCCCGCACGGACTTAAAATTAAGCCATCAGGAATTTATTGGCTGTCTGACGGGCGCACATCACCCATGCGGGGTGGTGGTGGTGCTACGGGGATGCTGCAGGGGACGCTCACCATCGTGTGCCCCCTCTGCAGCTTTCTGCCAGCTGCTTGGTGTTTTAGGATGGTACGGGGGGGTGGTGTGGGGGCTGATTAAAACATCACCATCATCATAAATATATATATAAATATATATATATATATACACCACCAGCAGCACCAAGCCTTTAAACGGGACTGATGGCAAGAAACTCCTGAGCATCCAAACCTGGGAGGGAGGGAAGGAGGGAAGGAGGGAAGGAGGAAAGGAGGGAGGGAGAGAGGGAAAGAGAGAAGGAGGGAAGGAGGGAGGGAAGGAAGGAGAGCGGGAGGGAGGCGCTGCGCCCCGCCCCGGCCCCGCGGAGCTGCGCGGAGCGGCGCGGAGCAGGGGATGCTCAGGATGTCCTTCAAGGTGAGCCGGGGAGGGGGGGTTGTGAGGCACACAAGGGACAGGAGCATTTAGCCCTCCCGCTTCCTTTTTCTTTTCTTTTTTTTTTTTTTTTTTTTTTTTTTTTAGCTTTCCGTGCCGGCAGCCGGCAAAACGTTCCATCGTATTCTGAGAATTAGAGCTCCGTTACATTAATTAATTAATTAATTAATATTTTTAGAAAGAACGGTGGGAGGGGCGGTTTGGGGGTTGGAGAGGGAAGCAGAAGCGCCCTTCCCGGCCTGTGGGGCGCCCCAGGGGTGCTTTGGAGGCAGGCTGTGGAGCGGGTGCTTCCCGCAGCGGAGGTCCCCCCGAAGGACGGATGCTCAGCGGTACATAAACCACGGCCCTCCGCCGGCTTCAGGTCCGTGCTCTGTAGGCTTTGATGCAGCCGGGAGCCTCCCCTCGACTTTTCCGGTCCTCTCTGCTGGCGCTGGTTGTGTAATAGTTAGGAAGCAGCTTTTATCCCTGCTCCCCGGCTCAGGCTGCGGTGGCCACTGAAACTCGGCTGGTTCGTTCCCTTTTCTGTGATTCCTGTCACTGTGCTACTGTCATCCAAACCCACGCCAGAGCAGTCATAGTCAAAACATTGCCTAAAATAAGTTTAAAAAAAAAAAAATCAGAGGACAGGACTGATAAGATCAATTGGCAAAGAGGGAAGCAAGCAGCAGTTTGCTGATGATAACAGATTACATTTAGGCTAGATGTACATCTCCTCAGTTTATGCACTTTCTGGATGTTGTGCTTGCTCTTCACTTATTGATCACCAGCTCCATGCCAGTCCTCTGCCGTGTTGCTCGTGCTGTGTTGCTTTACTGGAAGGGCTGTTCGCTGTCCTTCCCTGTCCCTCAGTCAATGCATCAACCCCAGCAGTGCTGGTGCTGCACTGGCACGGTGCTATTTCAGTGGCAGGACTGCTCAACGCTGCAGGTGGTTCCCACCTGCAGCCAAAGCCCTGATCTGTCAGGGAGCAGGGCACCTGCCATGTGCTGAGTGGTGAAATCTCAGCATTTATCTCGTGTTTTGTCCTTCCTCAGCCCCATACCTCTTTAGCCTCTCCTTTCCCTCCACTCTTCCTCTGTGAGTTGCTCCCACCTTCGTTTCTCATCAGCACCCACCTTAATTTGCTCATGGCCTTTCTCTCTCTCTTTTTTTTTTTTTTCTCTGTCCCTTCCTGCCCAAGGTACCTCAGTGCCTGCTCCCTCTCCCTCTGGAGAACTGCAGGCCTCTGCTTTCTCTCTATTTTCTGTCTATTTTTCCTTGGTATTTTCCCTTTCTCTCAGTGTACTCTCTGTGTACTTACTTTGGACTCCAGCCACTCTCCATTTGCTACTGCCTATTCACATTTTCCATCTTATTGTCCTTCTCACCCAATTCTCGTTCATTCTCATTGTCTATACACATGAACATCCTCTCTTCTTCTCCCACATTCTCCATGCTGTTGCCTACCTTAACTTACATCTGTATCTTCAATTATCCATCTCTTTACTCATGGTCCTTTGTGTAAGATGTATTACTGTCTAATGAAGACCTCTGACTTTCCTCCTGAGTCCACCAATATTTTCTGTTATATCATGCAGATTCTGATTTCCAGCTTTAAAACTTTTCTCTTGACTCCTCCTTTCCATTAGGACTGGCTTGGAAACTGAATAAGAAAAGGAAATGTTCTGTATTTCGACAATATGAGGAACCAACCTCTGGCCTAGTGTTCTCCTCCATTTTCTTTCTCTCCTTCTTTTCTTTCATCCTCAAGATCACTGTTTAAGAGTTACACTCATCCTCCTTGGCTGTTAGCCTACTGTGACCTGCCTCTGCTTTGCAAACAGCAAGTTTAAGGTAGGGCAGGGAGTGGGAGCTGGTGGTCACAGCATTTAAATGATACTTTTCTCCTCAATCTTCCTTAGATGACACATACAGTTACTTTATCACATTTTACTTCTTCTGCATTCCTGTATAGAAGTGGTCTTGATAAATTTATAGGATAAATTTTCCTCTAAGCCATTTTTCAATAAGCATTTTTGCTTGATGTCAACACAGCATCAATATAAGGCAAGTATGCACCTCTGAGCTCTCCAAAAGGCATACAAACAATTGAAAGGAGTAACGGAGCCAAATTTTGCAGTAATGCTTTAGAGACCTTGATGAAATAAAGGAAATTGTATCCTGAAAACTGTCAGTGCTGGAGCAAATGACATAATGAAATATTAGCTAATGCTTTGGTGAAAATGGCATCACTTTTTCCAAAAGTTTAATAAGTTCTGTTCCCTGACTGTCAATGCTGAGAATCATTTGTTTATTTTAAGAAGTTTTTAGGAGCTGACTAGCTTTATAATAAGAATTGCATCAAAACTTTATCCAAGTAACCTCTTGAAGTTCAACATTGCCTCTCCCTAAGAAGTAATCTGATGAGACAGGACTGAATTCATAACTGAGCAACAGCAGTCAAGGTGTGTGTCATATCCTTCGGTTTAAAACCAGTTCATTGCTATAAAATATTCAGTTAATCAGATTGATAATTCCAAACTAATATATCATATTGTGTCTCCTAGTGATGTCAGTATTGTTGATACCACCTGAAAATGAAGAGCACACAGATATAAATCCTTGGTTTTGAAGGCAGAATACAATATGCTACACAGTTCTTCTTGAGGTTGTCCCTGTAGATTGTCCAGGTTGCTTGAATGGTTTTGCAAATTCCATTCATCTTAATATATAAACCAGCTCAGATCTGTGTTTGCTTTTTCTGTCTAATCAATACATAGCTGATAGACTGAGCATGCTGCATACACAACGGTTATGTAAGGAATCCCTGGCACTGTGGGGTCACGAGGGGAATTACAAGTACTGATAGTGATCATCACAAATTGGGTCAGAAACACCACTGGGAAAAAACTAATTTTGTGTCCTTGAGGCATTTGAGAATTCTTCCTTGAATCTGATCCAAAGTGTGAGGACATCTTTGCTGGAGAACTGTGGTAGGAATTACAGAATATCACAATAATAAAGACAATATCCCTAACCATGATCTCTAAAGATAAATCACAGAATCACAGAATCACAGAATTTCTAGGTTGGAAGAGACCTCAAGATCATCGAGTCCAACCTCTAACCTAACCCTAACAGTCCCCACTAAACCATATCCCTGAGCTCTACATCTAAACGTCTTTTAAAGACCTCCAGGGATGGTGACCCCACCACCTCTCTGGGCAGCCTGTTCCAGTGCCTAACAACCCTTTCAGTAAAGAAGTTCTTCCTAACGTCTAACCTAAAAATCCCCTGGCGCAACTTAAGCCCATTCCCCCTCGTCCTGTCACCAGGCACGTGGGAGAACAGACCAAGGCACGTGGGAGAACAGACCAAAATATCTGCCTAATAAACTAGAGCAAAAAGCACAACATGGACCGCTGTGTGTTTAGGTCACCTGCCTGCTATTACATACAATTCGAGTGGTTGTAAGGGTAAAGGTGGAATAACCATGCTTCCTGACTGGTCACCAGCAAGGAGGGTATAAAGTGCTAGCTCTGTTTTAATCCACATTATCAGCAGCTTCACCAGAGGAAAAGCAGTTTATCAGCTGTAAAAGGAAAATCAAAATTAAGCCTATTGTGTTTCTTGCAATTTTCTTTTTCAGTCTCCTGCCCCTATATGTGCTGGTACAAGAAATATTACTAACAGTTTGTGGGAACATTCCTGGAACTTATTGAACGGCTGAAACTTCTCTCAAAGAGTTGCCAATTTTATGACCTGCTAACACCTATGAATATTAAAAATGCAACCAATTAAAAATTCTCAGTGTGATGGATATGGAATAAATTCCCATAGAAGTGATCTTGTGTCGGCTGGTTTCTGGGAGGTTTATTATATGCATGGCACTGAAGGAAGCAATTTCAGCTCTGATCTATGGATATATTTTAAGAGTCAGCCATAAAACTATTTAATTGTAGTTCTCTATCACATTACACTTGTGCATTGATGTTTAGACATGGGAAAGTATGCGTCTAATGTTCTGAAGCAGAATGATTGACTTTTATATCCATTCTGCACTGTCTTTGGGTTATCTTGAAGGCAGTTATGGGAGAGTAAGGTCCCTGAGTTATTGGCACTGTTTTGGTCTGAGATACCACCAATGATGTGATGCTTTACTGAACTGTCAGTGATACTTGGCCTTATGCAAAACCAGAGGCAGGAGCCTGCAGTAGGGTATATGTACCATTGCCACCATAGCTTTGCTTCACCTCAGCATTTCTGCTGCCACATTGCTTATCCGTCAGCTTTTTATTATTATTTATATTTTTGCTGTCCTCCTCCCATGCTGAATTAGTGATAATTTGATCCTAGAGGGAAGAAGTTGCTCTGTGCCGCTGTAGAAAGCTACCGATGTGATTAATAGAGGTCTGTGAAGTCTAGATTTCAGAGTTTCTCTATCTTGCCTTACATATTGCCTTGTTTACATGGTAAATGAACTCATAAAGCTGTAGACGGCAAGATTTTAGCCTTCTTTTTCTAGCATCACCCAGAAAATAACACACGTGCTGACAGCTATAGGGTGTTAATTCCAGGTAGGGGACAAACCAAATAATATTGGAGATTCATGAGCAATGCTTTTCATGTATCAGGGCTTTGTATGGTAAAGACAGAAGCGGCAGAGAGCGAGCCTGAAATGCAGGAGGACGTCCTGCAGCAGGACATGTCAGCAGGATGAATCAGCTGCTGTAACTGGGCTGGGCCCCACCACAGAAGCAGACCATGCAGGTACCAGTTAGAGCATTGGTTTTTGTGATGTTTCCCTGGGGACCTGGAACGGCATCGTCAGCTCTTAATATAAAGCAAGCTAGAAGTCATGCTGCTATGGACACAGGGAAGACCTGAAACAGCACGAGGTAGCACAGGGAGACTGATCTCTGTAATTGTGCAAATAAATCTGATTAGCTTCCCTGGAGTGAAAAATGCCTGTCTTGAATGCAGAATTTGCACGTGTGTGTTTGTCCAATACGTCTTCCAAAGTTTTTTCTTTTTTTCTTTTATTTATTTATTTATTTATTTATTTTTCACCAGAAAGAAACACCGCTCGCCAATGCTGCATTTTGGGCTGCAAGGAAAGGAAACCTGGCTCTCCTCCAGCTGCTGCTGAACAGCGGGCGAGTAGATGTGGACTGCAAAGACAGTGTATGCACACGACGCACATATTCCCATAGGGCTGATTTCACATGGCTTTCCAAAGCCCACTGCAGAGAGGGCGGGGCAGGGATCTGACTGGAGACATTTGAGAGTCTCATGACACCTGAACATGATTTAAAACCTTCTCTTGTCAGGAAGCAAGTTTGAAACTCGAGATAAAATAGCATGATGATTTATATCCGTGGCAAAGGGTTAGGAATTTGCCAGCACTCAAAAATGTGTCTTACATAGTTATTTGTGGCGCTGACATTAAAAACACAGATCCTAGCACCTCGGGCTTCTCTTTGCAAGGAAATGTCATTGTGGTAGTAGATCACAGTGAAGAATCAACTCAGCCAAGCCCAGTAGCAATGATTCTGTCAGCTAACATTGCTCCTCATAATTAGTTTTTTTAAAAATAACCCTGGACCACAGTCTCCATTTAAGCAATGTAAAAGTTTGCATTTGATGTGCAGCCGCTCCCGCTGTGAGTGGCATGCAGTGTGCTACAAGCAGCCTGTGGTGCTGGCCTCCTAACTTCCTACGCTCCCCAACCCATTGCCTCCTGCACTGACTCCAGCACGAAGGCACAGCAAGATTTCCAGGCAAAAAGGAGCCCAGAGAAGTGACCAACAGAATGCATGGGATATATTTATTTATTTATTTATTTACTGTAGTTGTAGTCTCAAACTAGTTTTGAGGTTAGAAATGGGTTGAACACACAGATAAGGTGTATGTCTTGCTATTCTGCCTGTAACATATGTACCTTTACTTGATTGCACAAAGCTACTGCAAAGAGCCAGGGAAAACTCAGGTGGGGAAGTCCCCAGATTTCCTTTGGCTGGTGTTGGGACTGACTTACAGGCAGTTGTGCCTGTGCCGTACAGGATTAATGCCACTTCTAGCAATTAGTGTGTTTCTCTCACTATGAATGCCTTCAAAGTGCAAGAGATTTTCTAAGCCCATTGTCTTTAACCTATTTTTTCATCTTCATTTCATTTTTGACCTGTAGGCAAGTACTCGCAAAGACTGGAGTTTATCCTGTGACTGTCATTCAGACAGGGAGGAAAGGATGCATAGATGGGGGCATGAAATAAACAGGACAGAGACAGATGTAAAGAAAGAAGGTCCACTTCTGCTCATTTTTTCTCAAAATAAGACAAACCTCGAACAAGAATTTTTATAACGCCCTGTAAAATATCCTGACGTTAATTTTGTCAGGTATACACATCTTCTAGATTAAAATACTTTCATACAGTTAAGGCTGCATGCTTCTTTTTTTTGCAAAGTCACACATTCCTTTTTTAGATTGAATTGGTATGTGTGAATGTTTTAGAAAGATTAATTTTGTCCTTAGGTATGCGGGCTTTGCACGTTGCCCTTATACCACATCCATGTAACCCAAGTCTTGGTTCAGTGGAGCAGCTGCCCTATTGGGGTACTGAGGGAACCTGAACATGTGGTTCTGCTATGGAAAGCTCTCTGATACAACACGAGGAGTCACAGACAGAGCTTGTTCTAGTCATTGAGTTAGGAAATTAGTATTCAAAATACCGTGACCTTACTCCTGACTATGACTCAAAATTAAGTGACTCAGATAAGTCACTTTCCCCCTGGGTCTACGGTTATTCTTCTGGAAAGGACGCAGATATCTTTGAGATTCTCTGATAAAAAGCTATGCGTAAACCAAAAAATATTGTTGATGTTTTTGTTATGCTTTTTTCAGGACAGTAATGCAAAGTCATTGCATACGTATTTGTTGAGTGGTCAGGCTTAGCTTTGCAGGCAAGTCTGTAATGTGTTTGCTTTAATACCCACTAATTGCTCATTTTCAAAGTATTCATGATAGCAAGTTTTAAATTGTCTTCAGATCTGTTCAGGGGAAGATTTGTCCCCTGTTCAGGAAAAGAAGAGCAGACAGGTTCTGTGGTCAACAAGCATAAACACTCTTCATCTTTTCAGAAGAAGGTGTTGTCTCTTGCAGACAGCCTGATTCAATGCTGAAGGTGTCTGTTGAAGGAACTGATCTGTTTTTCTTTATTCCCAGCTTGGCACAACAGCTCTGATGGTCGCATCTTACCATGGCCACATAGATTGCGTACGGGAATTGGTGTTGCAAGGAGCAGATATAAATCTGCAGAGAGAGGTAGGAGAAGTTCTGCATTCAGACAGGGATTGATTAAGTGATTGTTGGTTTATTGGAAATAGTGAGAGTGTTGTTTGTTGCTTTTGCCAACTGCTTATTTGTCCTGTGCTGTGCTGTGCATGTATAAACAGGGTCTGTTCTCCTCAGGACATCAAGGAGTCAGACGCCTGAAATTGTAATACAAAATGAGATGCCAGGGGTACATTTATAAATAATTCATCAAACATTTCCAGCACATGGGGGTTGGGGTGGGGTGCTTATATCTGAGGTGTAACCCTCAGGTTACTCCACTTAAGCACCTGCCATTTTACTTATTGGCACTATAATTTACAGCTTTCTGGATGGGATAAATGTGATGTGATAAGGATAAGTCCATTACTTTTCAACTTGCAGAATTTGGTCTTTAACATCTAGTGGATGTTGTTGGGAGCCCGGGAGTTGTTTTGACTCAGTATACCCAGAGGTTTCTGCCTTTCACTCCGAGGCAACTCAAATCAAACAATCACACAACTTAATCACTCTTTCCTGCATGTCTACTTTGCACTCAAGGCACCTCTCACACCATAACTTACTTTTTTGTGGAAAGGAAAATGTCAGCACCTAGCTTTGTAGAAGTGTTTTCCCCTTATACTATGCTCAAGCAGTGGTAAGGAGTATCTACAGCCATTCTCGTCTGTGTGCTGGCTACAATTGCTCTGCGACAGAGTGGGACTGGCCCCAAAAGAACAGCAGTTGGATGAGGACATGTAGTGACATGGGATGATGGCAGGAAGAGCAGGACAGCAGTATTTTCATCACTTTAATAACCCAAGCAAATGTTTCTTATTTTCCTTGGTTACCTGGAACTAGAGCACGAATCTCGTGCTGATGTCTTCAAGTCACTGACTCAGTGAATGCCATGCTTGATGATACAAGTGTCTTTGCACTAACTGGCCTAAACTTGCATTAACCATGAATGTCAGTATCTTTCAGAGGGGTCCTGTCCCAACAAAACATGTATTTGAGCATGTAGTTTCCCTTAGACAAACATTGCTTGAAAAGCAGCAACAAAAGGAAAAGTTGAGAACAGTTTTATGGACCTTTTCTTGAGTTTCACTCTGGACACATTGGTTCAGCAAGCAAATAAAAAGAGAAACACAGGAACACTCCAAAATCTGCTGCAGAGAGGGAGCAAAATAGATGAAATTTAAGCCCTAACAACAAAGGACACTGAAAGTAAATGTACGTACTCAAACTAATGCTCTTGTACCTTGAAATTGCTGTGAAACTCAAGGAAGGGGGAGACCCAGAGGTCTGTCTGTGAGAGGGGGCTCTAAAATGGTCTCAAGGGGCCGTGTGCTGTTGCAAGCTTTATACAACTAATACAGTTATATTTTACACAACTGATATAAAATAAGGGCTTTCATTTCTTCAGAGAGGTTAAGGGAAAGTAGGAGCTGCATGACAGGGAATAGTTGCTTGAAGGCTGCTTGGATGAATGGGAAACTACTCAGGTGAAATACAAGGGTGACATACCAATTGCAGTCACATTTTGCCAGTGGAGAGTCAAGCAAAGTGGAGCTCTGCTGTGCTGAATAACCCCTCTGTGGTCTTTCCACACCCTTATCCAAATCTGTCCTGTTTGTCTTAGGTTGTAGAAGCAGGTAGTAGAGGGGTTGGCTACAGATTGGCTGTTCCCCTCTTGAATAAGACTGCTCTGTTCTCCCTCTAGGCTTTCTTTTCCTGTCTGAAGACAGAAAAGAAGTAAATGAATCCTAAGAGGTCTATATTAAAAACTGTGCAGAAGCCACTTGTGAAACTTGATTTTTATTCCAATGTGTGATGCAGGTCACATTTCTCAGCGCGATGAGAAGAAAACTGACCTCTTAGCTAAGACACCTTGTGTCCTCTTTAGTCCTCAAAACCATCATGTATTTTCAGTTGATATTGAAATGATTGTGCTTAGTAAGTCTGAATTTGAAATGAAATGTATACTTTCATCAAGCACGTTATGTGTTTGGTTTTTATTTAATCCTTTTTTCCCCTACAGTCAGGTGCAACTGCTCTGTTCTTTGCTGCACAGCAAGGCCACAATGACGTGGTGAAGTTTCTCTTCGAATTTGGTGCTTCCACTGAATTTAAGAATAAGGTATGATGCTTTGCCTGGTTTTGCATGCTGATACATTCTGCCTATCAGGACTGTTGTTTCCTCTTCGCATGAAACATGATGTGGCAACAGGAATATGGCAAAATGATTTCCTCACTTGAATGTTTTCTGAATGAGTACTAAAATATGTTGTGAAAATATTAACTTGGCACTAGCTTTTACTACCTGGACTTAATGGCATGATTTGGTCGAAGATCAGTCCATCGGTAGTGAGATCAGACTTTCCTCTTAAGCCATTCTCCAACAAAAGAACAAAGGGTCTCTGTACATCTCAGGTACGATCCCATTTAATGCATATACGTACTCCACTTGTGCAGATTGGATTTTAATTCCTGCTGGGGAGCATCTGTGTACCACCTTAGGAGACAGAAGAATATAATGGCTTCAATTTGAAGAAGAAAAATAGTTCTTTATCAAACAGTAACCATTTTTTTCAAGATGTTGTATTCAGTGATTTGCATAGCTCCCTCAACCCACACCTGCTGTTCAAAGTCCCTGAAAACACAGGCTTTAGTTACTACAGGAATTGATAGAACATCACTGGGACTCAACTCTACACTCATGGGACTGTAGCAGGTATTACTGATTAAAAATCCCAAGGTTCTGTGGTCACAGAGTTCATGCATGCCCGTACATTAGGATGTGGATTGATTCTGGTACCTCAGGGAACTACGCTTGTGGTAGGCAATGCTCTGACCGCAGCAGAAGCCTCCTCCAGTAAATTTAAAAACATGAATGAAATTGTGGTTGTTTAACCACAACACGGAGTGCAGCTGTGGAACTGAGCACCATAGGAGGTTGCAACATTAAATACAACAGCTGGATGTTATTGGGAGAAGCTGCATGTTAAAATAGAGCTGCTTCTGAGTCTCTTATTTTAGGGTGAGGGTAGCAAGATTCAGAAAAATACTCTCTCACGTTCAGCTGTATACAATTGGGTGAGTGAATTTACACCATTTTTTAAGTCATCTGACCTATAGACAGGCCACAAAACCATGCTGAAAGAGCAAACATGTCCCAGCCATAAGAGGAGCCTGGACTACTCTCTGGGGCTGAACATAAAATTGGGCAGTGCTTTTGCAGAGGGCAGTGAATGCAGGGAACTGTTGGTAAGGAGGGAAGACAGAGACTGAGTACCTTGTTCTGTCTGGAGGGCAAATTACATCTTCACCAAGCCTTTGAGTAACCTGTGGTCTAGGTGTTTGTGAAGAGGTCAGGACTAGGCCCAGAAGGTGAACAGCAGGCTTGAAATTGTCTGATCCTTCATGAAAATATATGAGCTTTGTTGAAGCATGCAAATAAATTAAATTAAGGATTCACTAGAGCAGATAAAATGGTGTAAAGTTCCAAATGAGAAGAAAATCTCTCTGCATTCAGCCCCTCCTGATATCTTCCACCCTTGGATAAATACAGGTTTGGGCTTTACTGGATATATCTCCTGTTGACCTTCTGATTTGTTTTGGTATTGGTTCAATTTTCTGATTTAATAATGTGATTTTCATAGCTTGAAATTATTAAATCAAACCTCCTTTCTGTTAAAGGGCAACAAAGATAACAGGCTCTTCTATCCTGTCCCCCAAACCCTAGAAACAAAGTAGCTGACAAAATACGTGTTTTCAGGTCAGAAATAAGGCATTTTCTGATTAAGGCACTCAGCTGGGAGCAGCACAGGGAAAGGCATTGCAGAACTCATCAATTTGCAGTGAACTGTGTTATAAATGAAGATGTTTAATTTAAGTATGAAAAGAGTTTGAATGAATCCTAGGAAACAGAGACGTTTAAGCACGGCAATGCAAAGCCCATTGTCTTCTTTGTAATGTGCTTCTCTGTAAACTTAATTACTGCATTTGTCACTCATATGCAAGAGTGCTGGAGAATGACCTAAATAAAACAATTCTTGGTATCCCTTGTATCATTTGAGTTGGTACTCACTAGGACAGGCTAAGCAAACATCCCTAGAATTATGTATCAGAAAATAAAATATTTTCCTTTCTTTACCTGAGACACGTTATAAGCTTGTATCTGGGTTCTTGGCAGGATTTCCACAGAGGCATGCCCTCTGAGCATTACTGCAGGTCGGACAGTATGTTGGAGGCTATTTTTCAGTAGGTAGCAATTGCAGAAGATCAACTCCTCTCTGTCTAAGCATATTTCTTAGAGAGTAAGAAAAACATCATGTAATGCTAAGGTGCTTGCAGGCAATGATGACAGAGGTGAAGCAAGGGACAGGCTAATAGAGAGCTTTACACCAGAGAGCATGGTCTCATCGGGTGCTGCTGTTCCCAGTGCTTACATGGGAGATTGGCAGCTACTGTACGTGCTGCTGACAAGCAGGAGAGAATACAGGGATAAGAAAAAAGGGTTTCAAAGGAAGAATTACAGAGGTAGCTGAGAGGACTGGCTCCTGTCTTAATTTCCAGTGTACTGGAAGGGTTTGCAGTAAAGGATTAGTGGAAGCTAAGTTGTGTCATGAAAACAGGATATGAGCAGGAAATAAACACAAGGCTGAGTGCCTTCTCTCAGCTCCATTGCCCATCTGCAGAGTGGTTATTGCCCTACAAGTGCCTCCGTGGTTCCTCACATGTCCCTGCCCAGCTCAAAGTTTCCGAGAGGCTTGCCAGTACCAAAGATGCTGCTTCAGCGTTTTACTTGTTTCAGCTGAAGTCAAAAAAAAAGAAAAAAGAAAAGAAAAGAAAAAAAAAAAAGGAATCATGTGGCTGAAGGAGATTTTTAGACTCTGTCATTTATTTCTTGTTTTCATCCTTCCATCTACCTTCCTTATAGTCTGCAAAACAGTGGGGTCTCCAGCTAGAGCCTGCTGGAGAAAAGGCTCTTGTGCTGGCAAAAAGGGAAGAAAGTGAAAGCAAGATGCAAGCTCAATAGGAGTTGGGGGGCTGATTTTTTTCTCCTCCTAAAAAATGTGGACCTTTGCAGTGTTTTGTCCAACAGTGCCAATTCCTTGATTTAACTGGGTGTTGTCTTGCCATAAGGGGTTTTCCATGGAAAGCTTTTCGTCCCCAAGTTCTTTTTCCTAGAGCAAGACCTCTCTCTGTTTATTCTAATGGTACCCCCATCCAGAGCATGCACACAAATCTCAGTTTCTTCTGTGGAATGAATTTGACTTTACAGGAGACAGACAAGGGAGCAGGTCTTAGAGCCCACTTGCCTTCCTGATCAATGACCAAATCCTTGTTCTTCGATTTTTTTCTGGCCCTGGAAGTATTTGATTTGATGTGGGCAAATGGAACTAGATCAGGGTGATCTAGACCTCTTGGTCACTCTAGTCTGAAAGATCTAAATGTTATGTTTTGGAAATGTGTTATTCTTTCCCAAAATGTATCTATCTAAAACTGTTCACTGAATTCAACCAACCACGTGGTCAGTATCTCCACATCGAGACACTTAGACATATCCTGCTTAAAGTGTCCTTCTTAAACCTTGGGCTGTGACATCTCCAAGGAGGAGTAGCACAGTCCTGCTCCAAGCACTTGCCTTCAGCTCTGCTGTGTTGACTGTGGTTAGCTGTGCGGGCCTGTCTTTGATTTGGGGCCTCTCATTCTCTTGCCTCCAGAAATTATGTTAATAACCAAACAATCTTCTTAAAATAACATAGTTAGGGAATACAAGGATTGTAGAAAATGAAAAGCCAAAAAGCAATAAACAAGCTGTTCTCATATGCAGCTGAACATGTCCACTTACCTTCCAGATGGGGAACATCAGCATTTTTAAGCTTCCTATAGCTCATCTCTGAGGAAGACCCTCCTGTCTTGATAGCACAGTTTCTTTTCTTAACTCATTGACCTTTCCCTCCCCGTTTCCTTCAGGGAAAGCCTTTTAAAAAGTCTCTTATTTTGTTTGTTTGTAGGCCTTCGATCTGGTAACTCAGCACTCACGTAAAACTGGCTTTCAGCTGATGGGAGACAGGAAATAGGTTTCATGAAGCTACTAGCTTTTGCCACAGTTCTTTAAGTGTGTAGAGGTGGTTTGTTGGTTTGTTTATTTTAATACAGAAACCACTGTGCTTGCTTTCGTGTTCTGTTCCAGCAGTTCCTATTAAATTAGGGTATTTTATTTTACAGGAAAGTCTAGTGACTCATTACTACAGAGTAACTTAACTCCACTGACCAGGTTGTACACCGTGTTTACTTACATAGTCCAGAATTAACAATTCTTCGATGGTCACCTAACAGTTTCACATTGGTGACTCCTCAAGCCTTTCTTGCATTTTAATGTGGCAAGGCAAAAGGGTGAATAGTTTTTGAGTGCAGTTACAGGTAGTGCCTGTGCATTACTTTGGCCACGTCAGGGCTTGAGTTTTTGTGAGATTGCTATAGGCATGCAATAGCACTACAGATTAAAAAGTTTGATTGTCACTTCCCATTATAACAGATTCATTCATCCATTTGGGCTGTAACTTGTCTTGCTGGCTATCTGTTCATGTGGAAAAAAATCAGACAAAACTTTTGAGCTGTTTCAGAGAACAAAACTGAGGGAAAATATAATCTTTTGCCCCCATTAATAACAGCTGTAGAAACCATTTATTTGATAGCTTGCTTTGTGGAGGAGGAGTTTGAGGCAGGGAGAAGGTTGGGAAAAAGACAGAAAACCTCAGGTATCCATGACGTGGGGCGCGCGTCATCCTTGCATCATGGCACGGTGCCAGACCAGGCAGAAGATGAGAACCTCCTCTCCATACCAGTGTCAGAAACAATGGCAATTTTTGAGTGGGGTACAGTGCATTGAACATGATGTGGCAAGCCCCGCATTTGCTATTTCCATTGTTTCCGCTGTCTTGGAGTTGTCAGCCAGCAATACTGAGGTATTTCCCATCTCAGGTAGCTCCTATGGGAGCAGCTCTACAGGCCAGACATGATGCATGTGTCTAGGTCTCCCTTTAGTGGTGATGCACAGTAACTATAACTGCCAAGGATCACTTCTTCAGCAGAGGTAATGGGGCTTTCACTGAGTCATGGGTTTGGTCTGATGCACGCTTCCACATTTAGCTAGAATGCTTTTAGATGCATCTTCCCTACACTTCTTTAGGCCAAAATTAAAAAGGTGAAAGGCAGACCATGACAGAACATGAGGTTCTGGTTGAAGAAGAGCAGATGATCGGTAGGGTTTAGAGCAGGGGAAGTTTGTGCTGTCCTTCTACAAGTAGAGGAGTTTGTCAGGGGTAGGGGATTTGGCAGTAAAAGTGAAGATATACAGAACAGCTTAGTGTTGTGAAGCAAATAGTGGGAAGGTAGAAGATGAGGAACTAAAAGCAGATTTTTCTTTGTTCCTATCACTCACTAAAAAAGCCTCAGGAGAAAAATGTTTATAGTGATGGAGCCAAAGATTTAAGGGCCATGTCTTGGCACTAAAATTATGAAGGATTCAGTAGCTAGTCACTCCAGAATTGTTCTGAGCCAAATTCTGAAAAGCCTTAAAATTTGCTTATGTTTTATGGTGACATTCAGTCTAGCATCTTCACTCCCACACTACTGTACCCTTTCTTTGCTTTTTCACAGGATGGAGGTACTGCTCTCCTAGCTGCTTGTCAGTACGGGCATGCAAAGGTAGTGGAAACTCTGTTGAAGCATGGTGCCAACATTCACGATCAGCTTTATGTGAGTTTTTCGACACGGATAATATTGACAACACTGGTGGTGGAAAAAATGTGCTGTTTGTTGGACAGCAGTGGGTACTCTGGCTCCAGCACAGAGAAGCATTTGCCAAATGTTGTGGTTTTGTAGTACTCTGCTTCTCTAAGTTGTGATTTTTGTTAACTGTCTGCTGTGAGAAAAATTTCAAATAATTTTCTTCAGACAGGATCTTCTGTGAAGCTATTTTATTCACGATTGCAATGGCGGGCATCCCATCAATCAGGAGCTCATTTTAGTTAACAAACCTTAGCCTTTTATTCCCTATTACCCGATGCCTGATCACCTCCCCTTTCCTCATTGCCTGAGTGCTACAGGTTCACAAGCTACTCGATGCTCCTCTTTACCATAGATGTACAATTTTTCTTTTTTTTCAACCCTTTAATTTCTCCTTTCTTAAGTTTTGAGAACTTCTGATCTTTGTTTTACTGTTCTCACGCTGCTCATCCTGTTTTCCTCAAGCTTCCACCTTATTTTGGAACAGTGAGGCCTTCTCCTGTCCACTTATCTCCTTAGCATTTCTCCTTATTATGACTGCACAGCTACCTTGGAATACAGAAAAGTAATTCTCTACTGCAAAAACACAATGTTGTTTCTCACACTGCTTTTCACAGTTTTGGGAGAAGTGGTACAAAGCCAGAAAAGATGGGTTAGCTGTGTTTTGGTTACTCATCTGCAAGAAGGCTATGTTCCAAATCTGCACCAGCTTTGTGCTGTCCCTTACCATTGAACAAAAGCTCGTGTCGTGTTTTACCACATCAGATTTGCATTGCAGGCAGAGAAATAAATAACTAAAGCCACTGAGGCATTCAAGAATCAGTTTATCAGTTTTCTGCCAAGAAATGTCATAGAAGTTATGTTGTCTTTAATATATATATATTTTTAATATCAGTTAAAATGATGTTACATGGTATTTGTACATCTGTAGTTTGTCGGTTCTTTGGGCAAAGAGTGGTTAAAATGACTGAGCTGACATTGTTTAGTTGACTTTTCAGAAAGCTGGACTGAGCCAATGAAGCACTGGATTTAATTTACTGCAGCAGAGACACAAATAGGTTGGGCTTTTCAGCATTCAACAAAAATGAGTGGCAGGTTTTCTCTCCACTTCCCACCACTGTTTCCTACCCGAGGGCAGAAGACAAGTCTGACAAAGAGGAATTTGTTCCCCGTGGATATATGTTTGGATTTTTTAGCCTTTTCCATGGGGTTTGCAGGATGCTGCTGGTCAGCACTGAGCGCTCTCAGCTCCCACCAGTCTTCATGCACTGGTTGCACAGAGAGGCCCCCACCTCTGCGCTGCTCCCACCCCACATTGGTACAAAAGGGTGCTCCACGGTCACTGCTGCCCAAGCAGCGATGACCTTGCTAATGTAAGGGTTAGAATAATTCATAACATTTATAATGTTTGTCATCCTCTGTTTGCTAATCCCAGGGTTTTCCACCTGGTTTAAAAATAGCAGTGTTGTTGCACCTGGAGACACTTACCTAGAAGTAAAGGCAGTAAAATAACTTCCTTGTTGTCTCTCCTGGAAATGAGCAGTATTTACATTCAGATTTAGAGATGTATTTTTATTGCTCAAAGTCATGAGGCAAAACCGGTCAGAAACAGCTGCTTAGTAAAATAAGAACACAACCTCTTAAAAACAAGCGTTAGCCTGGCTCTTTTTTTTTTTTTTTTTTTCTGGGACATGGCCAAGTGGCTTTTGCACAATGGTATCTGGCTGGCAGTTTCACTTGCAAGCAGCCAAAGGAGAGGGAGTTCAAGCATGCACTTGGGCAGTCCTTCCCAAACCGTCGAGATGGATGTTTTAATTTTAAGTCGAATCATGTGAGGGGTAGAGGAGAACAGAAGAGAATACGCTAACTAAACAGTGCTACTTGCAGAAATATTTTATAGCCTCTAAACAGCTTTCTTGTTATAGCACCAAATCAAGTACAAATCACAAACAATTATTATTATTATTATTTTTTTTTTTAAAAAAGAAGTTGGATGACAGGCAACCCAAGCTCTCCATCTTGACTGATGCTATATTAAAGAGCTCTTTTAATATTATGCAACCTTTTCTGCTTTCTAAATGGAAGCGTTCTTGCTGTGTGAGTCTCTGGAGGAAGCTGCACATCACCCGATGCCATCACCCTATTTCTCACACTTGCATAGCAGCCAGAGGAAACAGCCCCTCAGAGGGTTGGGGGATGGATATTCACCTGCAGTGCCAGCAGATCCCTCTCTTCTTTACCAGGAAGGACTTTTGCCATGCAATCAAGGTCAAACATTTTAGATTCAGTCCCTGGGCACGCTACTCATCACAGGTTTCAGGCCTGCTCTGAGTTGTGCAGGAGGAACACCTAAGCAGTATGTCTTTCTACTTTTAGTTGGTTGGATGGCTTTTAATGAGGTTTGAAATTTTTTCATTGAAAAAAAAAAAAGAAAAGAAAAAAAAACCTCAATGAGTTTTTATTTTTTTTCATATGGAGAAATCTTATGTGAATCAAGTGTTACGAATTTTCTAATGTTGAGCACATCTCCACGTGAAAGACGCATTGAAGAAAAATAAATCCTGGATTAGTTCATTTCTCTCACAAACCTTTCATAGAGAAATGCTGGCTTCTGGCAGGGCTGTGAGGTACTCTGTCCTGCATGTGCTACATTTACCCACTTCTATTACAGAGCCAATCTCTTCTGCAGTATGTGCCAGAGCAGAGGTGTAGCAGTTGCTGGCATGGCGTAGCAGTATGCCACAGTCCTCACTCCTTTGGTCTAAAGGGCAGGCTTCAGTGCCAGAGTCTCCATTTCTGCAAAGTATTTGAACATTTTCACCATGTGCATCTCTGTGGCAGAGCACTTCTGCATGAGCTAAACAAACCTGAATACATGTATTTACCTAAATAGGAAAGGATTTCTAGTTATGTAGACCAATGCTTTGGTTAGCTAGACTCTTAGTATGCCAGACCCAGGATTTAATGCTGTTTGATACATGATGGGAGCCAGTAATCCTGTATGCTGAATGAAAACATTGCCATAGTTTGTGATTTTGGTCATTACTCCTTGAGCTCAGCTGTATATATATGCTGTTTAACACTGCATAATGGCTTAGGAAGGAGATGATTCAGTTTGGTTTGTTTTTGTGTGAAAAGAATGGTACGATTTCAAAACAGTATAAGCTGGATATATTTGTTCTTAGGACGGAGCTTCTGCAATTTTCTTGGCAGCGCAAGGAGGCTATCTGGATGTCATCCGATTGCTCCTTTCTTCAGGAGCAAAGGTTAACCAGCCACGACAGGTAAGCTCAACACTTCAGGGCAGAGCTGGGATCTAATTACTAAATCTCACAGTAATTGGAAGTTAACACTGGAATTTTCTCTGGACATCAGGTTCCCATGGAGGTGCTTCACCAAAAGGTAAATTGTGGCTGTGTCTGCATTTGTGTGTTAGTTCAGAGTGGTAGTGTGGATTTGAAGGAGGTGCCCCAGTTGTTTCTGCTCGCACACAGCCCAGGTAATTTCCGTAAGAAGTGAAACTGGAATCTCTATTTTAAGCGTGCACCAATTGTGCTTCACATCCTAAAGGAGATCAGACCTCTGGCTGATCCTTGGGAATGCTTTGAACCACGTGCAAGTTGGGCATGTTTGGGCCACGGGACCAGACTAAATCAAAATAAAACACTGAAGCTGTATTTCATGTTGATATAAGGGCCTTGCACTACCTCTTGCAACTACCGAGCTGTTTCTGCTGCACCAGGCTACTTGGGAGCATGCATAGCGCATCATGTCCCTCGCATTCTTTTGAAAAGAATATAGGCCAGGTCTTCAACTAAGGGATACACGAGCATACCTCATATACATACAAAAACTCTCTTGGTCTCAAAAAATATGTGTCCCTAATTGTTTACCTGTGTCTTGATCCTAAAACCAGTGCTTACACAGCACCTTTAGATGCTGCTTTGAATAGCCAGGTGTGGGAGTTGCACAGATAACTTTGCTCCTGGCACTTCGAGGCGTCTGGTTAGAGACAGACGTTCCCAGGAATCTTTGCCTGCTCTGTGAGAGCCTCCCCTGTGGTCTGCTGAAACCCTGCAGGCAAGGTAGCTGTCCTGGCCCTTGACTGCACATCATAAATTGATGGGATAAGGTCTTGTCCTCGTAATCAGTCACGTATGTCTGCCAGGTGTCTGTGATCGCTGACTGTAGCAAGTAAAAAGTCAGGAGGCAGGAGCAAATAAATGTGAGGACTCTAATAACAGAGGACAGCATGGCATGTGACAAGCTTGGCCAGGTATTTTTAATATTTCTTTTCATCTGCCCCAAAGAACCTGAAAAGTCATAGCTTGGCAGCAGAGATTGATCTATATGACTTCTGCCACATCTCTAGGTTTGTGTCTCCTTGCTGCACCTCTAGTGCACGGAAACTGCACTAGCATTTTATGTTCACAAAGCTAAAGTCATTTTCCTGCTGGATAAGAAGGATAAATCAGTGTTTGCATTAACGCCTTTTTGAGTGGGTCAAAATAAAGCTGGGGAGCCTTTGATTTAGCTGAACCAGTTTCACATTCCTGCAACACAACATGCTTCATGGTGCATGTTCAAATCTTAGTTGAGGCAAAGTCTCAGCTCCATGTGAATGCCCCTCCTGGCTCTGTCTCATCTCCAGCAGCATGGGCTTAGTTTGCCTCAGGGTACCTCGGATCCCTGCTAAGATCATGCCTGGGTAGGTCTGTGGCATTTGTATTCAGGTCCACTGTAATCCAAAGCATTTCCTTAACAAATGGAGCATTTTTACTGTTTAATTAGTAAAGAAATGGTTGGATGGACTTCAGTCTCTTTCTTACTAACAAATTTGCACTTTGTTCAAAGGTGGCATGTTGGTTACCAGGAATGCAGCCCTAGATGTTGCACTTTCGATGCCAGATGTCTCCTGCTGTCAGTTACGAGCTATGTTGCTCCTACTGCCGTAGGAAACTATTCTAAGCGACATAACATTGAATGCAGGGCTGCAGAGTGCAAGGTTCATGCTTCTCCTTCCTAAGTGTCCATGTTTTCCTCTCTGTCTTGAGAATTCAGGGGTGTAATTCACCTCTCTGATCAAATGCATCTTCCCTGCATGTCTTCCCGCTGCCCCAGAGGGTACCAGTTCCCCTTCTGTCGTGTGCCCCATCCCCGAGTCCCATGGGGTTCTCCTGACACCTTGCAGATGCCTGCATGCAGGCCCTTCAGCTCAGCCCTCACCAGGCTGAAGAGGGAAGCTTTCTGGAAAGCTTCTTCCCTGGCAATGTCATTCCTCTTGGTTTTTAACCTTCTTCTATTCTTTCTGACTTTGGGCCCCCATGGAGCTGGCCTGGAATTTTTCTGTCATCTTTTTGTCTAGACAGAGCTCGGAGCAATGTCTGCAGCCCGGTGTAGGCAATGTTTCTTTGCTTCTCTGACTCAAAAACAAAGCAAGAAGGTTATTTGCCAATGAATTTTATGCTGTGTATTGGCAGGGTTTAGTTTGACTTGGCAAAGTAGACTGAAAATGTTATGAAAATTAATGTTAGTTTTTTGTTTTGTTTTGTTTCTTTACATGTGATATGCAATCACACATATATGCAAGCAGGTAAACCTATGCAGAGTGCAGACTACAGTCCAGCAAGCTTGACTTGCTCATTATTAGCAAGAATTCAGCTGGTATAGTGGTGCAAGTGGACTTGTCGGAAGAATGGTGGAGGAGATGACACTGAGCAGCCTGAGAGTAGGGGCTCTCTGTCCCTGAAAGTCCTCAGGGAGAACACAAGAGTAATTTCACCTCCTAGGGTAATCTGGTCCTTTCTAAGACTCCAAGTCTCCAGCAAGCACTGAGATTCAAAGCTGCAAAGCACACTCTTTAGTTAATGGGTAAGAGAAGGAGCATGAGAAATTTCTGCCAGGGTATGTTTGGGACTGCTGGACATAAGGAGACATAGTTTGTATCTATTACAAATTTACAATCAAATAAGGAAATAATAAACACAGCTTTAAACATATGGAGCATTGGTTGTTCTATAAAAGTAGTGGTCTCCAGTCTGCTGGGTGGTCAGAGGAACAAGAAATGGAAAGTGCTGTCTGAACTGTTTCTTTCCCTGCTCTCATATTCCTCCTGACTCACCTCTGAGTCTTAATATCTGTTTATACAGGAACTCTTGCATGGCATCTTAGTCCAATGTAATATCTCTTTTGTACCACACACCAACACGAAACTGGACAGAAATCCCATCCACTCCATATAAATATTTTATGCATTTACATAAACCTGCCTGATAGATGCTGTTTGCATGAAAGATAGAAGCTGACATTAATCAGTGTGAGCCCACCATCAACTTCATCTTTTTTTTTTTTTCTTTTTTTCTTTTTTTTTTTTAAGCTAAGATCTCCAAGGTGTTCACTCTTTCTGACAGAGTACTTTTGTCTCTACCCTATAACTGAGAAGCCAACAATGGTATCTAACAGCAATACTATTAAGGACAATTTATGGTAACGCTGATGTTACCCAACACAAGTATTTCCTTCTGCTTCTTTCACTTCGTGACTGAAGAGTCATCCCTATAAACATCACTGTGAGTGAAAGTAAGCTGCTATGTTCCCCATGCTGTTCTTGCACTTGCATTTTTTTATGTGAACAGAAATGTGGATTTGCACAGCATTAGTTCCTCATGCCCATTAAATTGTAAGGGTGGCTCTCTATTTTCCAAGTTTTATAGGCTTTTTCACTGTCCCTCTTGCTATTTTCTAGAGCCCTCTGGTGGGTGAAGATTGGAAAAAACATCAAGTGTCAGTTTACTGATAGGGAAAACACTGTACTTTGGAGGCAGACAGCTTTTGCTATCACGCTGACATCACATGCCCTCTGTACAAGAGAGCCTTTGTTATTTTTGAATCATAAAGAACCCCGCTGTATTAACAGGGTATGTACGAGAATGAGGTCAGCCGCTAGCTTCCATGAGATCATTTATAGAGAAGTGATACAAGAGTCAGCAAAGATCCTGTTCTTTGCCATTCGAAAAAACTAAAGACATCAGGGTATACATTTGCTTTTCCTCAGAACCAGAAAAGGTGAAAACTATAATACAATATCGAAGGAAGAAATAACTTTCTTGTTTCTTCCAATGGATTAAATCACTAGCCCATAGAAAGCAGAGAATGGTTCGACAATGTTTTTTGAATAGCTTCAGCAAGTCATATGAATCTTCGGTAGGAAGAGAGAGATTACTTCTTTGATCAAGGTAGAAATATTTTATTTAAAGTAAAAAGCTGCTTCCTTCTGAAAGTTCTCATTAAGGCTCCTTCAGGGGTTTTGTCTCATTCTTTTCCTGCCAAGTCTTCAGGCTGCTGAGGCTGGCAGGAGGAGCTGGCAGAAGCAGGCACCCTGCTACTTGTGGTCTCACTTGTAAGTTAAAGTCCATACAGACAAAGCCTTTTATTAAAGGACCATGCAAATTAATTTGGCGCCACATAACTAACTGCTGGAGTCCTCTTATAATCTTGAGAAGCAAATTTGGCCATTTAGGAGGAAAAGAAGGAAAAAATACAAAACAAATTTCTAATTGCAGAAACAATACTTCCAGTGTTTCAACTCACTTTCACATTTGGGATAGAAATTCATCAGAAAGTTTAGATTATTTTGAACATGAATTTTATTTCCCAAAGTTTTCTGCTCAAATCATGATTGCCTAAGACTTTTTTTTTTTTTTTTTTTTTTTTCCCCAAACAGATTTGTTTTAATTTGTTTCCTTTAAAATTTAATTTTTTTTTTTTTTTTTTTTCCTAGTAGAGCTCTTGAAGATAAAATCTGTGAGATACCATCACTATAATTCAGGACATTTTTATCAGATTCCCTAGGAGTAGACAATGTAATTTAACACTGAAAGTTGCTGATCATCTCATGTTGTTCTTTAGCTTCTATAAACAACTTTCACTTAATAGGTAGACACCCAGTTGCAGAATTCATCCATGCACGGATCCTTCTGCCACATCCAGCCACCTAGATTTCGAACCGCACAGCATACCTTTAGCCTTTACATTTGAAACTTCCCTATTTATTTTAGGCACAGCTGGTAAGCCACAGAGGGCTTTAACTGTTCAGACAGCAATGCCAATTTCAGGTCAACCATGGAAGAGGAAACATCTAAGGGTTCCTCTACTCAACAACCAGAAATGTTCTGATTTCATACACGTGCTTCTGGAAGGGACTCTGCATTTGTCTGTCCGTGCCACAGGGTTTTATTGAGGAACTGAAGTTCGCCCCTTGGCAGTGGGCAGACTTTGGCAGTAAAATTGGGAGTACGTGACACAGAAGTGAAACTTCTCAGCGCCCTTATTTTGTTTGAAGGACGGGACAGCACCCCTGTGGATCGCGTCGCAGATGGGCCACAGCGAAGTGGTGCGAGTCATGCTGCTCCGGGGAGCTGAGCGGGACGCCGCGCGGGATGTGAGTGCCACCTCTTCCTGTGCTCCGTCTGCAGCTTTGTGCTTCCTGTCTTGATTTCAGGCTGCAAGGCTGTCTGAAGGGTGGCCCAGTGTCCCCAGAGTTTGTTCTGTTTGCCAGGTTGCAAAGCTCCCCCTTGGGCTCTGTTTCTGCCCATGTGTCTGGGATGGCTCCCTGGAAGGACCTCCTGGAATAAGAGGATGAAGAGAATGAAGATGTTCATATAAAAGAGAGACAGACGTGATATATGGTGTTACTGGTTAATTTCACCCTGAAGTTTTCAGAGGAAACATCCTTCAGATGCCCTAGAATTAGCAGCCTGGTCGGTGGCGGTGCCTCCTCAGATGATGAGCAGAGGAGACCTCGTGGGGGGGACAACTGGTGTTTCCCTCCAGCCTCGGGGAACGTGGGTGAAGCATTTGTTGCGACTGGGCTGATGATCTTCTCTCTTTTAAAGGATGGTACAACTGCTTTGCTGAAGGCTGCCATTAAAGGGTACAACAACGTGATAGAAGAGCTACTTAAATTCTCTCCCACCCTTGGCCTGCTGAAGGTTAGTAGTGAAACACGCAGATTTTTAGACAGAAACTCAAGAAGGCAAAGGGTTTAATGAAAGACCTGACGTTCGTGACAAGCGGAAGATGAGAGGGATTGAGCCCAAAAAGTCAAGAGAAAAACGAAATTACTTTATTAAGCCTTTGGCGCTACATACAAACAAATCTTTTCAGAAGATACTGTGAAATTGATTTTTGGAATAAGGAAGGACATCATATTGTGGGAGGAATTTTCTTGCTTTTTGTCAGCTGATTTTATTTCGACAGTAAACAGCTTGCTCGTAGTGGTGCAGTTGTCAGCACTATGACCTGCCCTTTTATTGCCTTTAGTCAGCAAGCTCGAACCCTAAGAGATCTGTTGTGAGTAATTCTGTTTGGTTTTGTTTTCCTCTGAATTCAATCCATGACTCAAAAATAATAGCAGATATCTGGAAGCTGCATTTTAATAGCTGACTAAATTTTGTGCACCCATAAATCATACACATTGATGACTTCTGTGGATGCAACTAATTGGCAGTTTTGATAAACTTGAAAATCCAGGAGGCATTAACTTGATTGTTAATTAAGAGTAAGAAATAGCTTCCACACCTACGTGAACCGTCACCTTGCAGCCACGAACGAAAGGTCAGCTGTGATAAAAATCACCATCCAGCTGTCTGCCAGGGAGAACATTAGTCATGAGAGAAAGGGGATAAAACGCACAGCTGGCTTCCATTACTGCTCGTAGTCCTGTTTCTGTTGTGAATGGCTGACTTCACCAGGCAGCAGCAAGCGCTGTGTTCTTTTCACCTCTAATCTACCGACAAGGGCAATTTAAAAAAGAAGATAGTACTGTGGTAAAGCGAACCTGACTCTCGCTTTTATTAAAGCATTTAACATCACCTCCTTTGTAGTCCACTAGCCTCTCTAAATCACACATAGGTTTTCACAACCTAACCTCTTCCATGTTATTTCTTGTTCGGGGGTTTGTTCTGTGCAAAACATCTTTGTTTCGCTGCCTTTTTGATTCCAAACGTCTCCGTTGGTGTTTTTCCAGAATGGGACCTCTGCTCTCCACGCGGCCGTTCTGAGCGGCAATGTGAGGACGGTGGCGCTGCTGCTGGAAGCAGGAGCAGACCCGTGCCTGAGGAACAAGGTACGTCCTGGCATGTCACCCAGGGCTAGGACCACTACTGAGCCTCGGAGAACCTGTGCATGCAGCGTAGGTGGTGGTCGCCCACGTCTCTGTGTGAGATCATGACTGCACCTGGATCCTCTCCGGCAGCACCTCCATTCAGTCCATCAGTTTTTGTACACAAGCATCTATAAGGGTGCTGCTACCTGTGAATTAATGTCAGCCTAAGAATAACCAGACCGTGCACTCATTCGCCCAGCACCACAGGTTAAATTGTTAGCCGTAACTAATCAAGAGCGAATAGATTGTGTTTTAGGGAAACAGTACTTGGTTTGATAAGTCACAAGTTATATTCACGTATCTTTTCACAGATGTGTAAGAAGGATGTGTCCACAGTAGGAGAAATGTATATCTGGGTGCCTTTGGTAAAATTTGCTTAGGATTTAGCACATTGCTAATATCAAAAAGTCATCAAAATTACACACACCTTTCTAAGATCTACAAATTTGTTAGTTTATTGAAATTTCAGACTCCTTTTATTACATCAACTTTTCGACAGAAAACTTTTAAAAAAATCTATAAAGTGTTTCAACAGAAAATGTTTTATTATTTCTATGAAATTGTCTTCCTCTGAGTTGTGTTTAGGGACTATTTGCTTCTAGCATTTGAAATCTAGCTGGGTTTGTTAAGCTGTGAATGGTTGGACTGGTATTTACTTCTGACTTATGATTATGTGAATGGCAGTTTGCAACACAAATAATCCAGCATATGCTTTCTGAACGCTTTGGTTGTTATACAACATAAAACCCGTGCATGTAATTCCTACATCAACCCACTCGATGTCAGCAGAGTTAACGTGTACCCATACAGTAGTAGTTTGTGTTAATACACATTTTGTAGTAGCTTCATTATAAGTGTTCTCTATTATTAAAATTGTGTTCAATAAGTACAGAAGACCAAACTTTGCTGTTCCACTACCTATCCTACAGAATATCACTATTTCATAGCACCTAAAGTTTTTCCTTAGATTTTTATGGACATTGGTACTTGCAGATCTGCCTCATCTCCCCAGAGAGTCATCAGCCGTGTTCTCTTTCAGTTTTGTGGCAGCAGCACTGGGAACCCAAAGGATACCATTTAGCCTGGAGAGGCAGCACAAAATAAGCTGACCACACAAATCTCGTGCTAGGATTATTTTGAAGACTTAAGTGAGACTTGCACACACGTGGAAAGATGACTAAGATATTTCCAACAGTAGCGGAGACAAAGCTGAAATAAACATGACATGTTTATACCCGGCACTATCTTCTTTAGAGCATAATGCTTTTAAGCCATATTTTGGAAATAATCACTCATTTTTGCTAACCTCAGGATTTTTTGTTCCAGGCAAACGAGCTGCCAGCAGAACTAACGAAAAATGAACGCATCCTCCGACTCCTTCGCACAAAGGAAAAGCAAAGGAAGAGCTAATGCTGCCCTGTAGCAAATGTGGTTTGACAGAGCTGTGCCCTGACTACGCTATCGTGACAGTAAACCTAGGTTGCCCAAGAAGGTCTTTTTGGAACAGCTTGCAGAACTGATCAGCCTCTCCAGTATATGCTTGTGAACACGTGAAGCACTTGCCATGGAGTCACCATGCCCTCGGGCCTCCATCTGGCATTGCTGAACTCAGAAGGACCGCAACAGGAGTAGGGTTTGGCCTGAGAGCAGTGTTTGCCCTGCAGCCCTACGTACGCTCCCGGGTCCCACCGGTGCCAGCACTGACGTTAGCTCCTCCACGCCTGCAGTGTCCGCATCCCCGCGCAGCCGAGTTCTCCCGCTATTTCAGAGATGCGTCCCTCTACTGGCATGGCCACACGCCTGCAATGAGTGCCTTGGGGTGCACTCGTGGGTTGGGAGCACTCAGCCTTTGTGCCAAAAGGACGCCCAGGTCTTGCAGCTGTTTGGAGTCAGCTGGTTCCTATGGTGCTGCTGCCCTCCCTTTGGTGGCAGTGCTGGCTCTGCCGATTCCTCTGTACCTCCAAGTGCCACACAGGGATACAGGTGACATCCTGTCTATGACATCCCAACAGGAATGTCCTCCAGCCAGTCCAGGGCTTTGATAACATTTTTGTTTCTACAGTACAGATGCTAAACAAGTAATCTATGTTCTGCATGACCCTGTATGTTACACTATGGTTTGGTATCCACAACTACTATGCAATGTACTTGTTCCCAAAGTCTGTGGCAGGAGTTAAGGGAGAAGTGCGCAGTCGTACAGGTGTTTCAACAGCTGGTGAGAGAGTTACATGTAGCCATGCTCAAACAGGCCCATTAATTAACACAGGCCTGGAAAATGAACTCTCAGCAGCTATTTTGGCCTTTGTTGTGGTTGAGATGCTTAGAATAAGACATGCTACTAGTGCCTGTGTGGAGAAGGCAGTGCAAATTGTTAAGGTTTAGTAAAGAGCTATGTTATAACCATGCTACATCAAAAGCCAGTCATTTATGCAGTACGAACATATACTAAGTCTTGTTAGACACAAAAACATTACAGATCATTTTACATTGAGTCGAGGTATAAGGTTAGTACATAAATCCAGGGACTTCGTCTGTCTTCAGACCTTGGCAAATTGCTGAAAAATTGCTTAAGATGTTGAGGACAGAGAAGATTGAAAGGAGACACAGAATGGTCTCTGCTTAAAAAATATGTGCCTGGGATTCAGCTGAATTGTTGCACTTTGCTTCAGTGAGTAAAAAATAAAAAAACAGTGAGTTTAAGAAAAAAAAAATAGTGAGTTTGCACAAAAGAATGTAGTTTACTGAGAGCAAATTAGCCATATATATTGCCAAATCATAAAGTTAGTATTCTTCTGAGTAAGTTAGATAAGAAGTCAGGGTTCTGGTGAAGAGTACAGAAGTGGGCATACCTTTGCTTGCAAGCTGAAATTACTGTTCAACTTCTATTCAGCATTGGAAAGAAAAGCTTTTAAGTTTTCCAACAATATAAGACAACACCAGAAAAATCTCCTTGTTTAGGTAATTCTTGCTGTTGTATTTTTCAATTAAAAAAATGTTGTGCCTAAGTGAAACTTGCAGACAAACCATTACAGAACCAAAGAGTTATGCAAGATGTGCAGAGGATGATTGTATCCTGGGTTCAATCCTGTGACAGACTAAAAAATATTGAGCATGCAGAAATCTCAAGAGCCTTACTGGGAACTTAATTTGCACAGCATTTTATGGGACTGGACTCTACATTCTTTAACAAGCAGCGCTGAAGAGGGTAGGTTCATCCGAAGTCCCCAGTGGGTCAAAGATGAACATTTTGCTTTGGAGAAAGCCAGAGGGACTCTAGGCAGCCCTGCCATGATACTGGTCTTTCTCCTTAAAGTTTCTTCAGATCAACAGCTGGGAACAACCACACTGTTAAGATAAAAGGCCCCTTCATAGCTGCAAAGGAGGAGGATAATCACGGGAAGGACTTCAGTAGCCAGTCACTCTGGGTGAGCAATAAATACTATCAGACAGGCTGTAACAATCAATATCCCTAAAATGTGGAAGCATCCACTGTTGGTGAGGGTCTCCTATTTCTCTTGATGTCAGAGCGTAGGGGAGAGGATGGGGAAAGCCAGCAGTGGCCCTGTGATGGCTGAAGTGAACAAGCTGGGAGAGCAACCTGCAGCTGTCTAGTATCCACAGGCAGTCTCTCCTTTTTGCCAGGTATACTTTCTTTTTTTGAATAGTCTCACCCCAAAAGGAGCAGCTACTCAGCAAAACAGCTTCATGAACTATGCCTGCCCACGGGAAAATGCTCCCCACCACTTATAGTAGGACTTTCCAAGTCCTCTTTCCAGCTTCCTCCATGACTGGCTACCACCAGGGCCTAGGTGATCGTGCAACCAGTGAGGAACATCTGAGATGCCACATCCCATTCGGGGTATCTGCTGACCTCCTTCTGAATAGATACAGTTACCAGGCCCTCTTTTCTGATCAATATTGGGCTATAACAGGCTTTTTGTTTATAAACAATATTTGAAAATGCGGAGCCACCGCAGGCTGAAGGGAGAGGCCTGTAGCTCCCTCTTGGCTCCCATTAATGCTGGGTGATAGGGCACGCAGGCCTTGGACCAGTGGTGGAGAACTGGCAGCAAAGTCTTTGCCACATTCAGGCTGAAGTTGAATCCAGCTTCAGCAAGGACACTATTCATCCAGCTTGGGATTTAAAGCACGGAGAGCTTCCTGTTGGGAGCATTTGTTTCGTCTCAGAGCCTTTGAGGAGAGGGCTGTTTGTGGCTTTGAGTTCCCAGTGACCAAAAGGTGCTTATTCTACCTGTAGATGGGCTTGGAAGTTGCAATATTGTTCCTCACCATGCAATTAACCTTTTCACAAAGAAACCTTAATAATTCTTAGTATTTATGTAGCCACTGTTATCTTTAGAGTGCTCAGTAAACACTGCTATGGTTTGTTTGTTGTTCTGAGCTGGAAACCCGCTTTCCATTCTTGGCCGAAGTGATTTACTGATGTCAACAGTAGTTCTTTGCATAGCTGTAGTGCCTTTTGTGCAAGGCTTTCAGAGTGCTCTGTGGAAGCTCCAATTCCTGTTGGGCAGGGAAATAGCTGATTTCATACACACACCGGTGAAACGCAGCAACAGCTCATCTCTTCATGTTAATGGGAAAGAGCAAATTTGGACTAGAGATTAAGAGACACCAAATCTGCTCCCTAGATGGCTGGATGAACTAGAATGGGGGCAGGATAACAGGCCCAAATGTTTTCATTTCAACATCCCGGGGCCCAGCCTGCTGCCCTCTCCACCTGGGATTTATGGAGGTGCTATGGGCTGGTGACTTCCCAGAAGCTCCAGGCGAGTACAAAGGAGGTGCAAGAACAAGATACACAGGAGTAGAGGAAAAGTATAGAGCACCATGCCTTTATTTCAGCGATATCAAGCCAATGTAAAATAGGGACAAGCGCAAGGAAAGGCCCGTGGTGCACAAAGAGAACAGGATCCCACTGGTGATATAGTGGTGGTGTAGCCTCAGAGTTCCCAGACACACGGAGCTCTTCATTTCAGATGATCACTGCTGTGTAGTGTGCAGAGACAGGTATTTGGTAATGACACAAAAGGCAACATCGTACCCCCGACCTCATGCCTCGCGTTGCACGCGCCGATCTTCCCTTGCAGCAAAGTTGTCTCGCTGGTGATCCACCTCCCTTTGCTTAGTTTAGAAGAGCTGAGAGACTCTTCTAGGTTAGAGCACCTGATCAAACAGCTGCAGGTGACATTTAATGCACTTTAACAATGATTGTTTGTCTCAAAGTCGGAGCCTAACCACAAGAATAATTTACATTTTATTCCCCCTGTCATAGCGACTACTGGGAAATCCGTAAGTAAACCGTATTTCATGTTGTCCTGGAAATTTCAGAATTGTTGTACTGAAAACGAGGTAGCACAGAAACTGGCCTGTTTGTCCTCCCCTTAATACAAACACTGAACAGACATAAAATACTGCCTTTGTTTGGAACCCGTGTCATTGTGCCAGACTCCTTGAGTCAGTGGTGACAAAATGTTAGCGTATGCTAGGAATGCAACCAAAGATCATATGCACGGCTCTTTTTTTCCAGTGATGGAGTGATGTACTGCATATACAAGACAAAATGGAGTTGTGGCTTCTCACCAAAGCTCTGCAGGAGGTCCTTGCAAATGTCATGTTCATGCTTTCCTGAATTCTGGTTTCTTTTGACCCACCCTTTTATGCATTTCATAAAACCTATACAAATTTACGTATTTCAGTGTAAGATTAATATTCTACAGCAGGAACATTGCTTTGCTGAAACACATTTTTCCATACCATCATTTCAATAAAAATGAACATACTACTCAGATTATCTTAACTATCTGTACACTTCAATATGTATTTGCCTTCTTCTGTATCCTATTCTTTCTATTTGTAGAATCCCAGAATTAATTTTCTATTCTTGTTAAGACCACTTTATTCTATACCACTTGATTCATTAGACCATTATTTTCCAGGCCTTTACAGATGAGATAGCATTCACAAAACAAACAGAGCCAATGCCCTGCCTTGAAAAATAGGAAAATTTAATTTAGCATGACATAATGAGGTTTGTTTCAGATCCAGACCTCACTGGCAGACTCCCCTTGACATTAATATCCATTAAGTCAGATCTGAAGGAAAGATTTCAAAAATGCAATTTAGGGAACAAAGGAGTATGACTATGCTTTTATTCGGTTAGTCAAACATGCCTTGGTGGTTCAGTTACTATTCCTAAGTGTAAAACTGGCCCTTATGCTGATGTGACCTGCTTCAGTTTAAAAAATAAAAAATAAAGTCTACATCCTGCTGGTATGCTTATGTAAGCAGTGGATTGTAATTGTCATAAAAGGGGAAAAGGGTCTACAATGAAAACTCTATTTTTGACCTTGTGTTCGACATCCCAATCTTTTTGCCTTATTACTACAATTTTCTGTTGTGATGAGCTACGTTTCCAATCAATGTCAAAAATTCCTACAGTCACAACTCAATAAAAATCTCCATCTGTACAGAGAATAGTATTGTGACTTTTCATGGCCTAAATCACTACAAAGCAGGACTTTTTGATAATGCAGAGCTCCTTGATTTTGCACACAAAAGCAAAACGAAATGCAGTGTCAGGAGGCTGAAACTAGACAAATTCAAACTTCGAGCTGGGGGTTTTCAACAGTAAGGTTAGTTATCTATTGAAGCAAATTGCTAGAGATTATTCCTTCATCATTTGAGTTTTTTTATTATTATTATTACTTTTCAATCTATAAGATGTTTCATCTGAAGCACTTTGCATTGGATTTAGGAATTACAGGATGAAATTATATGATATGCAGCAAGTAATACTATGTGAGCAAGTAATATTATGTATAATAGTCTCTTTGACCTTAGATATATGAGTCAATGTTTTTTTTTGCTTTATCTCCTCAGTGATTCAAAGAGATGCTGCCTCTCATGAGATCAATAACAAGACCATATGCTTAGCAACTGTGCCCTGTATCTGCACAGCAAAATGACACCTCGGGCACATACCTAAGCCATCTGTAAATAAACCATTTCGCTCTCACTATGTTGACGAGGCATTTTAACCAGACTAATGCTTTAATGTCCTGCTTTTAATGTTGAGGCAGCTCACCCAGAGCTGGCACGAGCTCTGCATAGTGCTGCACTTTGCCAGGGAGCAGGGAACAGCGCAGTAATCTGTGATGTGCTGGCAGGGAGCACAGCTAAGTTGGGAAAGAACAATGGACACAACTTTTTGTCATGGCAAACATTTCTCTGGCTTGGATGCACAGAGCATGACACTAACATACAACACGGACCACAAACAAAGTGTAGTTTTATATGTACTGCACATGTGTGTTCTTGTATGCCGTTCATGTATACATGTATGCATACATAGTGCCTAGGGTATGTGTACAGGCTCCTATAATCCCTTTGGAAATGTGATACCAAGTCTCATCATCTGCTTATCCAGACTGTATTGCACGAAGAGGCAGAAGAATTGCTCCACTTTCTGAGGACTCCAAGAACAGTCTCTGCAGGTGCTCAGTCAGGTTTTGATAGTGCCCACGGGGACTCCCTGGGATACTTCTGCCCTTCTCCTCCACTTCGACAGAAAAACCCGAGGTAAACACGTGGCAGCATGGTGCTCACAGGGACTCAGGAATCTGATGTTAATGCAAACTAGGAGCCATACTCAGCTCTTAATGAGGTGAACTTTTGAATTTGTTAGTACGTCAGTGCTTGTGAATAGTATCTGGCATGAGTACACACTGCACATTTGCTGATAGCAACAAGTGCAATATATCTCCAAACTCTGCTTTAATGAGAAGTTGCATTTCTACAGTGCTTTCCTCCAGCAGCTCACTGTTTGAAATCTGTTTTGGGGTATTTAGGATCCTGTGCTGCCATACGATAGGCACCACGTTACAGAGGAGGAAATTGTATGGGAGAGGTTGGGACCCACCCACATCACCCAGCAAGTTTGTGGCGAAACTGAGTCAAGCTTTTCATCTTCTGAATTCAATTCCCAAGCTTTTGCTACTAGGTAATAAATAACTCCACCCAGAATGTAGTAAAAATGAACACTTCTGGGGCTCCTTCAACAATAAATGCAGAAAACACGTGATGCTAAAGAGTGAGGATAGGACATGGTAGAACAGCCCTACAAATACACTAGGGCAGATACAAAGATGAAAAGATAAAAAAGATTTGATTCAGCATCACCTGACACACTACACCTATATTTAACACTACTGGCAGCTTCAGGCTGACTGCTGTCAGCCCCCGCAGCATGATTTGATCCCACGTGGAAAGTCTGAAGCCAAGAGCATCTGACCAAAGTAATAGCTACTGTGAGGCCAGGACTATTAAAAGTCAAACAGGCCTTCACAAGCAACGAAGGATGACAAATGAAAGCAATATGATTTGCTTACAATGCCAAATAGGAAACACCAGCTTTGTTTAGTACGGGAATTATTCTGGTTTGGCTGGAAAAATATTCACGGGGCATGCTAGAGTGGTTTTGACTGGCTCTCCAAAAAAAAAAAAAAAGCAGAGGTGTGAGAAACTGGGTGAAACTTGCAAACCCACCCACCTGTTGCAGCTTGTCTTCACACAGGAGGCAAGATTTCCATGCAGAACACCCTGCCTTCCTATGTGCTTATGAAACGTGTTGCTTAACGTAGCTCCCACTTCTTGCAATGGCCTCCGGGCGCTATCGCAATAGGAATAACAAAGGCTTGTAATAAATTATAGGGGAAAAAACAGCAACTGACATTTTAATTGACCTTCAGCAAAGCACTCACGTAGTCTTTCCATTTGTACGTGCAAGTAATTCTGCAGGCAGACTGCAATTTGGAAATTGCACAGTAGACAAGTCAGTTTCTAGTGGAATCGGCAACATGTTTCGCTGCACTGAGTAAAGCCATGGAAACACCTCTGAAAGCAGAGCCCAGGGCTTGCTGCCAAAGCGGGACAGAACAAAGCAGGTAGTTATTTCACGCTAGCTGCCAGGCAGATAGCGTCACACCAAAAGGGTATTCAGTCAGGGAAGGTGTTTATTTGATCCTAATGGACAACGGAAGGACCAGTTGGGTGTGACGGGGGCACCAAATGACATCCTCTGCTATGAATTAATATTAACATCTTCTTCCAAGCAGGAAAAATGAGGTTTGTGCGCACTACTGAGAACCAGAATAACTATTCCCTTCCTTCCAAGCAGACAATCCCTACAAGCTATGCACAATCTTGGGCTTAAAAGGGAGACTTATAAAACACAACTTGATAGACATTTGCAAGCAATGGCAGCTGGCAGCGGGGACAGTCTCTTTAGTAGCACAGGAAATGCAGTGAGCTGCTGGCAGCATCGATCCGAGTTCATTATTCAGGGCTACTTTTTCCATGCCCAGACAGAAAGGGATAACTTCCAGATGAAACAGGCAAACGTGCCAGCTTTATCATTGACTTTTTGATACTCATGCAACTACACCTAAATGCCAGGGAGCTGCATCCTCAGCCTCTACACATGGCAGAGAGCTGCAACCAAGACTGAAGGCTGCAGTAGGACTGAAGGAATACCCAGACATGGGCCGCCGGCTGGCAGCATACAGAAGCAAGGTAAAAACAGATAAATGTTCAGGTTTCCACATCTGCCATTATGAAGGATTTCAGAGCTCTGATGGGCTTAGTCAGATTAGTGTTTGGTAATCAGCCTTCACCTGTATTCCACCTCACTTTCACTCGTGAGTATAGAAAAACTCAGTGCAATTCATTCAGTATATTCAGCATGTGAATGCATGGCACTGGAATAGCAATGTGAATTTAGACAGCCTTCTAAATACAGGTATCAACCAGGGATTTAGATAAATATTAAAATATTACCTCCTCTGTCTGTACTGTAGGTGGTAGACAAGTGTGATGTTACGGATTTAATTAGTTGGTGGTGGAAATTGCCACTACAAGATTCCCTTGTGTTTGTTTTGCAACGTTATAAATCGGTTCTGTCTCACCCATGATTCCTAAATGACTTCTCTGTGCAGTTCATTGGAGAAGATGTTTTGTCCTTTACCTTTTCCACCAGCACTGAAACAAGGTTCTTGCACTTTTCTTTTGACTTGTAGCGTTGAGAGCTACGCCCACTGCATCCTCTGCTTACGTGGAGTCCCCAGAAAATGTGGCAACCCAGTCCCCTGCTTTTAGGATCGTATTGCATAGTGCTGAATAAAACTTTGACTTATGACAACAAAATTAAAACAGAGTAATTAACTTTAGGTACTTCAGCTTTGGTTGGCGCTTGCCAAATGCCAAGTCACGCACTCGGGATGGAATAGTCCCATGGAAAAGTACAAGCTGGGCAGCAGCAGGATGGAAAGCAATTTCGCAGAGAAGAAAATGGTGGCTGAGCTGGACAACACGCTGAACATGAGTCAGCAGAGAAGAAAGCCAACCACTTCCTAGGCGGTATTAGCAAGGGTGTAGCCAGTAGGTCACGCACTGTGGTTGTTCCTCCCTCTGTGGGACTTGTCGGACCACATCCGGAGTCCTGGGTCCACTCTGGGGCTCCCCAGAATAAACAAAGCACTGACATACCAGGGCAAGTCCAGCTGAGGTTGGACTTGGATGATCACGACTGCTGGGGGTGCTGTGTTTGTTCGGCAGAACGCCGGCTCAGGGGACGTCCCGGTGCTCCCCACCACTACCTAGTGGGAAGATGCAGAGAAGCTGGAGTCATGACAGGCATGCTGATAGCACAGAGGCAATGGACTGAAGCTGGAACATGGCAAAACCTCTTTAGGTACAGGAAAAAAACATTTTACTATCCCGGGTGGTCACACAGTAGAACGGCTTGCTCAGCGTGGCTGTGAAATCTCCATCTCTGAAGCTATTCAAACTACAACTGGACAGTTCCCTGAGCAACCTGACCTAAATGGATTCGGCTTTCAGCAAAAAGTCGAACTACATGGCCCTTCAGAGGTCCCTGCCAACATAAATTAGCCCATGTATATACGATACCGAGAACAACCTACATTTTTGTCAGCAGATGGCAATATCAGCTAAATTCCAGCAGTATAATGCACACTAAACAGCCACAAAGGCAACAAAGTAGTGGGGAAATACATCAGGGAGAAGCTGAACGCGAATGTCACACCCTGCTTTTCTGCCTGTGTTTCCTACGAGACGGATCCCAAACAGATCAGCGGAGTGGAATCTCCTTACTCCCAAACAGATTGCAACACCTGTCAGGCCACCTGATGTCAGCACGTCGCGAACAAACAAAATTCGGCAAGGCAAATCCACCGGCAGTAAAGCCGCTGTGAAACCAACACTGATTTTCTGCCACGCAACCTGAGCCGCCTTGCTCGGGGATTATTTTTATTGCAGCTGTGCCGTAATAGCAGCTAGCCATGCGGTCAAACGCACGTGGGACCGTGAGACCAATGCTTTGAAATCATGGGTTGATAACTTTAAAGAAAAATTAAGAAGCCGGGATTTTTGAGACTGCTTAGGCATTTATAAACTATGTGATTGATACTTCTCTATTATGAAAACCAGCTAGCGTACTGCTGATACAACATATGTGGAGTTTTTCATGTTGAAGAGGCACAACTTGGCTCTGAAGAAACCGAAGAGACGCGGTCGCCACTAAACCTTCGCTGGCACGGAAACAAACAGGCCGCTGCGGGTGCAGCTCGCACCAGGCGGCCGATCACGAGACCCCGGCAGATCACAAGACCCAACTAAAACAAGAAACGATGAGTAGGCCGGGTGTCAGCACAGGGTTCCCTCAAGTGTATTCGCAACCCTAGGGCCCTGGCTGCGCTCCTCACTGCGGGACCTGACTGCGTGGGAGCCCATCGGGGAGAGACACCCATTGGGGCAGGGGACACACTGAAGGGGTGAAGGACACACTGTGGTGAGGGACAGCTTGGGGTGCGGTGCCCGTTGGGGTGAGGTACTCATGGGGGTGAGGTGCACACGGGGGTGAGGTGCCCATTAGGGTGAGGTGCACACGGGGGTGAGGTGCACACGGGGGTGAGGTGCACATGGGGACCAGACACCCCGTTCTCCACTTCTCCTCTCGCACCGCCGACCCTGAGGAGAGCCATGCAGGTCTGACAAAGCGCTCAGACCCTTTCGTCGCCCCACCAGGGGACACCCAGCAGGCTCGGTGTGTGTGACCCCCTCCCAGCCACCTCCCTCCCTCCCTGCCTGCCGCCGCCGGGGCCGGGCGGTGGCGTGAGGCGCGGCCCCGCCCCGCGGCCGGGGCGAGGCGGGCGATTGGCGGCGGATCCCGGGCACGGCCCCTCGGTCCCCCCGCACCTCCGCGGGGCCCGGCGGCGGGGCCGTGAGCACCGCCCGGCCTGGCCCTTCCGGACCTGCGCGGCTGCCGCTCCTCCTTCCCTCCTCTCTCCTCCCCCGCTGCCGTCTTTCTCTCGCCGCTTCCCCGCTGCTGCGCCGCCGGCCCCCGCTCGCCTCCCCGCACCGCAATGGGGAGCCCGCAAGGCTGCCCCGGGCGGGAGCTGCTCCTTTTCCTCCTCCTCCTGCTGCTGCTGTCCCCCGCACAGGTGAGTCCCTGCCGGGGGAGCTGGGGCTGGGGTGCCAGGCTGCCAGAAGCGGCGGCTGTCCGGGCTGTGCCGCGGTTATGCAATGCCGGGGGCATGCGAGCGGCCGGGCAGCCGTGTGTCGGTGGGGAGGCTGGCACCCGCCCCTCCTGGGGTCTGCTGTCCGAGGCTGGTAAGGAGAAGCCAAAGCTTTCGGAAAGTAGCCGGCCGTGCGGTGAGACCTGCTTCTCGCGGAGGCGCTCATAGTGAGAGTGTGCGCTTCTGTAAACGCGCGGGCTGGAATGAGTGGGACTTCCCTTGCTGAGATGCTCTAGGAAAAAATAAAAATAGCGTGAAGCCTTAAATCCTTAATTCTCAGTCGCATCTCGTTTGCCTCGTGGTCCGAGGCAGGAGTGAGGTGCCCCGCTTTCCTGGAGGAACACGGAGTACCTTGCTAGGCTGTGTCTTGTTTTTCCCCCTCTAGCCAACTTAGAAACTTGCTAAGTCAGGTTTTACGCTTAACCCTGTTCAGGCTGTCAAGCTCGTCGTCCTGTGCGTGTGAGCTGAGGGCCCCCTGTTCCGGTAGCCTCACCTCCTTTAAGGAGCTTGAACAGAAAAGCAGGGTTTCCTTCTGCTGCAGCTGGAGAGGCCGGTCCATTATTCCTGGCTCGTGGTCTCCAGGGGAGTAGCTAATGAACTTTGTACCTTCCAAACACTCATTTCTGTAGTGATTTTGGAGGGATATGCTGCACAACATAGTGATGAGGCGTGCCCCGTGCGATAAAAGATGCCGTACAGAACTTCTGGTGGCAGAAGGAGGGATGCTGAGCAAGGGGAATGTGAAACAAGTTCCCTTAAGGTCTCAGGTATCCTTGTAGGGGATGTGGCTTTGTGATCTGTAAGAAGTTACCTTGGTGAAAGTGACTTCACCAAATTAAAGCCTGCATGCTTAATGCAAGAAAGCAACATTGGGTGGGGGTGTAGGGAGATGAAAACCTTGGACTTGAAATTGAAAACCTTGGACTCAATTTTTTTTTGGCACTGACTGTTACTTACAGCTGACCATTACGCAAAGTGGTCCTTGATACCTTTCAAAGAACCTGATCCTTCGGTTAGACCGAGCCTACATGGTGTTTGCTCACAGAAGAGAGGCATCCTGCAGCTGAGCTAGTGCTCTCTCAAGTGTACTGGTAGAATGTTTTCATGCTTTCAGTTGTGGTATGTGTAAACCAAAGTGCCATTTGACATCTTCCTTTTTTTTTGCGGTCAGTGGGATAGAGAGGCATTTTAGTTTCCATGACAGGAGGATTGCAATGAGCTTGAAGCATCCATCCTGTGCAGGATGCATCTTTCTCCCTGAACTGTGCATGGGGCAGAGCTTGTGCCAGGTGGCCTACTAGCTGCTAGCTACCCATCTAAGAGCTCCATTATAAGCCTCCTGTTTGGTTTTGTTTTGTTTTGAATGTGGACTTACAGGAGATTAAGTTGTTGTTTTTTCCCCTAAGTTAAGGAGTCAATTTCAAGACTCTGGAAACACTTTCTGTTCTCTTACCAACTTCTCAGCATACAAGAGTCTGTCCAGTACGCTGCGTGCCATCTGTTTCAGTTGATCCCTGTATAATTATATTAAAACACAAGCTGTCAAATTAGTGGTTAAGCAAGGCTGGGGCACTTGCTTCCCATCAGATGCTGGGATCCCAGGCTGTAGAGTCAAATGAACGTGAACATTTCTGAAATCCTTGCTGGCAGATGCTAGTGGCAGGTTGTGCTCAGTCTCAGGCTTGCGGCCTGTGGTTCTGTGTGTGGTGCTACCTGGCCTGTGGTACAAAAGTCTGAAATGCCTCTGTGGAGGAACTTGCTCGTCAGGGGCAGCAACATAACAAGTCTTACTGCCTTGCCCTGGAGCTTCTTCCTGGAAAATCTGGAGTGACTTGATCATAGTCTGTCTGGGTGGAAGGTGAGGAAGACCTCTTAGAAGGGGAGAGGTGACTGAGGTGAATGGCACTTTGCTGGGCGGCAGCCAGAGCAATCCGTCTGGGTGTGGTGCAGCGTTACCACTGTTCCTCAGCAGGGCATCGGAGTTACTTGAGTGCAGACAGCTGCTAGTCAGGGGCCTCGTGCTTTCAGATTGTGCTTGCAGAAGTGCATCTGTCTGTTCCTCCAATAAAACCGAATCCCTGTCGGCTAACGCCAGCTTGCTCCCACAGATCACCACAACTATCACCGTTGTTGCAGCTTTCTCTTCCTACTTGACCTGAACTTTCCCGTGAACTCACCTGAGTACAGGTGATGTGCTTGGATAACTCCAGAACTAGGATTTGCTTTGCCTGGCCAGGAGGACCTAATGATTTTGCCTTCCAGAAGGGAGCAGGCTCTTAACCTGTGGCCTGAGGAACAAGAGGAACTTAGCTGACAAGGCTTGTCTCTGGATCAGTTGCTTCTGAACAAATTACTGGAAGAGATGCAGAGTAAGAATAGAAATCTGTAAAGCTGCCTTTAGTCTAGGGACCCGTCCTTTGATAGGGAGGGCTGTCAAGTAATGTGCAGCTTCTGGGGCAAATCTGTAAGCTTAACCTAGTCACCATAGGCCAATATTACCACTTACTAAACATAACATAGTACTGTGTTCCCTTAGAGCTCAGTTTGTCAATCTAGTGGGTGATATCCACACACTATTAAGTGTGATGTGGACTAGATATTACCAGAGGGGAGTGGGGGAAGGATGTTTTTTGGAACAGCTTGTCTCACCGTGTAGGATCCCAGATGTACCATGCTAGATGAAGGAAGGGGAAACAGCTGAATCTGATGCTGCTGCCTTTCCTATACATTAGTGATCTTAATTTGGAGAGCCAAACAATGTTCACTTGTCATCTGGTATTTGGAAGATTACAAGTAGTCTGTGTTTCTGTATACAACAGCATCGTTGTCCTTTGTCCATTTCACAGCAACATGTTCATTGTTGGTGGCTAATGTTTCTGGAGGCATTGGAGATTGTTGATTTGTTTCAACATGCCCCTGAAGAAACTTGGGCTGAAGGAAATGTGTGCATGATCTGCTGGAATGCCAGCTTAATTACAAAGAAGTGATAATGTCTGGGAATAGGAGAGCTGTAACAGAACCTTGGTAGAATGCTGTCAGTAGTTATGAAATGCTAATACATGCTTGTGTACGGGTTTATTAGGATTCCTGGAGTCCCGACACAAGGTGAAGCTTCTCTTCAAACGTAGTTCTGCCAGAAGTCGGAATTTGCTCTTCAGCTCTGGAAGTACTGGAGGCCAGCATTAGTGTACTGCAAGGTGGTTTCTGAGCTCTGGGGGGGAGAGGGCAGGAGGGAACAGCTTTAATTGAAAGCCAACTTTCTATTGCTTGGGAGAATACTTGTGGAAATCTCATTTCACAATATTGAGGACTTATGTGATCCTCTAAAATACCTGCATTAGAGCCTCGTGGAGTATCCTGCCTTGTTTAGAAGGGAGCTTGGTTTGACACATTTCTCACTGCATCTTGGGACCAGGAGAACTTTTACCCAGTTAAGTAAGATGGCAATTGTTCACCCAGATCTTGACTGATTTAGAAGCCTGACTCTGCAAGCAGCACCTTTTGTTAACTATGACTTATTTACAACAACAGTTACTCATCTGCATCTTTTCCTACCAGTGAGGAATGCTTTTCAGAAGGAGTAGAAAGAACAAAGTACTTATTTTATTCTCTAACTTACTCCAGCCTTTACTAGAGGGTTTGGGGGAAGAACTTTCAGCTCTATCTTATCAGTGATGATGGTGTAAGTTATTTAGTAACTTGGGAGTATCTGTGGATGCTGAACACCAGGAGACCAGCCCTTTCCTATGCTTTGTGGCTGACTCAGGGATGAGCATGCTGTTAACTTGCTAATATCTGGGAGCAGTCAAAAGTTTTGGTTGATTTTTTTACATTTGCGTACTGATTTGGTTTGACCACTGTAAATCAAGTATCAACGGAGGTTTATCAATTCGGGGAACAAATTCAAACTTTTATTAGCTGCTGGATCACAGCATGAGTATCTAATCTTCGGTTGTCACTGAAACTGAATGGTTGATGTTAACACTGAAATAAAATGGAGTATTTTAACTTGCACTGAAATAAAATGGAGTATTTTAACTTGCAGTCCTAGGCCTAAGTGATCTAGTAGTTAAGAGTAACTGACCTCTTTATGTTCTCCAAACAGCCTGAAAGTTTGAGAAAACACTTTGTTTTTTTCTGTTTGAGGTTTTATCCATGCCAACCTTGAGTAAAGGGGCTCTAAATTTTTATTCACGTTTTTCACAAATGTTAACTGACCCTGATAAGCCAAAATACCTTGTCTTGATTTATTTTCTTGTGAAGTAGCTGAACTTCTTTGTGTGTGACCAGGTTTGTCTTGTACAAATACTTTTTTTTGTTGTTCCATCCTGATGGCAGAAAACCTTGTGGGTGAACTTACCGACAACTATATGATAACATGATACAGCCAGTGTTTTATTTTGTTGTGTCTGTGTAGTTGCTTGAAGTGAACGCTTCCTTCGTTATGCAGATAAGACTCATAAAAGCAGCAGAACTTACTAGTCAGCCTGATGGGACAGCTGAAATTTACTTTAAAGGAAATCTTTCTATGGGAGAAGTGCCCCAGTCAAGAGTTTTTGCGTTACCAGTTGCATGGGACTTCCCACTCTGGAAGTAGTTAAGGCTTTTCAGAAAGAGGAGGTTGATAACTCCGTTTTTAGAAAAATCAAGACGTATTAAATGACAAACCTTCCTGCAGCACAGAAGGTGTTCTGGAGTATGATCGCAAACCGTTCTAGACTAAACATGAAAGCCTGCACGAGATACAAGAAATACCGAATTCTGGCCTCACTGATGGTGGTAAACAGCCCAAATCTTTGTCCTTTTGCGAGAGTAACAGTGGATCTGTGCTGCTGCTTGAAGAGATGTCTGAGTCATTTGTGACATTGGTACATGCAAACACTCGAGTTTTCCTTCTACCGGCAGATATTTGCTATTGAAACTGGAATATATAGGTGTGAGGAAGTAAATGGAGACAGTGACTTCAAAATTTTTGTTATCTTAGACACTGTAAGTTTATTTCATGCGTGGACAAACTCACACTGTGTTTCTGTAACTAGTATGCAAGTTTTTTATGGCAATTTAACTTTTCAGCTTATGTTGGGTGTTAAACATCCAGCGTTTAAAAGTGCAACCTAAGGGTTGCTTGCCAGCTTGTATGTAAGCAACGGGAACACTTGACAGCTGGTGACAGGTTTGGCTAGAAGAGATGCTGAAGCAGATGAATGAAGTAGTGACCTGGTACTTAAAGTGATTTTTTTGGACCTAGATTGTAGTGAGTGACTTTGAACTGGGCTGTGTTGTCCAGGTTGAGTAAAAAGGAGAACGATTCGAACAAGTTCAGATAAATTGCTTCTGTTCCTTGCTAAACGTCCATTTACTAATGTGCTTTCTAAAGAATCCACTGCCTAAAAATGCATGGAAGTGCATAAAAATGGATGTCGTGGAAGCGCTGTTGTCAGTTCGGGTTGCTCAGGGGCGTTATGAATACAGCCTTTCAGGGGCCTCTCTGGTCAGCAAACACTGTTAGTCATGGTCAGGCACTCAGCGCAGCACTCTGTCCTTGCCGTATAAGCATATGGTGTTTCCACAAATGCTAAGTCAAGGCTGTTTGGGAGATGAAAAAATAGGTCAGTTATCTCTGAAACTGTGCTGCGCAGTCTGCTGATGAGAGCTTGCTGAAGCGCAGGAAGTGTTTGTGCAGTCTGTGTTGTGCTTGCTGCCCAGGTGCCTCCCAAAGCCCTGGAGCTGTTTTCGAGCTTCTGCTATAAACAAGGTGTCGTGGCAGCGCTTCTTAACTGTTTTAATTTTCAGAGTAAATATTTTGGGGCTGGAATTTCAGAGGTCTCTGTATCAGCTCTACTGAACAGAAACATAAGGCTTTCAAGGTTCTGTTGTGCCCTTTGTATTTCCTTCACTTCAGGCATTTACTAAAGAACTGTGTTTTGAATTTCTCAGTAGTTCCTAAACCTAGCCATTTTTTAAAGTGATGCCTAGCACCTTTTTCTTACCACTGTAGCTCTGATTGAGTCTCACATGTTTGCCTGTTGCATGCTTACATTTACAGGAGCTGATGAAGAACATCCTCTGAATTTGTCTCAATAAATGGCATTTTTGTGGTGAATACAGAGCTGTCAAGTTCTGGTTCACAATCCTTTATGCTGGTACTTCCTCAAAATCTGTTGCAGGGTGGCTGGGTTTGCAAGAAGGGCTCAGAGGTGGCAGGGAGAACTGAAAGCATTTCATTTAAGCAATTCTCTCCCTGTACACTGACTCGTGCTCTGAAATGACAGTGTAACTCACTGATCACATGCACTGTCTTGCATGAAGAAACTCTTTTCTAGAGCACCTTTTGTTTGGTGATGTTTATTTTTGTTTTTTTTCTTCAGTAACTCTTCTACGTAGACTTAACTGTAGACAGTGTACTTGCTGCCTGTTGCTGGGCTGAGAAGTGAGGAAAGCTGAGCTGGAGATCAGGGTGTTAACGTGTGCCATGCCAATGCATGCTTTTCTTGGGTGCTTTCTGTAGTACCTACTCTTACTGAAATCGTAAGAAGTTATCTAATCCGGACTGTAAGTGACCCTTGGGGTGGTAACATGCAGACTCTAAGTAGCTGAAAAAATTGGCGATTGTTCCTTGGAGTTGATCAGTTACATCATGTTGTGCTAGGTACTTCCACAGTCGTGTGTCTGGTATGGAGAATGTGGAATTGCATCCGGAGACAAGAGATACAACTGTGCTTACGACGGACCACCGATAGCACTACCAAAGGATGGCTATGACTTACTACAGGTGAGCTTCTTCAGGAGATCTGCTAACAACTGTTTCTCTTACACCTTGGAGTTCTGTTGGACCTGCGTTATGATTTTTAGCTGTCTCATTTTGACTTGATCAGAAGGTAAACAGAGATTCTGTCATTTTGCAGGTATAGCTTGTAGTCCCAGTGGTGTGAAGGTGATAGACCACAGTTTTTATTCAGGGATATGAGGTATCCAAAGCTTGCGATCAACAGACTTCCACAGACAAAACTTTAAATGTAGGATTTCTTCACTTCCCTGACTATTTTCTCACTGCTTTGAGCAATCCTTAGACTGTTCGTTATTAGCACCCTTCTAATTTGTGGCATTCATCAGTGATGTCCTTCAGATCTCTAAAGGACAAGACTGAAACTGTATTTTCAGTCAGATAATCATTCCCAACCTATTCCTTAATTAGGAAAGTAATAACAGACACCAGTCATTCAGATGGAGCAAATTTGGGCAAAGATCAGTCCCTCTACCTGTGCCTGCTGTGAGACCATGTGTCTGTACCTGCTCTTTAGCTGCCGAAGTGAACAAACCCAAAGTTTAAAATCAAGTTTCTGGACTTGATGTACAACACAGGATGGTGTTGCCAGAGCTGTTTTCTGGCAGATGGTAGTTCCACACCTTAAAGTGTGGGACAGCTATGAAGTTAAATGATGGTTTGGCTGGCAGCAGGGATGACTTAAACATGTAGGTGGGCTGACTGGTGGGCTGACTGGGCACTGCTTCGGAAGACTTGATGGACAATTCTTGTATGTTGCTAGTAGTTACACGAGTGTTAAAATAAATGCATCTCTTTTCTAGAAACTGGGCTCTTGCAGGTGATCAGTGACTTAGGTTAGTGGCTTGCCTTGTGAGACTTACCTTCCTTCTGGATAGCATCAGATTCCGTACTAAAGGATAAGCTGCAGGAATACTTTCAACTTGGATAAACAAGTGTTGTCCACTTGCTAATAGACTCTCAAATACTATTATAATTCTATATATAGACCCGGGTGACTAAAGATCATCTGAAAGAGCTTTTTAAAGGAAATGACGCCCTGAATAATGCAAGCGATTCTTCTCTCCCTATTCCCTAATGTATCTTGCTGTCTAAACCGATTATTTCTTTCATGCTTCTCCCACAGCAACAAATATTTTCTGAAATATGCCCTCAGCCATAGAGTTGTTAATCGTAAGCATGCTTTTTCTTCCTCCCCCCTGCACTGATCTCAATATTGTTTTTATTTAAGGAACTCTGTCCGGGTTTATATTTTGGCAATGTTAGTACCTGCTGTGATGTCCTTCAGCTTCAGACTTTGAAAAACAACTTGCAGCTGCCTCTGCAGTTTCTTTCCAGGTATGCTAATGACCGGCTAAGCAACTAGGGCTTCTTTAACATCAGAAAGCACATCAAGCCACTGCTGTTGACTTAAACTGTAGAAGATGTAATACTTAATTTAAAGGCTTATTGGAGTGAGCTCTTGTAAAAACTTATTTTCTCCTATCAAGAGACTTTAGCTCCATGAAACAACTGTTTGCAGTCTGGATTGAGTTAGTTGGTGGATTAAATACTAGCATAGCTTGTCTTGAGCTACTGCATTTGTAAGGAAGTCTTCCGAAGAAGGTGACGAAGTATACTGTTCAACCGCCCTGGTAGCAGCACTTGTTTTCATTTAAGTTCCAGTCAACTATTTGGGGCATATAGAATCTTGCTAGTGAGTGATGTTCGTGCTTTTGCCTGGAGAGTATTAGATTTCTTTAAGCACTAATTAATGTATGATTAATTTTGTACATATTTATATATATTAATATACATTTTAGATACAGATCTTAAAATACTTTGTCACCGAACAGACTGTTTACACCTGTGAAGGTCAAATCTGATGTCTTATCTTTACCTCTTAATCTGATTGCTGTTCATTTATTTTCCTACCCAGGTGTCCCTCATGTTTCTACAACTTGATTAACCTCTTCTGTGAACTGACCTGCAGTCCAAATCAGTCTGAGTTTTTGAATGTTACAAGCACCATACCTTATTATGATCCAGTTTCAAAAGAGAACAAAAGCAGCATTACAGAGCTGCAGTACTTCATTGGAGAAAGCTTTGCAAATGGTGAGTAAATGATGTGATATTTGACTTAGACCTTTATCAAAGTAATGAGCTATGCTTCTTCTGGAAGAACTGGGAGGGGGACAGGAGAGAACTCTCAATTGTCTTTTGAAGTGCAAGGCATCAAAGAGATGCCAGTAGGTCCCACTCAAAACTGTTAGAATGCTGACTTCTATGTAGATAGGAGACTCTTACACTAACACATAATGGTGTTTTTGAAGGTTCATATGTATACGTTTTCAGTGTCAATGTCTACTAGCTGTTAACCCTGATGACTTTATCTTCAGAAACACAAAGTGTTGCTAACTGAATTTCCAAAGTCTATTTGATATTGAAACTGTCTAGTGAGAATAGTAGGCAAGTTCATACATAATGCATTCTCTCACTTCTGAGGCACTCATTCTTCCTGAAACGAACTGTTTTAGTCCAGTACAGAAAACCAAATACTTTTTTCCTAAAAACAAGAAGTTCAGGTTGTATTGGCTTTATAGCAAGCTTAAAGCATTAATTCAGTCCTCGAGCATTTTGTATAGTAACCCATAATCAAGGGGGTTTCAATTATGAGACACTTGAAAGTCACCTAATGGCCTACAGGTCGAAAGTGCCTTCTGAAAGAATAACTCAATATGTGGTTCTGTTCCGTCTAACAATGATGCAGGTTCTAGTGTAATGCAGATTCTGCTGGCCTACATAGACTAAGATAGCCATAACAGAACACTACAATGTTTATTAAATAAAACTGAAAGCATTACTTCATTATCTTAAGATGTTCATCTTGAAAGTTATAAGCACTTTCTTTAAACTTGGCGGGTCTTGGCTTTTTCCCCAAATCCTAATGCTCACTCAAATTCTAATGTTGGTTTAATGACTTCTGTCTTCATTCTTTCTAGCAATGTATAATGCCTGCAAAGATGTTGAGGCTCCATCAAGTAATGTTAAGGCCTTGGGGCTACTGTGTGGTAAGGAAGTCAAGGACTGCAATGCTACCAACTGGATTGAGTACATGTTTAGCAAGGACAATGGGCAAACTCCTTTCAGCATTATTCCTATCTTTTCAGGTAAAAAAAGGGGATGGTCCTTGCTTGTCAAGCTTCTGTCAGAGGCTGTATACAGTAGACGATACACTAACTTGTTAAACGTTTGCCCAGCAATGACTGTGTGCAGTCAGATGCTTTCAAAGCAGTGTAACCTAAACTGATGATCTTGTTTTGTGTGGGGTTTTTTTGTTTGTTTGTTTGTTTCAAAGTTGTACTTTACACTTGTTTTCTGTTTAGCTTCTTGCTATAGATGCATAAAACTCACTAAGGGATGGGACTGGTCTTAGGAAACTGAGTAGTTTGTATTCTTTGGGGAACTAGGGCAATGTCCTGATCTTCCAGGATTTTTGTGAGGAAACTGTTACATGCTTCAGAGTCTGAACAGATGGGAGCAGAGGCATCGGCAATTTATAAGCATTCCTATGACCCTTAGCAACAAGGTTAACAGGTTGAAGTGTTTTAAAAGCATGACTAGTTATCTAGTGAGTAAACAACTCTTAAGTAGTTGCTATGCCTGCTATGGAAGATAGCAATGGTTTTATTCTTCTGCAGGACTGAGAAAAGCCGCTGTGTGTAAAGGGGACTTAAATGTAAAGGGTTCATTTCTTACACTGGGAAGCTCGTTGTGAAGGTGTGAATTCTACCTGGTAGTAAACTGGCTCTGCAATGTGTTATTTGCTTGTCATAGATGTTCCTGTCCATGGAATGAATCCTATGAACAATGCTACCAAAGGCTGTAACGAGTCTGTGGATGATTCAACAGGACCATGCAGCTGTCAAGACTGTTCAATTGTTTGTGGTCCAAAACCTCAACCCCCTCCATTACCTGCTCCTTGGCTTTTGTTTGGTTTGGATGCTATGTATGTCATCATGTGGATCTCCTACATGGGATTCCTACTTATATTTTTTGCGCTTGTTTTTGGCCTCTGGTGTTACAGGTAAAGCATTTAAAACTTTCAGCTCTGAAAGTAACTTGCCTTTTCCCGGACAGCTTTGCCCAGTACAGAATGCTTATGCTTTTCCTTCTAGGATCACCCAGCCAAAAGTCATATTCTGTGGCAGATGCTTGAAATTGCAAGGGCTGTTTTAACTCATAAAAGCGTGTTGTAGAAAGTGAGTGCAGGAGTCTGTGTAGTTGATGCAAAACTGGAGTGAGCTAGAAAATTCTAGCGATGGAGAGGCCTGTTTATCACATGCAGTGTTTCATGGAGTTTAGGTTGGAAGAGACCTCTAAGATCAAGTCCAACGGTTAACCTAGCACTGTCAAGTCTAACACTAAACCATGCACCATATCTACATGTCTTTTGAATACAGCCAGGGATGGTGACTCAGCCACTTCCCTGGGCAGCCTGCTCCAATGCTTCATAACCCTTTCAGTGAAGAATTTTTTCCTAACATCCAGCTTAAACCTCCGTTAGTGCTGGCTATTGTTAGATGTGAAAGTAAGTTGTGTACAACGTGCTGTACTCTGTCAGGATATGTGGTTGGGAGAAGAATCACTGAAAGCTTCCTTAAGATAACAAAACTGCAAGAATTCAACTCGTGATCATAGGGAGAGAGCAATATCTAGCATTGGTGGCCACGTGCTATCATGGGAGGCTAACAGTAATGTATGTTTAGTCTAACACTTATAACAAAACAATACTGCCCTATTGCAAATTGTCATGAGTACTTGTCTTTCTGTTCTGAAAATGCCGAACAAAGCGAGCTTCCAGAGATAACAGCGTTTTGTAAAGTAATGCACAGCAAGCAAGCTTCTCTGTGCTACACAATGCTCACTAGTAAAGAACACAATCTACTGTAGCTATAAATGTGTTGGTGTGGGTGTACTAGCCATCCTGAGCATGGAAACCTCATAATATTTCTTAGTAGCATTTTCTAGAGGCTTTGGCTTCCTTAAGCAAGGTAGTGCTTTTCAGTTATGACCCAGAATCCAAAATTGCTGTGTAACAAGTTGGATCTGGGCCGGGGCAGTGGGTACAATAGCCATGCCATGCTCAGCAGTCTTTTCTAGTAATCCTGTTGAGCAACATGTATGATAAACTAAAGAAAATGGTGAGGGTGTCTGAGATGTGTGGTTCATAGCTGAAAATACCTGTCCGTAATTAGGTCTATTGATAAGATTAATATGAGGAGGCTACAGAACTTACTTGCTCTAGGTATTGAGAATACGTGTAGAGTCTGTTGTAAGAGTTCAATGCTGTAACTTGTCTGTCTTCAGAACAAAAAAACAGCTTTATCTCTCTTGCCTTGCTGTGCCGTTTCTTTAGCCTAAATACATGTAACTTAAGGCATTTGGTTAATGAAGTCAAATACTGCTAATGCAGGTGTCTTACTCATGCTGCTGCGTTAAGTTATGATCAGTTTAAGGAAGTTCTCTGTGCTAGTATAAGCTTCTATAGAGAACACGTTCTTGATCCGAGCTGGAAAATTTTAAGAAATCTGACAAGTCCATGAATTGTTCCAAAGGATTAAAGCAGCTGGAGATTGTCCTTCGGTGGATGGCGATAGGAGAAACAAGATGCCTACCCATTCTGGAGAAGGCAAATGAAAAATTCTTACTAGCGTTGGTCTCTAGTCTTAGTGTACAAACACCAGAAGAAGTATTTCTGGGAGGGATTGTAGTAACATAGCCTTTTCTTTTACAGGAGGCGGCACTTTGTCTCAGAGTACACACCAATTGACAGCAATATAGCCTTCTCCGTGAACTCTCACCGAGATAATGGTATGTCTTGCATAAGAGCAACAGATTTATTAACCTTGGCTTATATGTATCTGTTTCCTGTGGGAACGCTTCAGAATTTTAGCTTTGCTAGCCCATGTAATCCATTGTTACAGTACTGTATTTCAGTCTTTTGGCTAGTTATCTCTCTTGGTGTAGAATAGTGCTTAACCCTGTTCTGCTGGTTGCTGAAAGCCCTGACGGCACAGTTGGGTGCCCGGTGTGGGTGGGGATATGGTAATATGGAGCTCTTAGAGTGCTTTATATCTCCTCTGGGGTGCGTGAGGGGGAACACTGCTAAACTCAAGTTATGATCTGACCAGTCTGTGTCCATTCAAAGTACAGAGGTTGGCTGCGCTTCCCCTGCTGTCAGAGAACTGTAGATAAGCTTGTATAGCAGCTGAGCTAGCTCATGTATTTTAATGGTCATGCATCTTCTAGATGCTTCCTGGCTTTTCTTGCTGTGACTGCTCTCAAAGACTTTCCCACATTAGAAGGGGCAGTGTATGTACAAACTGGCCCTGCCCTTTGATCGCAAAGATTACTCCCTGGATCTGATTGTCAGTGTAGACACTAGCTCTGCAGTGAGCATCAGGAGCAGAGTAAAATTCCGACCTTGTTAGTGTGCTGCAAGAAAATGCTGTTTAAACTGACTCAAATGTTCCCCGTTTACATTTTTTAACAGGGAAAATTACCTGTGGTGAGAGACTTGGTGAAAGGTTTGAGAATGGCCTGAGGATGACATTTACATCATGGGGTGCTTTCTGTGTCAGAAATCCACGTCCCGTTATTCTCTTCTCTGTGGTCTTCATTGCTATGTGCTGTTCAGGCTTTGTGTATATTAAAGCAACTACAAACCCTGTAGATCTCTGGTCAGCTCCAAGCAGCCAAGCCCGCAAAGAGAAGGAGTACTTTGACAAACACTTTGGGCCTTTCTTTCGTACTGAACAACTTATTATTCAGGCGCCAAACAGCCAACCAGATATCTATTCGCCTTACCCATCAGGAGCAAATGTGCCTTTTGGACCTCCGCTCACCAAAGAAATTCTCCATCAGGTAACTGAGACTTCCCAAGAGCAAAGAACCAAACATTGCTAGCCAGTGTAACAATATAGAGCTGGCTTCCATCTGTAAGGTGATGCATCTATCTGAGCAATCATTAATTATGACTAGATATATCAAAACTTCTACTATCAAATTCTTTTCTCAACGCTACTGTTGATTGTGACTTCTAGGAACATAGTATGTACTTATTCCTGTCTTGCAAGGAAAATGTTTTCTTGTGCTGCTCTTATGTTGTGTTTTTTTCTTTTCTTTTTAGGTTCTAGATTTGCAGGATGCTATTGTAAACATAACGGCATCTTTTGACAATGAGACTATAACGCTGAAAGACATTTGCCTGGCTCCTCTTGCTCCCTACAACAACAACTGCACTATACTGAGTGTACTCAACTACTTTCAGAACAGTCATTCTGTCCTAGATCACACTGATGGGGATGAGTTCTATGTTTACGCTGACTACCACACTCACTTCTTATACTGTGTTAGGTAAGCAGTACTATTACTTGTTCTTTAAATGGTAGGCAAGCTGGACTTTTCTCTTGCTGACAAACTAACTAGTACGGATGGACTCCTTGCATTTTTACTACTTTTTCAATCCACAGCACTATGAGAAGTTGCAGCTTAGTGTAGCATGTTTGTCTTATTACTTTAGTACTTAGTGCTTCAGCAGCAGCTGTTTTATTCAGGTTTCAGATTAATCTGGATATGATGCAGACACTGGCTGTGCTTTGCTTTGAACACTTTCATATGCTTTGAGTAATGAAGGGCAATATACCACTAGCAGTTTAATATTGTTTCAAGTTAGTCAGTAATAACAGAACAGCTTTTTACTTTGTTTTTGTCTGGTGCTGCTGTGCTGAAGTTGTCACGCATAAGCTGACCATTATTGCTGATTATCTCTTCAGGGCTCCAGCATCACTGAGTGACACAAGCGTGTTTCACGATCCCTGTCTAGGAACATTTGGTGGACCTGTCTTTCCGTGGCTGGTATTGGGAGGATATGATGGTAGGTGGCAAAACAGTGTTGCTGTCTATGTCTTGAGAGTACTTATTTGCTTGCTCTCTCTGGTGCTAAAGTTGCATTCTTGTTTAGCAAGGCTGTTTAAATGCACTCCAGAGAAAGTTGACTCCTTAAAAATTTCCAGTAAGTAAGGATGTTTTAACTAACTGGTCAGTTGACCAGTGCTGAAAATGAAGGCAGACAGCTCCTGAAGTGCCAAATGCAAGCAGCCTGTTACAGGAACACACTTGGCAAGCATGTAAGTGTTCTGTCTTACGTGAAGTTTGGGCCTGCTAAAGGATCTCTAGTTTCTGGGGACTAGAGAAAGATATGAAGTATTTCAAGCTAACGTGCTGGGATGTGCACGTATCTTGGTTTTGAGACAGAATATTTTCTTCACTGGTCTGAAAAAGCAGTTAAGAACAGATGAAGGTGTTCACAAAGGAAATCCTTCCGTAGTTATTCTAAGACAGAATTTTGTTCAAGCAACTTATCCAAACAGTCAAGCAAATGTGCTAGAACAGCCATTGAAGGCAGGTATCAGTTAACTTTAGATTTTTCTATTTGATCTGACTAAAAGATAAGTATACAAGGCTACCATGTTAGGAAGCCAGATCCGGTTTCTTATTAAGTCACAAGCACTAGTTATGTGATAGCATCTTGTCTAAGCATACAACTGTTTGTTAGGATACCGTGAGAATGATAGATACTGAATGATAAACACTCCAGATTCATTCGTTCCTATTTCAGTAATGTGTTGGAGAGCTCAATGTGATTGAACAGATTGCATTGAATAGAAATGTAGTGTTGGGATTGATTGAATACCCCTTAAAACTTAATTGTACCTGCCAACACTGGAATGTAGGCTGTTTCATAATGCCTGGCACTTTTTTCCTATTCTACAGGTGATAACTATAATAATGCTACAGCTCTCGTTATTACTTTTCCTGTTAACAACTACTACAATGACTCCAGAAAGCTAATGAAAGCCTTGGCATGGGAAAAAGAGTGAGTACGCTTCCTGTATTCTAACATGCATACAGTACTTAAAGCAACCTTTAAACACAGAAGCATGCAAAACACCTCAGCTGTACTTGCAGTTGTTCTGTGTAACTACAGGGATGTTTTGAGAAGCAGCACAACCTGTAAAGGACTGACTGTTACTGGTCATGAGACTCGCTTAATCTGATATACTTAATTTTCTCTGAAGAGTTAAGTTCCTCTCTTGTTAGAGACCATCTAGTTTAGTAGTACTTGCTGGTAAGTAGCTACAGAAAACTTGATGTGTTGCTTATGTTAGAATTAGGCACTTCTTTCAACCTGCTCTATTGTAACCACCAGTGCAAAGGTACGGCATTATTCTGAAATTCTTAAACTGTCGTTTTCTTAAAAAGCTATCTTCCAAATGAGGATTAAAAAGCTTCCATTGTCTTTGCCGTATTGAAGAGCTACTGTTGCCTTACACAGGCCAGCTGCTTGGGCGAACAGTTCCGATGAAACAAACTTCTGCTCTAGAAGGTCTGAGGCCAAGTGCAAGTATAACTAGCATCTGCATGTCTCACAGGCATCTCCCTTCATTTAGGGGAACTGAAATAAGGGTTAGTAAATTGTTCAAGTGCTGTAAGCAAGCTGTAGTCATGTTGCATGTGTGTACTTCAAGATCTAGCTTTGAAGAAGACTCCACTTTCACTTTGAAATAACTTATGCAAGGTATCTAGTTATCACCTACCTCTGGAGAGAACATGAAAAGTATTTCAACATAGTATGTTTCTAGTGCTTCGAGCCAAGTTCTAGGGATGTGTAGCCAGCATCCCCATCTCAATATTACAGTTTTTAAAATGAGAAGTGTGCCTCAGAGTACTGTTTGGCCACAGTGTACTCCTGTACCACACAGATAACTGAAATTTGCCTTCAGCCAACTTACAAGCCCTTTCTACAAGGTGTTTTATTCTTTGAAGTGTGACTGACTCTCCTCTCTTCTTAGATTTATTAACTTCTTGAAGAACTATCATAATCCAAACTTGACTATATCATTCTCTGCTGAACGGAGTATTGAAGATGAAATCAATCGTGAAAGCAATAGTGATATCGGCACTGTTTTGATCAGCTACATTGTGATGTTTGTGTACATCTCCATGGCTTTGGGACATATCCAGAGCTGGAGAAGACTGCTGGTATGTTTATAGTTCTTGTTGCTTCTAAACACTGAAGTTACAGCTTGCGAAGTAGCTTTTAAAGTAGCTTTGTGGAACACTTGCATTCAATTGTGTTATAAAGCCTTGAGTCCTCTTTTGACTTTGAGCTGGGGGAAACATTTTGTTACGTGTGACAATGCAGATGTTATTCATATCCTCAGCTCGGTCTCTTTTCACTTTGTATGTGCAATTAGCTACAAGTTTTAAGGCTCTGGGTTTAAGTACTCTCTTCTGGGGCGGCGGGGTGAACAGAAGTAATTTTCTAACTCCATTCTATGTAAGAATGTAGCTTTCTGCCTTCCCTATAGTCTATCCCATGTGGTAGTGCTGGTTTGGTTAACAGTTATTGCAACTCTTTTTTTTAAAGGTGGATTCAAAGATCTCCCTGGGCATTGCAGGCATCCTGATTGTACTGAGCTCAGTGGCATGTTCTATAGGCATTTTCAGTTACTTTGGAATCCCTCTGACACTGATTGTGATAGAAGTCATTCCCTTCTTGGTGCTGGCTATTGGGGTGGACAACATTTTTATTATAGTCCAGACACTTCAGGTATTTATCTTTTGTGGTCTTCTAAACATGCATTTCTTACTCTTGAAGGCTGTTACTTTGGAGCAAAGCCCTCTGTACTCTACTGCTCATCCCGGTCTGAGCAGCCCTGGAATCTCAGGGGACATCTAGTGGTCTTGGAGAGAGCCAAGGTCATATGAAATTGCCCTATCCCATTCCCTTCACTCCAGACCCCCAAAAATGTGGGAACTCCTGCTCATTCTTAGCTGTCAGTTGATATCAAGCTTGTTTATTATGGCTTCTGGTCCACATATGAAGGACATAAAAACGAATTATTAACATCTCTCTTTGGTGCTTGCAGAACTCTGCTACTATTTTGATCAATTGTAATTCTAGTGCACTGTGAGCAGTGATCTTGCAGTAAACTACATGCTCAACACCAGGAACTTTGGGCACCAATATTTAATGGGTGGGTAATCAGCTTTGTAGTTTAACAGGCTTGATAACACACCAAAACAAACCACACCTGGCATTGCTTTTGGTGAGTGTGTGGTTTTGGCTGAAGCACTGGGCTTGCTTCAGACCTAACCTAAAAGGCAACAGGGTGGGATTTTCATGCTCTTTTTATTTTAGAATCAGTTTATGTAACTTATGGTAATGTGGCAGTGATGATTTTCGATATTTGAATATTTAAAACAATATGAAAACTTTTAAATTCCTAATAATTTATTATCTCAAAACAGAGAGATGAACGCCTTGAGGGTGAAACTCTGGATAAACAGATTGGCAGAGTCTTGGGAGATGTGGCACCTAGTATGTTTCTGTCATCTTTTTCTGAGACTGTAGCATTCTTCTTAGGTAAGACCCTTATCTTCCAATGATTCACATCATACCTGCATGTTGTAAGAGTAAATGCAAAGCTAAAATATTTAAACAAAGCAAAAGCTCCCTCATAGAGGAAGCTTAGCTTAGCTTTTTATTGCTATAATCAGGTTTAACTTGACCTCTGCTGGGACAGGCCAATGCAGCTCGAAGACCAGCAGAGTGAGGCCACACTCTATACTAAGTACTTGGCATTCAGAATTAGATCTTCTTGCTTAAAAGACTGGAGCTTTGTGCTACATTTGTGGTGACTAATGTCTAAATTTGATACTGGGAACATATCAAATATAAGACTATGCTGACTCCTGTATTGCATTCAGTCATCTTTCCACCCCTTGGAAAAAGGTGCCCTGGTAATAAAAATCTATTTGAGGTTCTCCCTTAGTGTGTTAAAGGTGTATCTTATGCTGGCACCCTTGAAGTGTAAACAAGCTGTCCTTCAAAGTGAGTTTGGTTTACTCCTAGTTTAATTTGCCATTGGTTCTCCAACAGGGGAGGGAGCTTACTTGTTTAACAAACTGGTTCACTTCCTTCAGGGACACTGTCTACCATGCCTGCAGTCCGCACGTTCTCCCTTTTTGCTGGAATGGCTGTACTCATAGATTTTATTCTTCAAGTCACCTGCTTTGTAAGTCTCCTGGGCTTGGACTTTAAGCGTCAGGAGGTGAGTATAAATGCATCTCTAACCACTGCGTGATAGTGATGGCATCCTCTGCAGAACTACTAAATTCAGCATACTTTGCTATTCATTTTCAGAGGAATAGACTGGATATTCTGTGTTGTATCAAAGGCAGTGAAGAAACAAGTGGGGTGCAACGTTCTGAGAGCATCTTATTTTTGTTCTTCAAAAACCTGTATTCTCCATATCTGCTTAAGGACTGGATGAGACCGATGGTGGTATGTACACTCTGCTCACAGTTGGCAGTCATTTAAACTTGAGCAAGAACGTTGAGCCTGAAGGCTTTATACTGAAAAAAATGTATTAAACACAATAAAACAAATGACATTTCTAGCATTTCTTTCTTCCAGTATTGGTACTGGAATGAGTTTGTATACTTGCAAGTGCTTGCTCTTGGATTGTTCAAGGCCCAAATTTACTAGAGCTGTATTTGGAACAACCAAATCATCTCAGGAGTATGTCAACATGTCATCTCCCACACTGTATGAATCCAGTCTTGCTGTTGCTGGGGAACGATGCCTAACTCAATTAGAGGTTACTGTGTGTTTTTACACAAGGTGTTCAGCATATCTGTAACCGCAGCCTTCTAAGTATAAATTGGCCCTTACCTAGTCAGTCCCCTCTGTGGCACTGCATTTTATTGTTATTGTAGCACTAAGCCTGGGTAACACACTTAAGATAGAGCCTTTTTGCATCCTTGTTATTAACTTTAGTAAATTATTTCTAGAATGCTACACTTGTTGTTTCTGCACAGCTCTCACTCCCTGAATCTGCTTTCTTCGCAGATTGCCTTGTTCGTGGGCGTTCTGTCATTCAGTACAGCAGTTATGCACAATGTGGAGATTGGACTTGATCAGTCGCTTTCAATGCCAGATGTAAGTCTTAAAATCATGTCTCTGCTCAGCAATTTGAGGCTGAATGGAAAGCTTGACATCCTGTTGTGCCTCTTCAACATTATGTAACAGTAACTGAAAACTTTACCCTTTACCCTTTAAGGACTCCTATGTAATGGATTACTTCAGCCAGCTCAGCAAGTACCTGCATGCGGGTCCTCCTGTTTACTTTGTTCTCGAAGAAGGGCACAACTACACCTCTCTGGAAGGGCAGAACATGGTGTGTGGTGGAATGGGATGTAATAATGATTCACTTGTCCAGCAAATCTTCGATGCTGCAGAAATTAGTAGCTAGTAAGTATTTCTTGCTTTTTTCTTGTGTGGTTTTATGGAAGAGATGTAGCTGACCAGTGTGTTCTGTTGATTTAGCTTAGGTTCAGCTGGTGATTGTGCAACTGACGTTATAGTGTTTGCTTTATAGTGTGGTTTATGGGAGGGAGGGAGGGGGAAAAGCTGTGGCAATCTTCCTAGAATGAGGCTAAATCCTGTCTGGACTGGTGGGATGTATTGATGTACTTAGATGTGGAAAGGGGGTTTGGTCCTTCAAGGAATAGGGAATGGTTGGAGGAAAAGCTCATGAAAACCTGTCAATGTGATTTAGCTTTCCTAAGAAATCACTTGCATGCTCAGCTTCTGAACTTGGTGAATAAACTAGCCTAATATTCTGGCAGCTAAGTGAGAAGTGCATCTGGAATACAGTAAACATAACGGAAGCAAGTCTCTTCTAAATTCCCTTCACTGAAGTTTGTTTTTTTCCTTCAGCCTGACTGAAGGGGGAGTCTTGCTTGACAACAGGCAATGATATTTGAGTTGGGATGAGGCATGAAGTGGGCAGGGGAAATGGAAAGCTGATACTGCTTTCTGCTAAGCTCAAATACAGGGAATGAGCTTCTGCTGTTTGCTAGCTGTGGTGTTACAAACAAAATTAGGTTTTGGATGAAGTACTAGAGCAGGGGACTACAGGGTGAACTAAGGAGCTTGCACCAGAACAAGTTGAAGTAGAAAGAACTGGCACTGGAGAGATCAAGAGGTGTTCTGGAATTAAAAATTAAATTACTAATGAGTGTGCTATTTTGTTAGTACAAGGATAGGCTATGCCCCATCATCCTGGATTGACGACTACTTTGACTGGGTGAAGCCACAGTCATCCTGTTGCAGAGTCTACAATACCACCGGACAGTTCTGCAATGCTTCAGGTACTAGCATCCACCTTGTTACCAGGGGATTAGCTTGGCTGAAGTTGCACAGCCAAAACACTTCATTGTGGTATGAGTCAGGTGAAGAGCTTTCCTTACTCTGAGTAGGAGCCTCTTGAGTTGCCCTTTAATTTGTTTGAGCTGCTGTTTGAGTGAACTTAAATATTCTACTGGAATGCTGCATATTGAAAATGGCTTACCAATTTCAGACAGCCAATGCAATGACTATTCCAAGAATGATTTGTTATGAAACTTTGATCTCTGTGCTCTAATGAAATTAGCAGAAGCTTACTACCCCATTTATGTTCATATCCTCGAGTCTGATATAATTCTTCCTGAGTCTGATGTAGATAGTGCAAAAGTAGCTAACGGTTGTCTTGTAGACCTTGCCTTAGTAGTAATAAAAGCAAAAACATGACTGCAGGTTTAATACAGAATTGTAGGGCTGTTCAGTTGTCTCTTCCTCAAAAATGCTTTTTACAGAATTATGTTTCTTATTATTTTGAGTCAGAAGTTAACTAGTGTTAAGACAAAAAATACTTGATGCTGTAGCCAATGTGATTTCTGTATTTCTGCAGTCACTGATCCATCCTGTACTCGTTGTCGACCACTGACTCAAGAAGGCAAGCAGAGACCACAAGGCCAAGACTTCATGACATTTTTGCCAATGTTCCTCTCTGACAACCCTAATCCTAAATGTGGCAAAGGGTAAGAGCCATATTCCTCATATCTGGCTTAGAAGTGTGGCCTTTCTGTGTATGCCTGTGAGGATGACTACCTAATGTTCCTCTAAAATTTGTACAAACCATCTAAGTCTCACCTGTTCTACAGCATTTTCTGAAACAAAGCTGTGAAAACAAGCGCATTGCCAAACAAATGGAACAGAAGTTTCCCCTTCCTGCATAAAGAAACAAATTCTGTGTAGTCTTTAGATATGTTGTGGTCTGAAACCTTGCAGTATCAGCTTTGGAAACTGTTACAAACAAGGATATATGTGTTATAAAAGTAATAAACATGACTGGTGTTCATTGACATGTGAAATTCTATTTATACAGAGGACATGCTGCATACAGCTCTGCTGTCAACTTTATAAACAACAAAACTGATGTTGGAGCTACTTATTTTAGTACTTACCATACTGTACTGAAAACATCATCTGATTTTATTGATGCCATGAAAAAAGCTCGAAATATAGCAGACAACATTACTGAAACCATGGGCATCAAAGAGAAGAACTATCGCGTGTTTCCTTACAGGTATGCTACGATATTTCTTCCTGTAGTGACATTTAATTTACACAACTGAGAATTACTAGCAAGCAACACCTTAGAAACTTGAGTCTTCTGTTTTGTCTAACCAAAAAAAAATTGTTTTACTGAAAAAAAATCTAGGAGGAAAAAAGATTTATTGTCCAGTATTAATTTATCTTTAGGCTGATAACTAACTTAAAGAAGCCTCTCCTTCACTACAGATATAGCTCAGGATTCAACTCAGTCTTCTAACTCACATAGTAGTTTTCTGTAGTTACTCTAAATTTTGGAGATACGCTGGTTTGGATAGTTGCAAGCTGTAATCTGATTGTATTGACTTAGCTTAAGCTGCTGCTGAAGCAATTAAAGCAGTGACAGTAGTGATGTCAAATACTGCTTGCTTAATGCTTGCAGGATTATTAATGCACTAGAGTCTCTGCATAATAATACAGACGTTCCGTAGTAGTACCACAACAAAACTGAATTGGATCTAGCATCTGCACTGCTGAAACGCTAACCTTGTTTCAAAGACTCCTACCCATCCTAGTGGTCTCATTGCGTAATGAATCAGTTCAGACCCTCTGCAGTAGTTACGGCAGGTACTACAAGCAATCTCAGGCACCACCATATGGCATTTTTGGAGTCACTTGGGAGTTTTCACTAGATCAAGCGTGCAGATCACGCAACTCTGTTAGCTCCAGCTAGCTGATCTTTCTTCAGGACTAGTTCTAGTCTCCAGACTTTTCTATATAAATGGCAAATGACAGCAGATATTCATCACCTTAAGCAGCTTTGTTCAAACATTCTCTCTTACTGCATTTAAATACAGTTACTAAAGCAGAGCTATTACCTATCGGGGGCTGAATACAGGGGAACTGTTCTGAAGTTCAGACTCACCTTCTAATGGAAATAACGCATGGCTTTCTGCAGAAACAGCTTTGTTCCTGGCAAGTAGGATGGCTAACCACAACTTCTGCTCTTTCCACAGCGTATTTTATGTCTTCTATGAACAATACCTGACAATTGTGGATGATGCTATCTTTAACCTCTGTGTCTCCTTGGGATCCATATTTTTGGTGACAACCGTGCTGCTTGGATTTGAAGTATGGGCTGCTGTTGTGGTTTCAGTAACTATTGCTATGATCATCATCAACATGTTCGGAGTGATGTGGCTCTGGGGCATCAGCTTGAATGCAGTTTCACTAGTAAATCTTGTTATGGTGAGTTAACAAGACATTTGTCTGCTTCTCTTTCCAAGTATTGAGCAGTTTAGTGTGTCATTAATGACACTAAGAAGTCTTTTTCTACAAAACTGTCAGACACTTGAAGAATAGCAGAATTATCTTAGTACTTCTAGATGGTGTACAGAAAATAGAACTAGTTTGTCCGAATAAAACGAGTACAGATAAGATACAGCAATTGAAGTGTAAAATATATTGCTTCTGTTCTGTGTTAATAGCTGTGTTACTACATAGTCTAGGTGCTGTCACCTGAGGTTGTTCATGCCTAAAGTTAAGGCTTCGGCTGTATTTGTGTTCCGCAGAGATCTGCGATGTGCTTGCATCAGTATTGTTCCTGCATAAATGGATGAAAACATGGGCAGTGAATGCCCTGGTGAAACGCTGTAGAACTTAGCTACTAATAGCTGAGTATTGCCAACGCTCTGGTTAACCTTGTTTTTCAGAGGTTTTTGGCAGGTCTGAGAACGTTCTGAGAAAATAAACCATAGCCCCATGTTCCAACTAGGTATATATATTCATACGAGTCTACCTGCTGCATAAGTAAAGGATTTCCAAAGTGTTCAATGTTGTAAATGATGAATTTTGTCTTTAAAAAAAGCCTGCTTAAATGAAGTGTTATGTTCAGCTGACCTTATGGTATAAAATCCACGTATATACTTGTTGTTGTTCTAAAGCTGTGCTGTTATAGCTAGTGTCTAGAAACTGATTTCAGTGTTAACTGTGTGCTGCACGCACTAAAGTCAGCTTCCTGCAACACCAAGAAACTTTCGTCCTCCAACACCATCCCCTACTCTGATTCTTGTTTAATCAGATTATCACCAGTCACTACTGAACAGCCAAAATGCCACACATCACTCAAAAGCCTCTAGTGACAAGTTATTGCAAGTTACACGTTCAGCATTGGAACTTTTCCAATGACTGGGAACTGATCACAAGCAGAACTTTTCTGGCCCGTGTAATGTCTCTACTCAGAACTCTGCCATCGAAATGCTGATCTAAATGACACTTACGCATGCTTTCTTTTCCTATCTAGAGCTGTGGTATTGCTGTGGAGTTTTGCAGTCACGTCACAAGAGCATTCACTATTAGTACTAAGGGCAGTAGAGTAGAGCGTGCAGAAGAAGCTCTGTCTCACATGGGCAGTTCAGTAAGTATCTACCTACCTACTGAAAAATGAGTAGTCAAGTTGAAACTTTATATCAATATCCTTAAGTCATAAGAATAGCTTTGCTTTTTGGGGGGAGCAAGGGGGTAATTAATCAAAATTCTTAAATATCAAGCTAGGCTTCTACCAGTAATAGGGATGATCAGGACTTGATTAACTTCATATGAGCTTGATATTAATACTACCTAGTAGTAGATAACAGAGCTAAAAACTTTAGCTGAACCAGTAGTTCCAATTAAGTGACTTGTCCTATTAAAATTTAAGTGCTTTGCACTTCCAGACACTCAGAAGTGACTTGGAAGACGTGGAAAGGTCCTGAATATGGGAGGATGCTGGAGCTTTGCAAACAAAGCAGGGCTCAGTACTTAGGCAGTACTGTCCTCTCGCTGCAATTCAGATGAACAAGCTGAGGGGGGGAGTGGAACAGACTGTTACAGTACCGTATGTACTTGACCACCCAGGAAAGGAACTTTATTGAGATCTAAGTTACTCCAAGTAATGTCCTTCTTTAACATATGTATGTATATATGTGTCTGCCTGACGTCAAAATCAAACTAAATTTGGCTGTACAAATGGGAATAGATTTTTATCATACTGAGCCTGGCCTGTAGTGTCAAGTAGGACTAAAAGGGGAACTCTTCTCTCGAGTAGATCTTGGTTTTGGTTCTGAGGATTAACAGGGAAGCTGGTGTACTGCATCTAGGAGCTTCAAATTCATAAGCATTTTCAGCAAATGCTAAGTAGTTAGAACATAACTACTCTACTTAAGAAAACTACTTTTTCATGTACAGGTCTTCAGTGGAATCACACTGACTAAATTTGGAGGAATTGTAGTACTGGCTTTTTCCAAATCTCAAATCTTCAAGATATTCTACTTCAGGATGTATCTAGCTATGGTTCTTCTGGGAGCAACACATGGACTAATATTTCTTCCAGTTCTGCTTAGCTACATAGGTAAGATGTAAGAGTCTGCTCTAAAATGCACATAAAACAAACAAAAAAGCTTAGCTGCCTGTGGATATTTTTTCTTACATTAAATGGGGAAAAAAAAGGCAAAATTAGAAAATGAAAAAAAAAATTGCCTCTCCATCATGCATGTAGCAAGATCCCTTGGAAAAAGAGGGTTGGCTTTGCAAGCTCACTGTTGCAGGTGTGCTTAGCCTGTCTGGTGTGATTCTTAACATGCCCTTAGTAAGTCTCAAGTACTAAGACTTAAAAGCTGTTGTCCTTGCTGGTGGCAGCTTTTCACAGCTGAACAGAAACATGCAGCTAAAGCCTCTCTGGTGTTAAGCTGGACCTAGAAAACCAGGTTGGGTGTGGTTCTTGTTGACAGCTGCTGACTGATCTGTAACGATGAGACTTTGCAATAATGCTGTTTTCTCTTATTCAGGCCCATCAATAAATAAAGCTAAAACTCACGCTGCACAGGAGAGGTCCAGAGGCACAGAACGTGAGAGACTCCTCTACTTCTAGTTTTTAACAGTGTTCAGTGGACTCTATGAACTGTGGCCTAGGCCCAACTCTTCTTAAGAACTGAAGCGCAGCAGTGTTCTATGACTATCACTGTAACCACCACTGTCTCAACTCCTGCACAGATTCAACTAGAAGATAGCAACTGCAGCTTTGGACATGGCTTCAAACTCAGGGAACGCTAGGTGTGGCTCATGTAACAGTATTACTAAAAGTAGACGTGTTAAGTTACTAAAACACTTCTGTTTTCAAGAGGTTGCATCTTCCTTCTAGAAACCTAAACCAGCTGCATTGCAAGTTGAATAGCTTTTTTGTCAACGAAACTGAGGTGAAGTGTATGAGAATGGACTGCTAAACCACTGACACTAATTTTAAATGCAGGTCAATGCAATTTTTGTCTCTATTTTTAAGGGGGAAGCCATCACAAGTTGTAATATTTTTAGTACTATTTGCCAAAATGTCTTGTATATACTTTATTATAAAATAGCAATTTTGTAGTTCAAAAATCTACTTAAATGCAATAAATTAAGTTTATACATTCCAGTGGGAAGAGTATTTTCAGAAAGTTGTGGGCTTCATGAGAGCTTGTTCTCCAAATACTTGTTTGAAGAAGGTGACATGTTCTTCACAGTGCTCACCTAAGCGGGCAAAATAAAAGTTTGTTAACACTGAAATTGAGGAACCGAGAAGCAAGATGGTGTAGTTCAGTTTACCTCAGCTAAGTACTAATTTACATCTTTGCATTAGAGTTGAAAAAGTTTCAACAACTTCAAAGCAGTGGAATGCTTTAAGGTATTTCTAGTCCTATGACAGATTGTGCTGTGGTAAAGCAAGTGTTTGATCTAGTTCCCCTATCTGACCCCTGGCCTTGCACCCATTCAAGTTCTCTGTGCTCCAGACCTGGGGTTCTGAGCCTTTGGACTGCCTAGTGACTAACAGCTTGTTGGTACAAGGAGTGTGGCTGGAGTTTTACAATGAGAGCAACTGTAGCATAAAACAGGCCTTGAGTTTTGAATTGAACTCAACAGCTGCATCTTGATCCAGTTTGTGGCTTCAGGAGAAAACAGTGAGTTGAGGCACCAGCTTTAATAAATTAAGTGATGCAGGCACCTGCTAGCCAAACACGTTACCTTCATCTGAGAGTTCCTGTTTGTCTCAGAGTTGCTTTACTCTGTGCAGTGTATATTAAGGGGTAAGCCAAGTTAACTTTGGAGGTGTGCTTCAATATAAAACTAAAATATACTCCAGCTGAGTCTGTATCATAAGATAGAACTCAGTGCCTGTTAGCCTGTAAGTGGAACAGGTCTTAGTTCTGTTCATACAACACATCTGTGTTGAACTGTGTTGCTTACCTGGTGTGAAACTAGGGTTTCCTCGTAATCGCTGATTTCTCTGTTCAAAGAATCTGAATATAGTGTAGAAAAGCATGTCATCATCTGCTTGTTTTGCTGCATCAAGGAATTTGCGGGCTGAAATACTGTCATGTCCTCCAATACCCCTGATGAATCTCAAGGCAGCCAAAACTTGGTGTTTGGACAACAGAACTTCCACTATTTCATCGTTTGCAGTGGAAAGCCTCTGAAACCAATCACAGCTGTAAGACTATGTTCCTAAGAAACGATTTAGATGCTAGCTAGTCACTTCAAGCTTGGTCAGGTAAGCCGTTTTGACAAATCTACCCCCAATGTGACACAGAGATACTGCAGTTTCAAATGCTTACTTTTAACATGTCCAGGGAGAGCTGATGTGCAGGAGGGTAAATGCTTTCCAGGGACAGTAACAGACAAGCCTAGGGCAAAAGTAGAAACCACTTTGAAATTCTGAAGACATCCGCCCCCATCACTAGTTTATTGAAGCAATTTGCCTTACATACCAAAGGCTTGGAGTCACTGAGCACATGGTACTGAAGAAACTGATGGAGCATGTAGAACAGGTTGTGTTGAACAAGGGTTTTGATGACCAGCTCGTACAAATAGTGCTGTGAATACAGGAAGACCACCATCAAAGGCATGTCTCAATACTCGTTTTTAGGTGTAGAAAGGGGTAGGGGCTAGGACTCAAACACATGGAATGTCAAACCAGTCTTGGCCATGTAACTTCATAGAGTGAGGAGCTTCATGCATTTAAGTGCTTTACCTGAACTGCAATCTGGAACTGGTTGAGAGAGCGAATATATTCCATGAGGACTGCTATAGTGAACTTGTGAGGTGCTTCCTAGGCAAGAAAGAAGTGTTAGGTGGAACTTCCATAGCTTTCCCTTCTAGTGACAGAGAGAAACAAGATCTTTTAATCATGACAGGAATAAAGAAAGCCTCCTGCTTGCTACTTCAAGTAGTCAGCTTAGTTCAGCAGTAGGCTCACAGCAATACTTACCACCTAATGTTAACTTACCTTCTTCTCTGTAAATACAGATAAAACATGGGTGTACATGTCAGACTGGTCAATAACCGCTTGAGTGCGGACTGGACGTTTCACAAGTGGATTACTTCTCTGGCCTGCTTCTACCACCTACAAGGAGAAACCCTTTAAGAATACTGTAGTCTTGTAGTACAGTTTTAGTTTTATATCTTATCTAGATAGATGGCTTACAATTATAGTTCCTAGTTGAAAATGTTTTATTACTGAGCAAACTCACATGTGTGGTTGAGTTATACTAGATGCATTCTGTTCACTTGGGGGGCTTTCACAATGAAATCAAAACCAAATGTAACTGCCACTTGTATATCTTAGAAGCCAGGAGATAAATGGGCATACAACCTTGAGGCAGGCCCATCCACTTAATAGAAACTTTGTATGTGGCTGTGCTGTAAGAGCAGAACCTGCTAGGTTGTCAGTAGTTCTGACATGCAGCAGTGTTCCATAGGTTGTGCAGTGGTATAACATGCCATAAACTCAGTGGTCTGGAACTACTGCAGTAATTATGGCTTCAGAGCTGCTTCTTGAACTCACACATTTCTTTCTCAAGTATGAGGGTATGTTAGTTGTCTTACTGGAGGAGATGACCTACATAGCACCTCTGGCAGTGTTCAGTGCCAGGTGGGACGGGGCTTTGGGCGGCCTGATCTAGTGGAAGGTGTCCCAGGAAGAGGGGGTGAGGGAGGAAGAGATGGAGTGTTCAGATGATCTTTGATGTCCCTTCTACCCCCTTCTGTGATCTTCCACAGCAGAGTGCTGAACAAAGCTGTCATCCCCAAGTGGGGGAGGAATTCTATGTTGCACAAGTCTTTCTCCTCTGAGTTTGAGGACTGCAAGGGACTGACTGTGGGGGGGAACCTGACTTTCCGAAGTAAAGGACAGCTATTTGGCCTTTGCCACATGATGCAACTTGAAATTCCCATAGTGTTTCAAATAGTGTTATCCCATCTCTGCAAGCTGCCACAGCTAATGTGGTTTACCATAGTATAGCTTTGCTCAGCTTCCAAGTACTTCTTATATTCATGATTCAGTTTGTCAAAAACAGTTGCAATCACAGGTAGTGATCCCCTTTCCGGCTCACTGAGCACTGAAAAGATAAAAAAAAAAAACTGTGAGGAGAAACAACTTTTTCAAAGCTACTTTGAAAAAGGTGATCTCTAAACTGTATGCTAAACTTTAAAGAAACATTTTCAGTTATGTCAGATGTATTTTAACTAAAATGGGGGTAGCAGAAAGTTGAATTATTTCATGCTGTTAATTCCTTTATAGGGGTGGCTGACACTTTATATGACAAAGCTTGTTTCAGAGGTGATCTCAAATCGAAGACCAGTCCAGCTAACTTGTACAAGTATTTGAGGAGGCAGTGTTGCACTTTCAATACAGACAAAGCACTTCAACTTACTTTGAGAGCATACAGCTAGGATAACCATCTTGCATTCTCTCCTTTGGAGAAGGAAATCCATTAGTCTTCCTTTATCAAGCAGGAGGTTAACTACAGGCTCAAGTTTCACTTGAAGATTCCAGAGGTAACCTTGAGTTGAAGGAATAAAGTAAACTGAATTGCCTTAGAAAACAAGGATATCTAAACTATTTTTATACCTCAAAGGATAAGCAGATCACAACTTGCTTCCCTAAACATGGTTTACAGCAGTGTAACCCTGACAGGATTTTTAAAGGATATGCTAATCCCCAGTTAGTACTGCTAAGAGTAGTCATCCTACTAGGTACATCTGCTTAGTCGCTATTTCAAGCTGCTTTGTGTACTAAAGGTATGAAGTAGTCACTGGGTTTGAGTAGGAGAGTTTTCTTGATAATACCGTATGAGATACGTTCTGGATTTGTGATTAAAGTATCACTGACTGATAATGTGTTTTGGTTCTTGCTGAGTAGCGTCTACCCCGTCAAGGTCTTTTCTGCTTCTCAAGCTGCTCTGCCAGCATGGAGGCTGCACAAGAAGCTGGGAGGGGATTCTGACAGGGCAGCTGACCCAAAATGACTACGGGGCTATCCTGTAACATATTTCATGCTCAGCCATAAATGCTGAAGGGGAAGCAGGAGGAAAAGGGTACTGAGTTGTGGCCTTTGTCTTCCTAATTAAGTGTTATACATGCTGAAGCCCCGCTTTCTTAAAAAAAATTGAACAGTAGAAAATTCCTTATTTTGCTCAGATTGCATGTGCAGCTTTGGTTTACCTACTGAACTGAATCTCAACCCATAAGTTTTCTCACTTCCATCTTTCTGATTCTCTTCTCCTTCCCACTGGGGAGCAAGCTGCTGGGTGGAACTTAGCTGCCTACTGAAGTTTAAACCCCACCAACTAGGCACCATTTCAGGAAGATTAGCGGAGTCAAACCACTCACTACTCACCTTCACTTGCACTGATGATAATATCAGGTTGAAAGACAATCCATGAAGACGAATCTACATGTTAAAGTTTAACACCCATCTCAGTATTGATTCTAGACTGTTGCTACTACTTTCACATAATTTTGCTGAAGCAGAAAGAGTTAACATACTTTCATTCCCTGGCACAGCCTTTCTCTTGAAAGATCTTGAAACATATCCTTGGCTGTTTATCTGGTTTCACGGTGTATCTATCCAGTAACTTCACACAAGTATCTCAAACAACTGAGAAACACTAATGCATTACACTGGCATCCCTTATTTGTAACTCTGTAAAAGTAGCAAAGGCTCTTATGAAGCACGCTGTTTCCTCTTGAAGTGGTAAATGTGTGCAATGAGCTAAAGCCAGATTTAGTGAGTCAGGCTATCGTTAGCTTTTTCCATGCTTAGTACATAGAAGTCCGACATTTTAAGAGCACTTAAAGGATACAGAGTTTACACGGAACAGGAGACTGACTTGTTACAGAGGCTGGACCTGCAGAAAAATTAACATCAGCTGAAGAACAACAGTAGTGGGGCAGCTCCTGTGCTAACAAAACACAAAGCACAAGCAAAGGCAAGTATAGGTTGTAACATTCTAGCAGTCCTACAGCAAGCAGGCAAAACAAAAGAAGGTACATGCAGTTGTGTAACTACATCTTCTATAAGCAAAACTGAGATAGGAAATCATGCATGCTAAAGTATTCCATCTCTGATACTGTGACTCCGACTGCACAGTCTCCTACTTTATTTACATGTAATTGCTCTTGTTCCTTAAAAAGCAGTGTAGGTTTGTATCTTCTGGTAGTAACCTTTACTCACAGATTTATCACATACTTTCTATCAGTGACTTCAGAATTTTGTTGTCAGAGAGCTTTTAATGTGCAATCATCCCTAAAGGAGAGTTTTTCTTCTGTAGAGAGTGTCACGCCGTTTTGCCACAGGGTAGTGGAACTATGCTCAGACTATTTCTAGGTATTAGCAAACAACTTTCAAGCTGGAAAATTACCTGCTACACTTTTATTACAGGAGGTCAGAAAGACAATCCAAGAAGAAAAATCTAGAATCATCTTCACTATTGATGCTAAGCTGATCTTAAACTTGACTCTAGGCCTGAACGGTCTTTCAGCCTTATGATGTGGGCTAGAAAATTAAAGTTATAATGTAGGCCAGAGAAGCATGAAGTGCTTTGGAGTACACACCAGCTTTTATAGCTGTGGTCAATAGGGAAAGGACAGGGCATACAGTCTGTACAACAAAATTTGAAAGATCTTTGCTTTAATACTTTAAAGTATTATAACAAGTGTACAGCTTAAGTAGCATCTTTTACTTTTCTGTAAGAAGCACTAATTCAGGACAAGAATTTCTTATCAGTTCCTTGCTGTTTTCTTTCTTCCCTCACCTCTTTCCTCACTATGTATAATGGAAGTGTTAATAGGCTGAAGCACTCTGGTATGCCAGCTGTTGCATTTAGACAATCCTGATCATAGGTTATTTATTACATAGTATAATAGTTCTACCTGCTACAGGTATTTGATAGGGTTGTATTGATCGAGGTGGAAGTACAAATTGATGGATGGTAGTAGACCCATCAAATTCTCCTTTTAGCTTGATGTCAAATATGACTGAAGTCTGAAATTGACAAGAGAAATTAGTTTTCACAAAATACAAATTCCCACCCATTTACATGTATTCAGGTCACTTCTCACATTTTGGAACAGTTACCCAGGGAGCTGGTGGAGCTACCGTCCCTGGGGGTGTTCAAGGAAAGGTTGGACGTGGTGCTTAGGGACATGGTTTAGTGGTGACATTGGTGGTAGGGGGACAGTTGGACCAGATGATCTTGGAGGTCTTTTCCAACCCTAATGAGTCAGATTTCCATCTTGTGTTCTGCATAATAACATCATGTCAAATTCACTGTTTAGTTATGGACTCTAGAAATTGAGAAAAATTCTGCACCCACCTATGATATATCCTCATACCAGTCAGTCTCGTTAAATAGCTTACTAACATTTTCACCCTGTATGGACAACATTCATAGTGAAAACCTCACATGGAAGAAATTTGCTTCACTGCCAGTGCCAATGAGACATGACTTGGCAGCTACCCTACTCAGTGCGGTATTTGTTTTGTGTGTTCATACAGTCGTATTTATTCTCCAGCATTTCAGTCAAGCTATAAGAGTTCTGGGTTGAATGTTAACATGTAGCATTAATATGAATTTTAACTGAAACATCCACTAATCAGCCTAACAAGATATACTGACCCAGTTCTTGAAGCTGCCCAGCAGAAGAAACTAAAGCCTCTCTAGATGTAAAAAGCAAAGTACCACTTCAGCTTTCCTACTGATCAAGCCTTGCTACTGTGACTATAGTCAAATAAATTCTATCCACATTATGTGCATAAGATCATGTGTGTTCCTATTAGTTTTCAGAGACCTGTCTTTTTAAACTCAAAGTCTGGGTCACAGAAACTGATCATTCACATTTTTATGATACAAGAAGTTCCCAGGATTAATAATTTAGTATCCAGTTTAACTCTACCTCTCGACAATGCCTTAAAAACCTACACAATGCAGCACAGTAAAATAATACCAAAAAAATGACACAAGAAGAGGCATTAGGAAAAAAAAAAAAAAAGATGAAGTGTTATTCCCAACAAGGCCAAAGGTAAGTTTGAATCTTTTACCTTTACGGTGTTTTTTCCCCTGCAAGTACTCTGGCTTTCGCCAGTGCTAAGAACACACAGATATTTTCTAGAGCTAACATGTATAGTTATGAAAATATGTCCAACTTTTGAAAGTTAAGACAAGAAAATATAAACAAATCAGACCTCAGTATCCTGATGATGTACTACCACCAAGTTATCCACGACATTTAGTGCAAACTTTCCAGTTCTGTTGAGCTTTAAAATGTGCATCTTCTTACAGGAGCCCTCCCTATGGAAATAGAGAAGAGCTGGTCAGTAAACCTATTCAAAACAGAAAAGCAGAAGTCTCTTATACATATGTGAAGTGCCACTGAAGTTCTTTATTCTGCTCTTACCTTGGCAAGTGATAGAGGACTACTTCTGCTCCTGTACTATTGGAAGTCCTTGAGTGATGCCTCAAATAGAGAACATAAAGCTGCCCGTATCTAAAGAGACAACCGGATTAAAACATTATTTGACAACAAAGAGCTGGGAAGGAGATGAGACCTAGGACATCCTTTCTGAAACAAAGGCATAAAGCTGTCTTACTCTAACATCCTGTTAGAACCATGTTTTATCCTAGAAGAACAGACATAAGATTACCTAAGTCAAATGACCAATTAAAAGTGAAAGACTGAAGCAACACTTGGTAAATCACAACAGTCTACAGACATGCACATTAGACCTTAGACTACCTCTATCAGCACATCAGCTCAAAAATGAAATATTCTCAAGATGTCTGTACTAATCAAGAAGAATTTCATGTAAGACTCCTCAGTTTGCATCTTGTCCCCACCCTGCCTCAGGGGAGTTGTTTAGACTTTTCTTCAAGGCAGTAACCAAAGCACTTTAAAGCCCTTTAAAGCAGGAGTACTGCCAAAACAAGAAACAAATGCAACCATGTTACTATTCTTGTCTTCTCTGAGCATCCCCAAACTCTCATACTTTTCCAAGGAAAGAAAAGGATTGATTAGTCAGATACATACATTGTAGCCATAGCAATATCTCTTTCAGAAAGGCTGAGCTTGGAGGACTTAGGTGCTGCAGGTAACTCGATTTCAAATTTTGATAGTTTTGACATCGTTCCACTCTGTTAAACAGAAACAACAACAAAAAACAGAAATCCAACATTAAGACTTGGAACTAGAAGGCAGCCTTGACTAAGCGTTAGTCAAAGGTTAGATGAATAGCACCCCCATGAGGAGAAGAATGGCGATAGCTGAAAAGAAAGATGACTGACACTTTGCTACTGGGATCCTAAAATAAATACTTCCAATGTTATGATATCATCTTGATATTATAACATCAGCTTCAGCTAGCAAAACTTTTCAGTCTTAGTTAAGGCAACACAAATTTGTATGCAAATCCCAATTAAATTGGCTTGGAGATCTCAAACGTAAGTTCTCTCCACTTCCTCTTCCACTGCAAAACATGTGCTCTAACTCTTAAATAACTGCTTAGTGGGAAGGGGAAAAATAGCAGTAATTCCTATCAGTCACAGTCTCCTTTTGTTCCTACTAACTCCAGAATCTGCATTAATCTGAGAGCATATCTTTGTTCCCACTCGAGGCTTCCTCCTCTCTTCCTCTTTTTGCATGGAATTTAAGCAAATTTTCAGAGCAGCTGAAACTTCTGCTGAGTTTCTGTTACCATTCTCATTAACTTGTTCTTGAGTGCAATATGCAAATACTGCAGAAATTTACTCTTTGCTAGAGCTTTATTTTCAATAGATTATTTTAGCACAGTACTTTTCCTCAGGAAATCTTTATAGGCTACTTTCTGAACACAAAGTAAGAGTTATTTAGCTACATCTTGACACAAAATATGAAGGAGAGGGAAGCACAAAGTCCTCACAAAGAAAGCAGTGAGAGTACATTCTACCTAGACACCCAAGAGAATATTACTTCAGGATCTAGTAAAGACCCTAGGTAAGATCAACCAAAATCAAGAAAACCATCTGAATATGTTTTTTAAGTATGCTCCCTTAGACTACCAGAGAAATATGTAAGCCTTTAAAAGAAGCAAGATGAAGCCAGTAGTTCTGTTCAGTTTTTCTAAAGCATCTTACTGTACAATTAACTTAAAATTCTAATTTTCACTGCAGTGTTTTTCTAAGCCATAAAGAGAGATATTTTCACCAGAACCTTTACTGTTGTCCACAGGGAAGAGCAACGAGAAAAAGAAATAAGGTAAACCTAGCCATCTCATGCCTGGAACAACAATTGTTTCTTTAAGCACTACGTTTTTCTTTTCTTTTTCAAGTTCATCCACTCGCACGTAGAAGGATATAGTTACAATTGTAAGTGAAAGGCCCTTATTTTCAGCTTATAAAGCTAGAGAGTTCAAATGCCCACATAGAAATAAAACATTTACATAAATGAAAAAAAAGAGATCTTGAAGGATACTTAAGTCATCAAGTACTAGATCGCTGATTTTGTCACTGATTTTCTGTTCCCCTTTCTCAACAGGAAGGGCCCAACATTAGCTCAGTACACTTCTTTTCAAAGAGGACGTAAGGAAAAAGTGAATTCATTTTAAGTTGTCACAGAGGACCTAACTTACAGGTTTTGCCTTGTTCTTTGGTTATTGTCACATAAAGATGTGAACATGCACCTCTTGGAAGAAATCCCAGAAAAGCAACAGAATGCTTGAATGAAGTAGCAGCCTAAAAGAAAAGCAAGCACCGAAAATGAAAAAAAAAAGTGTGGAACATAGCCCTTTACCTTGAAATAGAATGGCTGCAGGACATTGCCAAGGACAGTGGTTGACAGAAGAATAACAGAGCTCTCTGGACAGTACATATACCAGTTGACATTGATACTCTGATTCTTCAGAAGTTTTAAGCTTCGTTTCTCTGGTAATACCTGGAAGTGTAAGATATTACCATTATATAAATATCAGGATTCCAACAGCATAAACAGCACACAACTCTGGAGAAGCCGACAACATCCCTCATCACCAGTGTCCAAAAGGGCTCTTTATTCTCTAGATTTCTCAAAAAACAAGATAATTAAGAAAACCACTCAGACAATTAATTGACCAATGTAAGAAGCAACTACCAATTTGCAGAAGGATATCACTATCTTAATCAACATTTGTTCTTCACTGCATTTGAAAGCATGCACACACCTTGCCATCACAGAATGGCCAAGGTTGACAGCAACCTCAGAAGATCATCTAGTCTAAAATGCTGATTTGTTCTGTGTGAAGTAATATTTCACGTTAAATTTATAAGTTTGTTTCTATACTAGCCAAGAGCACGTCAATCTTGAGTTCTCAATATTTAATTCAGAACTCCTTTATAAAGGATCTTTGTTAGATGCAATACATTATCTGTTAGGTTTCCCTCGCTCTGAAAAAAAGCATTTACCATAAGAAGTCTAAACAAAAGAGCAGTACTTTTTAAAGAGCATTTTCTCAGTTTGAAAGCTAGAAGAAAATAATTCAAAGATATTGGAAGAAATTACAATTTTCTGATTTCTAAATGCGTCTAACCTACAGGAGTTATTTGCATTACCTGATAGAATTCAATTCCTTGATCTGTGATGAAGACGATTTCTGTTGAACTTGTCCAGCAGAATCCTAGAATATTGGCATTCTTGGTCTTTTAACAAACAAGCAAACAAGAACTTTTACTTGGAAAAAGTAACTATTCAGATAAACTAGTATTATTAATGAAGAATGTGAGATCAAAGGCCATTTAGTTATCCAGTCACTGGAGTTCATGCACTTGGCAGCTGAACACCCGATACACATCAGCTGCTTCCATCAAAGACTCCCAAAGCCATATATGAACCTAACTACCATGTGACTTGATCTTCTGGTAGCAGGTAAAATTTACAGGTTTGTTATGCAGTCAGTTTTTCTTCCCCCCCAAAGACAACCAAGTTCTTCAGGTTCAAACCATGCTGCCAATTCAAATAATTCTTGGCAAGAAAAGCCAGTTCCTTCCATCGACAGAAACAAAGAACTAAGATGTCCCATGACTGCACTCAGAACTATCATAAATCCTTGCTATAATGCTATACTCAACAGCATAATCCTCAATAATGAAGCAGAGAGTGCTTCAGCTTTACAGTCCATGGGAATAAAGGAATCTTTGCAAATCCCAACATTTAAAAACTTACTTCAGCATTCTATTACCCCACACTGTATTTTCTTAGTTAACAATTGGAAAGTACCAGGGACAATAATAGCTGTTTCCCATAAACTGGTCATTAAGAAGTGAGAAGAGTTGTTGAAAAATACATGACAGTAAGCTATTAGTAGTTAGCATACTCTATCACTGATCAATGAAATCAGGGCAAAACATCCAAATTAACATGTCTGACAATATAATTACTTTTTCTTTAAAAAAAAAAAAAAAATCAGCTCTTTATCTCTTTTCCTTCCCAAACCTTGACATTCGTTACTTTCACAGCATTTTCTATGTATTCCAGTCCCTTCTAGGAAAGAATTAAAGTGACTGAACCAGGAAGGGTTTTTTGGGTGTTATTGTTCATACCTGTTAATTTGCCTTAATTCAGATAGACAGTAGTGACTACCTATCTCTTACTTCACACTGGAGTTTTGGAAGGCATCTCAATTAGTTCTCTTTTAGAGTAGAGGCCACCAGCAGAAGTGATATTAGAGTTTCACCTAGGCCTATAAGCTTTGAACATTTATTTACCTTACATTCCTGTGTATATTCCAGCTGAGGGCTGTCTGGAATAAAATTCAAGAAATCCTGCAATGACACACATGAAGCACGTCAGCAATTACGAAGCACAGAATACTACAGATATAAGAGAACAGATATTAGCTGATCAAGTTATTATGGATGAGATACATAGAAATAAGCTTGATTTACTATATTCTACTTCACCACAGCCAGGAACTCTTTATAGGAATCAGCTTCACCCCTTCAACTTTCTTGAAGGATGATACCCGCAAAGTGGTAACATTGCCTTGCAGCTGCTCAGCTGCTCAGCCTCTCGGGGTGAGAGGAACTTTCATTACAGCTGTTGACAGCCACCAGAACTCTCAAACTTCAGCCTCAGAGGCTTCTACTCTGGTACTCTAAGCACTAGAGTTTCAGCTTCAATTCCCTTCCTGTCTGCAGGGTGTAGGAGTCTTACCACGCTTTTCGATGTTCTCTGCACAGCCAGTATCTTGTTTCCCAAGGAAAACTTGATGCATTTTACTTCACCCTTGTCTTCCATTCTGTATAGGAAGAAAAATAAGTTGTGTAAACATTGTCTAGAATAGTTTGTTACAGAATTCTATTACAGAATTCTGTAATACACCCTCAAAATAAGGAGAGAGAAAAGTGTAATGCAAATACTTTTGAACATGACTTCAGAGAGTTGCTGGACACATACAGGATTCATAAGTTGGCAAGGTAACAGCAGTTCACTCTTCAGAAGTGGAAAAATCCATTGCACAAACTAGCACCTGAAGTTACTAGAGCTGCTCAGCTCTGTTGGCCTATGACGGGAAATTGAAAGACTGCAGAACTATTCAAACCTGCAGTCTCAGCTCTGTCGAGTGCTCCTGGAGTTCTCTAACACTCACTAATGTCTTGTCATCAGCTCTTTTACTACCAGGACTACTGCTAATGGACACAAGCCTACTCACTTCCCCAGTAAGATTCATAAATTCTTCTAGAGGATGAAGTGGGAATGAGGTTGACATCACAGTAAACAAATTGCTTCCTCCATATCTGGGTTCAAGCAGCCTTCAAGTAAAAGAACACTTCCTAACATATAGGCAGCAGAGTACAGAGAGCCATCACTTTTAACAGAGGCATTTATAAAATAGTTTTCTGTATATAAAGTAGTTTCACTGAAAATACTACTGTCAGATTATGGGGAAAGCGGGTGAGGATGACTTTCAACAAGAAACAGAAGATATCAAAGAAACCAAATCAGATTAAAAAAAGAAACAAAAAACAAGAAATCCACAAGTTGAAAATACTATGCTTGAATTGCTTGCATGAAATTCAGAAGTTATGGTACTCTACATATTTAAGTTTACCTCATTTTCTTTAAATTACTAAACCACATCCTTAGAAAAGTCACAGCTGCTTGCAGGAATCACAAGTTTGAATCCCCATAATCTCTCACATGTTTTAATGAAATATTGCTGTTACAGAAAAAGCCATGGTTTTTTTTTTCAGAAGACTGTAGATTCATGAGAGAAAAGCATGCCATCTAAATTACAAGATTATGTCTAAGAACAAAATAGAAAGACAATTGCAAGTACTTGTAAGTTTTAAACTAGAAACACAGTAGATCAGGACTAAATACCACATAATTTTAAGACAGCAGAATACTATTTTAAGGCAACAAAAGTGAAGGTGCCTTACCTGAATGAAATGGGATTTCTGTCCTCCAAGCCTTTAACAACAACTCCTGTAGCTCCACCAGATCGAACAGCAAAAACCTATTACAAAGGGAAAAATCCATCATTTTCTCTGGAGCTCTAAGTTTACAAAGGTACTTACACAATACCATAGGCATTTTCTGAACTGCTGGGCAAGAAAAAAAAAAAAGTAGAAGCTTGTATAAACTTTTTTGGTTTGTATATTCTTGTTTACCTAATTCAGGTATTAGTAAAAAAAAAATTAGCTAGGAGCAGGGCATTGTTTAAGGAAAACAGCTTGGGGATTGGGAAGGATGAAACGCAACTCACTGACCCAGAAGGCTGATCTTGTCAGAACATGTCACTGGACAGGAATACGTTAATAGTAATCTGCAGTTTTGCCTGTACCTAAGAAGCGTCAGCTGACTTGCACTAACAACCCAAGGATTTCTTTAGCACAACTGCTTACACGTTTGCGTATAACCTGCTAGACATATACCGCTTGCCAACTACAATAAGGTAACATTAAGATGAAAAAATCACACTGTACAAACTTCAACTGGCTTTAGGAAAAAGGCAGATGCCTTATTGTTATAGTTGTACCTGTAAAAGCAGTGAACACACAGGCCAGGTCTTGGAATAATGACATAACGATATACTGTTTCGTAATATTAACCACACTGATGGTGCAGTATGCTCATGCAGGAATACAGGTTTCAAGGCTATAAACCGCAAGCAAGTCCATAGTCTTACCAGCATGATAAAAAAAACTATTTGCAAATACTTTTAATATTAATGTAGATAGAAAACGAAGGCAGCTTTCTCTTAATTTGAGCAAAACAAGAAGACAGCAAGGAACAAGCTCTCAGAAGACTCTTTATGTGGGGAAAAGAGTCATTGAAATGCTGGTTAGAGATGATTTAGATTCACACTGGAAATTAAACAATTTTAGATTAGCAATAAAACATAGAGAATTAAAGCTATAACTGAAAGTAAGTTGATTTCGAGAGGGCTGTCAGTTTCTCACATCCACATTATGATCCAGTGCCTCCAGACAAGTGCACTTACATATCCGTATTTCAACTGTCCCTTGAAATGTATGTGAAGTATAATGGTTTATGTGTATGTAAAGTATAATGGTTTATAGCGGAAAAAGGACCCCAATAATTCTGAACATGGAACAGCAGCAGTAAGTTCACAACAAAAATATTGCACCCCTTCAAATCTGATGCTGATCTTGTCCATACCTCAGATGGCAAATTGTGCCATTTGTATGGGGATGAAAGCGTGAACGTTTCAACGCTGCAAACGCTTAAGTTACAGGATGGCTACAGGAATTAGACAGCCAACAGCATCCACGCGTGCACATAGACCAGGACAGACCAGGGACGTTTTAGCTACCGTACAGAAACCCATGGGGATATTTAGGAGAAGCACGATAGAAAGAAGGAAAGCTCAGAAATGTGAAGCAAAGCAGCTGGTCAAGAGCCACAAGAAAATCTACAATTATTATTATGTGAGAGAATATTGAGGTTTAGGAATTGAAAAACTGAAGTCATCGTCCCTGAGGAACTCCAGAACACCCATACGGCAGGGAGGTCGATAACAAAGAATTAGGAAAAGAAATTCCCAAATTCCCCCGGGCCCGCAGCGCCGCGGCAGGTGCCGGCAGCCAAATCCCCACAGGAGCACCACAGCGAGCGTTAGGCTCGGCGGCCGGGGGCAGAGCCGCCAAACCAAGAGACCAGGGGAGAAAAAAAATATATAAAAAGGGCAAAAAATAAATAAAAAGAGCGTCAGGAAAGGACGCGCCGCCCAGCCGCGGCCCGCCGCCGCACCCACCTGCTTGTTGGCCTCGTCGAAGAAGACGCAGTTGACAGGGTTGGCCTTCTCGAAGTGCACGGGCCGGCCGCACAGCGCCAGGTAGCAGCCGCCGCCGGCCCGGCTCTCGCCGCCGCCATCTTCTCCCCCCGGCGCCCCGTCCTCCTCCTCCCCCGGCGGCGGCTCGCGGCTCATGGCGGCCGCACCAACGGTCCCCAACGGCGCCCAACGCCCCCGGCCGGCCGGGCGGCCGCTTCCTGTTTACACTCCCTCGCCGCATGACGCGGGAGCGGCCCGCCTTACGGGCGGTGCTGCCGCCATGTTGGGGGGGGAGCGGGGGGGCGTCTGGCGCTGTGAGGGGCCGGCTGTGCCCCAGGGCAGAGCGCGCTGGCGCGTTGCTCGTGTTTAGAGAAGAAAAGGCTCCTCGCTTGTTAGCCGAAATGTAGGGAATTCTGCCCAGGTTTAGCCCCAGGACTAAGGAATTTGTGGCGAACATCCCTGATTAATTCTGAGATTCTGTTTGCCTAACAATAACCCTACAGGCTTGAGGAGTCCAGGAAAACCTTTCTTTTAGCAACCTCTCCCTTGCTTTGAGCTGCTTGACAAAATATCTAGATGTCATACAATCATAGACTCATGAAGGTTGGAAAAGACCTCCAAGATCATCTGGTCCAACTGTCCCCCTACCACCAATATCACCACAAAACCACGTCCAGCCTTTCCTCGAACACCCCCAGGGACGGTGACTCCACCACCTCCCTGGGCAGCCCGTCCCAGTGCCTGACTGCTCTCTCTGAGAAGAAATGTCTCCTCGTTTCCAACCTGAACCTCCCCTGGCGCAACTTGAGGCCATTCCCTCGTCCCATCGCTAGTCTCAAAGAAAATTGAGAGTGAGCAAATTTTACTGCAGGGCATTCAGGCAATATAATCAGGCCCACTAGCTTCAATTCACAGGCTCAAGGACCATTCCTTCATTTTTTATATTTTATTCCTATTTTTAAATCTGTCCTAGGCAGATTTTATAAAGAAATTAAAAACAGTTGTACCAACTGAGGCTCATGAGCAACAGACCAAGTTTTCTGTCTCAATATGACATCTCGAAAAACACCCCCCTCCCCAACTTCCAGTTATTTGTGCTCTCTTCCTCTCACTCCCAATGCAAATATCCCTACCAATCTAATATCCTTCCTTGACGAGAATGCTGTAACATGGTAGGTAGCTGCTTTGAGAGAAATTTTAAATAATACCCATTGCAACTGGCCAAAGGAAAAAAAAAGTCAAAGTTGTTTACTGTTTATGTAGCACCCATGAAAATAGTAATTTTTCTGTTGTTAAACTCGAAGAGAGTACCCCCTAACACTGAGGACTGGTGATGGCCAGGACAATGCAAAGAACCACACAAGAATGCCACCACAAGATCTTAAGTTTTTACTTCGTCACCAGTTCTCCAATTATTAAAAAGAAAATCAAATCACTTTCACAGCACACTGGGAGAAAGTCACATGTAGCAACACAATATTCTGCTTGATAAAGAGCAGCACCAGAAACGGCAATATAAAAAGTTGATCCACACTTCTTAATTCCAAACCACCCCACTAGATCAGTTCATCTTTAAATGTGCTGAAGGGAAAACACTGCTAGACTTTTAAAACTTGCTAAAATAAGAAGACCGGCAATAAGAATAAAAGCATTAAAGAAAGATGAATTTTCTGTTTTCTAACTGTAAACAAAAAGCTTAATTTAAAAGTAATTCTGATCAATATTTAGTTTTCATAATGTACGGTTATCTTCTAGACCAGTAGGAAGGTTTGGTGCTCTACCTTGATTTTCAGTTTCAGTGTAGATGCAAAGCTAAAGAGGTTTGGTGGTTTGTTTTCTTGACTTGCACTGAGTTCTTGGAACTACTTGTATATTAAGATTGAAAGTAACTGATTTTGCTCTTTGTTATGCATCTTGGATGCAGCCCTCAGGACTTCCAGCATGTCACTAAAGAAGTCCTCTGCAGGTTGGATTCAGATCAGTTTCTCATAATACCAAATTGTATTTACAGAGGTAGTTAGAGCCACACTCCATGTGCTTTTAATGAAAAGGTCCAGACTTTCCATGTATAAAGACATTGTTTTGTTAACAGTTTCATGATTACAGCACAGTTTGACTTTTCATTTTGTCCTGGGTGGAGAAGGATGAAAGGCTCGTTAACATGCTTGCCATACAGAATTTTTTAATTAGTTTTTTAAGTCGCAAAAGGGAAAAAAGAGGGACTCTTTTTTGAGTGTGCTTTCTCGCTAAATGGTTTAGATGATCTAGCACTCTTTTTTTCTTTTTTAAGTATAACATTTAAGCTCTGAATCACACAAAATACGATCACCTCAGCTACGTTAGCCTAATGTAACCAGACAACTGGTGAAGCTGTCAGACCATCCGAAGTAGTGACATTCCATTCCCGCAGTGCCAGCCTGACGTGTGGGCTAAATTAAAAACAAAAATCAAACAAGGAAAAAAAAAACACTGAGGCATCACCGTATGCTCACTGTGTTTTCCATTTTGGCATTCCCAGTCAACCACTCTCTCTTGACATCGGCAGTTGACATTTACCACTGCACTAACATAGTCAGAAGCAGCATATCTGTGTCGTTTTTTTGTGGGTTTGTGTTTGTTTTTTGTTTTTTAAAAAAAGCAGCTATACAGCCAGTGCTATTCAGCATAAATAGGTGGGTCTCCATCACTTGAAAATGTGGACACTTTCTTTCCATGATTCTGCACATGATCTTCATTTATCTTCTCCAAAGCTTCAATCTAGAAAGCCAAAAAAAAGAAAAAGAAAAAAAAAAAACGCTGAAGTCATAAAGCCAAGCTGTGCCTGAATGTTCCTCAATAGTGTTAAAAGGTACCTTTAGATGACTGATAAGGTATATACACTAATTTTATTTTAATGATTCTGTCAAATGTATGGTGCAATACACTTGGGAAATACAGCTTGAAACATCTGTTCTCAAAAAATCAGTAAAAGGAGTAGCGCTTTTGCAGCTTCATGCTATATAACAACTGACATGCATGAGCTGAAGGGAAGACAGAAGATTCTTAGGACTCCAGGTGTACTCCCCAAATTACAAACACATCCCTTTCTCCAACTCTGAACATCTCTGCTGTAATTCAGCTAATCCACCAACACTGTAGAAATTCCAAGTAATATGAAGATTACAAAGCCACTTTAAGCATTGTCAATGGTGACAGCAGAAGACAGTTATACTTAAACATTTTGTGCAATCCAAGTAACACAGTCCTGTAGTTTATTTTAATCATCAAATTGTTAAGTTTGGATTACTTCCTCTTGTACTCCAGGGGAGGTAATTTTAGATACTAAAGTCAAAGTCTAAAGTTTAACGATGGGTGACTCCACTGATACATAAACAATAGTATGTCTTTCCCATAAAACCCATAAGCAAAAAGAGGACATTGAACCTACACATACACCTAAGCTCACAACGCAGTCAGCGAGGCAATTTTTATTTTGCTTAATAAATTGATCTTCAATAAGTCTAAGAAACCCTTGTGACTATTTTACTTTGTTTTCTTTGCCCCTTGATCAGTTTGAGCACCTGTTCCACAAGAGAAATGTTCCAAACCTACTACATACTTGACTAGCATAAACCCGTGCTGCTATTAAGATTTGAGTAGAATTGCCATAAAGCCCTTACTTTAATCAGTAGGTGTGGAACTTCTAGTCAACTTGTAAGTATCTGGTAACAGGACGCATGCCTTGCGGAGGCACAGCCAAAATTTGAACATTAAAAGAAAAGGTGACCAAAAATTCCTATTCTCTATTTAGATTAGCATGGATTCAGATGTCTAATGTCACACTTAAACATTGAAAATGCTAGCCTCTAAATTTTAAATTTAAGGAAGTTAAACCCTAAAACATTAGCAATAAGCAGCATATTCTTTATTTTAAAACAAATTTCCTTTCTCTGCGTAACCTTTAATATATGTAAGGAAAGACAACAATGTTAGCTTTTAAATTGAAACAGCTCACTAGATTTCCCTTCACACTGCAAGGAGCAATTGTATGCAACATGGACCTTTTATACCTGGGAGCAGGGCATCAGGAATGGGATGGGGAGGTCTGTGAATATGAGTTTCTGAAAAATGTTTGTAAGAGGAAGAAATACTGAATTTTAAAAGAGAGATGCAGAATAATTAATGAAATTACCCTCATACTAATCATACAAACTAAACTTATAAAGTTAAGGTATTGCAATAGCTACTCGCTAACCAAATCAAAATGTTACACACAGAAAGTTGTACCTCTTCTAGGAAGTCTACTTCATTGTCAGCTGTAATATTTAAACCTGAGACAGCATTGAAGAGTTCACGCTCGTTAAGTGCTTCTGCCACACCTCCTTTCTGGAAGAACTAGGCAACATAAAAAGGAGACATTAAACACTTTACTTTACAAAACAAAATACTCCTTTTTCTTCCACAAATTGCAACTAAAGTTTTTAGTCAAAATGATATTTTTGCTTTTGTTGACCTACAAGTAGCAACCGAGAGAAGTTCTAGTTTCCACTGGTACTGTTTTATTCTTCCATACTTTCTTCCGTTTCAGAGAACACCATCAGTATCAACAGCATGCAAGAATAATCTCACACATATCCAGCCACAACCACTTTTTTCTTTAAGTCGCATTGGTTGATTAGCTCTGAATTTCAGTGATGCTGTTTTAACTTGGAAAAACACTCAGAGTAACAGATGATCATCAGATGAAGAGGTCCTACCTGTGAAACATTCCTACAGTCTCGGAACAAAAACTCAAGTCCATGAGGATGCGTGGGCTCCACAGACTGACTGACATCAATAAGCCAAACCTGAAGGCAGAGACAGCAAGTCATTTTGTATTAACATTTCACATCGGATGAAACCCTTCCTTCCCATTTTAGAAATACGCTCACCTTGCCATCATGCCAGAGCATGTTGTATTCACTCAGATCTGCATGGACCAGGTTGCACTCTTTATACAACTGTTGCATCATCTGCAAGGAACAAAATCAGTGCGTGAATGAAGTGTGCAAAGCGTGCTATTCCAAATGATAACATTTGCAGGGTGAGCACAACAAAGTGTTTCCCCACCCACCATTTACATTATTTCTTCCAAGTCTTCAGTGAAGCTTCACAGGGAACTGCAGTTTTGGTAAGCTGCCAGCAAACTAAGCTTTTATCACTGAGCTTAGCTTTGGCAAGGGGGAAGAATCAGTCTCGTAAACTCATGTCAACTCTGCCAACAGTCCAAGTGCATGAGACAGATAAACGTGTTCTCTAAAAATACCTGTCACTCTTACCCTATCGCACAGGAAAAAAAAAGTCTCAGTTTTAGATGATGAATCCTAATTAATATCCATATTTGGTTCATTTAAAACATGGTTGTGTTGCTCTACTGATCTCAAGATTTGACGTACAGACCATTCACAGCACCAAACTGCTGGGGGCGGGGGGCGTTGTTGTTGTTTTGTTTGCTTGTTTGTTTGTGACTATGGGAAGCTAATGGAGAGCAGACACTTAGGTACGTGTCTGAAACAATGACAGTGGAAAACAGGAATTAGAATATGGTGCCATGCAATATTCTAATTCATTCTCTGATTACTAGTTTAAACAAAACAAAACAAAACAAAAAAAAAACAGGGGAGGGAGGTTTATTCACCAAAGTGTGTTTACACATTGTAAATTAACTATTCTATAAACCCTGAAGGACTTCAGAGAACTTTCTAAACCAAATACTGCTTCTGTAAAAGGAGGGCTACTTGCTTGTGACTTCCCTGCTACTAAGCATCCTTTTTGTCACCAAGTTCCAGCATGTTTTCTACAAGATGAAGATTATTTATTTGTATTATTTCTAGTGCTTAGTTTCTCATTTATTCTAAGTCACTCATTAAACAGCAGTAAAATAAGCCTTTGGACTCCATACTTTGAAGCTGATGCAAGCATCCTGAAAAGTAAATAAATGCTGATTTGTCCTGTAAGTTATTCACACACAAAAAAATACAACATAGAATTGGAGGAGAAATCAGCACTGTCTTACATTAAGAATCTGATAGTAGGCCTTTTTCATATCTTCACTATTAAGTTTTACATCCTTTAGTTTAGGAGCTGGGACTTGATCCTGGCCAATGAAAGACATAACCAAGATGTGTTTCTTAAGGATAACCACTTGAGGACAAGGAATTCCTGCATTTTGCATTCTGTGAATCAGAAAATAGATACTCATTAAGAAAGAAACACCAAAAACAAAAAAGTTAGAAGTAAAATTAAAAACCTACAGTTCTAGTTCCTGCTTGCTCATTTCCAAGCTCTGTGTGAAGAACTTGATCCAGACTCAAAATTTCTTTGAAAGAGACCAGATTGGTAACTGATTTTATATAGATATATTCCACCCTCTCTATTTCACTTTGGGTAATTCAAACTTTAAAGCCATAATCGGGCCTAAAAATTGTAACGGAAAGCTAATTACTTTTATAGCTAGAGCCTGGTAACTTCATGGGCTTATAAATTCTGCTGCCAAATCCCTGAAGATGCTGACAATTCATTAAATTGTAAGAAATCAGAGGCTATGCTAAAAAAAAGAGAGTAGGAAACCAACAGGCATTTGACTTTTTTTTTTTTTTTTACCTTGTTAAGTTATGCATTTCTTTCTCAGCCCACATGCGAATAATCTTTCGTGGATTCAATTTACTGAAGCGGTCTTTAAATCTGTAGTCATCCTTGATGTATTTGTCACGGTTCTTGAATTCATTAAGAGTCGTTTTAAACACTTTAATGGCACATTCTGGAGGTACAACTTTATCATCTTCAGTTGCACTTCTCATGGTAAGAGTTAAACACATAACAAAGTTAAGTATTCACATCCTTACAAGCAAATGTATGGTTGCTCTTTTGCCTTTTGTTTGTGGCTTTCTTTTTTTTTGGTTTATTTCTTTTTTAATACATTGCAAGATACTTTTATCGTGCGGGGAAAATACCTGATTTTGTACCGAGTTTGAAAGCCACTTCAAGTTAAGTTCACAAGAGCTCTGTGATTAAACTTAGATATTGAATGCTTGATTTCTGGAATTCTGACCACATGTTGCTCATCAAATAGGGTCCATCTCCCAGCTTGTGAGTATTTTAGTTAAATATCATAGCTAACAACAGCCCTGTTAATGGATATAATTACTTGGAGTATATTACAAGTGAAAAAATCCTTACATCAGAACAGTAATGGCAGTGTCATGGTGTTTTGTTAAGCACCTGAAAAGACATTGTTCTTTGAATGATAATAAGCAAAAGAACACTCCTGAATATCATTCAAGCACATGTCAAATAAAAATATATAAAAACAAAAACAAACAAAACAAAGCAAAACAACAACAACAACAAAAATCCACTTCAACTCATCTTCCCTCTGCCCTCAACTCATGTCTCTCCTGACATCTCTGAACAGGTTATGTGTATTTGGGTTTTATTCGTTTCTTCTCAACATACATTGAACTAGAGGTGTTTCCTCATCCCAACACTATTCTCCAGGTAAACCAAAAGTAAGAAGGAGCACCTGCACTGCACTTCAGATGGAGCTGGTAACACAGCGATTGCTATGTATAGACAATCTGCAGGTAGCCTAAGATCATCATGATGGCTCGCTAGTATGGGGCAAGTCAGTGGAAGGAGTTCTCCAAAATCTCAAGACTTTTTTGTAAAAACAAGTATTTATTTTTTTCCCACAGAAATTCACTGTGGATTTGATCGTGTTCATCAAATGGTCTCAAGGAAGACAGCAGGAATTTTCTGACTTCAAAGTTGGTACCATTTGGTTTTCAGAATTTATTACCATCTGCATACATGTGAATAAAACCTCTAAATCTTAGCAACAAAACAGATGCAGATTGATTGTATATTTTGTGGTTTCTCCTTTTCAGGCCATCTCTGACACTTCAGTGTACCATAAGTACCAAACAATATACTTACTTTCCTCCATATGCATGAAAAACAACAGACTCTTTCCCTGTGCTGATGCAGCCTGTGATGGTCTCCAGCATCCCAGAATTGACCATCTTGTACAGAAGTAAACGTGTTTTAGGATCCACTGCTTTCTCCTACAGGTAAGAAATGATCACTCAATTCATTAAAACAGACCTTTGCTTTACACTGACTTAGAATATAGAGCATAAAGAGCCTTCTAAAACGTACAGCAGTGGAGTGCTCCTTCTTTTCATGGAGCCTTGCACTTCGACGTTCTTCTGAGTATGCGTGCTGCTTTAAGGCATTGAAGACTTGATTTGACAGCTTTAAGTCCATCCCAATTCCATCTCCAACTTGGAACCCAGGAGCAAACTATGAGGAGAAATATCAGAAATTTAAGTATTGTTATTAGCTGACACCAGAAACTGGCACAAGCAAAAATTTCTCTTTATGATCTGCAAATCTAGGTTAAATTAGGACTTAAGTGACAACATTCCACACAGTGAGTTTCACAACATCCAAAACATATTGCTGTAAACTCAGAACTTGAAATTCTGCCCAAATTTATAATAGGATTACCTAACATCTTGTAAAACAGCAATTGCAGCATTTCCTTATTTGAAGCAGTTGTACCAGTTAAAGAAAAGCGAAGGTAGGTACTGTGGATAAGTAGGCTGAAAAGCTGTACATCAAACCACTGACTGCAAACAAGTTACTTAGTTGAGCAGGCAAAATTAATGTAAAAGAAATTAGATTAGATAGATACACTTCACAGGAATATCCTTGATGTTTTATTTGCCTGTGTACCACACTTGCCGATAGCTTTGTGTTGTCAAAACTCTTGAATCGTGTCATTAACAAACTATTATTAAATTAACAACAACAAAAATCAATTCAAACTGGCAATTTGAATAACTAAAGCAACCATTGCATTACCTTCTTCTGATTTTTAAAAATAAATAATAAAATTAGCATCATATACAGTAGTAAAGACATTGCTTCTTTGGGTAAGTTACAGCATTCTGCATTCCAGTTTCACATGCAAAGCAAAACTTCCCAAAGCTTTCACTTACATTTTCCATGCGAGCAGTGTTCTTTCTTCCACATACCACCTCATCATGTTTAGTGGTAATGTCCTTTCCCTTTCCTATGAAGCCCTTTTTTGGTGTAGTAGTAGGTTTATCTGCCAGCAGTAAGAAAAAGCCAAGCTTTACATTGAAGCAAACATTACTAATGCTAAGGTTCCACAATGCCCATAAAAATTATATAGTTTAATTTACTAAAAAGAACAACATTTTAGTCGTATTTTCTTAATGCAGTCTTCTCTTATCCTAAACACGTCAGCTTCTTTTGCTATGTCATGACTTACTTCAATTTTCTGGAGTGTCACACACTGCAATATTCAATATTTTGTGCGGATGCCCCAATATATTCTCTATAGAGATCAGATTTCAGCTGCTGAAGCCAAAATACAGGAAGACAGAAGCCTTACGTTACCTGCCCAACTTCCTGCATAACACCTCCTAATTAGGTGACCTGTTTTTCCACAGAACTAGTATGTCTTCTCACACTGAAGAAAACTAATTCAACTATGCCATTTTCTTATTTCTATCAACCGAAGAGATTGTACTGTTTAGAACAGCCACATACCTGCCCTGTAAGGATCGTGACGGGTATCCTGCCAATCAACCTCATCCTCCGAGCTGTCACTGTCAAAGGGATGCACCTTCCGATAATTTTCAAAGGATATGGAAACTTGAGAAAGAAAACAAATTAGCATGTCTGTGATTGTCAGGGATTTGCTAAGTTTTCACAGCTCTGTCAACTTAAGTAGAATGCCACTAGAAAATCTCCAAAGCAAAAACATTTCTTTTGGTGCAAGTACCTTTGCTATCTCCATTGAACTTCTTCTCTTCACGTCGAAGCTGTGCGTCATATTCCCTGTCAAATTCCATCTGCAGCATCTGGGCTAGCATTAGGTCACTAGAAGTGTCAATATTTTCTCCTGTAATAAAGGGTCCTTCAGCAACACTATGTAAGATGAAAAAAAGAAACACTGCTTTATAACATTTCACCGCTCTACACACAAAAGATCTAGTGCAGAGCTCTATAGAAACTAATGGATCTCAAATGCCCCCCTAAATTCTTTTTACAACTACTTTGCAGAGCAAGTTACGTCAATGTCTTTGTTTGCCATTCTGTAAGGAGCATGAGGTTCCCTTTTTAAGATGTCGCTTATGAGAGAGAAAGAAATCACATAGCTAGAAATATGTAGAAAGAAAATATATACACTATATATTAAAAAATAAAACAAAATCACTGTTGCATTGCTCTGCTTCACAGAAAAGGCCACAGGCAAAATTTGTATGCATTTAGAACTAGTAAGCTCTCAGCCCACGTTTAGAGCTTCCAAGTACAGGGAGAATATGTGTGATATGCATAACCTGACAGTTTTCAAACTAGCCATTAACAAAACTCTCTAAAAGAGGCAAAGAAAAAACATTTCCAACAACTTCTCTCAAACCATAGCTTATGGACTGGCTTAAAGCGACCAAAACAATGTGAAGAAAATATCAAGAAAGGAGTGGTAACAGAGAACAGCCTCTAAGGAAGAGTTGTACCTGGGGAAGCCATCTTCACTGAAAAGACCTGAAGGATCAGAGTTAGGAAATACTAGGCAAGGCACTTACTATGCTGCTACGCTATAAGCACACTGCACAAAAGGGGACAGAAAATGGAGATTGACAACTATGGTGATCACTAATCCGGGATTTAAACTTACGCAACCACTTCAGGAAAAGCAGCATTTTCTTCTTCCAGTTGCAGCTCTTTTGCCAGCTCTTCACTCATTACGTCAGCGAGGGAACATGACATTGATGCATTTTTGGGGGCTCCCCAGGGACACTGAAAATAAACATTTCATTCAAGCCAGCAACCCCGCTAATAGCCTAATTAGCTAGCACTGCCTCTAAAGTAAGCTGGTGTAAGCTTTTAAGACCTTGTTTTCTACAGACACCTGAGGAAGCATGACGAACTCTAGTGCAGAAATATCTCAAGGAGTAGTTCCATAAACCGGGTAAGGTGTCACTGAAAGGGAGCTGATGGCCTTTCACTGATGGATAGGCAGTGGCCATTCAGTAATGGGCGGACGGGGTAAACAAGTCGGTATCAGCACCTCTGAAGGCAGGGGAAAGGCCTTCCCAGGAAGTTAACTTTCTGAGTTTACACCCCGCCCGTGTAAAAGTTCTGTGGGAATAACTGAACATCACTGCTTTATGAGCAGTGTCCTCCCCCATTTCTGGACTTTCTGAAGGGAAAAACACGACGAAGGTGCTCTCAGAAGCACCGAAGCCCTCACCCAGCTCGGCTTGCTGGGGTGCAGGGGGGCGGCACACACCCAGCTCGCCACCCCCGGCCTCCAGACCCCAGCAGCGCAGCTCGGGGGCCCGGCGGTGCTCTATGGGGCTCCAGCAACCCCTCTCTCCGCCGAGACAGCCGCCGGTGCCCGGCCCGCGGCGGGCCCTGCCCGCTGCCCACACGGCCGCCACCGAGGCCCGGCGGAGCCCGGTCTCCGCGCCGAGCCGGGCCGGGCCGGGCCGACACCGCCTCCCGGTCTCACCTTGCTCTGCCAGCCGGGGCCCGGCCCGGCGTCGGGAACGGCGGTGGCGGCGATTCCTACCGGGTCCATCTGCGCTCGCAAGGCCGGGAGAAGCGGCGGCGGGCGGGCGGGCGGAGAGGGCTGCAGACGAGAAACCTTCCGGGTCCTCCCCGCCGCCCCGCTCCCTCGCACCGCCACCTGCCGGCGGGCTCCGGAGGGACGGCGCCGGCCGCTGTGTGCCCGGGGAGGTGGCAGCCGGAGAGGGGACGGGGACACGGGGTCCGGGGACACGGGGACACGGGGTCCGGGGACACGGGGACACGGGGTCCAGGGGACGGGGACACGGGGAGCGGCCGCCGGCCCCTGCCGAGAGCGGCCGGGGAAGGGCGGGGAGCCGCCGGGGAGCCTTGCTGAGAGGAAAAATAATAATAATAAATGGTCCCGTGGGGTAAAGTTTGCTTTATCTGAGGAAACAATGAAGATAAGGGGAGGAAAAAAAGCCTAAGTGTACAAATTGATTTGATCCTGATCCCATAACTGAAAGCATAAGTGAACAAATTCATTTGATCCAGATCCCATAACTCACCATAAATACAGAACTAATACAAATGGTTCCTGTGCGATCCTCCACCTGTTTCACCTCCATGGCAAACACAACGTTCACCTGGAAAATCATAGGGGATTAACATGTCCTCTCACCAGGCCAGGGGAGTTTTGCTACAGTACAGCCACCCCGTGTGCTTGCTGGAGCCAGCAGCGAAGCGATGCCCAGCAGCCCCTCAGGCCTGGCTGGCCACCAGCCCGCAGGAGCATGGCCCCTGCGCCTCCCCAGCCCCTGAATAACCGGGAGCCAGCCCAGCAGCCGGCTCTGTCACAGCGTGGGAGATACAGGAAGGGGTCTCGCAGCCCCCTTGGCATCCCCTGTGTGGAGAAGCTCCCTGCGACACGGCTGCCAGGCCAGCCTCGGCAGCCGCCACTTGCCTTTGACTCAGGCATGGGAGAATCGGCATTGCCGGCCAGAGTTCATTCAGTCTGTCATTATCGACCTGCGATGATGTCAGGTGTCACAATCACCGAGACCTGTTGCAGCCGTTCACTGAGGCTGAAAGTCCTTCTGCTGCTGAACCAAAGGGCGGACGGCCTGGGCGAGGGCAGGGAGCCAGGTCACACTCCTGCCCACGCATGCCCTACCGGCACCGTGCAGACGTGCGCCAGGGAGGCACTAGGATGGCTCGGCCTGGTGAAGCAGCAGCAGTGCGCTTCTTGCCCTTGCCACCCGCAACCCTGACTGAAAGAAATTATTTCTTTCCCTCAGCAGCAGCCCTTTGGGGTTTTAAGATTGCTGCCATGCTCCCTTCAATCTTCTTTGGCTAAATTTATCAGTTGTATAAATGAACAGGATGCCAATGCAATGTCCTGCTGCCCTGAGATAACCTAGCACTCTCACACACATGTACAAGCACTGATTAAAAAAATATGTAGTTTTTGGCTCAGAAAAAAAGTACATTAATAATGACATATTCTTATGTCTTTTACTCAGTTTTTGTTTTTCAGAAATAAGTCTTTCACATTCTTCAGTTCTGCAGTCTAATAAAGGATTCAAAGCAAGCCCTCCTCAAATGAATATTACATGATTGAGGCCTTGATCCCATGACCCCTTAAATGAATGAACCAAGCTTTGAACTAAATTATACAAAGAAGAAATGCTATGTAAAATCACATGTAAACAAAATCATTTGCCACACATTCACATCTCCTGAGGAAAAAAAAAAAAGTTAAAATCTAGGTAGAGCAGAAACTTCCCTTCATGTTACTCAAAATATTTCTAAAGCTGTTTAGCAATTACTGAATATGTAAGTCGAATTAGTTATGATAAAAAACATAGGCAGATTTTTTTATCTTCATTCTTTACCCCACACTTTAAGTGATTTACAAGAATTCAAACCTGCCTCTACACTTTGCTCTAGGAAAATACACCATCTTTGCCCAAGCCTCCCAGTTTTAATAAGAAATACCTCAAGAAACATGAAGAGAGATATCAATGTAATATTTTGTATGAAAACTATACTCCACTAAATTAAAAAGTCAAAGGTATTCTTATCACATGCTTACATCAGTCTTTGTAGATCCAAGTAAGCTTTTCTTATTCTTTCCTAAAGCCTTACAGGCTGAATTTATGGCACAATGCAAAGTATTTGTCTGCTGACTGATTTTCAGAGCTCTTGAACACAAGATCCTTGAAGTGAAAATGTTGTATCATCTAAATGATCATGTCCATTGCATCTGTTACACTGGCATGTGAGCGATCGCTGTTGTCCAGGATGGACCAAACCTTTCAGCACAAGAAATCAGATGTCTCTTTTGGGCCAACTCCTTACAAACCACACAGGATTGTGTTTCATGGACCAAAGTGTTTGAATTTGTCTTGGTGCAGCGGGGACTGTGAGGTCCTTGAGTTCTGTCTGCTGACTTTGCCTTTTGAGTCTCAACGTAGCAGGTTAGAAGGGCTCATACTGTGGGGTAGGTTTGCCCTTGCTCTACCTGTTAGTTTCCCTCCTCCCTCTCCAGTTTAGGCCTTGCTCACCACTCCCTCATCTTTCTTCAAAAATAGGGTGCACATATACAGAGATACTCTGTACTTGCATTACACAAGCAAGTCAAGATGAGAACAGCACAGGTAGGGCCCTGCTGATCAGGCAAGAGCACGGCTGACCTGTGACATGATGTGGCACGATACAAGAACGCCCAGGACTAAGTAGGACACGTCATCCACTGCTTCTCTACTCCCCTGGGGTATTTATAGTTTACACATCACCGCTGTGCATAAGTACTGCTGTAAAATCTAGTTGTTTGCTCTTATTTGCTACTATTATTATTATTATTATTTATTTCTCTGGGGAGGTTCACTAAACGAGTATCTCCTAACAGTGTAAGTTAAGCAACACAGGCTACAGCTTGTGAAATGACTTACCGTTAAATATCTCGAGCTGCCAAAGGCAGAGAACACACAAATATCTCAAGTTGAGCATTCACATAATATATTTTACCATAAATCTTGTCATTGAACAAACATAATGTTGAAAAATTACAGCTAAAATTAAGTACAAAGGAAGAAATTTATGCTTGTTGAGATATTCTATTAATGTTTTGTGTTTTTTGTTGTTGTTGTTGTTTTCAACAAAATGGCTGTTCTCTTTACCGTTTTCTGAAAATGATGATACAAGAAACATTATTCTGCTTTTTTTTATATATTTTTTCTGGTTTACAATAAAAGAAGTCCCAAAAGATTTGTTAGCTTTTCTTTACTAAAAAGTACCCCAGATGATTAATTTTTCACTACATAAATGAGAAGGGTTATTTTTTGTTGTTTGTTTGTTTTTCTTCCTATTTTTACCGGAAAGCCACTTGGATAATTAGAAAACTGGAAAGGAAATTTGTGTTGCAAAGTAGGAGCTTTTTGAGTATTTCATGCTTGTCAAATCCCTGAGTTAAATGCAGACTAACAAAACCAGTTTACTTTTTTAAGAAAAAAAAAATAATCTTATCAAATATTCTCTAATTACCAATGTTAATTTATCTTGATGACACTCAGTTAGTCATCCCAGCAATGACTAAAACCAAGCAGGACAAGAACACAAAATGTAATTCTATCTGTAACATGTTTGTTGTTGTTGTTTTCCTCAGAAGTTGTGCTTTTCATTTCACACATGGCATGTAAAGAAAAAATCCGACACATTCATACACGTCCATTCAGCTTCAAATTGATAACTAAACCCAGGCAAGAAGGTGGGCTGATGCGTTTAATAGTGTATTTGTAAGTGCAGTGCTTGAAATTGGAAGTGCTAACTTGTCAGAAGCAGGGAGCAGAGGCAAATTGTCTCTGGGATGCATCTCTGAGAGCCCGGAGGTGTCACAGAAGGAGCGTATTCCTTACGTGCAAGGAATGGCAATTACCAAAATGAAAGTTTGTCATGAATGGCTTGAAATTTACGTTGGTGTACAGCAGCGGATGAATACAGACTGAGGGATTCTGGTCTCTGCTCGTCGCGCAGACGCTTCCATTTTGATCCAAGCCTGCGTTTTCTTTTATCCTTGCCTCGCTCTGGATGTCATCTAAATGAACGTGAGTGCAATTACGGCGGGGGACATCCGGCTAGCAAGGGAACCGTGTTCGCATTCCCCCTGTGGGGCCCGGCCCCGCTCCGCGCCGCCCCGCTCATGGCGGCCTCGCCCCCTTCAGGAGGAGGCGCCCCGGGGAGCGGCCGCTGCCCCGCCATGGCCGCGGGCGGCTGGGCCGGTGCCCGATGTACCTGAAGCGGCCGGCGGGCGGGCTGGCCTTCTGCCTCTTCTACCTGGCGTCCTGCTTCACCAACAAGGTGAGGTGCTCCGGAGGGGAGCCGAGAGAGGCCGGGGCGGCGGTGGCTGAAGCCGGGGCCCCGGGACACGTGGCGGCGGCCTGCGGCTTGCGCTCGGGGACCGGGCTGTCCCGGCGGGGCTGGGGGCGGCTGCCCGCCCGGCTCACGGCCCTTTGCCTCACAAAATGGGGGGCGTGGGGTGATAGTGCCGGGCATCCGTGGTAAGCGGTCAGAGTGGTGTAGCAGCAGGCCAGCCTTAGCTTCTGTGCGTGCTGTCTGCCAAATTCAGGGCAAGAAATCTGTTTTCTGCTCTGTAGCTTAGTTGGCTTTGCTGAAGGATCCCAGCAGCCGAAGTGTGAACAAAAGTATACTGCTTAAACATAGCTTGAAAGAATTTGTGTTGATACAGGAGACAGCTGCTACCCCTTCCTGTCCAGTTTTTCAGAGAGCGTGTCCGTGTTTCTGACTGTAGCTTTCTGAAAGAAAAGATGTGGTTTTGAAGTAACCAGGGCACGGATTTCCTGAGGGAGAGTTAAAGAAATGTGTTGTTCTGGAGATGTGGAGACTGAAATCTGTTCTTGGTGTGCACTGCTGGGTTCTGCTCCAAGGCACGTCTGCCCGTAAGGATGCCCAGAAGTAGATCAGAGTCCAGATACGAAGCAGAGTTCCTAGGAGATATTGCTCCTAACAGTTCTGTTAAATGAGGTGTGTTGGCTAGTGAAACAGAAAGGGGCTACAACAGCTGCCAAGCTGCCTCCTGTGTTGGAAAAGATGCTGGGATTAACTGTACTTCAGAGGAGGCTGGAAGAGCTTTGATGTAGGGCCTCTATTTTCAAACTTGAAAGTAGGTTGTAACATAATGAGGCTGAAAATAATCATAATATAGACCTTTTGTTTGTCCCAGATGGTATATAAATGGAAGTGGCGGTATGGTCTTGCACAGGTACACCCTCCCAATTTAAAAGCCAAGTACTACTTCTGACAAATCTGTGCAAAACATGACCCCTTGTGAGCCAACGTGCCTTATCTCTGTGTGTATTGATGCCAGTTCCTCAGTAACACGCTGCGATCACCTCTAAAAATGACTTTGCAAAGTGTTTGGTGCAGTTTTGTGTCTGCTGAAAGCTTTCAACTTCTCGTGTCCGTTGACAGCTGCTGCTGGCTCCTGGAGGGAATGGCAGGTACCTTTCCTTTCCCCTGAGGAAGCTCCAGTCGTTCTTCTCCTTTGCACAAATAGTGTCCATGTACTTTATCACAGAAGGTTGTTAGATCCTGGTTTGCGTATGGAAAGGCCGATGCATTTCTGTCTCATAGATGCATGCGTATGTGGGGAAAAAAATGCTTGCATCCATACATGCAGACCCTGACAAAGCATGCTAAAGCAAAGACACAAAGCCTGCTTCCACACCTGCACAGTATATTACATCTCTGAAGGGCTTAATGGACCACTTCATGTTTTACACAAAACTGGGTGAGCAGTGTTAGGTACAAGTGGATTAATCATCAGGAGACAATTACCTCAAAGTTATCAGTCTTAATCCTGCCAAAGCTTGTCTCTGTGGTATGATATGATTTTAATTGACAAGTTCTTGTATCTTTTTGTTCCTGTACGTCCTTTCCCCATTCAGTGCAAAGTGTGGTATGTGCTCAGCAAGTGAGAGCAACTCGGTTGGCATCCTTCTCTGCGGTGTTCAGTGTGTCTGCTCAGTGCCTCACGCACTTCTGTGTCTACTACCTTCCATGGTGACTGGGGCAGCATCCAGCAGTTTTGGCATAGGAAAAGAAGTTACAGAAAATGTTTAGACTGTCTCTTATTTTTTTACGTTTCTTTATTTCAGTACGGGCTTCTTGTATTTTGTTACTCTTGTAATTGCTTGTTGATGTTATAACTCCGTGGATGTTTGAGGTCCATTAATTTGGTGTTTGTTTTCCAGTATGTCCTGTCTGTCCTGAAATTTACCTACCCTACCCTTTTTCAAGGGTAAGTACCATTTTAAGAACACAATTGTTTGAAAAATGACTTTAATCAGTCTTGCCCTTCCGTGCTGAAGCCAACTTTGGTACTTCATGCTGTTACTGGCTGTTGCTATCTAGAGAACGTGCTTCGTGAAGCTTTAGTAAAACAGACATTAATTTGTCTTGGTTAACTTTTAAACATGATGGTGATGTAATTAGGATATATAGACCCCATAATTTCTTGGTTTTATGGAAGTTTAATGCTTTAGCGTAGAAAAGTAGTAATAATAGTACTGCCTGTCTTCATGGGGTATGGCTCTCATGGATAACAGGCAGATTTGGTGTATTCTTTTTAACTCTGCTAATGAAAATAGACCTTAAATCCATCTTAAGGTGTACGCATATACAGTGCTGCTTATTTTCATGCTTGGCATTTGTTGTAGCTGTGTATTAGCTGTGTAGACCTTATGATACCTTAATGACAGTAATGAAAAATCTAATGCTTTGCCAAGTATTCACAGACCATCAGTACTGTTAATAATTGGTGAGACAGTGAAATTCTGTCCTCTTACATTCAAGACTTCTCCCTTTGTTTGAGACACTGATAAAATCTGCAGATGTTGGATATCTTTAATGCCTTTACTGGTGCTTATCATGGCTTACGTTTTTGATGACTTCCAGCTCCAGGGCTGTAATTGACTAGGAATAATTCACCTGGCAATCTCCATTTTCTCTGAGTGTACACAGCTCTAAATGCAATGAATGCTTCCTTCAGTAAACACACAGCCTCTTGGACAAGGCTTTTAGTATATGGGAAAAGGTTCTTGTGTAATGTATGTCAAACATGAGTGTGGTAAGTCAACAGTAAAAAGCCATATGCTCAATGACAAGGAATTGCTTTATGGTGTCTGTGTTACCACAGTTATTTCCCTTTTCCTGTTACTTTGAAATGCATCTGAGGTGCATCTTAGTAATTCTGGTTTTTAAAAGTGACCATTCCTTGAAAATTAAGTGACAATGGAAGAGAATATGATGTTAGTGCTGAGGATATGAAATTATTACAAGCTTCAAATTCTGTCCTTAAAATATGAGATGATACAAAATTCTTCAGGTAAAGTTGATGGGAATTCATCAATGGTTTAGAATATAGACCATGATCAGGCCTGCAGCAAACAAGAGGGGAATCTGGCTTGTAGGCTCTGAAATGTTCCTCATCTGAAAAAGGTCAAGTGACCTGCGATAGTAGCGTTGAACGTTCGTCATGCCTTTATGCACAATGTCTGCTCTGACAATGTCTAATTGTAGGTAATGCTGCTTAGAGCAAATACCCAACAATTTGTGTGTGCATGAGAGAGATTTTAAAATAAATGCTTATTGGAGTGAATGGGAATATCAATAAACCCCTTTCTATACCTGTTAATGCGACTTAATGCTGTTGTGCAGTATCTGTCACGTGTTAAATGCTCAAGTATTTTCACCCAAGAAATGCCTCTCTGAAAACCACTAGCCTGAAGAAGGAAGCTGATCATTTATTTTGAAGCTTAAAAAAATGACCATGCATCAGTACTAATTTTACCTGCAGTCAAAACTACCTGTAGTCATTGCGGAGGCCTCACATGCTATTTCTGTAGTAGACTAAGGAATACCTTTGTGATAGGATAACTTATTAGATAGGTAAATCAATTCAGAACGTGTGTAATTGTGATTTTTCTCATCAAAAAGGTGTGTAACAGTATTGTGGTTTATATGCAAAGTTATCTGTCTGTAAAGATGTTTTCTCTAGATGCTCCGAAGCAGAGGCTCCTGCAGCATAAGCGTAATGATTTGATTGTTGATGACACTTCAGTTGGTGCTCGCTACACAAGATGCAGGGAAAACATGCCATCTCTGTTCTAGGGAGTGTGTAATTTAGGCCCCAGCATGAATAACAATGAAAAGAATAAAGCTAATGTTTGAAATTACCAGGACTACATGACACACTTCGTCCTTGGGGCTTATTGGGTCATCCAGCTGAAGTCAGTCTGAATTCTGAAATCATGTTTATTTGCTCTAACAATGACAGTTTATGTATGAACAGCCATTTATCTCGTCACAAACCTTGCCTCGCTTGCACCTTTAGATTATCACAGTTGTAACAGCACTATTATTGTTGTTAATCTTGTGTTGGGAGAAAAAATAAGATGGGTGTTCAATAACATGACTAAGTTAATCTTGGTAGATGGTCCTTTATTAAACATTTGAAACATGACATTGGAAGCACCAGAGTAATAGGAAAAATTGGAGGAAACAAAGGCCCAGAAAATGGAAGATTGAAAGAGGAATAGTGCCATCCCCAAAAACCTGAAGAAACGGTAATAACTATAGTCCTGGATGTGCTCTGAGAAGTCCTAGGGACTCGGAAATCATGCTCCACAGGGTTAAAAAAGACAAACAATTTAGAAATAGTGTTTGTTTCTGTTTCAGGTGGCAGACGTTAGTCGGTGGAATTCTACTTCATATCTCCTGGAAGTTGGGCTGGGTGGAAATAAGCTTGTGTTCAAGGTAATGGGGGGTTTTCAGTATCTGCTAACTACTGAATCTTCTGTGGTCGAGTTATAGCATGGTTAAGTTGGTTGTGGAAGTCGCTAACTTCTTAAAAACATCAGACAATGTGCGTGTGTCTGTGTGTTCTGCCTCACAAGTATAGGTGAGGTCTTGTGTTTCAGTCTAATGAATGTTCAAGGACATGTATTTCAACAGATCATTAAGATAAAGTGGATTCAGTTTAACCTTTGGTAAGATAATGAAAAAAGGAAGCCATTAGAGAAGACTACAAGCTAATTCATCCATGCATTTTCCTGCATCTCCTCCCTGGGTTATCTTAAAAGTACCGTAAGAGAAACTAAAAGTAATATTAGTTAAAAGCCCCCTTTCCTAAAATCTAAGTGCAGTGGAATCTGAAAATGTAATCTGCCTTTTCCTCTGTCAGAGGTGTGTGATTCTCGTTTATGGGACACACCCTTATGTGTACCTCTAGTCTTCATAAATGCATGGCAAGAGTAGCCATTGCAGTGCACAGGGTTGGTATAATACAAATTATTGGTAGAATAATCAAGCTCCAAATTCAAATGTGCTTTGTTGGATCAAGATCATCTTCTTGAACTGTGTGGCTGCAAATTAGAAGAGTCACCCGGAACACTGTACTGTGTTTAGAGAGATCCATTCCATAGGACGGAACGTGACCCATCCTTCATATTTCACAAGATGTTATGATTTATAAGACGGTTTACCTGCAGAAATCGTTGAATCCCCATCACTGAAGATATTTTTAAAAATTACTGAACGACCCCCAGGCTTAAATCTGAAGCTGACGTATCAAGCTAGATGACTGCCAGAGTTCCCTTCTAATGGATTTTTTTAATCAGTGATTCTGTATTAGCAAATGACAGCTGGTAAGTTTTCTGTCTGGCTTACAAGCAATTGATTTGCAAAACCCAAGCTTCTCATTTAGAATGAAATCTCCTGCGTGTATGTGTGTGAGAAGAACCAGGCTAAGTTCTCTTTTATTTTTCTGAGTGCACATGACTACATCACCCCTGAAGCCTAGGCAAAGCTGTAAATGGAAACAAAATTTAACTTCCTATCTTTTGTCTTTATGTTTGGATAAAATGGTATCAGTGCTGAAAGCTGTTGTTGATGCTGGTTGAAGCGGGATTAGGTTCCAAACTTTGCTTTAGTAACAATTTCTGATACATATTGTTGTCAAATATATGTATTATTTATGCATATTTTGTCTTCACAGTACAGCCTGAAGGACAAAGGCATACAGCCGTCAGCAACGTCCTTTTTAATTCATCTTTTCATCACTAGATGAGAAATTATTTCTGCTTTAAATCAAGTAAAAAAGTTGAGACACCACTAGATGTCAGCATACACTAGGGAAACTGGTTTAAACAAATCTTGAGAAAGCTCTTTAGTAGTTTTCCAGAACATGCATTTTGTATCAGCTGTGGACCAAATGAAATGACCAGAATTAAATGTTGTGTTTTAGCTGTAATTCAGCTGAGTACTTAAGCATGAATTTAAATATTTCCTCAGAAGAATTAAGTGCATGCTTTGCTGAACTGAACTTCTAGCATAGATCTCCTCTATTTTTTTTTTTTTTTTTTAAAAAAAAGAACAACCCATAGTATTTCAGGGCTTCTGTCTGCTGTTTCCTCTCAAGGTCCTTTCCCTTACAAATACATTGGCCTAGTGGTCTGGAAAGGACTTTTTTTTAATCCCCTCTTTTGAAGAATATTGGTCCCTGGATCTACTTTGTGTGCGTACTTGTAGGATATTTAGAATATTTAAAACTACTATATCCAGTCATCAGTCTTCTCATACTGGAAATAACAAAATTCTGCCCATCTGTATGTTTCTACAAAGTCTTGAATATTTTTGTTCTGCGGACTGATCTCCTGCTTTCTGAGCCAGTTCAGGTTATCTCAAAGTATTTCCGAAGAATTATTTTATTACATAGAGAAAATACAAAGATAGCTTTGTCTGAAAGGTATGACAAAGTCAGGAATACTAGCTTCACAATAAAGCAAATAAAAACAGGTCCTCAGTTCCATTAAACATATTATTTAGAGTAATTTCTCTTTAGCTTTATGGATAGCCTGCTTTTCATACGCTTCTCTTCAGTACTGCTGGAGTTTCTCATCATGGTTGTTGCTTTCGTGGGGTAAATAGTGATGGCCTGCAGAACTTGTATCCAAAAGAAGGGCTCAGTGGTTTGCAGAAGTTATGTGTGTATCATCTGCATAATTCTTTTCCAGTGCTGCAGTCTGTTGCCCAGCCTCTGCCTAACCCTTGTAGGCACCTAAGGCCTCCGTGTTCTGCTTGGCGTTTCTTCTAGTGTTGAATTTTCTCCAGAGCTAAGCAACAGCTAAGAGCCTTGCTTAAACCAAAGCTTCAAAGAATGGTTTCGGGGAAACTGCTCATTGACTTCAGTGGGCTTTGGATCTAGCCCCGCAACCACAAACTCAGCAGTTCTTTTACGTCACTGAGCTTGCCTGTTTTGCACGTACGTTGCTGTATTACCAGCATAAGAAGCTACTAATTGGTTTGCATACAAGACAGCTCGTTGGTGCTGACATACTACATCAAACATGCATGCATTCTTTTTCAGTCCTGAAATTCTCACTTGGCAGCATAAAATTCTCTTTCCACATCCTGGGAAAAGTATCTGAAGCCCTTTTCCATTGCACTTCACAGTGCTGCATTGGAAATGGAGACATATTTCGCATACCTAGAATTTAGTGGTGGGGCACATGAAAGAGCAGTATTTTGATGCTCTGAGTGGAAATTCAGTTTTCATCTTGTGTTCCTTCTTCCCAGCCCTTCATTTCTCTTCTTCCCTTTCTTCTTTCTTGAATTTACGCCAATTCAATTTTTTTGGTGATGTGAAATCATTGGCAGTGAGGTATGACAGTCTTAAATCTTGATCTTATTGAAATTCCACTTGAATTGTGCTTAAAAGGCACAGATTTTCAATAAAAATGATGATGACTACTGGAGGAAAAAAAAACAACAGCAAATGTTTGTGCCAGTAGAAGGACATAAAGACCATTTTTTGTTACACTGTTGGTTTTTTGTTTGTTTATTTTTAATCAAATATCTTGGAAGATTATATAAAGAAAGGAAATGTTTGTTTTTTTCCTTGTCTTAAAGCTTATAGAAATTCTTGGGCATGATGTATCTTCATTTAGACAGGGTTGTTTTCACCTTTATTTGTCTGTTCTTTGGTATTTTATGAAGTGTGTTACTATAGTGGTAACTATATTTTGACTCTTATATGCTAGTTGGAAGCATAATCCAAGCTGACAAATTGCAAATCATTTGCCTTCATTTTAAAGAAACAGAATTACATGCTAAAACTCTGACTTTAGTTCAAGGTTTAGGAAGATTGAATGAAGGTAACATTGTCTTCAGTCCTGGGAAACCTCTGATTTAGTCCTTTAAATTGCTGTCAATTCTTTCCTCTCTTGCTCAAAATCTTACGTTATTCTCTCTGAAGTTTACCACCTACCTGATTCGTTTTTTTCCCTGAAGTATTGAGATCAAAAAAGGAAGAGTGCAAATTCTGAAGCCCCTTCTCAAAACTGAGACCTGACCCGACTGCCATAACAAAGACTTAACAAAAAAAAAAAAAAAACAAAAAAAAAAAAAAACCAAAAAAAAAAAAAACACAAAACACCACAAGATCAATCTGCGATGACTTCATTCCTCCATTAATTGTCCAACTGCCTCTAGGAGTTCGGCTTAGTCAAACGAGCATCATTAGGAAATCTCAAGAGACAGGCTCCCACAGAGACAATCTGATCTTTAGGAAGGATCTCTTTGTAAATCTGGCTGAGAAATGAATGTGTGGGTGGGCAAGTGTATTTGTACATAGTGAAAATGTGTGCTGTCTGTGCAAGTGTGCCATTTTATGCCTTCATTTGTAAGGTTTTTTCTTCCTTTTACAGTATATCAAGGAACTTACTGAAATGAAACTGCTCTCCCTTAAAACCAATAGGAGTAATTGCTATGAAATAAACAACTTTTTTTCTGTAGGAGAGCAGCCAAGGAAGAAGTACAAGAAAGGAAGTAGCAGAAATACTATTTGGGATTAGCTGAAGTGGTTCATTTCTCTTTCAGAGACTTCTTTAGTAAGTGGGAGGATTATTGAACAATCAGACAATAAATTTTAAAATATGCAAACTTTTGAATTATATATATATATATATATATGTAATATTCCTTGCAAGTAAGTGTTGCTGACTGCATGTAAGCAGAACGTGGTGAAGTAATGCAATTCTGATTGTTTTCACAGGTCTGAAATCCTGTCATGGCTTCCTGCTTCAGTACTTTTTGTGGGCATTATTTACGCTGGCTCTAGGGCGCTGTCTAGACTGGTAAGAAATGCACAAGTAGAAGTCAGTTCGTTATTGCCTCTACTTTTTGAGCAAAGAACGTTCCCTTCATACAAGGGGTTTAATGCTGCTCCTGGGTTGGGGGAAAAGAAGGGAGGAGGGGTTCAAATAATAAGGAATCTGTTAATGGTGCTAGAGCAGCAATCCAGTCCTACAAGGTGTAAAGCAGTAACAAAAAGCACAAAATACTTTCATCTTTCCGTGGTCTCTCTGACAGTCTGAAGAACTCAGCATCTCTCCAGAATACTCAGGGTTTTGCAGACAGATCCTCGGTAGTCTGAACTGTGCAAGCAGGGAAGTAGTTACAGAAATCATTAGCTATGTCTTTGCAGAAGTGTTAACGGGACTCATGTCTGTGGGAAATCCTTCCAGGAAAAGGATGAAAACTATTTCAGTGAGAGGCTTTGAGGCTTTACACGATTTGAGAAAATAAATTGAAAGTTGGGAAGAGATTATGGGAGTGGTTAGAGTCATCAGATTGATGATGCATTTGAATCACAATAATCTACCAAGTGTTTATTCAGGGGATATCAAACCTGCTTTCATTAAAGTTGACTGCCTTTTACTTAAGCAAGCCAGCATTTCTCAAAAAAAAACCTGACAGATGGTCTCTGGCCTCCCAACCAATGCACTGGGCCTCATCTTAGACCCCAGTGATCTTTGGTAAAGCCTGGCTGCATGCTCAGAAGCCACGTGCCTCCAGGTTAGCTTTCTTTCATGGTGAGTGCTTTTACTTCCTCTTGGTTCCTTGGCAAAGCAAGTTCCATGGGGCTTCCCTGGTGTAAGCTCAGCAAAGATCTCTGAGGAAAGAGCTGCCTGGAAACAGCCTTGGCAGCGGCACCTTTTCTGCCTGCTCACCTGGGAGATAGAGGAGGTCCAAATCATATCCTCTCTTGCTATTTCTTCTTTCAGAGTCCTGTAAATTACATTGTTTCCATGCCTTCCCTGCTCCCTGGTCATTCAAGAGTAAGATGTGCTGAAGTGGCAGAGGGCCTGGGAATGTTTTTTTTTATTATTATTTTTATCCCAAACTGTTCATTGGGAGCATCTCCCATTTCTGCATGGCTTTTTGTTGTTCATGGGTGAGGACTTTGAGGCCTAATTCTGTGGCCGTTTTAGGAAGAAAGACGAGTAGTCTTAGGCCATAATTAGTATATAGTTCCTTGTACTGGTTCTAAATCCAATCTTATATGTCAGCTTTCTTTACAGTAACTTTGCCTACAACAGTTTTTTGATGTAGCGAGAAGGAGAAATGTGCTCTCCCAATCCTTGTACCAAAGCGGCTCACCTCACAAGCATACTTGAATTAAGTGGGTTTATTTCTAAAGCAGAACTTCCATGAACTTTTTGGATCAAAACCAGGGATGCCCACTTTCAAACACTACTGTACACTGCCAGGGCTGTAATCTTAGTCTCTATTTGTGCCTCTCCCGAGAGGTGCTAGCAGTTTATCCTGCCCAGGAGTTCAGGGCTGGGACTGGGGGAGGGGGCTGCTTAGCTCTGGGCTGTGATGCATTAGCAAAAGTATGCAGAACTGTGAGGGGAGGTTTGTACAGAGCCTGTTCGCCCTGCCTGTCCAACTAGTAAACCTTCCTTTTTGTTAGCATTAAGTCCACTCACAAATTAAAGAAATAGTCACATCAAAGACAGTAGACATATGGAGAAGGTTAACAGGACTAGGCAAACCGGAGCCATTGTTGGCTCTGAAACACATACGGAAGAGCCAAAAGTGGAGGGGGGGAGAGGGAGGAAAGAAAAACCCAACAAATTGGCTTCACAAAAGGAATAACGTAAATTTTTGCTGTCCACTTGCCTTGTATATGGTTATTTCTTTACTTATATTTCCTATCGTGTCAGGCTCAGGATGCTTATGTTAGATAGTCGTGTTTTATTGTGATTAGCTGTCCAGCAGCGGGGTTGAGAACTGGTTTTCAGAAATGGTGAAGAAGGAGCTGACAAATTTGTGCTGTTTGTGTGATTTTTTCATTCCTTGCTAATTTAGAGGTGTTGAGTTACCTTGGTGAAACTGCTGTGTTTATGGATCCACCCCAGTTGTCGTTATGGCTTTAAATGTTTATTTAGTGATCCTTATCCAGATTTATGGGAAAGAAAAGAAAAATACAGAAAATAGAGATTTCTAATTGCAAAGTCAAGGCAGGGAGATGCTTGCTATCTGATACTTACAAGGCAAGGACATCACTGAGAAATTAACTCATTCTCTACTCGTGATTTAAATACTATCCATAAGAAGGGAAATACTGCTTCCTACAACTGCTTTAGTCTTTAGGTTATCTTAATTGGAGCAGAGAGTTGCTTCTGTTTCGCCTGTCAGAGAGACCATGGATCTGATTTGAAGGAAGTGTTATGAACCACTAATTCAAGTTGGTTTTGCCTGGGGTGATGGGTGTCTTACTCATTATTGTTATCACTGGGGTTTGTTGCTTAATGATTTCATATTGGGATGGTGGCCAGATGCCTCGTTGGATATAATTTCAGCATCACTCGTGTGTGAACTATTACATTTCCACCCTAATTTCTGGCAGCTCTTCCTCGCAGGAACTGAAAGCAATTGCCGAAAATAATCTTACTCCTAGTTTTGTTGCTAGGAGTAACACTGTATTCTTAGTACCCGCAGACAGAGATGGGAAAACTAATGAGAATGGTTTGCTGGGGAGGCTGTAGATACATGAACAGAGACACAAAACCTGTGGTAAATCTTGCAGTGGTAGCTCTGTATGAACAAACAGACTGAGCACTCAAAAGTGGGAGAAGTGATCGTGCTCTTGGAATAGATCTAAGTCCCTTTTAGGAGATAGGACATGGGTTTACGATTTAAAAGCCAAGTAACACAACCCCCTGGGACAGCTAGCCCTAAGAGGAACACCCATTCCTACACCAGTGACTGTTCTGAGTTGATTCAGGCTTTTTTTTTTCTCTCCCAATGGCAGCCGATTCCAGTGTTCCTCACTCTACAGAACGCAGCAGAAGTCATAACCTGTGGCTTCCAGAAGTTTGTGCAGAAAGAGGTAATTGGTGTATTAATTGAGGTATTCAAGGCACCTCCTGTGATATAACTGCCCTATAACAAAACACCTCATTTCTTTTTATATGGGCATGACTGCTGTGTTCTTTTCTGCTCTTGCTGTGATAGCAAGTCCCTAATGAGTCCCAGAGAGATATTTGCTGTTGACATGTATCTATATTGATGTTTTAATTTCCTCTTTAGTTGATGAAAGACTGCAAGTGCATATTGATGGTTTGATCTGCATTTTAAAGACTGGCTTGGTCCCATCTCTCTTATGCCATATGTAAGACTTTCATCGTTTGAGCTAAGGGCTGTTCTCCAGCCTCTTGTCCCCCATTCTCTATATGTTTCTGGGGTTGCCCCTTCCCAGGGGCAGAATCTGGCACTTGCTCTTGTTAAACTTCATGTGGTTGGTGATTACCCAGCTCCCTAATTTGTCAAGATCTTTCTGTGACGCCTCTCCACCCTTGATGGAGTCAATACATCCTCCCAATTTAGTATGATCTGCAGACTTACTCAAAATACCTTGTTGTCGTAGTGTAATCCAAGTCATTTATGAAAACATTGAAGACAACCAGCCCTAAAATGTTACGGGGAACCCCAATAGTAACTGCTCACTCACCTAATGCAACCCCGTTTACTGTAACCCTTAGATCACATCTCCACATGAAATGTTGGACAAGCAATGCATTTTTGGTTTTGTTTCTGAGTGCTTGAGAATCTGTTCCAATACTTGTTAAAGTGAGGAGAACAATTCCTACTTCAATAAGATATTTTTTTTGACTCTTCAGCTACACTACAGGAGATTTTTCTTTTTAGGCAATGAAATGCTTTTCTAGTTGTCTAACCTGAGAGCTGCTGTGTGAGGTAGCAGTGGGAAATCACAAAATCATTTCTGCAATGGCCTGTGGCTTGTAGTGGAAGGGATCTTCTCTTCATTACCTCTGCTGTGCATATAGGAGACAAATAAATAGCTGATGTTTGCTGTTCGTAACAAGCTGAAGAGCTCTGAAAGGTTATGAATAAGGGACAGCAGTGTGTAGCATGGCATGTCCCTGTGGCATATTTCCCTGTCTAGTGTCCCTGCCAAAGTGTTCTTGTCTTTCTTCTTCTAGCTCACATGCTTATATTTCTTGTCTTTGAAAACAAAAGCCTGATGGGGAAGGATAATGCAAACACAGGCCTTGCCAGGAGTCTTCTGGGGAATAATTTTGGCCCAGGGGATTGGGAAACTCATGAATTTAGACCAAGACTGATGTGGTTGGGATAATACCTAATTAATTAAGGATACTTGATGTATGAATACATACAAAATGCAGTTTTGGTATACTTAAAGATGTGAGTGAGGACTGGCTATTAAGGTAGCGACTGGCTTTACTTGCCGGTAAATAACCTGAAAATAATAATTTTAAAAAGGGGAGTAGGCTAATCTGTAATCCTTGTTCTTTTTTTTTTTCTTCTCAAAATATGCTAAGCAGTACTCAAACAGAATGGGCTGTTGAGTGTTCAGTGGCTTTTTAATGTGTTTGGTGCAGGAAGATCATCTGTGATCACACGGATTAATTTTGTAATAATTTGCTCTTTTTTACAGCAGACCTCTCATCTGAAAGTTTGTAGGTAAGTTTTAAAAACTGCTCGAATTCAGATTCAGACTTGTTTTGGCTCCAGCTTCTGTATTTGTTTCAGATAGTAGCACATCAAAAAAATGAAGACACTTAAGACACATTCCTGTAGGCAGTGAGTCTGAATTGCAACAGAAGTAATTAAATGTTTTTAAAATGAATTTTTTAACACTTGCTTAAATAGATCCACTTTTTCTTCTCATTACAAAAATAAAAACAGCCAGAAGGGTGATCTTCCTGAGTAACAAAGCAGTGATTGTAAGAGTGTTTTTGAAAAGGAGGTGGAAATCAGGTTTAATAATCCAGTGGATAAACAGTAAGAAAAAGATAATGTGATATGAAAAAAATAATTTAAAAAATATATGAAAAAAAATGAAAATAGCTAAAAATGCCTTTCCTAAGAAAGAAGAGGTGGGTGACAGCCAACATCATTCTGTTAGCATTGATACACAACCTTCTCAGTCTTGGTTGGGCTTCAGAAAGGAGATAAAGTGACAAACAGAAGTTGGCTATACATGTATTAAAAGTTTCATTCTTCCTGCCTATCCCCTTGAAAAACTGTCCTCCACATTTTGTAATCTTCTAGCTGTACTTAGAGTGGATGGCTGTGGTTTATATGTTAGTGTCTTTGGAGGCCCTGTCTTCCTACTTCCTCCCTGTTGTTCCCATTAGCTGACTTACTTATTTCCTGCTTTATTTTTCACTACTGGATATTATCTTCAAGGCTATTTCACTACTGGATATTATCTTCAGTTTGTGGTTTTGTTTGTTTGTTTGTTTGTTTTTAATCTTATTTATTCTGTCTTCTGTGTCCCTGCGAAGCAGGAAAAGGAGCTGCAAAAGCAAATATTCACTATTATTAATAGTGATTGTCCACAGAAATTCTACACCTGCATTTTCTGTGTAACCTGTAGAAATCCTGACTCAGCCACAGTTTAAGGTTTTGTTTAGTCCAGCTCAATGGACTGGGGGTGGATGTGTGCTGTCCTCACATCATTTCTGCCATTCTGCCACTCTCTCCCACTTTGCTCTGTGTTCTGGAGTTAACAGCATACTTTTAATGGAGCCACCACTGCTGAAATTGTAACAAGCAATTTGTCTTAATGACAGAACTTTTTGGTATCTGTTCATAGCCAGGGATGGGTTGGTTTTAGTTTTCTGAAGAAGCCTATGGAGGCCAGATGGCAAGTGAAGAACAGTATCCCCTTAAAATAATAATAATAATAATAATAATAAAAATCAACGCTGCTGAGATGTTTTGTGCTGCTTTTTTTCTTACACAACTTTGTTCTGTGTTACTATTTATGAAAAATGTCTGAAGTAAAACTGAATTTTGGTGGCAGAAATTACTTTTTAAATACCCATCTTTCCCACAGTGTGCTGTTCCTTCTGGTAGCAGCAGTGTGCCTTCCTTTGGTTGACACACAGGTGAGCTCTGTTTCTGTAAAACAGCTCTAGTTTGATGTTTGTTCTCATATAAGGGATGCAGCTTTTACTTACAAGCTAGGGCAGGATTCCTGCAAGGAGTTGTAAGTGTGGCCTGTTGCCTTGTTATAATCTTGCTGGTTTTAATGTGGTTGCATCCTGGTAAAAACCTCTGACCAGTGCACACATGGAGCTCTTCAGTGAAGCCAGTGGCAGAAAAGACCTTGGTATAACTTCTTAGAGGGCATCAAGCAAATCATTTCAGTTTGAATGCACAAGTGGTTTCCTAAATAAGCTTTGTAATTACTCTCTGCACTTTTGGTAGCCCCTGGAGAAAGAAAGGAGGTATCTAGATCTAGAGTAGGTCAGTCCAGCATAGATCTGTTCTTTGGAGATGCCTGTCTCTCTTGTGGAGGCTTAGGAAGGCTCCTTCTTTGATTTAGAGACTTCAGCTAATATCTGAAGTCAGGTGGGAAGAATATGGGACTTATCTGGATGCATTTGATCAAACATAGATATATATCAACGGTGTTGCACCTGAGCTAGCTCCCTTTATGGTACGTAGTAGGAACTTCTGGTGTATAATCCTTCTTCCCTGAAAGCAGACATCAAAAATAGGCCAAGTGAATTCCCCTCAAAATTGTTTATTTTTTCCCCATGGATTGAGCACAGTAGGCTCTCTTCATAGAGCGTTCTTTTCGGATGCTCCGCAGTTACTGAGAGCCTTGGGGAGAGAGACTGCTTAGCTGCAGGAGAGGCTGAGAGGAGAAAGGAGGCAAGAGAAAACCACTTCCAAGATCTTTAGTGGTATTCCTCTGATCCCCTCATCCCTCCCTGACTGCCAATCCAAATGTCCAGGGGCAGCCAGAAGTGCACTTTGCTGCTGAGTGAAAAATGGCTGTGATTCACGAGTAACCAGGCTGGAGTTCATAGTCTCAGGCTGTTTAAAATGGTGTCTATGTCTGAAAGAAATAGAGCTGTCCTCACCAAGGCTGAGAACCTGGGTAACAGGATAACCTTGCATATGCCAGATTTCTAAGGGGAAGAACTTTAGTCTTCACTAGACTTTCTTCGATTTACTTGTAGCGTAGCTTTGTGAAGCTAACTGCAGGGAAATAGTAATACCTACGTTTATATGAACATGCCTTAGTTTACTGGGATGTTCTTTATTGCAGTTTGATCCAAACGGTTATTTCTGGGCCCTAATTCACTTGATCTGCGTTGGTAAGTCTTTTTCTTTTGGCAGGAGAATTCTGAAGAGTAAATGTGTTGTAGATGTAAATCAGCTTTGTTGTGAAGTTATTGATATTTAAGGTTTTTGACATAAGAAACTTTGAAAAGGTTAAAGAAGGTCAGTAAAGAAAGTGCATTCCTTTTATAGCCTTTATGTTGAAAATAAAGGAATAAACTAGATACTGCAGTCAGTTAATTGTGGATGAGAAAATACACACGCAGTTTTAATCAACACTAAGCCTTTCTGGGAGTTTTTAATGGTTGGCCTCTAAGAGAAGCTTCTCTCAGGGGGGAGAAGAAGCATGAAGAGAAACAAATAATATCTTTATTGCACACACACATTTTATTTAAAAGCTCACAACAAGTATTAAAAAATATTGTGGAATATGCTCCCAGAGGAAGAGTGTTGAAATGTTGGTGTTTTTGATGCAATCATATGTATTTTTAAAAACAAAGAAACAGCAGCAAAGAGTTGTATGACCTGTTAGTATTTGTATATTTTAATTTTGTCTTTTTCAGATTAAACATTAATTTGGATAAATAATTCTAATTCTCTGAAAAGCTAAAAACAGACCTAAAAATCTGAAGAAAACCCAAGTAATGAAATTTAAGTGTGATATTTGTAACAGTAAGTTGGATTGTAAGGGGTATGCGTTTTGTTCTTAGAACTGCTGTAAGACCGAGTGACTCATTCGTATGTTAAGTCTTGTCTGCAAATTAAGGATGATTCCTTCTTTGTGTATTCCTATTGTAAATTTTTTAGGTCAGAGGTTATTTGTATTATATTTGTGTCTAAGAAGGTCTAGAGATTGCATGCTAAAAAGTTGTGTACAAATAAGAAACATTACTTTTTCTTCAGGAAATGTCATATGATAAACATTTGCTCACTTAGATAAAACAACGATCTAAGGATTTTTTACTTCAAATGCTTGTTTGCTCTAGCTAGCGATGTTACTGCTTTCTCAGTTGTTTCCATTGTAACGCATTGCTGGACCAGAGGTGGAGCACTGCTTAGAACCTCCAGGAGCCCTAATCTGTGTTGATGAAATGTGTAGGAAGTGACAACATAATGTTTATGCTCAAAATACATCTTCTTTCCATTTTTGCTGATTTCTGAGAGAAAGCTGTTTATGTAGCTGTTGAAGTTTTTATGTAATTACGTTTTCTATCAAATAACACCAAATAATGATGCTTAGAGAAAGGGTAAACAGGTGAACTAACATCACATAATTAAGACAGACCATAGAGGGAGGACATATTTTACCTTTCTGGTTGGTTCGAAGAGAAGTGGTAAAAGGAAGAAAAAGGTATTGAAGAGGTCTAAAGAATTAGAGCCTGAAGCTGTGTTATTCCCTCCTTGAGTGCTTAAAGCCTTTCCCAAAACAGAAATGGGAGCTAACCAAGAGGTGAGTAGGTAAAGATTGTAGACAGCCTGGGGAGCCTAGAGTTGAGAGAACTGCAGAGAGCAAAAATGGCTCAGAACCAATGGCTGTAGGAGTCTACATAGATGAACACACAGAAGTTACCCACAAAAATGTTACCCCTTTTTTTGTGCACACGTGTGTACTCCCCCCCCCCCCCCCCATTTTTTTAGTTGCCATGAGTGAGAAGTCATCTCTTTGGAATGACTAGCAGAAACATGTAGCATGACAGTAATCTGAGGTGATAACACTTTGAAAACCATTAATTCAAAGCGATAGGTTGATTTTACTCATGATTTATGTATCCTTTGTGCTGTGTTGCTAACTGTAATTTAAAGGGCTTCCACATCTGTCAGTACCAATGACCAGATAAGCTGCTGTTTGTCAGAATGATTGCATGTTATGGTAATTACACATCATTTCAATTGCAGGGGCTTACAAAGTATTTCACAAGCTATGGAAACCTAGTTCTTTCAGGTATTGTGTTTTCATATTTTTTAAAAAAGAGGGAGATTGCTATCAAAGAGGGTTGGTCTATGTAGCAGTCAGGTAAACTGTAGGGATCTCTGCTTTATCTCTCTTGGTTAATCGTTAATGCCTTCTACAAGAGGAGCCTTGTTGATAATCTTAAGAATACCATGCAGTTACTGATACTTATACTGCTAATGCAAGCACTGTATTAGTTTTAAACAGTGCATTATCAAAGGATGATGACTCAATCCTGGAAAAATATCCCCTCATTACTGGCACTGGCATTAAGAGGAAATGTTAGTTTGTGTTAGACTTGAAAGCTGCGAGGTTTGTCTGTGTCACTATCTCCCAGTGGGACACAATCTCAAAAGTGTTTAACAGCTGGTGAGTTTTTGCAGGATGTGAATGTCTGAGTAGCTTAAAACCTTGAGACCTTGCAACAAACCCAAGTGCATGCCAGAACTTCAGCCATACAGTAGCTGTTTCAAAAGCAAGTGCATTGTTCACTTGACGTGTTTGTGGTGTCTATAATCTGCAATTGTTGGGGATGGATATGTTGCCACTGCATATTAAGTATATGTATATAACACATACATATACTTAATGTAGAAGTAACATATCCCTATAAAATAGGGATAGGCTCATTTATTTCAAAACCATTTTCCATCTTTGTTTAAAGGGAGTGAACTTTGATCAAACTCACCGTATCTTTACTTTCAATGAGACTCCTGTGGACAGAGTAACAACAGAAATAGTGTGCAAAAGCTGTGTAGATTAGGATGCTGATTAATATTATGATATTAATAGTTTGTTTATAATAAGTACGCTATATAATTATAGCATGTATAATGGAAATATGTTGCAACATTAGTGTGTTATAATAGTACTTGCTATACTGATCTATTATATCAAGTGACTGGCATTACTAACAGAACGCTTTTTGCCCTCTCTTCTCTTCTCCTAGTGAATTGGACCAACAGTACATCAATTATGTATTCAGGTAAAATGAATAAGCCTTTGATACGCTATTGTTGCTTTTATTAGTATATGTCTTCATTTTATGTCTTGTTTAGGAAACTCATAGCTACCACTACTTAAATGTACTTATTAAACAGGATGTTCATTGGAAGAATATGGCTTAGCAGCTGCATGTTTTTGGCGCTGGTTGTAGGTGGGCATGCCAATATACACCTGGGGAGGTAACGAGGTGTTAATTACAAATTTTTAATCACCATGTGCACAAGTGATCTATCTTTTCCAGAAATAATATTTACTCAGTAACTCCCTGGCAAAACCTCCACCACAGAAAATCAAACTTAAACTAAATTGCCAGAGGGAGAGGCAGCGATTATAAAAGTACCACGTGCAAAGAACATGAGCAGTAACTGATGGTTGAGAGTGCCGTTAGTGGGGTTGAGTAATTCAGACCTTTAGCTGTTTTTTTCTGATTTGGAGATATAAAACTGGCTTGTTATTTTGTAGTTAGTGAAAGAGCCTGAGTCACAGACCAGAGTCCCCTGGTTGTGTTTTTCTTGTTGTTGTTGTTTGGTTGTTGGTTTTGGTGTGTGTGTTTTTTTTCTTTCATTTGGGAACAAATCAGTCCTTTCTCCAAACAGTTATTTATATAAGCTAGAGCATTCAGTATGCATGGTTTTCACTAGATTTTTGTAAGGCTTTATGTGAAATAAGGTGTAAAGAGACTACTAGATCCTTCTCCATCCATTTTCACATCTTCTTGTATATGTTGACCTCTTAGAATGGTAACTGAAGTTGTATGGGAATGCTCTGGAGTATGGATGTGGAGCTCTAAGGAAGAAAGGGGCTGAAATACATAAATCAGTTGGGGCGGAAGTGGAACACAGAACAGAAGTTAGGAATAAGCATAGCGAAAGTGAAGTTGGGCTTGTCGATTTGATTAGATAGTTGTGTGCTTTAATCTGACCTTATTAAAGATGCCTGACAGGAACACATCAGGGACAATGGCGTAAGATAGTTACTTAACTTAGGTTCCCATTTATCTTAAGAGCATCATCAACGTGATAACAACATGTATCTCTTTGTATTATAGCCCAATCAGATCTTCTATTTCCATAAAAAAAGTTATGCAGGCCACTTGGGGTTTGTATGGTTCCAGTGTCTGTTCACCAAGGCCCCGTGTGTTGACAGTTCCTGAATATCAATTTGCCTGAAGTAGGTTCTTGTTTTAAGTCAGTTGTTGTTTCCTATTTAGTATGAAGTGCAAAGCAAATCAATTTTACTGAAGGGAGGTAGTTGTATTTATTGAACGGTTTTGAAGAATGTTAGTCATGGAGCTTGCAAATGTGCTGCTGTGTACAGAGATAATCCATGAAGTCTTGAATGAATTATAGCTGTATGTTTAATGTTGAAGGAAGAATCACTAAACAAGCAGTAAAATCAGTTCGTTTTTTTTTTTTTTTTTCTTTTTCACTTGTCAGCTGGCCAACTATGGCTCTTGGTTGTCATTTTAGCTGAAAACTGCATTTGGGCCTTGACCTTTATTCGGATTTTGGCTGAAGGTCTTAATTTTGAAGCTTTGATTGAGAAGTGAGGGCTGTGTTCCATGTGATGTTCGCTGATGCTATCCTTTGAAGTCTGTGAAGTTGTATCCAGCAGAGAGCAGAAGTTCCACGTTACATGGAAAGGGTGATTATGGATATAGAGGATTTTGGAAAGGGAGAAGCTTCTCAACTAAGGAACTGTGAAGTACAGTGGTGTGTATTTAGAAACTTAAAATAATAATAAAAAAAAGCAGAGAGATTGTGCAAATTGAGAGAGAGCTTTTTTAGCATCTTGTTAAAAGCAGAAATGTGTTATTGAAGTTTGAAAAGATTGTTTTATGATTTAAGGGCCTTAAAGGTCAGCGTAGCTTGTGAGATGATGGTATAAAGCAGTTGCTGGAAAATGGATGTCTCCTTCTTTGAAAAAAGGAGGTGGAAGACCGGATGCTCATTTCTTTGTTTTACATCTGTGAGTATCCATTTATCTCTGTCTATCTGTATATGTTTCTGTCTGGTAGAGAACCTCACAGCTGATGGCACTTGGGCCTCAACTTGTCTAGGGAAAACAAACAGTACCATGAGCAGTGGAGTAAATGACACCTGGTTTCTTCCAAGTTTGTGTGTTGTTATTACAGCCATCATGTTTGATAGGGTGTGAAATTCGGTGGCAGCTCTCTCCTTGTTTGTGACCTTTGTGAGGTTTCACTGAAGTGGAGGCCCTCTGGTGCCTAATAGGGCTGAGAGCTTCCTGCCACCAGAGGCACTAACAAGATTTGTCCCTTCATGGGGCCTGTCAGCATGTAGTTACCTTTGAAAGGTCTGCTGTTCCCGAGATGTGGGGGAAAAGCTGGTCAGCATATTTGAGAGCTATGTAGGATGGCTGACAGACACATGGTATTGTTGCAAAATCTTAATTTCTGTAGAAAACAGTCAAAAATACTTTAAATAACACTGAACGGAAGACATTTTACTCTGAACTCTGGATGAGCACAAACTTCTTAGGCCTCTTCTCACAGATAACTAGTGATAGGACTAGAGGGAATGGCCTCAAGTTACGCCAGGGGAGGTGCAGGTTGGAAATGAGGAGACATTTCTTCTCAGAGAGAGCAGTCAGGCATTGGGACAGGTTGCCCAGGGAGGTGGTGGAGTCACCGTCCCTGGGGGTATTCAAGGAAAGGCTGGACATGGTGCTGAGGGACATGGCTTAGTGGTGACATTGGTAGTAGGGGGATGGTTGGACCAGGTGATCCAGGAGGTCTCTTCCAACCTTAATGATTCTATGATTGTTATGGGCAATTCTTGCTCAGAATTGCTGTAAATGTGCTTATCTCTGGCAGAGAGTGCCCAGCATTTTGTGGTTTGGCATGCTGCTTCCTCTCAAGGACTGTTTTGGCTGTGGCAGGATCCTGGTTCCATCGCTGAGACAGGACAGTAACATCTGGTGGTCTTGTCTGTATGAGCTTTTATGAGGGATCTTCCTACAGCGGTATTAGTGCAACTTCCCCGTTAGCGCTATTATCAGCAGGCCTTTGTAGCTTCTTATTTCTAACTAGATCAGATGGCTGATGTGAGCCTGTGCAGGGAAAAGAAAGCAGCTGTGCGAACACAGCCAAATAGTTTTTGTCATCATAGGGTCTACTCAAACTGTTTCTGTCAGTGCAAAACCAAAATCGTGCTCTGTGTGGAGGCACTGCCCGGATGGAGCCGGTTAAAAGCTCTGACCCAAGCAACTGGGTGTTACAATGCACCAGTATGTCAGATTAAAAATACATGTATTTAGATTTAAGAAAAAATAACTGTATCGGCTCTGTTGAATGCTTCCAGAGGTGCAGCTGAAATTAGCAGTCTCCTAACATATGCTGTCCTTGTAAGCACTGTTTCTCATTTCAAAATCTGAAACAGTTTTGTGGGGGAGAACATCTTAGAGTGTTAGCAAATGTATATGGACAGGAACTTTCCAGATCTGAAGAAATACTTGTTGATGATGAAAGTGTGGTGGTGTTCTTACTTCATCACTTACAGCATGATTATTCAGGGGATTTTTAAAAGGGAGTCTGGCCAGGGACAAATGTAGGGGAAGAAAAGCAGAGCTGTGCTGTGCAGAGAAAGGAGGAGTCATGTTGCTTTTTAGTACCCAGCCCGATCCACCTCTTCATCGATCTCCCTTTTATTGTCCCTCTGATCCTCCAGTCTTCTCCCCAACACCCTCTTTTACCACAGTGATATATTTCACTGAATTCTGACTCTTGTGCTTCTGATACTTCCTACTTGTTAGGCTGTGTTCTTTTTTCTTTTTTTCTTTTTCCTTGTTTCCCACTAATCTTGCATTTTCTTTTATTCCCCTCCAGTCACCCACTTCTCACCAAGGCAGGAGCCAGATTTCTCTCATCAGCCAGCTGGCAAAGGCTAGTGTGAGGCGGGGGGTAGAAATGTCTACCTGGCAGGAGGAGGGATGTATAATGTGTCTTCGGAGTGGGCTGCAGCTTGTCTTGGGCTTTCTCCTGTGGTGATGCAGGTAGGGATACGTTACTTCTTGGGGAGAACTTGGAAGAAAGTTTCAGTATATCCTAATATCTTTTACTATTTGGTATTTGTTGACAAAATAACCTCACGGTCAGCAGTGAAGAGAAAGCAAAGACTTAAGGCAGGAGAATTTCAAATGGTGAATAAATGGTACTGTTGAAGATATGGGGAAAGGCTTTATTCTGTGCAACTAAACTGTATCTGGCTGTAAAAGAGCTTTTTTAATTCACAGAAGTGACAGATTAACTACAGTAGATTTTCTACAATGAGGAGGCAGCTTTGCAGGCATAAGTTACTATCCTTGCTGACAAAACCTCTTTTTAGCTAGACAGAAAGCCACAGGTGACCCAGCCCATACTAGTGGATATAGAGGAAGACCAGAGGAGCAGAGAAACCCTGTGTGGGAATCCTGCTGTGGCCTGAGGTCCAGGCTGTCCTTCTGGAAACTCCTGGATCCCTGGTTGGGTTTTTATAACATAATCCTGTCTTTTCTACTGATGTTCTGTTCACGGCAGAGTTACAGTACGGCTTTAATGCCATCTAACCCTTGTGCCTTAACCTTCCCCACACTACAAGGACGAAAACAAAACCTTCTCCATGTTTTCTTTGGATTCAGGCTTGGGATGTCTTCTATGGTTATCAGTCCCTCTTGGTTGCAGAAGGAAGTTTCTCTTAGAGCATTTCCTGATCTCACTGTTATTTTGTTTTAAAAGTAATAATGCAAAAAGCAAAAGTGGAGAAACACAGGTTACTCATAATTTCTCATTAGTGTTGATAGTTGTACTTCCAGTCCCCTGTTGTCTGTCTTACTCAGTCAATAATGGGTACCTGAGGTTGCTCATTTACAACAAGCAACATTTGCTATCCATCATGTGTGCTGGGAACAATTTCCAGCTCTTTCTCTGCCTTAACTTTTCATCATGTGGCCTTCTACCGGCTGGGTTTGTACTTTACTGCTCTTACTGTGCCCAGTGACCTGTAAGAATTGCTGGTAATTAACAAGGGAAACTGCTTAGCTTTACCATTCACAATATTAATGAATGTCTTTTCACCTTCCTAAGTGCAGTGCTTGCTACTTATCAGGGAAGTGGCCTCTCCAGATACTTTTCTCCTTCTGTCGCCCCTTGTGTTCAACATGGATGCGTGTTGTTGTTGTCTGTAGGAAGCTCTAGTTCTGCTTTGGAAGACATACTTGCTTCTCCCATCCTATAATGCTCCAGAATATCTTTCTGTAGCCCTGTAGCCTTTTAAGCTTTGAAACAATGTGGAATAAAAAGTTTTTTTTGGGAAAAAAATAGAAACTTAGAGGAAGAATCAACAGTGCTGAAGGAGGCTCTGCACAGCCTGCACTACTCTCAGAGCATGAAGACCACATAGGATCTCAGAAGTCTTAAGTAATTCTCCAGTTAAATAGTCACAGATGGTTTTCTTGTTCACTTGGATCTTTGTAAAAAGTGTGTATCATTTGGGCTGGTACTACGTTTTGTTTTCATGCATGTTTTTCAGCTTGCTTAATGGCAGCATTTGTTCTTTTCCAGTTAACATTTTGGGCATGAATGTGCAGCAAGTGTACAACTGCATGCATACGACTGGGTATTTAACTCTCTTATACAACACATGGACATTCCTACAAAGCAGGCATTTGTGCACGCTGTTAAAATTCATCCTTGGAGAGAGGGTCACTCAAATCTGCAGTTCCATCTCAATTCTGTCTCAGTGTCACCATCTGGCTGAACAGCAGCTCTGTTAGGACCTGGAGAGTAACAGGGAATGCTAAAGTCAACCTGGATGATCTAGCCAAACTCTTCTAAGGAGAAGCAGGTAGCATAATGTGGAACAGAAGTCATAAACTGTAGCTTTAGTGATTTGCAAAGTGGACATCAGGAAAAAAACTCTTCATTAGGAGTGTGGGGTGGCCCTGGAACGAGTCACCCAGAGAGGTGTGGAGGATCCGTGCCGGCAGATTTTTGGGACCTGATGTTTTCAGAGAGCCACACAAGACATGGGACATAATAAGCTATTGGCGATAGCCCTGTTGCAAGTTAGAGGTGGTAACCCTGGAGATTCCTTTCCAACTACCTTTTTTAGTATTATTATTTATACCTCATTTATTCTACATAACTGAAATAGTTTTCACCATGGAAAAAAAAATGCAAAGCTGTCAATTGATAATGTTTGGACCATGTCATAACTACTGTAATATATAATTAATCTTTTTTTTATTATTTTTCAGTGTGGTGTTGTTGGCCTCCGCATCCCATCCAGCAGGTAAAGTGGTTTGAGTTGCTCCTTTTTTAGGTTTCTGTAGTGCCTTTCCTTTTCATGAAAGTTTTTAGAGACCAAACCCTGCAGAGGTTAGCTGTGGAAATCAATTGCAGTATGACTGATAATATGGTGTCTTGTAGGAAGAGGAGCGGAAGGTAAATGACACTGTAATTTGTGTTTGATATTTGGCAATGTCTTCTTAACTGCCCTTTGCAAAGAAGCAGCACAGGGCAGCCAACAAACAACAGCTTTTGAGGTGGAACATGATAAGAACAAAGATTCCCTTACTGAACATGTCCTCTTGAGAGCGGTGCTCCAGCGCTCCCGATAGATCTGAGCTTCCTTCTCTGCATTTTCCTCAGTGCTATGCAAAGATTTTGGTTTGTTGTTTTCATGAGATGTATCCTATCTCCTAACCCTGTGGCAGGATTTGAAGAAGCAAAAGATCAAGGGCTAAAATTGAAGAAACAGAATATTTGATGGTGGAAAATACTGCTCTCGTACAGGTCTTTTAACAGAAGGAGAAAGATGTCTGTCTGTTGCTTTCACTAGAACACTTGCTCAGTCAGAAAAATAAAGCCAAAAACATTTAAGTAAACTTGAATTCCCCCTTTTGACTGGTGGTTCGTATTGTGTATACAGCATTTCCCCACCAGGATAGACAGAAATGCCAAGGAAAATAGGCCTGTGTTTCAAAAAGTGGAAGATGGAGCTACATCTGCATCTGTAGAGCCCAAGGGACAAAGGAGTCCCAGGAATTGTTGCTACTAAGATTAACCAGGGCCCAGGTTCCTGGAAATGCAAGTACTTGAGAGCTCTGCGTGGATCTAGGAGAACTCTCTCAAACCTCTTGACTTGTTCTGTGTGACAGAGTTCAAATTCCAGAGGAAGAAGCAGCCAACATGTATCTGTGTCTCCTGTTGCTTCGATAGGAATCATCACAACCTTCTGAAAGAAGTAGATGTGATGGATGTCTAGCCACTGGCAACTGTTGTTTCAGCAGGATAACCTGCATACCAGCAAAGAATATTCTTGTATTTTGTATAATCCCTTTCCTCCTTTTCAACCAAAGGCAGGGTCTGGCTGGAATCAAGGTCAGCGAGAAATCATTAAGCACGCTGGAAATGTGGAAAGCATCATAAATGAAAAGTCAGCCAGCTGTAAAGGCTCAAAGGAATGTTAAACTAGTAATGCTCGGATAATTGCTGTTCCTTGCTTGTAACAGTGGTAATTTTTTTTCCTGTGTTCCACTGAGCGTATTGCTTTGTCCCTCAGGTGATCTCTTCAGTGCCTTGGACTTTCCATTCCTGTACTTCTACAGATTTCATAGCAGTTGCTGCGCCAGGTAACCTCTCTGTGACAGGACATGTGAATGTTTGCAAATTTCTGTTGAATTCCAGCCTTGACTCTCAGTTAAAAAAAAAAAAAAAAAATTGGAGCTATCCTAGTTTTTGCTGGCATAAGCCAATAAATCTGCAGAGAATATGTATCTGTGGCAATGCGTTTGAAGGCGTAAGATTTAAATGTGCTGAACTTTGTACAAACGAAGTAAATGTGATTGTTTGAGTGAAGCAGGAGAGTTCCCAGTCACCAGCAAAGTAGTTCTTACCTAATGTAGCTGAGCTTTAATAAATAGCATCTCTTAAATGCTTCGAGTTGGATTAGCCCTTGTAATCTCTGCAAACAGCAAGTTTTACAAAGTATTAGTCTGCAGCACTGCATGGGTGTACATGGATTTATTTGCTTGTACATCTTGTTACTTGGCAGAATGTTATTTGGGGGTAAAAGGGAAAAGCTTTAACAAGCATCCCTTTATTCTGAGTAGCAAAAGTTCATTGCCCAGTAATATAATTCTCACAGGACAACATAAATATGTTCTCTGTAGGTCTTAATTATCTCATGTAATTTATTCCTGTCCTTCCCCCTCCAGTCTTTTGTCTAATGGAAGTATTCTCTTTTTAGAGAGGGAAAAATGTTTCCATGCTAACTGATGATGAAAATGTTTCCTGATTCTTACGTATTTTCCTATTTATACCTGGATTCTCTGTGAAAAGGTGTTATTTAAAAATGATTGTTCAATAATTCCTCTGTAGTTTTGTGGTACAAAAGTTTTTTTGTTTGTTTGTTTGTTTTCCAAGAACAGACTGTACCTGCTACAAACAAATTGCAGTTAGCTATCAAATAACTTGTTCCTTAATAGCTGGTGAAATCTGTTTCTTCTTGAAGATAAATGTAACTTCAGGCACTGATGGATATTTAGCTAGCCCAGGCGTACTTCTCTTTTACTTCAATACAATTTTACCACTGATGTAGCCTCCTGCTTCTATTTTCACTGCCCCAGCTTCAGTACACCTATTAGATAGCATTGTACACTACACCTTTCTAAAACAGTTGGAAAGGAATTGATGGAGAAGCAAGTTGCTTACCCACATCTTGTCATCTGGTGTTTTGTAGATGTAAAGGACTTGATGGAAAACCTGCACAATTTAAAGGGTAACTGGTGGGGCTAAATGTACCACCCGTGCAGAATGTCTGAAGCATTAGAAGTTAGGTACAAAGTGCTCAATTAACGTAATGAAATAAGGTGGTGTTTAATTTTGACATCAGTATTTCAGGTATGATAATTATCTGTTTACTTTTTATGCCTGAATTACATGAAATGCCTTCAAACCACTTTGACTAAGAGCACTTTTCTGCAGGGCAGCAGGTATGGAACAAACTTCAGGCAGCTACTGAACTTTCAGAAGTTTGGGCAGTGCAGCTTCACTGAACTCACTAATTACTGAGGGTGGGATGCTCTCCTGCTCAGTACTTCATCCTCTGCAACTGGCACCTGTTTGGTTCTTTTATCACTAAAGCATTGTCTGCTTTCTTGGCTACAGGCACAGCAGGTAGTCCTCTGGGGTCTTGTGCTATGCCTAAGTGTAAGAAATGGTAGTACCTCCTACTCCTCCGCTGTTATCGTACCCTACTACTTGGTGTATCAAAACCACCTGCACTGACGTGTGGCTGAGAAATGATTTTCCATGTGCCCTGAGCAGGGAACAGAACTTGATTCAGATGTTGGAGCCCAGCATGGAACTTCTAACCTGGGGAGCCACGATCTTCTGCCCCTTCTGCTACTGCAGGGGGGGGGATCAACAGCCAAGAACAGCACACCAACCAAAGAACAAGGCACTTTTTGCCTTGCCACTTGTGTGCCCTGAGGATCCTCTCTCTTTTCCCATGCAGTTACCCACGGTGCTTTATGTCCTGTGCCTCATAACCAGCCACCTAGTGACTTGTGCTACGTGTATTTTGAAGTCCTTTTCCATTCCCTGCTTGCTGGCTTGTATTATTTCACTGTTCACAGCCAGTGGATTTTAAATGTGTTGCAAGTGGAAAAAAAAAATCCAGAGCCAAAGCTTGTCAGCTTTATGAGGTCCAGTGAGATGTGGAACAGTTCCTTCAAGAGTAGCCTTGGTTACAGGATGGCCTGTTGTCTTCTATGAGTTGAGAATCAAAATTCACTTAATTTTCAGCACAGAGCTTTGGAGTGTTCTGTTCCTAATGCTATTGAGTCTTCAGTCTATCTGTTACCCGGGAGAGATGTATTTGACTTTTTAATTGGAATTTAGGCTTTGTGAAGTTTAAACAACTTGAAAACTTGAGGCAGAAAGTTTCCAATGGTTATTTTTCAGTTGAACCTCTGTGGAGGTTGGAGTGAGTTAGCTGCCAAAAGTGTGGCTTCTGTTAAAATTAGCATTGCCTTTATTCGAAGCTGTTTCAATGCCTCAAGTTAAATGTTTGACCTCATGTTTCCAATAATCTCTACTTTTCTGGTTATGCAAGTGCATTAGAGACCACCATAAGACCGTCAGACTTGCTTTACTCAGACTCTAGTCACGGACTGAACAAAACCCAAGATTTGCTGGATATAATGTAAGCTCTTGTCAACCAGTTTGCTTTCTCCAAATAAGATTAACGCTGCCTGAAGGGTGCCTGTTCAGTCCTGTGTTAGAACTGAGGTGCTTGTCAGAGACTGCTTAGCTGAAATTAAGAGATTTTATTAATAAACTTTCCCCATCCTTTGCAGCGGGCTGTTGGGATTCTTTCTGATGTTGCACACAGTGAAGCTAAAAAGCAGCACAACCTCAGGGCAATATGCAGCGTGGAGTTTCCTTGCAAAGGTAAGAGAGAGACCATCACAGGAACACAGCAGATCCATGCATCTCACAGGAGGACAAAGGAAGTCCTGCGTCTCCGTAGTTTCCCATGCTCTTCCTACTTGACACTTGCAGAGCCTGGCCGTGCAACCTGCGCAGAGAGTTTAGGCACCAAATATTGTTCAGGTGTACAGTAAATCAGGATTGTTAGCTAAGGCAAAATGCTGTGTGTAGGCTGAGTTCAGTGGAGCTGTGATTACTGCAGCTGAGGATTTGGCCTGCTGATTTCAAGTAATGCAAATCAATACCTTCCAAAGGTGTATCAGAGAAAAATACTCCTCCTGAGAGTGTGTGCACCAGCCATTGTTCCCAGCATGTCTTCCCAGAATCGAGAGTTAAGACTTGTTCTGTGAAGATCAATACCATTGCCATCGTCACAGGGCAGAGGATGTCATTTGCTTCAATATTAACAAGGCTTTCGACAATATCTTCCATTATGCTCCTCTGTCCAAATTAGGCTGTTAGAGTCTGGACAGGCACACAATTCTCTTTGCTGAGAGGGTGGTTGGGCACTGGAACAGATTCCCCCAAGAAGTGGTCACAGCACTGAGCCTGCTGGAGTTCAGGAAGTGTTTGGACAATGTTCTCAGACATGTGGTCTGATTTTTGGGTTGTCCTGTGTGGAGCTGGGAGTTGGACTTGGTGATCCTGTTGAGTTCCTTCCGACTCACAATATTCTATGGTTTTATGACCAGTCAATAATGCTGAAGGACTCGGTTACACGCTAGAGGGACCTGGACAGACTGGAGAAATGGGATGACAAGAGTCCTAAAAAATTTAGCAAGAACAAATGTGAAATCCTGCACACAGGAAGAAAGAGTCCCTGGCAATATTACAGGTTGGGGATTGTCTGGCTGGGAAGTAGCTCCGTGAGAAAGGATCTAGAGATTTTGTTAGGCAGGAAGCTGAACATGAGTCAGCAGTGTGCCCTGGCAGTAAAGAGGACCAAAAGTATCCCGAGATGTATTAAAAGTAGCATAGGCAGTAAAATAGTGGAAACAATCATCACTCTCCACTCACCACTTGTTAGACCACATCTGGAAATGGGAAATCAGAGAATCATTTAGGTTGGAAAAAAACTCTAAGATCATCAAGTTGGACCATCAGCCTGATTGTCTGAGTCCCATCACTAAAAATGTCCCTTAGTGTCATGTCCTCATGTCTCTTAAATACCTCCAGGGATGGGGATCCCACTGCTTCCTTGGGCTGCCTGTTCCAATGCTTGACCACCCTTTCCATGAAGAAATTCATCGTAATATCAAATCTGAACCTCCCTTGGCACAACTTGAGACCACTTCCTTGTGTCCTATCACTTGTCACCTGAGAAAAGTGACCAGCACCAGCACCCTCCTCGCTGCAACCTTCCAGGTAGTTGCAGAGAGTGATGAGGTCTCCTCTCAACCTTCTCTTCTCTAAGCTAAACAATCCCAGTTCTCCCAGCTGTTCCTCAGAAGTCATTTTTTGTAGTCCCTTCACTAGTTTTGTTGCTTAGAGCACATGCCCTCTGGGAAGAAGCTGCAGGACTTTGGGCTCGTTCAGCCTGGAGCTGAACAGCTGGAGAAATGGCTTTGGGCGCACCTAGCAGCAGCCTCCCCCAGGTACCCATGGAGAAGTTATCAAGATGGATGCAGGACAAAGGATAATGAACATAAGTCAAAATGAGAGGTTTGGACTGGGTGTAAAGGTGTTTTTGACCCCTAGGACAAGTCTGGCAGGGGCACAGGTATCCCGGGGAGGCTGTGCAGCCTCCATCTTCAAAGGTTTTCAAGACCCAGTTGCACAAAGTGGTGAGCAACCTGCTCTGACCTCCTGAGGTCTGTTCCTCCCAGAACTATCCCCTGATCTGTGGGTCTAAGGTCTGGCTGTACTTGCTGTAAGTTAGTAACAGCTCATTTGTTAGATTATCAGTTATAAATGAGTCAGAAGAGCTGGTCTGACTCCTCTGCTAGTTACTACCTCGTTTCATCACCCTCAGCTAGGTTATCTGAAAACCACAGCCTTGCTATGTGGTTGGCGATCGCAGCTTTCCTACTACAATAGTGAAGCTGTTACTTTTAACAACGACAAAAAAGTATACTTGCATAACATGCCTGTTTAGAAACTGTAGTTAAATGATTTTTTTTTTTTTCTGGTGATAACAAGAAGGGAGTGACACGGCTCTTTTTTTGCTATGCAAACTGTTTCATGCTGTACAAGTCGTATGGAGTTTCTCACCGGTTTGAATTTCTCCCAAACGTTCTGGCTGCAGATTTTGGTGCTCTAACTTTCTTCTTGCTCCTTGGTAGCAAGTCAGCTGATCTAAAGCTTGCTCTGGCCTTTTTGTTTTCTAATGCTCTGGGCTGGAGATGGGAATAGCTGGCTCTGCTCGGAGGTATTGTGAATAATGAGAAATGGTTCTACATGTGGTATTTATGACCTATCCCCAAAAAATTCAGGCAAAGATGTGTTGTGAAATATATTTTAAGCAGATTTGGGTACTTCCCAGCTGAAGTGAATCAGAGCCACGAGGTCTGGAGTGGATCAAAGCTTTCCCAAAGTTCAAGGACTTCTAGATTTGTGGGGGTTTGGCCAGCTCTAGATAGAAATTAGACAAAGTTTATTCTAGCGACTGTTGTCAATGAAATGACGTGCTTTTGTAGCAACTAAAGATTTTAGCTTGTATCACTGATAATTCAATCTGATCCTTAAAGGGTCTGTGTGCATGTGCATGGTTTAATTACTTATCTTGCTTAGGAAAGCTTTTGTAACAGAGCATATTAGTCCTTTTCCTACTGTAGCTTCTAACCCAGTGCTCAAATTATATGCCTCCTCTTGAATTCAAAGAGGGGAATAAGCAATCAGGACATGAGATCTGTCTGTAGCTCTAATTTTATCAAAAGTAGCAATTTCCTAAATGTTTTTCATTAGTGTTTAAAGCTCATGGTAAGAATGTTGAAGCTCACTGTGAGAACATTTTTGGGCTCAGTCTGAGGCAGCATTCAGGGTGCAGAGGAGCTCCTGTTCTCAGTGCTGAACTGCAACCGATTCTGGGGTAGAAGGCAGTGAATGCTTAAAAAATTCAGAAATACTGTGCATCAGTTTTAGAACAGGACCAAAAGGGACTGCAAAGACAGCCCCAGAGGGCCAGGCAGGGGCTGATCTACCAGCTCCTGCAAAATTCTTACCAGCTATTTGGTAACGCTGACAAACCACAGATTTACATGTGGAGTGGTTGGGAAGAATCGTATCTACCTGATCGCTAATGCTGCTTCGTGCAGGTGGCTGGAAGTACCGTAACTGCATGCCGATCCAACCCCCACTGCCTCGATACGAGGGCTGTCTCAATCACATCCTAAGTCACGAAAGGATGAGAGGTACGGAGAAGCAGTGTTTAACCAGTGCTGTAAAAATGTGCTTAAACCTAAGTGTGTGAGACGCCCTCGGGGGGGGGAGGAAATGAATGTGGATAAAGATTAAAGATAGAAACTATTTGAATCTGGACTTGCAGAATGAATTGAGATCCAGTGGAAAACAAAACAAAACAAAACAAAAAAACCAACTCCGGGTAACAACAGCGGCTTTGCGTTCCCACATGAGCATTTTTCTCGTATTGAGTAGTGCCCTAGATCATCCTCTTAATCTCTCAGTCTGACTGGAGTTTTCACCAGCAGTTGGAAAGGAGCAGCTTTTGAGGCCAGAATATGTTTATCCTGCAAGTGAGCCAAGAAAGGAGAATGCTGAAGTCCTCAGCACAGGCCTCGAGGGAGGTGCCGAGAATCAGAAAATGTGTTTTCCATTTGGATGCTTTGTACCTATGTGACTGATGAGCTGGGGCTGAGATTGCTGCCACCACTTCAGGTCTCGTTAAGTGCCCATACACCAATAAACTAGCCACGAGAGCTGGTTGGGCTTCTTTAAAGATTCGAGGAGACATTCTTTGTGAAGCTCACATATTTGGCCTCGCTGCCCTCTAATTTTTCATTCACTTAAAAACTGGAGCTGGGTCGTAACTTGTTTTTACGATACTTACTTTGGCTCTGGCAACTTAATCATTGCATGAGGTTTTTGAATTCTTCCCTGTAATGATTTTTGACAGCTTTCTTGTCAAAGCATTGCTCTGTGCATGGACAGACAAAGCACAGACTTCATCTGCGTGTGTAGCCCTGCGTGATATCTGCAGTGACAAACACGTCGCGCTTTTGCTGCGAAAGCAAATAGCCTGTGCATTAGTCATATCTGTATAGATTTGTGAGAAATGCCAAAAAAATCACTAAAGCGATCCGAAAAACAAACAAACAAAAAAACCTTTCAAGAAGCCCAAGAAATATGGAATGCTTTGTCATAGCTTTGCACAGATTTAATCCCCAGAAGAGCAAGGATTTGAAGTTACACTAAGTTTCCTTGTTTTAATTTGAAAGCTGTGCTGGTATCATGGGTCATGTACTGGAAAGAAAAACTGGAGATGCTCATATATACAGACAGAAGCAGCTGGTGAGAACGCTAATGAGCTCTAACAGTGCTGTCAGTGAGTTTGTTTATGTTAAGGCTGCCAATCTATATCTGCTGATGAAACCTGCTAGTGACTCTAAAAAATAAGCAGCAGAAAAACTTAAGTCATGAATAGAAAGGAACAGTGGTATTGCAGAACTTTCCTAGAGCAAGATACTGGTTACTTGTGAGTTTCTGCTCCCATATTATATTTGGAGTTAGCCCAGTAAAACTTGAAGTAGTGAATTCAGCTTATTTCCAACAGGAACCTACTGAGACACATTTTATAAGGAGGAAGAGTAAAAGGGGAGGGTCAGTGGAAGGTGCATTTTGAATTCTTTCTTCCTCCCTCCTCTGACAAAACAACCAAAGTCAAGTTGTACTGAATTTTACCCTGGTTTTCTTACACGTTAGCTGGAAGAAAATCTAGTTTAATCAGACCAGGAGCATGCAGTTCTTTTCTTTATGCCCATCCTATGCCCAATGATGTAATCTCCAGTGTGTCTGAATGGTGTTGGGGGCTCCCTGCTACATAAAAGCATCTCCTGACAGCTGCTTTGGTTTCTTGTTTGTTAACTTTAGAAGTGGTTGCCCCAGGTCACCCTATGTTTAGTGCTGGCTGCCAGACATTGCAAAAGTACTTTTGGAGAAGCATCTGAAAGAATATCTTATCCACGGGTCTGATGTAACTAACTGTAGCCCGCTGTACTTACAAACCAGCATTTTAGTCTTCCCCTAAAATACCTAACAGCTCTTCAGAATGTCTCCTGCAGGCTTTGATTTTATATTTTGTGCCTGTGTATCTGCTGCCCTGATCCCTGTGGTGTCCTGAAGAGAAAGGATAGAGTAGATCCATCTTCATATCAGCGAAAAAAAAATGGATGATAACACTCCTAAAGGTTGGAAAGTACTGATGGTTTTTTATTAAAGCAGAAACTCTATTTTTTCCTGCTTCTCATAAAACGGGGAGGCCACAACAGTGAATCTTCTGCGTCTCTTAGCCTGGTTATGCTCACTGCTCCTCTCCACAGATAGCAACTGACATGAGAATTTTATCTGCTTTAATTACAGGGGCAAACCAACCAAGAGAAATAAAACAAATTCAACTTTTTTTCCATATTTTTATAGTCTTAAACCTTTTCCTACAGGATTTACTCCTGTTTGTGTTTCTCTTATTTCCTCTCTCGCGCTGCTGCTGAGCATGCAAGTGCTATAAAACATTCTAGTGCAGGGTGTCAGCTCCTTACTTCTGCTGAGGGTAAAGGTGCCACTGTAAGAGAGTCTTGGCCGTTGGTGCCGTTGGTGCCTGATGTGAAGCAAATGGACCTCCTTGTGCATCTCTGCCCTGATGGGAGAGGATTCTGGTTGAAATGTGTTTTAAGAATGTTATACATACACCATAACCAGACAAGCAAACGCATTCTGGTTCTGAACCTGCCCATTTGGTTCTATTGCAAATGGAACTAGCCTCTTCTTCGTGTGCTGCTGTATGCAGGCAAAAGTGACCATCTGTGGCTTGCACTTTGCAAAACTTCATGCAGGAATGTCATAAACTTCCTCTGCAGTTCCATAAACGCAGTATGTTGTCATTCAGCAAAGACCCTGTGCTGCGTGTGAGGCCGCTGGGAGATCTCTGCTTGCCTGACCTGGAACAGCCGTGTAGATGCAAGCCAAAGCCCTGTGAGAGAGGGAGATTTGTGTGCTAGAATTGGCCAGTCTGTGCTGGTAGGTGCGCTTCAAAGCACACTGGTGCCACAGAGAGCATCTCTAATCTGAGAGAGCGAGTTTCCGTGACCCTAATTATTTTGTGTCTGCTAAGAAGTTGTTTATTAATGTAGCAGTGAGCTTCTTCCACCTACATGCCACATGTACTTTTATGCGTGTGGGTATGCATACACATGCATAAATATGATTAAGGATGGTAAAAATTCCTATTAAATTGTGCTGAGCCTTCACTGTATGAAATACATAACTTTATTCTTGTCACAGGTATTTGTCAGTCACCATGGGGACTGTAAGATACCTAGGAAGAGAAAGTGTGTTTCTCAGCTGAGCTTGGTGAGCAGCTAAGGTAATCAGCGTGCTCTTAACTGCATCTTAAAGGTCTGTGAAACGCCCCAGTTGTGGAAACCTGTAAGTATAGGTTTTCAGGTAGTTTCCATGGAGACAGCTTGATAGTTACGTCGGAGCATCCAGCACTAATTACGCCATGTAATTGTTGGGAAGAAATCAGTCTCCATAACAACTCATCTGCGTGCTCCGTGACCACTAGGCAAAGTGGCGCAGGCTCCCTGGGGCACTAATACAATTTAAGGAAGCTGTCCTGTAAAAATAGCTGAGACTTACTGCAGATTTTGCATCTCCAGGCAACGTCAAGCTTTAATACGTGTATTAACAGGTGTTGTGTAGGGCTGCATTTGTGTATTCACTGAAAAATGGCAGCTCCACAGATTGGGGCATGACAGGGTAAGTGCATAAAGTCACACCTTGCTGCTTGGGGGTGGCATCGCAGCACAGATTGAGCCCGAAAGAGATGCTCTGAATTAGTTTTTCTTTTATCCCTACCGAACATGGATTTAAAGTGCATTGTGTACGTTTGGTATTGTCATTCTCTTGAACATAAAGGTAACTGCGGGACTGCTAGCTGGGAGTATGTTTCCTGAAGCTATTTTTTCATCCCAGCCCTTGGCACACTCCCTATGTATTTGATAGTAGAAAATGACAATTTAAAAGTAGATTTTGTCTAGTCTAATGGAAGTTTGAATTGCAGAGGGGTGCAGGTTCATTGGTTCCTTGGCATAATAGATTCCTAGTATCCTGTGTTCTTACTTAGTTTCCTGGAGTTACTTTCATATGGAGAGCCGAGGCTGGGAGATGAATCATCAGTGTGACAAAGAGAAGACAAAAGAGTAAGGGCTGGTTTGGAAATTGTTTCCATCGGAAATGTACTGATGTAAATACAGAAATTACATGGGAAAACCATGCATTATGCAGCATACTGATGTAGAAGGTTTCAGAGCTATCGGAGTGTAGGCTTCCAAAAATGAGCAGAAAATAGCCTCCTTCCCCTTGCTGGTTCCTGGTTCCTTTCAGGAACCATGTTTCAGGAACATGGAAAGGAAGAGGGCAGAGTCCAGCTTTCTCTAGGTAAGTTGCTATGAATGGCTGTCCTAAGAGGGCAGGAGGCAACAGGTTGTCTTGACTGTTGCTTCCTCACCTGTTCTGAGTGAACGGGAACCCACAGACTAGTCACTTCTGTCACTCTTATCACACGTGGGACGCTCTCAGGCTGCTGACACCCACAGAACCAAGTGCATAACCTTGTGACACTGTTCATAAAAGGCATTACTCAGAATGAATTAGCTATGATCACATTTAAAAACAACGTTTTTCCAAGTATCGCTTTTTTTTTTAGGTTTCTGATGAAATATTTTGACCTTTTGTAACAGTGAATGGTTAGAAAGCCTTGGAAAGACTTTTGTTTTTGAATGGAAAATTAAAACCGTAAAGAATACCAATTCTTCTTTGCAGTCCTTAGCATAATAATAATAATAGCATGTCGATTTCTTTCCATTACATCATTACTAAAACAGCATAAACACACCAGAAAATGGAAAGGCAGAGACTGTGACTGCTGTTGTTGGGTTGTATGGAAAGGGGTCAGCAGTAAGATTTAGTTATCTAGTCTGGGAATTGTTTGCTTATAACTTAGGTTTTCCCAAAGGAGTCGTGAGATGGGAAATACAATAGGAAGTGGACTTTACACATGCACAGAAATACCAGAACTGTGCGTCTTGTGGGGGAGAGAGGTTGATGGAAACTTGCTATTTTTGCTAACAGATTTTTTTTTAAAAAAAGTTTCCTATGCTATTTTTGATACTAGTGATATCCCTACAGAGTTCTGAGTTAGTCATGACAGAAAATTGTTTCACATCTGATAATGTTGACAAGGATCATAAACACTTCAGGTGTTTCTTTAGATTATGTAATAATGGAAAAAGCAATATAATGCCCTTTTCACACCTAAAATATTCCCCTTAAACCAGATGTCCTCGCTGACTCTGTCAGCATCCTTGAATGCCTTTCAGCAGCCTTGTGCTAGCCATAAGGCAGCAAAGCAGCACGCGTGGGATTCACTTACAGCAGTAATACTCAGGGGCACGGTAAGCTTCATGAAATTCATAAAGTCTCCCAGGTACTGAACTGACAACAGCCTCAGGTTGCAATTTTCAGCCCGAGACCCTCAGGCAATAGAGAATGGCAAGAGCAGTCACAGAGTGCGTGCAGCAAGGTGCTCTGCATCTGCTCAGCCTTGGCACAGTGGGTCAGGTTCGTTTAAACCAGCTGTGGAGGTAGCCTTAGAGCTCACAGCTGCAGCAGTGTTCATCCCCGTGATGTCTACGTGAGCGTTTGGGGCTGTAGCAGAGGCACAGTCCTGTGCTTTTCCCCAAGCTGAGCCCGTAGTGGCAGCAGCGTATCAAGGTCTGTAGAGGTCAGCAGTAGCCTGTATCTCATCCTGTGTTTGGCAGAGCATCGCACATTACGTTCACTGATGCCTGTGCTGTGTTTGCTGGCTGCTTTCTTACACAAAGATGTGAGAAGGGAAGGTTCACTGCTGGATGCTCAGGTTGCTCAAGGACATTTTCTGTTGTCAGCTTCCTCATCTGCTTTGTGAAGGTATTATCCGGTGTGCGGCTACACCAAAGCACATGGCTTTGGACTGAGTGCCCACCTGACTGTCGGGAAGGCACTCAGTTCTTTGTGTGTATGGAAACATGCTGGTACAGCCTGGAATCTGATGGTCTTTGGCCCTGTTTTTGGCCTGGTCACCTCACCGTTGAAGTTTTCTGTCTGGGATCATAGTCCCTTGAACTATGTTCTCCCGCACTTCAGGAGAGAACTGACAGTGATTGAAAATATCGGCCTGGTTGATTTGGACCTTGAGAATTATGAAATGGTGGCCATGAAGTACCTAAATGCTGAAGAATTATTACAGCCACTGAGAGTCTGTTCTTGAAAATGTCATCATCTACCACAGTTGTGCTATATTCTGCCTCCAAGAAGCTCAGATTAATTTTCCTCTTCTTCATGGATCCAAGCTGCTAAGAAACTTACACTCTAATCACTAGAACCATTATTTTTTTCCTCCTGGATGCCAGCTGAGCCTCTGCTGCAGGAGGTCATGGCTCACCTGTGAGGAGCTTGGAATTGCCTCGTCTCCCACCTTCGCTCCAAGATCCTGATACTGCAGGGTGGGCTGTTACGGTAAAAGAGCCTGCCTGATCTGGCTGCTGGCCCATCTGCTAGATCCCAGCGTTTGGGAGGAAGACAGACACAGGCAGATGCTGAGCTCGCTTCTTCACAAGCAGCCAACTCCTTTTGTGCCAGATACATATAGCAAACTGTCAGCTTGCCTATTAGATTTGCTTCTTTAGCATGACAATGAAAAAGAAGGTCTTCTTACCTGGGTTATCAGCCTTCTCCGTCTCTGTTTCATAACCTCGTAAGGGTTAGATGAGGTAAAGAGTAAGTTGGAATGCCAAAAGGCCGTTGCTGGGCTTACTGCAGGATGAAGTGTATTTTATTGCAGGATTTTACGGTGGCAGAGCGTTAGAACAGCTGGCCATTCCCCAGAAATGAAAAGAAGGACTTTTCAAATCAGACAACAGAAATACTTCTTTAGCACGCTGTGCCACATTACTAACCAATAACATTTAAGGAAAAAAAAAAAACAACCACACATTTTTTTTACAGGTTCAGATATGCTCAGATGGTTTCAGTGACGTGGTCACTGGTTTCTCAGCGTAAGAGAACATTATATAGAAATCTTTGCAGTACAGCGGTGAAAAGACGGATAAACTGTGTGCCAAGGGGTGTAAGTCTCCCATAAGCTAAGGTCGATGTGCAGATTCCTTCTTTCCTCTGATGTGCACATCAGCTGCAACTTGCTGCATTAGGGAAGGATTAGAAATTCTCCCGATGCCTCTGACATCAACCAGTACTTGATTAAACAAATCCTTGGTTCACTGGCTCACTCCAGTTGCTGTTTGGGATCTTAATAGGTAGAACACTTCACTGCTGCCGTTGCTGCTGTTGCTAAATGTTTGCTCCATTACACAAATATTTAATAATTCATATAGTAAGAACAAGGTGATTATGAAACCTTGTCCTGCCAACTTCTGAGCTCAGAGGTTTCAAGGGAGAGATGAAGTGGCAGGAGCGGTTTAAGGCCATTGCAGGAGTGGGACGGAATGTAAGGAAAAGAGGCTCCTCAACAGGCTGAAATGGCAGAGGAAAGACACAGTTTAGCATTTCAATGCAGGAGGCATTGGGACTTAAATTTAATACCACCTAGAAATACAAATACATTTCATCTGTTGCATCTATGCATGCATCAGTAGTCAATCCTGTAACAGCAGGAATGGACAAAGTACTTCTCATCAAAGAAAGTCAGTGCTTTGGTCTAAGGAGGCCTTGTCTTATCCCTTATTAAATGACCTTTGAGGCTTCAGCTCTCACGCAGCACTTAGCGAAGCAGGTGCTGTTAGTCTGGTTCACAGACACCCACCTGTTGGAGTCATGATTCACAGCGATTTCAATTTCGTGTCAGCAAGGCGTGCTTCAGGAAGAACTTAGATGAATTGTGCATCATTTCCCCCTTTTCTCCTCGATACTGGTGAATACCGAGAGGGAGAGCGGTGTCGGGGTTACATTTTCAGCGGTCACATTTAAGAGAAGTATTTAAGCAAAAATTGAGTTCCATAACCATTCTAGGCTTTATAGGCTGGAAGTTGATGGCATGTGACCAGCTATCTCATCAGTCACCCCAAGGGGAAATGCAAGTTTTTGCCATTATATCCAGGAGCAGAGGGCGCGTGCTTCCCGGTTTTGATTCCTCTTTATTGTGACAGAAATCTGATGTTTGTGTTTGAGTGTTGAAGGGAGGGTGGAGTAGCTACTTGATGTCCAAAAAGAAATAGCTAACATAATCTTCAACTAAATATTCGAAAGAGGTTTTTTTATAAATTCTCGGGATATCTTTCACGCCTTTTAGGCTTTCAAAATGAGTTAGGATGTACTTGTAATTGTCCAGTCTTATCGGTGGTGCAAGGTTAACGTGTTTCTGTGCTATATACAGGATGTATGGGTTTGTGTGGCTCGGAGCACCAAGGCAGGTGCCACGTACCCCTAAAGTGACGGCAGAGAGGGATGTCTTGAAGTGATTTAGAGGCAAGATAAAGATGGAGGCGTTTTTGAGCCCTTTCTGCATGGTAGGATGGGGATGGGCATACAGCTGGCTTCCAGGATGGCCTGGTAATGACAGCTTCAGTGTCCCCCGATGGCTCGTTTTCTCCCACAGCCAAACTGCTAATGAGATGCATACAGTGCAAGAACAATGGCTTGGCCACCTTTGTCTTATAAGGAATAAATAAAAAAAAAGATGAAGTTAGACAACAATTTTGCAGTTCTTCTGGCGCTCACATGGGTGCTCTGGGGTAAAAATAATTAATGTACCATGTTAATCTGAAAAGATTTTACATTAGTCCTTGACAATGTATTAATATGAGAGGACAGGATGCTGGATGACTTCAAGGGACCTGATACATCCACGCATTGCTTCAGGCTTTGCACGTGCAGGATCCGGGTCTTGGCTGTCCTGATCATCACAACCTGGAAGGAAAAAGTACAAACAAAAAACAGCACTGAGAAAATTCTTCTGAAATGTGATAGAAAGCAGAGGATGTATACCTGCTTCCTTAAACACTGCAACTGCACGTATCCAGGCATGGAAATGCAGAGGTTTCTCAGCCCTCTAAAATCATACTAGATGTAATTAAGAAATCTGTTTTCTCAAAGCAATTGGAAAGCTAATGTGTAAAGATACTCCTCTGCGAGACAGAGACTGCTCTTTTGGGTGTTGGTTAAAAAACATTAAAAGTATCTGATGATTTTGCTAGACAGAACGTTTATACTGCTTCTGCTCTGGAAACATTTCAGAGGGCAGGTTTCTGATTTCGTTTGTCATTTAATCTACTCTCTCCCTCTTTTTAGTATGTTTTATGTTTTGAATGCAGCATGTAGGTGGTTTTAAGCTGGTGAGAAGTTAATTGCTATAAAAGTCAAATAGATTAATTACACTAGAATTGGAATTTTGTCTTTACCATTAAGTGTGCAAGTGCCAGGGCATGTTTAGGCACTGGCTGCATTTGAGTCCCAATACACGGAGCTAACCGTGCTGTCTTGAACCACGTTAGAGATTGATTTGCCATTATGATTTTAATAGCACTCAAAAAATAGAAGTACGGTATAGAGAAAGGGCAGAGGAGAGTGACCAAATCCCCTTTGAGGAACGTGTACTTCAGGGAAGGTGGACGTCTGTGCAGGCATTTAGGCAGGTGTGAAATAAAGGATCTCACAGAAACGTACTGCAGCTGGTAAGACTTGCGCATGGCCAGATCCACGCTTTGTGGATCATGAAATTGCTTACTCTCACCATTGCCGTGGTGCCACTGTTGCCATGGTGCTGCCATCAGCAGACCATCCTTTAACAACCTGCTCAGGGTGTGTGTCAGGAGGGGTTAAAGGGTTTTTTTACTTCTTCTCCTAACACAACTTCAGGAGAGCTGAGCAGAACCCACCTTCGATGAGCAAATTTCACCTCTGGGTGCTGTGATGTTCACATTCATTGCAATTTCTACTGAACTCATGCTGTGGTGTGTGCTGAAAAGGTGACTTTTCAGCCTCCTGTTAAGTCCATCAGGGAACAAAAGCCCTTAGGGTACGTCTGCACTTTGCTCAGACTGAGGGTAACGCAGCAGACACGCTCAAGTTAGCCTTAAGCTAAGGAGCAGAACCGAGAGCAAAACCTCTTTGGCTTTTCCTCCTTTTCCAATGTATTTTGAATGGTTTCTTTCCTTGTTTGGGCTGCTCAGCTTTTCAGGCAGGATTATGGCATTGCCATTTCCTTTTGGAAGGGACAATATTTTGGTGCTTCGAGGCTAGGTTCATTATTTTTCCTTGCAGAAAGCTGTGTCTGCTTAAAATTGTTCCTTGTCTGTGGGTTTATGAACACTGCTCCTTCAAAGGGGCTGTGCTACTGCCTGGAGCTGTTAGGTTAAGCAGCGTGTTTTGCCTTTCCTTTTCATTTCAGAGATGAGCTTCGGTGCCTTAAAGATGTTTTAGGAGGACTCTGAGCTTCTGGAAAAGATGCAGATTGCAGGGAAAGCCTTCTTGTAGTAATGGGCAACGTGCTCGAAAGCTTCTGGGGAAATTCTTATTTCTATAGTAGATCACCCCCCAGACTGACCTGAAATTAAACAATTAATGCAAGTTTGATTTTGGTCTGGTTCTGCTTGCAGGATTCCTTCACGTACTCTGCACTCCTGGGGAGATCTTCTGTGCACTGTACCTCCAGCTGTTAATGGTGCTTTATTTTGGCTGATGGCCGCTGGAGGAAATTTATTTATTTCTCCGTGTTTTCTTTGCATTTTATCTTTTTCCCTCGCTTTATTCACAGTTAATCCAGGTGTTCCTGACTTTAGTTCTACTCCCATCCTATCTTGTGAGGAAAAATGTGTACCATGGTCGTCAGCTCCAGCTGAGATTTTTGTTCCACCCCGGGTTTGACCCAGCTGAGGTCGGTCCCGGTGTGGGTTCCTTGGTGCTCCCCGGTGCCTCCGGCTGCTCAGCGCTGACTTTCCGCAGTCTGTGGAACGTGGCAGTCGGTACCTGGTCTGCACAGATCTTCCCTCAGGTTTGGGTTACTCCAAAAGGCCTTCTCGGAGCACACTGGACCTCTCTAGTTGGGGTTTAGCCAGGGGAGAGCCAGGCCCC
>CM021732.1:104081014-104115881 GCA_011075105.1 Heteronetta atricapilla
AAAAAAAAAGCATAAGGTATTAAACCACATCTGAGGTAGGATATAGGCTGTGTTACCATTTGAGCAGACTTTCTTTGTATATATTAAGGTGCAAAATATTCAGTTAACGAAGTGCATATATTTATTTTTCCAGACTAAGTTAGATGATCTCAGTGTACATATGGGAAGTATTTGTCCTGTTGAGCTTTCTGCTTTTGTTGATCTTTAGATTTCATGTTTTAGGATTTCTCAGAGAATTGTCTCCAACTATTCTGTGGCGGCAGACAGAACTGAGGGATGAAACAGGTTGCCCTCTTTCATAAACTGGACTGGCAAGGGACCTGCTGCTTAAATTCCTACTCTGGAAGTAACTGGGAGTGCTTGTTGCCCAAGAAGAAAACGTCTGTATCCTCTGTGCAGCCATATATCTAGCTGTTCCTCAGCAAAAGGCCAAGGAAATAGATGGATGGTGGCTATTCTGGGGAGAGAGCTTCTTTCTCCTTGTGGGGGGAATCACTACTTCCACTTTCTTCTCTGCAGCAGCAGGGGTTAAACCATCAGCTAGTGAGTTTTGTCAGCACAGGTGAGATACTTTGTCCTCTTTTTTAAGGTGCCAAGATCCAATCTTGCCTACATGCCAAGAAGCCCTGGGACAGCCCAGTGTCAGCAATGCTGGTTTCTAAGAATTCGGCACACTTATATACTTACTGCTCAGATGATATCTTTGTTGTTTTTCCAATCGTGTCTGCCTCTTGTATTTTAATCAGAAAGCGGTACAAGGATTAATGTAAGTGGAATGTGCGTACTGGAACATGGCCTACTTGTTACAGGAAACTATTGTCACGCGTTGCTGACAACCTGACATAGACTCGATTGTCTGAATTGCAGTGCAAAAAGGGAAACTTACATTTGAGGAAATATAAACCATTTATCAATGGCTAATCTCCAGATTGTTTTCTTACTGTCAGTGAGAAACAATAATGCAGTGACAGAGAGAAGTTGTTTTTTTGTCATAGGTACTCTGCTTGGGTCACCAGTAATACCAGGTGAATTTTCCTCAGAACATAGTTTTTTTCTTCAATTTGTTTGTTTGTTTGTATATTTTTCATCAGTCATAGCCATTTTCAATGCTAGGTAAGAGCAATAGCACCAACAACCAACAAAAGGCATTCTGGTCTCAGTGAATCTCGTGGCACAATGGTATTGATTTCAGCTCGTACTGTATCTGGTTTAAAAAAAAAACAAACAAACAACAAAACAGTCACTTCAGTTTGCCCCTTCCTCTCTTTTTGGAAATTTCTAGGCCGTGTTTGGCCCATTTATGTACTCTGAAAGAAAGCAAAACCTCAGTTTTGCCCTGGCACCCCACCACCTTGTTTGCTTAAAAACAAGGCAGGATCTGGCCCAGTCTCTGCCATTCACATTGAGATGCCCTTTTTAACATAAAAATAGGTTTATTAGTGGCACAGAAGTTACCACATTGAATTGCCTCACAAAGTTTTTTTTTTTTTTTTTTTTTTTTAAGGGACACCAGAATTACTGAGAATTCAAGTAATATTTAGCTTTGGCAAAACCATGAGAGTTTCTGATTGCCATAGGCACAACAAAAAGGTCAAACTGAGCCCCTGGGAGCAAGGGATATCAGGAGCGATCAGGTACAGGAAAGCTGGGCAGGGAGCTACGTTTTATGCTTTACTTCAGGGCTCATGACAGTCCTATTGCACCTCTTCTTGGAGGGCTGACCTCCTCTCTTCTTTGGTTGGCCTTATGAAATAGTCCACCTTTCCTTTGGGGTGCATAGGCATGTGTTGTAGGAACAGAGGGCGCACAGTCAGTGCTGAAAACCTCACTGAGGATGAGAGAGCACACTCCAGAAACACTTGCCTGCATGGTAGCACTGTGTGCTGTAGTTTTTGGCAAGCGTTGTCAAGGCCAGGGTTGGAGAAGGGAGCAGCTGACACTGGTAGTAAGCATTTAGGGTGTGAATAGGAAGGAGTTTATGTGAACAGCAGGGGTGACAGAGACACAGAACCTTCTGCTAAGCATATTGCAGTCCCCCAAGAAATCAGACAATTCCAGCACATGAAAAACAGTAACAAGAATGCTTCCAGCCACCAGCATTTACAGCAGGATCAATCCAGCAGCATGCTAAGAAATCAGGAAAACAACTTTATCCAAGCAACTTTTTCTCATTTCAGTTCAAGAGTTAAACCGGGCTGAATATGGCCCTTTTGTTTGTGCTATCTGTACTTTTTGTACTCTAAAGCCCAGGGTGACACCTGATATTGTACTTAGTCAAAGCCTTTCAAGCAGTTCTCTCTGTATCAGATTAATGATGCTCTGAGTTACACAGGCAGCAAATCAACCAAATCAATACACATACAATAGTTCAGGTGGCTTTTTGTCAGAAGAATGAAGGACTTGCTGTGACAACAACACCGGAAAGATAGAAATATGTGGGCAGATGGCAGTAGGGCCTCGTTAGGACAAGTGAACAGACTGAACCAGTGTCATCTCACTTGGCATGTGACCTGAATTTGGCTCTGAGCTCTTTCCTCCCTTTTGCTTGGCCCTTTGTTCATTGTCTTCCAGCAGTGACTGATGTTTGAAATCCATACGTTACTGCTGCTTACAGAGCCCTAGCACCAGAAGACAGCAACCTGAGCTTTAGGTACACTTCAAAAGCAAAAGGACATAATATCTATCTTGGGACAGCCATTTAGACTTTTTTTTTTTTTTTTTTTTTTTTTTTTTTTTAATAAAGGTCTGTTCCCGATAACATGACAGTTGCCTTATTTTGAGCAACCATAACCTTCCCTTTATACAGAGGAATTGCTTGGCTCAACTGGGAGCTTTGCACTTCCATTGAGCAGGCTAGCCACCTCAATACCTCACGAAGTACAAATTGAGGTGCAAAATAAAATCTTGATGTAAGGAGGAAAAAAAAAAAAAGGAGAGATAAAACTGCCATTACATTTTTTTAATTTAAATGTTTAGGTCAGAACAGGAGGAAGGATCCTGTCCTTTGCTGACAGCCTGAGGAGTTTGTCTCTGCAGGGTCAGAGCACAAGCCTTACAGAGGAATTTGGGGGGAGGTCATTGTCACAAATGCTAAATTGTCTTTTTCATTTATTAGTTTATACTTTTTAAATTATTTTTTATCTTTTTATTATTTATTTATTTATTTTTAAATACAGAAAGATTAAAAGGCATATAAGCACCATTAAAGAAAACCAGGAAAAGGTGCAAGTGCAGGGAACCTGTTAAAAGTCTACCAGGTGACTGATCTCAGGGAAGGTAGGCTGGCTTCTGTCTGGGTCTGTGGTCCCAGGGCTAGAACATAGAAACGTAGAACCACAGAATGGTTTGGGTTGGAAGGGATCTTAAAGCTTACCCAATTCCAACCCCACTGCCATGGGCAGGGACACCTCCCACCAGACCAGGTTGCCCAAAGCCCCATCCAGCCTGGCCTTGAGCACCTCCAGGGATGGGGCATCCACAGCTTCCCTGGGCAGCCTGTGCCAGGGCCTCACCACCCTCTGAGTGAATAATTTCCTCCAAATATCTAATCTAGATCTACTCTTTTGTAGTTTAAAATCATCACCCCTTGTCCTATCCCTACACTCCCTGACAAAGAGTTCCTCCCCAGCTGCCCTGTAGGCCCCATTTTGGCACTGGAAGGCTGCCATAAGGCCTCACCAGAGACTTTTCTTCTCCAGGCTGAACAGCCCCAGCTCTCTCAGCCTGTCCACACAGGAGATAAGAGAGTTACTTGAACTGGCCTTTTAGGAAAGGCATACAGACAGCAAGAGGAATGTTATTTCTGTGCTCCTTGCACAGCATATTAGAGACAGCTAATAGCGTGGATGCTGTTTCCTCAGACAGAGCATGTGTGAGGGAAGAAGCTGGCTTCTCCTTCTGCAGTACTTTCCCTGATGAGCTGCACAGCGTGACAAATAGAGGAACACTTCCACGACATTCATATGTTTCATAACACATGCTAACATTAGAATCAAGGCCTAGTGCCAAGACAGTTCATTAATTCCACTTTCTTGAATTGCCCATAAGGTTTAGGTTATGTATGCCAATCATCTCCTTCATACTGCTAGGGGTGCAGAAAGTGGTTCTCACCTGCTGTCTCTCTACACAGAGCTGCACGGTGGCAGGAGAAACAAATCCTCCTGTGTGTGCCAGCATGAGCACAGACAGACAGGACTGGCTTGCTTGTGGGGTGGCACTGCCATGCTGCGTGCCCTTCTGCTGGCATTACTGCCACGCTGGGCTGTGCCGGCGGCCGCGCTGTACTGGGTGGTGTGGGGGGGGGGCAGCTGCCAGTAGCTCCCTGCCCATGGAATTGCCCTTCCAGGAGATGAGGTGGAGGAGGGTAAGACACTGGTTTATCACCATCCTGGCTGGTATACAGAAGAAGAGCAATGAGAGAGTGAGATGAAGTGACCCTAGGTCACCTTGAAGAGCTGGGGTTGCTGCAAGGAACTGAATCCCCCATTTAACCCATGTCTCCATCCCAGGAGCTACCCACAGAGCTCTGGGTTAAATCACACAAATCTTGTGGTGGGCCCAGACTTCTTTACACTCTAGTTTCCTCATGCTGCTAAAACAATGCCAGTCCCTGGACATGCTTGCTTTATGTAACTTCAAGGGCTCCAGCAACTTAAGCAAACAAGGAAAACCACAATCAAAGGGCAAAACATGCTACTCCTTGCTTGGGCTTCTAGTCTTTTTTCTTTCTGCTGAAGGTGTCTGGTTGCTTTTTAATTATCTTAATGTGATTAGCCTCTGCTGGACCTGATGTATGATAATGAACTGGAACTGAAACCTAGCAGCCTGAGGCTGCTGTGTGACTGTGTAGGGGGGTAGCACCTTCAAGTCTCCTTGCAGGACACATCAGAGAGCTTCTGTACCACCTCTGGTGGACTTCAGTGGTTCTGGTATTTCATGCCAACAATTACCAGACGTCCTGCAGTGTGTGCCACAGTCCTGACAGCTCGCTAAGCCATGTGTGCCGGCTTCACCATGAAGGGCCAATGTACTTGTGAGACTCCATTGGGCTGCCTGGTTTGCTTCAGCTTACGAGATAAAGATAATGTATCTGAGCCATCTGTAATACCTAGACCATCATCCATCCCAGCAATTCAGAGTAAGGGGGCAAACCCAGAGGACAGTGCACAAGCAGGTGAAAAAATTGGAGCTCCTCGGGGCCAGGAAGGGAAGAGCAGGTATTCTCACAGGATCACAGACTGGCTGAAGTTGGAAGGGACCTCTGGAGGTCTCTTGGTCCAACACCCTGCTCAGGCAGGACCACCTGGAGCCAGATGCTCAGGAACACATCCAGGTGGCTTTGAAGGTCTCCAAGGAGGTAGACTCCAAATTCTCCAGACCCCAGCTTTCCCTGCTGGTTTGGACAGACATGGCAAAGTGGAGCGGTAGGAATCCAGCTCAAAGCTTTTAAAGCTGGGGTCGTTGGAGCGGGATGTAGCTATAAAAATGAACACCCTAAACCTACTAGGAAAATAAAATAGTTAATGGTGAAAAATTAGGGTGTTTTTACAATTGTATTTAAAACCCTAGGGGAGCCTATAATGGTCTAAATGGACTACTTAAGAGAAAAGCCTCATGTTTTCCTCTTTTTTGTGTGTGTTTTAATTTACTGTGTGTAGCTGCCATTATCCATAAACCAAAACTTACGACTCTGTTACAACAGGAGAAAAGAACACTTTATTGTCTGCTGTTGGCAGATCACCCAAAGTCCCCTCCCAACTTAACAAGCGTTAAGCTTCAATAAGACACAAGACACTTCAGAAAAAAACATCGCCACAAGGCTAATGATGACAACAGCTGCCAGCAAACTTTCCATTGCAAGCAAGTAAAGACTTGAAACAAATTTTCGCTCAAGATTTGTTTTAGTAGCATCAGTGACATGTCTGTGCCGGCAAAGGCTCAAATTGCATTCCTTAACACTAGGACTGTAGACCTATCTCCTGGAGTCATTACATTGCAACAGCCTGGTAGTCATGGGTAGAGTTGTGAAGCCTTTAACAAATCTGACCTTTCTTCTTTTAAGAAAAGGTATTTATACTCCAAAAGACCAGTGAGGCGAGTCATTGGAGGATATAGATGAGAATTTCTGCATGACAAAGAAAGTTCAGGTGCCATTTGTGTTTGGAGGAGGGCAAAAGGAAGAGGTTGTGGGTCTCAGCAAAGCTGGGGAATCAAGAACTTTGTATTTGTTTTCTATTCTGATATTAATTTTCTTTCTAGCAAGCCATTTAAAGCCCATTCTGCATTGGTGGCTACATGAATAAGAGACCTTCACAGCATGCATTGGTGAAATTTGACCTCTAACTTTTCATTTTTCTAATCTGTAGTGCAGTGCCACCTTTATTTGTACACTTCTCCCAAGTGGCAGGATCATGAGGTTGCTCTATACAGAAACCCTGGAAGGTAATTGGATGAAAACAAGAACCCCAACCCTTGGTAAAAGTAAAATGTCTGAACAATATAACTGCAAGATGGTACAACACAGATAGTGAATACTGTTTAGTTGGAAGAAGAGTTCGCACTGTCTGTTGTTGGTGCAGTCTCCCTTCTCAGAACAAGTGTTGCCATTTTGTTCAGCATCTTCAAGAACTGCGAAGGAATAATCAACAACAGCAGACTGGAAAGCTCTTTTGACATCCTGAATATCTTTTCCATCTTAGGAAAAGTATGATCTTAAAATGGGAAGTGTCTTGCAGAGGTGGAGTTAAGTACTGGGTGAAAACGGCACTTATTTCACAAACCTGCTCCCTGTGCCACAATCACAAATTTTACTTATCAGTTTTCTGACTTACATACATTTTTTCTGTGTATAACCTAACACAGAGGTAGAGTTTGCTCTTGGTCTAAGAATTATCAAGAAATTCTGGGTCAGGTAGGCTGCATCTGCCTAACCTGGTGGTAAACCAGAAAGCACAAGCCAGAAAACTGCCTGAAACCAAACACACTTTGTCTGTGTGTCTGCAGGTCTGGCCCTAAAGTATGGTTCAGCAGCCTCCATATCTTACAATGTCTTGCTGCAGACACCAGCTTATTAAGTAGGTTCTTGGGCTGACTTGGCTGTGTTAATGTTGACAATGTAATGTTGTTGTGGGGTGATAAGAGCAGCAAGCTTGACCTGAGTTTACATGGACAGGTGCTTGTTAAGTGATAGTGTGACTTCAAATCTGCTTGTATGAAGCTCCTGCATTTTCGGTGTTGGTATTCAGAGACTGGAAACTAATTGGAGCTTAAGCATGTGCTGGGACCTAAGCTTGAAATGCAGTCTGGAAGTAACCATGGTGGTCATACCCATGCCAACTATGTTACTGAAGCTGCACAGGGGCATCAAGATCTGATCTTGTGCTTTTTGTTTATTTACATCACCAGTAAACTACCAAGGTAATATAGCTCGGCCTTTAAGTCCTATACTGAATTTATACCGTGTGAGGTTAGAAAAGTAGTTTTTAAAGAAAACTTACACTAGAATATTGAGTCACTAAGTGATCATAAACACCAAGCCCCTTGTTACTATTATTAGAGTAATTTCTCAGACCATAAATGTACTATAGAGATAAAGTTTGCATCTGGCCAACAAACAGAACAGTATTTGAAGAATTGGCATATCTACCATGTAAAACATTTACCCTACAAAAAATATAGACATTCTAAGGGGCTTCTACAATGATAATTTATATTTGTGGTCCTATCTGCAGCATGCAAAGAACGGTGCAGGAAAAAGGACTGTGTTGTAGAGGGGCTTACACTGACTCAAGTAAAAAAATGCTGACTTCAGAAAATAAAAAAGAATATTTTGGATTTGAGAATTTCTGTGTGTTGTGTATAGAAGTCTCTACATTAAATCTGCACAGAATTCTCCTCTGTATTTCAGGGATGTAGTCCTGGTTACTTATATACAAAACATTTGTCTGTCTTGATTATTTAGGATATACTTCTTAAATTAATTTATTTTAGAATAGAACAAGACCAAATTCCTATGCTTTTTCTTCAAGGCAAAACTCCCACATTTGGCCTAAATGAAACAGACTTGGCTTGATTTAGCTTTTATTTATTTTCTATGGGACATGATGTGGTATTAATTTAGGCAGGACACTCCTTATTGTTTTCATTGGGGAGTTCTGTTTAAAACATGGCTCCACGTTACACCATTCGAATGATGAACTTGGAGTGAGTAATCAGGTCTGAAAGAAGAGACAACCTGATTTTGGAAATCTGTTACTTTGTATGCATGCTCAACTTAAAAAATAAAAAAGGGGGGAAAAAAAAAGAAGAAAGAGAAAAAAGTTTGGTTTGAATTCTGCCACACAAAAGGCTCAGTCCTTCCTATTTTCTGAGAAGGGAGGTTCATGTGGAAAAAAAAGGGGGGAAAGAAAAAAGAAAAAAAAAAACGAATTGCATCCTCCCACGAGGACATTTAATTTAATAAAGCAGCCTCCTTGGGATTGCTCCACTGTTGCTCAGGCGCCTCGGGGGGAGGATTCTTCCTCATGAGGGGGAGGATCTTGGCCAGGCATGAGGGAGACGCTGAGGCTGGGTGTTAGGGAGTGGATTTGTCCCTGAGGGCAACGTTCCCCTTTCCAAACAGCTGTATGGATTTCTGATGCAAATTCTGCCTTCATTATGCGCGCGAGGTGATTCAGTTTTTAGGTAGATCAACTGCTTCACGCTCATTTCTGAATTTCCTTGGTGAGCATACTTGGCCTGGCGCTTTGCAGAGCTGCCCATCCCACGTCCTGGTGCCTACCCACTACCCACCTCCAGCCTTGGCCGGAGCATTATCTATAGTTTTACATACACAAATCATGCCCTTTTCTATCTAGAGGGATTATACAATGGAAGTAAAACAAGACATTATTTGTTAGTGAAACGTTCAGACCAAACAAACCGAGAACGGAATCTGGAAGGAGGACATTTGCAAACAACTTACATGGAAGAAGAGCCTTGCTACGTGGTCTGGGTTCTTGTGCAGCATCTTAAACATTTTCTTGACTTTGGGGAATAATATGAAGGACAACTCTTTTGCCCCCCCCTTTTTTTTTTTCTTTTCTTTTGTCTTGTTTTTGTTTTGGTGGGGTGGGAAAATATATGGGTACGTGATTTGGATCATTTGATCTTCTCCCATCTTTTTCTTCTCCCATCTTCTTCTCCCATCACTTCTCTGTGACTCTCTCTGGTTTTGTCCTACTTGATTCAGCAGCACAAATACAAAGCCAAATTGCTGTGGAGAAAAGGACAGAAAATCTCTCTCACATCCAGCAGTAGGATTCATTTAGCATTATGTGCGTGCCTTTCTCTAAGCCAAACTTTCTCCGCTTAAATATTTTTGGCCCCCAATCAGAACTGATAAATACACTGTGTATTGAACTCTTTTCAAAAAGCGTAATGAGAACGGAGGGAAGAATACTATTTAGGTTAGAAAATCTCAATGGCATTTTAATATGCAACTGCATATGATAGTTATCTGTACTTACTCAAAAGTGGGATTGCTGTTGAGTGTCAGGGTCACAGAAGACTCCGACAGAAAAAGTAGCTAATACCACCAGATGGCGCCGAAAGCACTAAATAACAGCAAACCCCCCCAAAACTCAGTCCTTCCAGTGCCACCTAGTGCCCTCAGGCAGGCTCCTGCTGGAGGCCAGGCGCACCCCAGCCCGAGGGCTGACTTTTGGAGGAGCATTTATGGGGCATCTGGTGAGATGGGGAGTGTGTCTGGAGGAAGGATTACCCTGTGGTAATGTTCTGCTATATTGTGTATCTGTAATATTCTGTAACGTTGATGTTCTGGGATGTCGTATATCTGTAATATTCTGTAATGTTCGGGCTCTGTTCTTGCCCTCCTCTCAAGGCATCCCACCTGCACGGGCAGGATGCTGCTCGAGGGGCACTTTAGGTAATAAAGTAAGAAGTATGACTGAAAAGAGGTGGGCTGTGAGAAAATAAATCTCTTCATTATCCTTTTCAGAGCGATACATTGTATTCTTATAAGCCTCCAATAAAAGTTTTGCAAATCTCAATGAGTTGCTGTTATAGCCGTAGCCATCATATCGTTTACTTCCCCTCACCCTGTAAGAGTGCAGCAAGGGAGTGACGGTGGACGGTAATTTTTGAGGATTCGTTTTGAGTAGCAAATCCCCAGTTCCTACTGCCTTGCTGCTGAGCTTGCAAATACTGGCAATCTCTGTTGTTCATCACAGGGGGGAAATTTTAAAGCAAATGAACATCAAAGAAGTAGTGAGAGGAGAAGGATTGGCAGTTTCCACATTAGACTATCCTATGTTAAAAAAAAAAAAAAAAAAAAAAAAAAAGTTTTTTTATCTCTGAATGGATGGGACTTACTCATCTCTCCACAGCTGCCTGCTTTACACAGTCCTCCAGCTTGCCTGAGCTTGCATGTTCTGAGTGGGAAATGTCCTGTCCTGTCAGCTCCTTTTCTCCTGAAAAAGGAGAGCTAACACTAACACTCTTCTCTTTCAGACCTATGATTTTCTGGGCTATGATTTTCTGCCTTCAGTGGCTTTATTGCCTGCTGAATACTTGCCATTTCTAAGAGAATGAAAATCTTCCTGATGGTTGAAGCAGGTTAATTGCAATTAATTAATACAACAAACGCTTACAGGCATTGCCCATTAAGTCATTATTTTGCGCAGCAACCTGTTGGTCTTATGATGTTGTTCTCCTGCCCATGCCAGTTCTCTGTTCCTCCCATGGATCACAATCATTTACCCACAAGCAATAGGCAAATACGGGCGTTGGTTGCATTTTCAGGCATTTTTTTGGTTCACCTCTGGGTGGTTGCGGTATGCTTTCTCTGTAAAGGACACCTGAGCCACCTAGAGGGCTGAGGGCAAGGAGCCTTCCCCGGGGGAAGGTCAGTGAGGAAGAAGAGGTTTTTACATCGAACGTGAGTGCCCCAGGGGCTCACTGGGACAGCCTGGGTCAGGGGGACACAGAGACACAGGAGTCTCCCGAGCCAGGTTGAGTATCTCTTGCTCTGAGTTTTGAGTGTATAACAAAGGGGGAAGAAAATTCCTCATTAGGTCATCTTGAAAAAGCCTATGGGAAGGGAATAAGTCTTTCTTGCCACCACACCATACTTCCTCCCCCCCCCCCTTTTTTTTTTAATTTTCCCTCTCTCTATATATATAAAAGCTCTATTTGCTCTGTAATTTATATGTATTTTTTAGCTGCTTGTTGTCAAAGCTAAGTGCCATATAGGAGTCTCAGGTCGCTCTGTTACAGAAGACAGTGACAAACGCTGCAGTTCCTCTAGCTTCAGTGCATGCATATTAATTCTCAAAATTAAATACATGCTGGAGAGTTTGGGGTTTAGGCACTTCTGTACAATGAGGTCTCCGCTTCAGTATTTTGCTGAGTTGAGGCCTGGGACACATGTGGACCCGGCCTTGCATGTAAGGCAAGGACACCCAGTAGAACACAAGCACGACTAAGAATGTATTCCCTCGAAGACACTTGGAACAGCTACTTGTGCCTGCAGTTAAGATTGTCTGATGCTTCCCAGTGAGAAAATGGGAGCAGGGTAAGTGGGAACAGATGTGGGGATGGAGAGAAAAGCCAGGGAGAACAAGAACAGTGGAGTTTCCAGCAAGAAAATACATTTTTCTTCTGTGATGGAACTGTGCTTTCCCAACTTTCATCTTTCATCTTTCATTTGCTGTCTAACAAATAGCTTTGAAATGTACTCGCTAAAGATCTGTCTCATCTCCCTCCCGTGGCTGGGCACGGACAATAGTCTTCCACTGTGTCACCAAATACTCGAGTAGATTAGGACAGTCGTAGGCTGTGCTGTGGATCTAAGATTTTGGGACCTGATGACTACCCATGAAGTTTTCCAGTCCTGTCTCACTTTTTTGTTTGTTTGTTTGTTTTTATCCTTTAAGGGAATTGTGTATAAAAACTACATTATTTAACTTGCAAGCCAAGCACTACAAAGTTACAAAATATCAGAAATAATTTTTCTGTGTCACATTAATTTGTCTCTTCCTCCTGTGTCCATGACATTTACTTGATTTTTTCCCACATGGACCTAGCTACGTAGGATGGGCTCTGTTCTCAGAACAAATCATGTTTCTGTCTGTCTGATCTTTGGGAAACTGCAGGGGATGGACCCAAAGCTATGGTCTGAGCTGCTAAATGGCTGTACTTCGCTTCAGTAGTTCTGTTTAAATCCGGCTACAAGAGAAATTAGTTTATGCTGGAAGCAAAAGTAATCAAATGCTCACTGGTTTTCATCTCCCTTCTGTTCTGAAACCTATAAAAAATGTGGTTTTGTTTATAGGTTTTTAGCCAGGCAGGTGGTGAATTCCCAAGTTGATTGTGTGTTGTCTGAGCCCTCTGCCGTTTGATTTGGCTGGTAATTAAAATCTTGGTTAAATTACATGGAAATTTTGTGCTGACTCACTCCTCTCATGGCTTGGGTAGTCCAGGTGGATCAAGCAGTGGAAAAGAAGCAGGGGCTTCCCATCAGATGGGAGCCATTAAAGACCATGGAGGTTGGAACTGGTGCTTGCTGGTTCTTTGCAGACAGCACGCAAAAAGCAGAGCCCCTCAGGTGCTCATTTCCAACAACTGGTTTCAAAACCTCAACAGGAACAATGTGAATTGTATTTAATTTTTTATTCTTGACCTTTCTGGGCCGGTGGGGCCAAGTAGGTGTTAAGCATGTGGTAGTTAAAAGATCCCATTTGGCCTTCCCTGTTTTACATTCTTCGGAGATACTTGGAGTGGTTATCTCAGAAAGATCAAACAGCTAATCTGCAGAGGTTCCTGCATGGAAAGCCAAGTGCCATCTGAGATTCCTCAGAGACTGGGAAGGACGGCATGCCTAAATTCAACTGCCTCTAACAGTCAGGAACAAAGTCCAACTCTGAGACCCTGGGTTTCGATCTTGTCAGGGCAGACTTTCCTTAAGTCTTTTGATATCTTTTTCTCAAAGAAAGCTGGAAGGAAAAACATTGTCAACAGAGTTGAGCTGATGACTGGAGCTTTTTGTTTCTTCTGGTCTACCTCTGCATCGCTGTGTAAGCTAATTCTGATTTAAGATTTCATCTTAAGAGCTTCCAAATACATCCCTAGCTCCCAGCCAGATGCGATGAGCCAACAGTCAAGGAAGAAATGGCCTCCCTAGGAAAAAAAATAAAGAAAGGGTTATGGAAGATAATTGGTTTTACTGACTGAGGTAAACCATAGTTGCAATATGCATGACCTCTAGTTTTTTTTTTATATATATATATATTTTTCTTCTGGGGAATGTAGACAAAATCTGTTAAACTCACATAGTTGTGGAAACTCCCGTGGCAAAGAGATATTCTTACAGGTTTGGTAATCTTTGCCCATTTTAAAAGTTTGTCTTACCAGTTGAAATACTTCTTTGACTTCTTTGAATTCTTTGACTTAAATTTTAAAGTATATACTAAATTATTGTTTGAGTAGGCAAATAAGACCCTGGTGTTGCCTCGGCATGTCCTGGAAGGTCTTTGAGGCATCATCCACTCTTAGCAAGGTTCGGCAGTACAGCCTTTAACACCGCTGTACTGGTGTTTTATCAAAGTACTTTCTGAAGCAAATATAGAAATATCACTTTTTTGTGTCTTCTTAAAAGTGGATATAACTGCATTTCAGGCAAAAGCTGAGCAAGGAGACATTTTTTTTCTGAGACAAAAATTCTGAAGTGTTGTCTGTCTACTAGAATGTAGACATAGCACAAGAAGGACATGGGCCTATTAGAACGAGTACAGAGGAGGGCCATGAAGATGATCAATGGCTGGGAGCACCTCTCCTATGAAGACAGGTTGAAGGTATTCAGTTTTTAACTGTTTTATAATTCTACGATAGCCTCCATCAGCAAAAATAAGAGCTAAACTAAATAAATTGCAAACTCTTCAGGGATTCTCTCATATTCTATGTGAACACTGTTTCTTTAAGTGGAAAACAAGGGATCTAGGGCAATGTCAAGGATACAGGAGGATGCATTTTCTGCTCCAACCTTCCCTATATAATCATAGAATCACAGAATGGTTTGGGTTAGAAGGGATCTTAAAGATCATCTAGTTCCAGCCTCCTGCCATGGGCAGGGACACCTCCCACCAGACCAGGTTGCCCAAAGCCCCATCCAGCCTGACCTTGAGCACCTCCAGGGATGGGGCATCCACAGCTTCTCACCACCACCCTCTGGGTGAAGATTTTTTTTCCTGATGTCTAATCTAAATTTCCCCCTTTTTAGTTTAAAACCATTCCTCCTTGTCCTATCCCTACACTGCCTGACAGAATCCCTCTCCAGCTGTCCTGTAGGTCCCCTTCAGTTACTGGAAGGCCACTATAAGGCCTCCCAAGAGTTTTCTCTTCTCCAGGCTGAACTACCCCAGCTCCCGCAGCCTGTCTTCATAGGAGAGCTGCTCCAACCCTCTGATCATCTGTGTGACCCTCCTTTGGGCTCACTTCAACAGGTCCATGTCCTTCCAGTGCTGAACACAGTGCTCCAGGTGGGGTCTCACAAGAGCAGAGAGGAAGAATCACCTCCCTCAACCTGCTGGCCATACTTCTTTTGATGGAGCTTAGGATACAGTTGGGTTTCTGGGCAGCAAGTGCACATTGCTGGCTCATGGTGATATTTTCTTGTCAACCAAGACCCCCAGGACCTTCTCATCAGAGCTGCTCTCAGTATCCCAGGCTATTCACTGAATAGGAGGGCTAGAAATGTTGTGGTGCAGAAATGATTAGCTCAGAGTCAGACCTCAGTGTTCATATAGGGAAAACAAAAGCTTTCATACTGTACATAAACCATCAGCCCACTGCTCCTCCACTCCCCTCAGAACAGTGGTTTCCTGCTGCCAATAAAGAACATCAGCATATCTTGAAAAAATGACAGCTTAAGCTAGCTACAGGAATTGTCTGTAGTAAGTAGCAGTTTCACAGATCTTTTACTCTCCTCTCTTGACATGCCTGTGCTGGACTCCTTTTTTCCCACAATTATCACAGTTGTTCTTATAAAAAGAAGACACTTAGTCTACACATATTATCTCATATGAAAATCTGCACAAGGGAAAACTTGGTCTGAGACAAAAGCGAATGCACCCAACATACTTGAACTTCTAACCTACTTTCATATAGAAATGCATATTATTAAAATGCTGCCTGTGTGCCTGTCTTTCGGTCCTCCAAAACTTTTCAATTTTCAGATTTATCTTAGTTTATTTGTTTTAAAAAAACTTGACTCATTAATTTATCTTGTGCGTAGTGAAAGCTGGTAGCTGAGCAGAGTTGATGGACCTGCCTCATTTTTCTGCTGAGGGGAAAACTTTGTTACAAGCAAAACATTATTACTGGACATCAGAAAATCCACATGGGAGAGAAAAAGAGCTGATAAATGCCTCAACCACAGGAAAAGTTTCAATCTGAGCTTGCATCTTATTAGACTCAGGATAATTCAACCACAAAACACAAAGCCACAGGAAACTGGACTTCATTTTCTGCAGCAACTTGTTTTCTTAAATCAGATTGTTTGGGGTTTTCCTCTCTCTTCACTTCCAGAGAATTATTACTGCACTGTGATCCTGGACTTTGAACATCCATAATCTTCATTTTTTTAACTGTAATTCCCTTTCTATTATTTTTAATACCCTATCAATATAAAAGCTAATTGCATAAAATGTGGATAATTAGACTGAATATGAAAAATATATTTGTGAGGTCTATTTGCTGATTAACTGTAGAGTATCACTGTGTTTAAAAATAGTAAGTTAAAGTCCTTTTCCAACAACTGATTCAGTTTTCTGAACAATAATGTGTGTGCAAATTGTTTGGAGTAAGTGCTGTAGTTATCATTACATCGATATTTCACCATAGCTCTCAGTTTTCAATTCCCTGTGAACACAATTACACTTGTGTGTTAAATTGTCTATATTTGTTCAAAGCCCCAAGTATTAATTCACTGTTTGCAAAATGTTTTTGTTTATTAAATTATTTATTGTTTATTGCATTATTTATTTAGCAATATCTGTTTTCACTGTCGGCTTACATAAGGAAGGGTGTCGTTTTGAAAAGAGAAACAAATGAGATTAAAAATTCTTTGGAGGTATTTCTTCATTTTGCTGTCTATGTCATTTCCTAAAAGAGGCAAGAAGGAAAAGGGTAAGACTTACTTCCCAAGCTACTACTTGTGGAAATTACTTGATTTACTCTTTCTTTGCTTTTTAATTCTTTGCTGCCAGTAGATTGTTGCATGGCAGGCGTCTTAGCACGGTAAGTCCAATTCAGTCCAGTTCAAATCACTAGTCATTTCAGTCCTGCCATTTAGTACTTAACAAGCAAGTTCCTAGACATCTCCCGAGGAAGCAATGTAGTTAAACGAAGCTGTTCTCAGCCTGAGACGTAATTGTGAAATAATGGATATTCCATAATCAGGAAATGGTGGAGTGGAGCAGGCAAGTATTCGAAGCCTTGTGAAGTTTTGAAATTAGCATGTGTATCAGAATCTAATTAATGCTTCCTTTCTAAACTCATTTTCCATTTAATTGGCCAAGCTTTGATTGGGAACTGGAAATGTCATCCGAAAATATTTCCTCTTGTGAGACTACTCTAAACAGAGTGCTCGTGGCCTGTAATTGTATTCTCTGGTTTAAGTTTTCCTCCTGGAAGGATTTTCAGCCATTGTCTCTCTGTTGAAGCAGCTTCATCTGGGCAAATAGAAATAGAATGCAATAAAATGCAACAGAAATTCAATGGAAATGAGCTTTATTTTGTGTCAACAAGACAAAATAAATCCCGCCCGGTGCTGAGCGTCAGTGCTGTGTGCCCAGGTGAAGGGCTGAGGCTGGAGGAATTGAGGTCCCTGCCCACAGCACAGACAAAGCCGCAGTTCAGCTCCCAGTGTCAGTGAACCATAAACCAGGGACAACCTTGTTTAACATATCACTGGATCTGATTGATATGTTAATATCATCCAAGTTCAAAGCAACACGTCCTGGCAAGATAAATGCTATTTTTTCTTGTAATTTACCATTTCCTTCTTCCGTAAATCCAGCAGACGAAATAACAATAGAGAGGGGGAAGGGGGCTGGGTCGCCCCGATCATTTTAAAAACTAAGAATGCTTTGGCAAAGTCCCCCTAACCTGTTACTGTAAACATCAGCAGTCCTGTCACTGTCTCGGCCCGTACAAATACGCTGGTGGCGCCCCACCTAAACCGGTGAAATATGTACATAGTTCAGACATACAAGTTAAATCCCAGGCAGCAACAATAAGGAGTAGGAACCCGAGGTCTTTTCCCAGGTTTTATCTTTTGCAGGCATCAGTGCTGAGAGCGTAGTAATGCAGTTACTAAATCCTTCTCAGCCCGAATTCTGCTTCCTCTGTTTGTGTGGCACTTCCTCCAAGTGTTGTGGCTGGGGCAGTGGAGCTTGGCTGAACACAATAGTCCTGGGCCAAGATTGTTGTCACCTGTCCCTTTCTGTCTGTTAGTTTTTGACCTGCTACACCTACGTCTGAGTAGGAAAGCCTGTGGGCAACAGTTTTTATTTTTTTTAAAAAAAGATAAATAACATTTTTTTTTTTTATTATTTTTTTTTCCCTCGTGTGCTCAGACCTGTGGTTTTTGTCCCATTGAAATCTTTTTCAAAATTCCTATTTATTTATTTATTTATTTATTTACTGGACCAGTGAACGCTTTGCTGCTTGGGAAGCCACATGCTCATTTGATGCTTGCTGTACCAGTGGCTATTTTAGAACTGTGGGAGAGAAGTGTTTAACGTAAAGTCTTCAGTGACTTCAAAGACACTGCTGGCATGATTCAGGGCTAGCACACATTTATAGACTGTTCCTCAAACTGGTTTTGTAGTTTGAGGGATGAGAACCAGGACAAGTAGCTCAGTTCTCTTAGGCTGCTTGAGAGGGCTGAGAAGTAGCTCTTACTCAGCCAGATGTTTTACGCTGATAGATTTCCAGCTGATTAGGAGACAGGAAAAGATTAGTCAACACTTCTCCAGAGCACCCACTTGGGTTTTGTTGCGAGGCGTTGTGAACAATCCAGGGGCTCCACGGCGCTGCTCAAGTTTCCTGCTGTCCAGATTTCAGCTGGGTTTTCGGAGTGTAAGGAAGGAGTAGTAGGTGACCAGCACAACGAATTGACAGGCTTGAATAAGCTGTAAGGCAGCACAAGGTGCCAAAGTGGTGCTTTGGACAGTATTAAGGGATGGACTTAATCACACACCAGTAAGTCCCAGCTATGGACAGTTCTCCAGCTGCATGAGGAGGCGTGAGCCAGTCCCTGGGCAGGGCTGCTCCATTTTGCACCCGACGAGGCTCTTCCTGGCTGAGCTGGTGGCAACTCCAGGGCTTTTATGAGGCCTTCTTCCAGTCAGGGAAACGGCTGGGGGATTCACATTTACCAGAGGTGTCCTGGCCTGAACTCTGGCTGAGAGGCACCCAGGGTACTGAGCCGTGCCTCATCTTCTTGCTCAGGAGCAGGGGGTTCAGCGCGGGGGGACCGTCGGGCAGATCTGCTGGGTGATGGTACTTATTAATGCTGAGATGATTGTTTGTGTTGCTTGCAGAGGGAGGGGGCACCCTCCTTTCTCGGAGAGAACTGCTGGCAGTTGGTGCTGCTCGGGGAAAATGTAAATAATGACAAATTTCCATCCTACCATCCAAGAAAGACAGCATCTTGTTGTACATTTGGTTTGGTGAACTGCAATTATAGTCGCTGTTCTGGAACGTTATTGGAAAAGTTATTATTCTTTCTAAAATGTTAAGTCAGTTTAATGACTAAAAAGTTAATAAGGGTCTTGTTGTTTTTATTATTCATTTATTATCCAATTACTTCATAAAATTGGATCTGAAAATGTAAAACATATTTTTATGGAATAACAAATGCTACAATTAAGTTTTAAAGAGTAGATTGTTTTTAAATTCCTGTGGAGGATATTAAAACTGAATTAAAAATATTAAAAATGGAATCTGAAAATGAACAACAGCATTAGAAGGGAATGAAAATAATGAAAGAATGAAAACAAGTTAATGACACTGCAGATAGTACACGGGCATGGAAACGTTAACTCTTTCACCACTGCAGTTGGAAAAGTTTCCCGTCCCCTCCTTCCCAAGGACCTGGCTTGGCCCCCGCAGGTGTCCAGCTCACCTCTTGCTCGGGGTTACCCACTTGGTGGCTGCAGGACACTGCAGAATCACAGCAGTCCACGTCTGGTCCTGGTCCTGCACAGCTGCAAACCTGAAGCAATCATCATCATCATCAGTGGAGTTGCGCTGGTGGAGATCTGGGTTCAGCATACGTAAGCAGTACTTTGAAATGTAATGCACTTTGCAGTTACTCACCTTTCTTTGATGCATGCAATAAATTTCTAGTTAAAAGGATCCAGTTCCAGACAATATACAGACAATACTTTGTTGGCTGGCCAGTCTGTAAGAAAAGAAATAAAATAAACATACAGACATCTCTATGATGAAGTGGAGTCAATTCATTTTTCTTGAAGTGACTGCGAACTGAAGTCAAGACCTTGCTGCAAGAAGGTTGGTGTCTTTTACACCTTGTACAACAAGACTCTGTCCTGTTAGGCTCAATCAGCCAATGTATCTTTCTTGGTTGAGAGCTCTGTCATCTTTACTATCAAGGCAAAAAAGAAAAAAAAGGTGAAAAAAAGGTGATAGGAAACCTGATATAGAAAGCATAGTGCTCAGTTTTAATAATCTGAAAGCACCACAATGTATCTGAGCAAATCATTTGAGAAAACTCATTTGATGAGACTGACGTTTCCTGCAATGAAATCTTTGTGAAAAGATGGAGTAGTTTTTTTCCATCATTTGAAACGAGTTGTTTTTGAAGTTGTTGAGCTTCTGCATGAAACTGCCTGATTAATAAACATCTTGCAAACAATGAATGGTCTATAGCCGATAGTGGAAATCTGCATCCAATCAGTGTCAGATAATTATATATTAGGTTGGTAGAAAGGGTACAAATATGTAACCACAAAAGAGAGTGTGGCTTTCAAACCATGAATTTTAGCTGACAGTCCATGCCCTTTGTTTGCCAGCAGCATGTTCAGATTTAATATTTATTTTTCATAATATTCAGAAAAAGAGAAAAAAAAAAGAGGGTAGTGTTATACAAAATGAAATGCAACACATAGCTGTGAAAACATTTGAAATGAAATTTGACTTTGGATTCAAATATGAGTGTTTTCTGAGTTCATTCTCCTAATAGGGTTTCTAAGACTTCATGAAGTAGTTCAAACTGAGGGAGTGAAACTTGTTCATGAGCCTGTTCACGGCCTTATTTTCCTTAAATATTTGCATTAGAGGGCAAGGTGATTTCTTTCTGCACATGAATATGTTTATTAAAATTTTCAATATTAATGGAAATTCATAGTTACAAAGGAGAGTACACAGATTTACATGTGTAAAGGGTTGCAAGTATTTGTACTCCAAATGTATTGCTTTTACAATTAATATGCTCATTAATAACAGAGGTTACTCTGCCACTTTGCCAAGCTCATCTCTCTCTCTCTCTCTCTTTTTTTTTTTTTTTTTTCCTCAAATATTACTGGTACAGGAATGAATGCACATGAAAATGAAGTTTGACATGCTTAGGCCTACGTCTGGAAACAGGTTAAAAGTTTGTTTGCCATGCATCATAAATAATAGCTCTTTATTGTTGCATGCTCCGGTGGCAGCTGAGTAATTGTATGACAAAATATATGGCCTTATCTTCTGTGGAGGCCATCAGCACTGTCATATTGTCCCTGTGAACAGAAACTTTCAATTGGCATGCTGGTATTCCATTCCCTCAGCATATGGGTGTATAAACTCGGACATTTCCTAATAGGACAGGAGATAAAGGGTCCCAAGGAAAAAAAAAGACAAGGAGCTCAAGGGACAATCTTGTCTTTTATCTCATTATAAATTCTTTTTTAAAAGGATGCCTTGCACACTGATTTTGTCAAACCCATTGCCAGCTAATAAATCGCAGTAGCATACACTTTGCTACAGAACTTGCTATAAATAGGTTAGGTAGATTTTTGTTGAAAATTCTGAGCTCAATCCAAACTTAAAACATAATTTATCCATTCTCTGCAGCTGTTTTCACATACTTCTGGTAAACTACACGAAAAATGTGCCATTCTGTGACCTTTAACTGCTTTTCCCTGGTATTTCCTCTTGTCTCTTGGTGAAAACGGAGGCTAATGTTTTGCAGTCTGTATTCAGGATGACAACTGCCTTCTAGTCTCTCCTATCCCACTCCAAATCCTTTTCCTTTTTTATTAAAAATACTTTGTGAAAGAATGATCCTAATGAGCCTGTACATAAGGGATCGCTGAAAGATTACGAAAATACCAGAGAGATCAGGAGAACAAGAGAAGAATAAATGAGTGGTTTGAAACCCCTTTACTCACCATGGATGAAATGTCACTGTGCTACCAATGAAGCAGTAACTTCAATTTCCAGTAATGCTAAACATGGGGTTTTCTCCTTTCCTTAAGGAACTTCAGCTATGCCCTGACCAGGGAGGCCACGTTACTCACTCTCAGCTTATTACAGTGAGTTTTCCATACACCTGTGATGAGCAGCTGCCCAGTATTCTCCTAGGAAATGGGTTATTTCAAAAAGGTTGCCATGAAACAGCCTTCAACCCCCCTGGCATCACGTGGGAAGTAATAGCTTCAAATTATTGAACTCCGTTTTCAATAAATCTTCATTAGATGACTTTGCTGGTTGCTGTAACTCAGTAATTTAAGTACTGTATGAAACAGTTGCCAAAATGCTGATAAATACCTGCAAAAACCTCTTTCCTCAGCTCTTTCTCATGATAGCCATGGATGATGGTCCATCAAGCTAGAGCAGAAATCTGCTAGCAATGCAGATTGTACTGCCTTGCTCACTGGTAATGGAAGTGGTCAGCATATAAACCTCCCTGCTTGAAAATAGTCTGGCCTGGTGAGCCCAAATCATCTTTCAGACCTCTCTCCTGGATTCCCTCTAGCCTTTGCTTGAGCAGTTTTCCAGACTCTGACAGTGTTCATTCAGGACAAACAGTGTAATATTCAGACTTATGCAAACCCCTCTCAGTTACTACAGCTCAAATATTTTCTTTATAAAACCTTTCTTTTTTCCCTTGGTTCTTTCAAAGGGACTGAAATTGGACATATTAAAACTGTTCTTCAGCTGGGGTGTCTGCCTTATCCTCAGTTTACTGCTGCCTTTCATTCAGAATAAAAAGGAATCACAAGCATCTAAAGGCCAAAGGAAAGAAATAGCTATAATATAATTCTTCCTGTGGCTGGTTTCTTAATTTTGAATTGTTTGGTTTCCTAATTTTGAATTATTTTCAGAAAAATTATGTTTTGCAGTAGAAATTGATCCTCAGCAGGAAATACCATTTTGCATTTTGGGACATTTTTGCATGTCTACTGCCTCTACACTTAATTCTGCTCGTCTGTGAGGCTGTATTGCTTTTTTTTTTTTTTTTTTTTTTTTTTTTTTTTTTTTTAACCACGATAATTCATTGGGAAACCTGTAGCTGGGAAGAAACACCTCAACCCCTTCCATATCCCAGTCCTTCAGATGCTCACCACCACAGTGATGTCCACTCCCACAGCAGCAGGGAGGTTTTGTGATGTTGAGGAGGTTGAGTGGAAGTGCACATCATATTCTAATACCTATCTGCATAAGAACTTGAGTCAAGTTATCCTAGATTCACCTCAGTTTTTGTCCTGGGATGGTTGCACTAGTTGGTTGAAGGCCTGGGCTGCAGCTGAAACTGAGCAGTGTAAGGTGTTTCATTGGCATGTCCCTGGCCGTAGTCTTCAGTTACATAGTCCCTAACATGGTTTTGGCCATGGCAGTTATCAGGCCTCCTTCAGGGATGTGGGCCAAGACTGTTGTTGTGGGCAAGGCAGTGTGGGCAAGGCCACACTTCCCTGAAATGGTGAGTGAATGTGGGGAGCAAAGGCATTTTGACTGCAAGGCCACATTCATACCTGCCAGCCACGCTCCAGACTGGCAGACTCGTTCTGCCGTGTCCATACTGCAAAAACCTTTCTGATGCTGCAATCTTAACCTCAAAAAATAAAGTGCTTATTCCTTTTGGAGAAGACACACTTCCTATTGCAGTTCCCTTCACCCTAAGCCCTTCCCCAGTTTCTAACATCACCTCAAGCTTGGGATCTTCACTCAAGTTACCCTTTGGACTGGGGGCTCAAACCAAGAGCGAAATCCGTAGCAGCAGTCAATAAAGCAGCTGAGTCCTGTCAGAGGGTCCATCTGTCTTTTCAGAATAACTTTTGTATCACAGTTTAAATAAACTCCCTGGAGGAATTGGGTCTCCTCCAGCCTCACCATCAACTTGACAGGAAATAGAAAAGAGCATTTTCTCCCACTCACACACTCTCTCTCTCTCACATTTTCATTTCTGTAGTATTACTCAGTCCCTGATGGAGCTCTTTCCCCATATTGTTCGGCAGGTCAGAGTTTTCATCCAACAAACAAGAGGGAAGGGGTATAAACACACTCTATTAATCAAATGGCCAAAATAGAAGCAAAATATCACTTAGCTCCAAACAACCCACTATGATTCAAGAAATCTCCAGCCCAGGCTTGACCAGGATTACACTTTTAAAGCAAGCTGAAGGCACTCTGTTTTGCTATAAAACATATCCTGGTCAGGAAGGCACTGACTAAACAAGATTTACTCTGTTTTACTCTGGAATTATCTCTCATGAAAATAATTCTTGTTCAGACAAACTGATGAATCTAGACATGAATTATTCCCTTCACCTCGCATCAAAATTGCTCTAGCTTTTTGCCTTTAGGAAGACAAACTTAAAAATCCAGTAAAGACCCCCTTTTTTGATACAGATAATGTCTCTGAGAACTCTCAGCAATAGTAATGGAGTCAAAAAACAAAAGTTCATGTTTTGAATATTTCTCATACACACAAACAAAATATGCTGAAGGGAATGATATTTATATTTTCTGACCTCCAGGTGTGGATTCAGAGGAAGTTTCAAGTGCAAAGAAGTCACATGAGATACTAAATAAGAACCTACCAAGGGAGATTGATACACAGAGGATATACCTAAGGAACAAAACAAATCTTTGCTTTTTTCAGCCCTATAGAAATGCTATCAAATAAAATGACATTTGACCTTTTGTCTGTAGTATTACTATTAGTTCCCACAAACTGAGTAAAAATCAAAGCCTTTCAGGTTTAAATGAATAAAGCCAAAGGAAGTTGTAGTCCCACTTCTATAGAATTTGCAGCAAAAGGAATTGGCGATGGCCCTGCTTTCCTAGCAGAACAGTAGGCAGCTTTGAAGTATGGTAGATTACCTGCCACAAAACTTCAAAATATACTCTGGTCAATTTCATTGACTGCTCTATTTGAGCAGTCAAATATCCAGCTCCACCTTTGCCATCCTCTGAGAGTACTGCTTTGCATTGTCAGTAATACATACAAGACACAGGTTGTCTCCTTTGTGTTCACGGATTTTGTAAGCTGTGGTGGTGAGGCTACGAGGGTGGCAAATGGTGGGAAGAAGTACAGACATTCACATTATCTACTGAGCAGCCACAAGGCTGGGTGACAATCAGAAAGAACTGAGCTGACCAGAGACAACCTCTTCCATAGTTTCTGTGTTTCCTGAACTGGGCTGTTGATGCACAATTTGTTAGGAGAGGATTTTGGATCTCTGGGAGATGTAGCAACTTCTGTGGTTTTACTATCGTGGTTTGTGTGTGTGTTTGCGCGAGTGTTATCCTGCCTGGGATCTGTGCTGAAGCAGAAGTGGGTTTGCCCCAGATGCAGTCTGCTGACAGTAACTGTAGCTGGAAATGGCCCTAATAACATGGCTTACTGAATCAAAATCTTGGTGAGTGTTTAACAGAGCTACAGACTGAAAGCCAGAGAAGCTAGAAGTACAACGAATACAAAATACAGCCAGTAAACCTTACAAAATGCACAGATATCAGTCAATATATTAAATTCTTTGTCCTTGAGGTCCTAGGTCTTCATAGTTAGCAGAGTAGACAGATGTCCATTCTCAACAGAGATAGGACAAGCTGCTTTTAAGCACTATTATTTTTGGCTATAGGGAGCCCAGTTAATTAATTGGCAGGTTTTTATGGTAATCCAGCTAGCAGTCTCTATTTCAATGACACAACCATCCCTGATGATTAAAAAACATCTGCTTTATACTGAAGCAGAGAAAAGTTGGAATGAATCACCTTCTCCTTTCTTAATGCAGTTAATGGATTTGAATGAATAATAGTATTTTTTTTTCTTTTTTTCTTTTTTCTTTCCACTGGAATATGCTGTTACCCAACTTACTGCTTTTTGCTGTATTCAGCATTTCCACAGTAAGAGAGGTTGGAGACATCACTACTCCATTTCAAATAATAATCCTCCCAGGTGGGAGTCACTTATATGATGTTTTAAATTAGTGATGCTCCCCAACTAGATATATCTCTGTCTGTTTACACTGGCACCAGATTTGACCCTGTCTTCCTCAGCAGATAAAGTAAGGGCAAGAAAGCTTTCTACCTTTGGGGTCTCAGGTAAATGCCCTGCTCTAAAGTACACTGATGTTATTGGAAAACTCGCATCTGCCTGAGCAGGTTTTCTGATCCTCTTGAATGGCCAAAACACAGAGGTCACACATTAAGCTGACTTGAGGACTGACTGACTTCCAGACCATATCATTGTCCCTACATACGTATTTCCAAATTGGATCAATATACCTTTACCTTGACCTTGATCTTTCTCTTTGGAAAGATGACTTTTAGAGTCAGAAGTCCTGACCCTGTGAGGGGTTTACTAACAACGTTGTCTCAGTCTATAAAAATTCCTGATTTGGAAATCCCATTGGGAAACTGGGACCCTGAGCAATGTCTGTTGCTCAGTTAGTCTCCTGCCAAAGGAGACAACAGGATGAGGCATCTCCAGAGCCTCTGAGGACAAGACATGTCTCTCTAAGTTTCCTTATCTTGGCTGTGTTTCAGTTTAGGTGAGACTTACTCAAATATTGTTAAAGAATAGCATCTAGCTGCAAATTTCTAAATTCAAGATTTGCAAAGCTGGGCTGCAGCAAGACAGTATTTTACACAAAACAGACTCCTAAAGTCTGTGGAGTTCCATCTAGATTCAAGGAGCTACCTCACACCTGGTATTGTAGGGACAAAACAGTATGTTTTGTATACATAGGGAGTTTTCTTCTTGATCCAAAGTAAACACCTTTCTGTCCCTTAGATAACTTGCTTTCCATTATTAGCCTGGGCAACCTTCCTCCCCAACAACCGTAACTTGTACTACTCACTAATGACATTTCAGGAAACATTACATTAAATAGAGCAAAGCAACATGGTTGTGCAATTCACTTGATTGAATGCACAGGGATAGGAATCCAAGCCAACCCCCCCTTTGGTCTGAAATCCGCAGAGCAGACAGAACTCCCTCTCCATGCAGCGTCTCCAGATTCCCAGGCCTGGTTGCAACCCTTCTTCTGATTTATGAGTAATGAGCCTGCTGGTGATTCCTAAGAAGTCAGCTTCCAAACAGAAGTGCTGATGGGCACTGCAGTGTATCACGTAAACTAGACAACACCTAGGCAGACTCTCAGAGGATGCTTTCATTGGGATGAGAAACTATACAGTGACTGAGTGCTCTCCTGTCACTGTCTCCTCTTCTCTCGCTTTGCACAGTATTTTACCTTCGGATTTAGACTTCCTTAAGTTTTTGTTTTAAAGAACTTGTCGACGCTCAGAGTGCACAAATGTATGAAGCCTAGTGGTGAAGGTGCTGGTGAGACTGATTGATGCAAAAGTCTGGTTTTGAGGAGGGGAGGAGGGAGAGAGATTCCTTTACTTGTGCTTAAAAGAAACAAACTTGAAAACAAGACAGGGAAGTTGAGTGGAAGTTGAGAGGTTGAATGCAAGCTGTGCCAAGATTTGAAAAGTTACAAGCTAATGCTGGTACTGCATGTTTTCTTAATGACTGAGGAATCAATCAGCTTTTTTACATGGAGCTCCCAGCATAGAGACAGTGTAAGTTAATAGTGTATTATAAAGCCCATGAAGTGATTAAAAAATGAATCAATATTGGTCTTTTAACCAAAGTAGAGAAAAAAAGCCCTGAGGCATGTCTTTACTGAATCATTATTTGTCAAAGGTCTTTCTTAATTGAACTTCAAAGGATGTCTGGTTAATTTCTGTCCTCTGAATTTTATTTCTGAGTGTAAAACTGAAATTTAGGTTGGAGCTCTACTACCTAGCTGCATCCTGCACTTTTATGTACCTGTGAGCACATCTTGGCCATCTGATGAACATGCTGTTAGAGCTTGCTCCCATAAAATCTGTTTGCTTCAATGGGCTTTCATTCTTGCACCCACTGGGATGTTAAAGCAGCTCCCACAGATGGGTGCCCATCCAAAAGGAAATAAGAGGTTTCAAGTCAAATAATTACTAGTCTGACAGCTGTGCACTTCACAGGGTACTGCTGTTCAGAAACAACTAGGTAGGCTCTGACAAAGCTGAGACACCTCCAACACAGCTCAGAGATGTACCTTACAGAGGTGCTACCTGATGGCCAGGATTGCCCGGGTCCAGTAGCAGCAGATGTGTGACTGGTGCCCTCTGCCTCCGTGGCAGGGCTGAGAGCAGGTGTTGACCTGAACTGTGGTTTACAGCAGTTTCAGATACCTGTGCAGGGCACTGTATATTTTGGTGCACAGTACAGTGCTGTCCCAATCAATGCTTGTCCAAGCAGCACTAGAGCAGTTAGCCTGAGATGTTAAAGCAGCTGTATTTTTAAGAATCAGGAATTAATTTTTTATGCTAGACTTGGGGAACATTTCATTTTTTTTGGTACTGCTAATGGAGTATCAGAGTTGCCTTTTGGTATGCTTTATTCATAAACTGGTCTGGAGACAATTTTTTTCTTCAAAGTATTTTTTAAAAATGAATTGTTTGTAGTTCACATGAAGTTGTTCCTCCTCCAGGCTATACATCAGTGCCTCACTATGCACCAGTTACTCCCTTAATTTACAAGCTGTGGTAGTCATTGTGTGTTACTATGTTTTTAATTTATTTATCTGGGAAAGATCCACTCAGTGTCAATGTCTTTCCTCCCTTGCTTCTTACTAAGATCCTGCTTTTTGTATATATTACAACTGGAATACAAAGCAGTCAGAGCGAGATGCCCAGATTTTGAAAGCACTTGTCTTCCACGTAAAATGAAGAGGGACTGAAGGAATCACATGAAACACTGTGCTGCAAGACACAGTTTTATAGTTAACTGGGGAAGGAACAACTTCATGTTGACTGATCTGAGTTAACCCCTTGATTCTGACAGAATTTGATATTCTCCATTCAACTTGCCTTGAATGTGTCTATACAGATAATACTGAGGTAATTTAACATCTTATTTAATACCACTCCTCACAGACGCATTCTAAAACAAAATTAGTTTCTAATGAAGACCCATTACTGTCTGTTCCAAGATCAAAAGCACGTTTCAAACAGCTTTGTGAAATCTGCTACGCTGGTTGTCAAGTGCTAACCCAAACCCTGAATCCTTAGAAGCTTCCACTGGCTGATTAATTCTTGCAGAAATTTTGTAAAGTTGCATTTATTTATTTATTTATTTATTTTCTTATCCAAGAAAAGCCTCTTTTCTGCATGGAGGAGGGTGACCCACGCCAGGTCTCATTCTGATTGCGGGCACACAACATGTCCTTTGATGTGCACTTACTCTGCACCGTGCGCGGTAAAGCTGACCGACCTCTTGTTTTGTGCACAGGTAATTTATGCGCTGCCTCTGGGAGCACACCAGTGACAGGACTTACATGTGTGAACCCTATTTGTGCATGAAATCAAGTGCAAATTTAGAGCAGATGGGTTTTTGACTTATAAGTGATAGAATTTATGGCCAAGATTTAAGAAAAAAAAAATGCTTGAAGGTAGTTTCCCAAATCTACTTGTAGGTACCCATTATAAGACCTGATTTATATATAACGTAAGACTCTCACCTCCACACCCCTCACTAGTGCTTGAAAAGGAGGCTGCTTGTTTAGGTGTTAGTTACATGCCTAACTAATTCACGGTCTTCTGTAAAAATAAAACCTGGCTGCATGGCTAAACCAACAAAAAGTCCAACAAAAGCTGCTTGGTTTGATTGAACTGATGCCGCTCATGTGGAGGGAGAGGTCAGCTGTGGAGAGAGGTAGACATAGGCTCTTGACCAAAGTGAATGGTGGGGAGCAACAAGGGGCACAACGAGGAAGGGCTTAGCATCGTTCTCTGCCTAAAAAGGCTACTGTGTATGATGAGTTGGGATTTGTGCTTCAGGGCTGCCCATTTCCACTGTAAATGGAGGCTGTATAGAGGCACGGCTCCTCTCTTCTCTTCAGGCTCATGTTTTCTGGACTCTCCTTGGCTGAGGGCTTGCTGGTGTGAATGCAATCCTCCTTACAGATCCAAAATAGTTCCGGAGTATTTATACTTGTGTGTGATGGGAGTTTAGCCTAACCCTTTACACATCCAAAATCAGATGAGCAAGCTGGTCGGCCTTGGAGGTTGTGGCTGCAATTTCTAGCTCACTTGGTGGGTTGTACATGCTTGCTGTCCTTTGGTCTCATGTGCAATCACCAATACAGTGTAGAAGTATCGGCAGTAGAGGTTAGCCACCCTTAACTAGTGCAGGTCCCAGTTAGAGGCTCTTCAGGGCTGCCGGTTTGATAGACAGGGTGTTTTCCCAAAGTATTTAGAGAGCACAGGGAGTTTTGATTTCCCCATTCTTCCCCTTTGTCTTCTGGTTCCCTTCCTCTCTCTCCCATCTGTTCACAATCATGCAAGGTGCTCTGCTGCTGCCTTTCTTTGCTGGGCTCTTATGTGCCTAGCCGCCCTCCAGGACCTATTCCCAAAGAACAGTAAAGCTGTCCAGGACAGCTTTGTGAATCCTATTCCTCCTAAGTGGTTTATGACTTCCCTCAAGCCTGTGGAAATGCTGCTCTGCAGAGACAGCATCGTGGCATGCTGGGATGTCCATTCACTGAGGGAGCCCTGTCATGGTTATTGATGATTCTTTATTTGAAAAATAAAATAATATAAAATAAAAAAAAAATCCACCATAAAGGCAGAAAAAAGATCTACTGGAACAAGGCAGTCCTGCTTGTGCCGCTGACTCAAGAACATTTGGTACGTATAAACTCAAATTGGTACATAATAAAATCTTCATAACTGAACAGTGTGAACAAATATGCTTGGTATCCCTAAAGGCCAATCTTTTCTTTGAGTTCCTATCCATCAGTGTTTTTGTTTGACTGTGGCCTCTATCAGTGATTAAGACGATTTTATGCTATTTTGAAACTACCATGTCTTAAAAACAGGCAGGCTTTTTTAATATATATGTATTTTTTTTTCAGAACATAATGTGATTCCCTGTTAGACTAACCATCCACTGAAGTGAGCAGAGGGTTCAGAAGGTTATGGATACTCTGCAAATGCTAAGGGAAAAACAGTGCAATGTCTTATATTTCTCATCCACCCCTCTGTAAGTCCAACTACCCTACTACTATTTGAAAATCCCAGCCTGAAGGATTCACAGCCCTGAATCCACAACACATAACTAGTCGACGTGTTATCCTGTTACTGTTATTTCTGCGGCTACCTCCCTTTGCATAACACCAATTTGTTATATTCTGCATTAAGTTACAGCAAGGTCTGTGGGCCGAGGCTGCGTCCCACTATGCAACACTCGGAAGAATTTTATGGCTTTAACAAGTGCACTGCTGGCACTCATAGCACTGCTGTGCATATTCTGGAAAGAGACCAGTCATCAGAAAGGATGCCCTTCCCAGAACTGACATGTGGTTTGCACCTTTCTCCTGAGCACTTGCTTGACTCAGCATTATAAATGATGTAATTCCCTGCTGAGGCTACTAAGGCTGCTTTCTGTCCTCCTCTCTAGTTGTATGCAGTGCTTGGATGGAGAGCAAATTCATGGTGAGATGTGACAATACATCACCATACGTGAACACAGAAAGTACAGCCTACCTGCCCAGTGCGTGGTGTGGATGTAGCCATGTGCGTAAATGATTCAGATCCTTATTTTCCCAATAATATATTTTTTCCCAAATAATGAAAATGTTTCCCAATAATGGAAAATTCTACCTTAATCCCAAGACTTCTCGTCATTTAGCTATGGCTACTCTAATGACAATCTGGGCAGAGGAACCTTGTTTTATGTGTTGTGGTGAGGGTTCCGCTGCTGCCTGCCTCTGTAGGCTGGCAGGCAGCAAGTCTGAAAGGAAAAAAAAAAAGTCAACCTTGATAATCAGCACCTGATTTCAGCTGGTATGCCAAGCTAAATCAAGGCTGTTTCAAATAGAGGGACAGAGTATGCATAGTTTCATGTCCCTCTCCCTAGTCTTCCAGACAACATCCTCAACAGCACTTAGAGATGCAGAAATCATAAGCCAAAATCAGAGGAGTGATATAAAAATTTGCTGAAAATTAAACAAAAGATCCAGGTTTTCCTTGCCATCTAGCATGCAAGCAGCTTTACAGTTATTCTTTTACTGTTCTCCACAATCTCAAGGGATAGGATTATTATTTTTTTATTTCTTTGTTATAAAGCTGAGATTCTCATGTGGTCAAATCAAGAGATTTTAAGAACCAGAGCTTTAAGGAAAGCAGCAAGTGTTAGTGAAGCTTGTGATAAAATTGCAAGAACTGGAAGTCTTACAGAATCTCAGCTCAGAAGTGTGTTTAGCTTAAAAACTGAATAAATGACAAAAGCCTATACCACCTAATGCATATGAAAGTGCAATAAGATTGTGAGCCATTTCTGTCCTTTTGTTAGCGACAGAGCCACATAGCAATTTCCGGGACTGTAAAAACATCCTAATAAATTTTCAGTGTTTCCTTGTGTTGAATGAATCACAGAAATGCTGCTAGCCTTGAATAGGTTTAGCATTCAGATCAACTGTTCTGGAGAAAAGTCAGCTGTATCAGTGCGTAACTAGAGCCGGGCTGTAAATCACGGTCACAGACCATACAGGATGGAGGGCTGTTTAACAATGACACCCACAGTAACTTCCCTTCAGGATGGAAGCAAGGCCTTCATCCACGATGGGAAATGAATGTCTCACCCAAAGGAAAGACTGCACCCTCTACGCTGGCTGGATGTGGTCAGTGTTTGACTGAGAGAAGCTTAGGAAAGAAGAAATAACGCTAGGAACCCAGCAGGATCATTGACTTAGCAGCAAATTTACAGTACGTCATTGCCCCGCGCAGGAAGCACAAGGTCTGGCTGTCCTACAGCCAGCAGTAATGGGGAGCTTTCCCTTCTCAGTAAGACTGCCAGTTCACCAGAACTGCCCATCATCAAGTTCCTGTCTGGAAGCAGCTGATCTTGCTCAGGTTGGCACTGAAATGTGTCCTTGTAACATCTTCAACAGCTGTGGTATACACCAAGCCTTTGGCAACAGAAACAAACCCGAGCAGTAATTCAGCTCACCGAAATCAGCAAGAATAGACTGGTATAACTGAGACGCCCAGGAGGTCTAATTTGGCTTTGCAGTATTTGAGGCCAATCTTGGAGGCTCCTTGGGAGAGTTGTCCTTTTCATATAGATGGTAAGAAGAAGATAAATGCCTTTTGGCAAGAACATCACGTCTTCTCGGTACTTCCTTTTAAATACTCTAATGACACAGGGTGGGCCTTGGGAGAAGTTGTAGGTTGAGCCTTTTGCTGTTTCAGCTAAAAAGGGACAATTGTGGGACACAAAGTTCCTGCAGGCGATGGGAATGGGTGGAGGAAGTCCTTCACTGGGTAAGAGTCAGTCCTTTCCTCCGAGGCCAAAGTGGGAGCGCGTGCCGTGAGGCAGGAAGCAACGCCAGCGGTCATTTGCTTTTCTGAGAGATCTGCCAGGCCCAGGTCAAGGCAGGCTTGAGCTGGGGAAGGAGGAAAAGCTGGTGGGTTGCTGAGGGGGGATCCGGGAGAAAGGCCAAGAAGGAGGGGACCACAGGTAGGGATGCCAGCTGGTGTCGGGGAGGGCGGGTGTGTGTGAGGAGCGGAGGCTTGCCCTGAGGCCTTCTGGCGAGAGGGAGCGGGGGACAAGATGGAGGGGACAGGCTGTGAGAGACACCGAGATGAAAACTGTGAAAATTGCGCTAAGCCGGAAGGACTTTCCAGTAACCAGGAAAAAAAAAAAAGCGTTCCAGGTATTTCATGGGCTGAATGCGTGTGCGTCCGTGAATCCTGACCTCTTTACTCGCCCACCTCCTGCACACTCCCCACTAGGTGCCAGTATAGGAGCACATCACTGCACAAGCGCACCGGGACGGCAGAAAACGGGCTGTGTGGTGAAGACTTTGCAAATGTATTTATCTCCATCCACACACACACTACGTTCTGGGTTTACATTGCTCTGAATATACAATATGTACAGAATCGCCAGTAGCATCTGTAGCCATGTCCAGGGGCAGTATTGCATCTGGTGATCCATGGGACACCAGGCTGCCCTGGCCTTTGTGTGGTGCCCACTGCGCCTGGGCACTGCAAGCCTCATCAGCTGGAAAGCAACTGCACTGCATTGCTACTTATTGCCAGAAAATCCATATGGCAACAGGTATGGATGGGTAAATAACTAAATTTCTTCCACGCTTTAAGGCGTGTGCTTTTGCAGTGCACAGTGGGTATCACTCTGGATGGAGGTACTTGCTAGGTGCCTGACAGAGCCTCCAAACCGAGCCACAGGGGCAAAAGCAATCCATGTTTCAGATATTTTTCAAGTCCCTCCAGGAGAAAACTCATTACACTCCCCCCCCCCCCCCCCCGTATGTCCTCTGCACTGCAGACTTAGGGAGAAAATTAAGGGAACAAACAGTGACTGAAGTCATAAAGAGGACAATACTGTGTCACAGACCACCATGGGAACAAGCAGTTTCATGAAGCTCTGTTGCTTGTCAAGTCTTAAATCTTTCCAAAAAGAGGTTAAGTCTTTTGCCTTGGTTTCTCTGCTACCTGTGCCAAAATAAATAGAATGTGCTCAACTGAAGAAAACAAATACTTGAAAATAACGAAAAATCAATAGTACCCTTGTTATTCAGTAGCAGGTATACAGATCTAATCTGACAGACTGTATTGAAAGTGTAAACTGAATGCTCGCAAACATGTATTAGTAATGTCAAGATGAAATGTTAGCTTGAATCTTATCAATTCAGTTTATAGAACAGGGAGGCATTACCAAAGTATAGTTTACCTGCAAAACCTCCTGCTTTAGAAAGCACTGTTCTCAATACAGTGAGCGTGTTTTTAAAAACATTTGGATTTCAGGTACCCTTCTTCATTACCAAGAAGCTTTTAGTATTGCCTCAACCTGTCAGCCTCCCGAGTCGGGAAGAAATATGAATGGCAAACCAATTTGCATGGAGACACTTAAAGGAGTCTTTCATTCTTGGCCTGGTGTCGTTATTCCCATGGGCAGAAGACAAAGAAATATACAGCTAAGGAACAATTTCACATAAAAAATACATCCCTTTGTCCAAAAGCCCTGAGATGTGTCAAGCTGTTATGGAGCACATACAGGAACTGGCTGTGCCCTTTTGTACACAGCTGGCCTTTAGGCTCCGTGCAGTCTGCAGCCACGGGCCCCACTTGTCTGAGGGAACTATGAATTTAACGAGATGCTTGGCTTTCATTTTCCAAATGTGGGTATTTTCAGCCCTTTCCCTCAGCAAATGGAAATATCTAAGGGAAGGTTTTATTTTTTATCTTTTTTTTTTTTTTTTTTTTTTTTTTTTTTTTTTTT
>CM021732.1:104115981-104260181 GCA_011075105.1 Heteronetta atricapilla
TTTTTTTTTTTTTTTTTTTTTTTTTTTTTTTTTTTTTTTTTTTTTTTCCCCTGGAGTTTTAAAAACCAGAGTAAAATGTAGTCTTCCATGGTTGCAACATGGGTGAGTGAGGAAGAATGTAATGTCAAAGGGATGGAGAAAAGTCTTGCCCTGGTGAATCCGATGTGCCCTCAGCCCAGGAGGCCTCCGGCAGTGGTCAGTATAAGCTGCTTTGCAGGGAAAGTACAGGATGAACACATTTTTTACTGCTCCTCTGTTTAAACTGGGGAAATAGCATGCAGGGCTGCAAATATTAGAGGAGGAATCCGTCCTATTATTTTTGGAGCAGCATCCTCTCTGAAATGTGTAAGTCATCAGAACAGAATGAATCCAGTGACTCAAGTGCAACTTAGACGAGTATTTTCAGCAAGGAAAAGAAAATGACTCACCAGGAGGATTTGGGTTAGGGGGAGTTATGACGAGGGACTGGGCCTTGTTTTTGAGAGGAGAACTGAGAGTAGGACGTATCCTGTGCTCTCTTTTTGTAGCTGGTTACGGCTGAGGCTGGGTTGTCACCTGGAAATAAATTGCTCAGTATCATGTGCCAATGGAGAGATGGAGAGAAAGCCAGGGAGAGTTGAACGTGTCATCTACATTTCCAAGGTGGTCCTCTGCTGGTGTTGGCAGCGGGGCAGAGCTCCCAGAGGTCTCTCTGCTGTCTGGGAAATGCAGAAATATCTGTGCCATCCCTTGGCATCGTGCAGGACAGGTCTTCTTCTGTGTCCCTTGGTGAAAGGTGGCCTGGGCCCATTGGTCCTCTGTTCAACCCAGAACCAGCACTGCCAAAACTTCAAAGAGCCCCTGATTACACTGTTTGCTGAGCATCAAAACCAGGCCTTAAGTGAGGGAGATGCAGATGACAGGTATGCACATTGCTTCACTGTGGGCACTTCATTTGGGTGGCTAAAGCAGGATTGTTGTTCCTGATGAGGGAGGGCTTTTCTCCCAAGGCTCCCCATCTCATCATGTTGGGGGGTGTTGTGGTTTAACCCGGCCGGCAGCTAAACACCACACAGCCGTTCGCTCACCCTCCCCCCTCCCTCTCTGGGATGGGGGAGAGAAACGGAAAATTGAAGCCTGTGGGTTGAGATAAAGACAGTTTATTTAAGAGAGAAAATAATAATAATAATAGTAATATGTACAAACAAGTGATGCACAATGCAATTGCTCACCACCCGCTGACCGATGCCCAGCCCAACCCCGAGCAGCCGGCCCCCCACCCTGGCTAGCCACCCCTATATATTGTTCAGCATGCCGTCAGATGGTATGGAATACCCCTTTGGCCAGTTTGGGTCAGCTGTCCTGGGGCTGTCCCCTCCCAGCTCTTGCTGCCCCCCCAGCCTGCCCGCTGGCAGGACAGAGCGAGGAGCTGAAAAGTCCTTGGCTTAGTGTAAGCACTGCTCTGCAGCAATTAAAACACCAGCATGTTATCAGCACTCTTCTCATCCCAATCCAAAACATAGTACCTCACCAGCCATTAGGAGGAAAAACAACTCTGTCCCAACTGAAACCAGGACAGGGGGTTAAGTTACACGCTTTGAAGGACAACACTCAGGGATCATAAGGAGTGTCACCATCACAGTTACCTCTTCTTCCTCATCTCCACCAAAACGGGCTCACAGGGTGTACTTCCCATTTTATAAACAGGACAGGAAAGTTTCTGGACTTTCTGTAACCAGGCTTATCTGATTTGGATCTTCTCTTTTGGTGAAGGTTAGTAAATTATTAGTTTTACTTGTAGAAATTACTCCCTAATGAAGAGTTGCTTTGAAAGCCAGAGAGTCATACTTTCTGTGAAGACTGGAGGTTATTGGAGTGTCCAGCTTTGCTCTGTGGAAACAAAATGCATCGTGGGTGCATCTTAGCTCAAGGTGCCTATAACTACCTGTCAGTATATGGAGACACCTAAGTTAGATGTGAATATTAATGTTGTTACCATATCTGCTGCTATTTCTGACAGACAGCATGGACTTTGCCACTTTTTCCATCTCCTCGGGTGTGTCCTGCCCTCCTTGGGATCCCGTGGTGGAACATGCTCTGCTCTTGGTGGCTGATTTGGTTCTGCGCTCCTGCCGTGGGTCAGGCACAGGCCCTCCCTCTAATCCTCTCATGGGAAATTGCATGACCCTTGGAGTGTGCATGCATGTGAGAATGTGAACACCCTGCCCCGGAATTTTCATAGGACAGAAAACGGGCTAAATCAATTAGAGCAACAAAAATGCAATTGGTTTTGTGCGAATCTATTTGCAAGATAAGAATTATCTTCACTCTTTCCCCATGAACAATAACTGACAACATTGCACTTCTCCTCAAATGCTTTTTGATAGGTTAATGGGCCCATTTTGAGAGCTTATAATTGCAACAGCTTCGGTTCAAGAGCTGATGTGATGGATTAAGTCCCTCTTGATGCTTGGAGTTGGGATACAATACAGGGATACAGCCTGGACCCTCTGGTGCCAGAGGGCTTAACACAGTATTGACAGGGCTGTGCATATTAAATCCAGATCAACCTTCTGAACGAACACAGGCACATCTGAACTTACAAGGCTGGAAATCTCCTTCCACAGTCTTAAAGGAGTTATTTTTAGTAAAGATCATTGAAAAAAAAAAAAAAAAAAAAAAAAAAGAAAGAAAAAAGCTCATACCCCTACTTACTGCTGAGATATGAGCTGAAGGAAACTCTCCTGTCAGATCTGTTTCATATATGTTACGAGAACAGCAAAACAGAAAAGTTCAGTAGGGCAGTAGGGCATTATTTTAATTTCTTTTTTTTTTTCCACCTTATTTTTTTTTTGAAAAAAAAATCTTTTAAATTTATGGGATCTGACAAAATAGTCTTGAGGGTGCCAAGTTGAAATGAATCTAGAGGTATCCCTTAACATCTGGTGATAGCTGCTGATTAGTTTGGCAGAAGCGGTTTCCCGATGCTCTGCAAATGAAAATTAACACACTTCGGGGGCTGCCTCGGAAAAATGCTGCAAGTTTTCTCATATTAGATGTCTGTGCTGGGCAGCACTGTGCTCCCGGGGTCAGTCCATGCTTGGGTGGATAAAGCTGCACTCGCTGACTCTTCCCTTTGGAATGAGCCAGGCTCTTCCCACAGCCAGGTACGAAGCAACGCGAGGTGCGGCAGGCACTGCTTTCTCCTCTTTGCTGGTTTCCAAAGAAACTCACTTTTTTTTTTTTTTTTTTTTTTTTTTTTTCTTTCCTTAGCTGTAAACGGCGATTTTAAAATGCATTGTAAAGTGAAAAGCAAATGAAAGCACATAAACGAGTCTCTCATCTTGCAAGCCCTCTCGTCTTTGTGTAGCGAAGAGGTTTCTGCTAGAACCAAGTTCATTTTCTAATGACACTCTTCTCTCTTGAAAAAAGTCCTAATTCGGGTGGCCCAAAGTATTTTGCACACAAGTGGCCTTTTCAAGAAGTTTTTTTTTGTCAAGAATCCAAATGAAATCTTCCTTAGGTCCCCCTCCTAGAAGCTGAGAGAAACAAGTTCAAGACATCAAGAAACCTGGTGTAGGTCAGGTTTTGGAGTGTGGGATTCTCTCAGCCCCAAATCCTTAACTCTTGGCAGTTTAGGGTTAGGTTACCGTTGAGCACATCTTCAAGGCCCTGCTTCTATTCCATGCCAGAAGTCCATTATTCAGAACTTCAGAATTATCCAAAAAATCCATCAGGGTTTTCCAGTGACTTGTAACATGTTATCATTATTCAGCATCGAGATGGAAGTTATTCTGGGGCCTTGCAGTGGGCTAGCCCAAACCATGATGATATTCATGATTCATGATTTATTTATATTTTTTATCAAATGCACACAGATACTTGGGGGAATAAAAACAGAAAGGTCAGTTTCAGGAAAGGAAAAACACTGAGGCCAGTGTTACAGTGCTACAAAAACAAAGTTGTTAGCAGTTCCCGCGAAAATGAATTCCCTTGTTCAACTAGTGGGACTTCCCAGCTTACAAACTCTTGCAGTGTACATGCTGGTGGGAGCCATGCACCCTCTCGGTCTCTAAAATTTCTGTGAATAGTTAAAAGTAGGGAATTCTGAAAATGTTTACGAAAAGATTTGTTTCAGTTCTTTATGGTCCTTTTCCACCCAGACCTTCTAGCATTAACACAGGTGGTTCAATTCTCTCTAACCTGTTCTGCTGCTGTTTGCAGTCTCCAAAGTTACACATGAAGATATTAATGACACTGCAGATGCCAACTGTGTGATATAGGCTAGTGCAAAGGTTTGCTTGACTATTTGCACTGACATTGAAGGGTGCAAGTCCTGTCTGTAAGACGTGGGAAGTAGTACTCCATCATGGGGAGACCTTGATCGTGCCCAGAGACAGTAAGATAGTCTTTTCTGCCATTTGGTTTGACAAAATAAAACACTCTTTCTTACCCACAGTCAGCAATAAGTAACAGTGGCTCCTGGTAGGGCATAGTGGTTCAGATCTGCCATATATATACGGTTAGAGTTTGCTGTTTTAAAGCATTGCTTTTCTTAACATGTCCCTAGATTATTCTGTACCTTGTGAGGTGAGACATGTTGAGACTATTGTCATGGGTGAAGCACTGTATGGTATACATCTAATTTAAAATGAACTTTTTCTTTGGTTGCTTTCCATGTTAAGGTGGGAAGAATGTGCTGCTAATTATTACTTTGCCACTCTCTGCTTGATCTCCCCCTCCAGGTTTTTGCCGTAGATCTACTGCATGCTATTTTGTTTTGATTGAAAACCAGGGTTGTCACCTGAAAGCTTGGCTGACAGTACTTTGCTTCTGTTCTGCAGAGTTGTGAGGTTTGATGGCAATATGAGTAGTCCACTGCTGACAGATGCTGTCTAACTTGAGAGATCTCTATTGACTGAGACCTTACAGGCTCTCCCAGAAGTCTGTTCCTGTTGTCACTATCCTAACTCATGCCTGTTTTGAATCTTCCTGGTGACAGTTTAAGCCCATTACTTGTCTTGTCTTTTTAAGACTTGGCTAATAGACTATTACATTCCTCTTTGCAGCTTCTTTTTTTAATGTATGTGTTTGAAGATTGTCATTTCTCCTCTCCTCCCCAGGCTTTTTTCCCTCAATTCATGCAGCTTTACTTTGCTGATCATACTTTCAGGATCCCTGATCATTCTTGCTCCTGTGCTCTCCAGAGTTGTTCCACATTTTACTTTGTGTAATTCCCCAAGCTCAGCATACTGCTCCTGGCAGGCCCTTCCTATGTCTTTTAGGCAGTAATTCTCCTTGTATATCACAGAGCAGTACTTGGATTTTTTTTTTGTGATAGGCCTGCCCTTTATTCTGCTAGTTTGTTTGGTAGGGTATTTTTTTTTAACATACGTAACATTTATTTCCCAGCTCGCATTTGACTAAATACCTGGCATCCAGTTTCAGTTTGGGTAACCATATGCCGACAGGACACGCTTGCTAGCTCTTTGATTCTGTATCTACAGAAACCGGGGGTGATAAAGGGCCATTGCTCTGGAGATTTTAGTATTTGTTGAGTTAAACATTGCAGAGCAGCCTAGCATCCCCACCCTCGTCATGAATGAATCTGGCAGGAATGAGTTTGAAGTCTTGCTCTGGTTGACTATAAACCTTTATTACACGTGGGACGTTCCTCGTGGAGAGGGGGAGGCGGTTGCCTCCCGGATGAAATAAGCAGAGTTCATCAGCTTACTCACTGCCCCGCCGAGCGGGGCTTGATGGGAGTCATGCAGGGTGCCTGGCACCTGCTGGAGCAGGGAGGCTGGCTGGCAACCATAAACCCACAGTCAACCTTGATGACTGCCCTCGGCGCAGACTGTAAATAACAAAGGCATTTATTTTATTTTTTTCTATGGGGATGGGAGCAGTGGCGAGAGTAAACAGAAGGAATTAAAACCACCATCTTGCTGCAAGCAGGTGGTGGCATGTCCTGGGCTTTCACCACCGCTGAGCTGCTTCTGCACCCTCTATAACAATTGGTATTCAAGGAAAGTTGGCTTGTGCCTTCTGCCCTCACCTTGTCCTCACCGCAATGAGTATATGAGATATGAGCAAATCTCTACAGAAAACAAACAAACAAACGAAAGACAAAGCACAGAAAATAGAGGGGACTAACAATAACCACTGGAGTGCTGCTGACTGCGTAAGACCACCTCTTGCTCCTTCCTATTCACTTTCTAGCCCCCTTTCTCAGCTAAATCAAGGGATACAACCATGGATCTCTTCCAATTTCACTGAAGTTTTACTTTAACTTTGTTTTTATGACATTTTCTTGTAACTGCAGTTCAGCCTATTAGCCAGGATCTATTATGTCTTTTTTTTTTTTTTTTTTTTTTTTTTTCTTTTTCAGCCATAAGGGTGTGTGTGCTAGACCTATGGGCAACTAATCCTCAGTTATGTTGCTACTGACTGCAAAGGATATCATGAAATGCTCACCAAAGAAATCACTCATGCGATGTCAACATCACAATCAGAAATTCCTGGTCCTTTCCATGTGCCAGCCACAGAAATGAGTCCCACAGCTGTAAGAGAGGGTTCTTGCAATAGGAGGGCAAGAGGGGCTCAGGCTGTGTCGCTGCCGTAGTGCCTTGTCGTGTGAGAGATTTGTTCACCTGGCCATAGAAGGTTGAATCCCCTCACCTTTTCTGTACTTGGAAGCAGGCTGAGTGGTCATTTTTTCTCCTTGGGTGGACAGCAGTTAGAAATCCCAGCTGCTATAGATGCAAGCCAAGGAGCCAGGGTCATGGACCATGGAAATCCTGGGCCAGAGAAACCCAGGGGCTTTAGGAACAGACTCCATCAGCACTACAGAAGAGCATGAAAGGTTTCAAATTGTTTGTGCACTTTATTTCCAGAGCTGATATTCTGGGACGTTTCCAGCACTGGGTTTAGTTCAAAGCAGTTGGATGGACAAAGCAAGGGAGTCATTACCTCTGAGGCTGTTGATTTTACATTTTTATACACAGTACCTTGTATCTGATGGGCAATTGCAGAACTGTAAATTATCACACAACTGTCCAGGTCCCAACAGGAATGAGTATCTGACGGCTAAAGAGGAGGTCAGGAGGACAGGGCCAGAGGGCAGAAAATTAAGCCTTCAATTAATTGGACTTGCTTTCCCTCAATTAGGTTTTGAACAGTAATTTGTAACCCTCCTCTTTCTTGCCTGGGTGTGACCAGACCTGCACTGCAAACTCAGCTCTTCTGCTGAATGCTCCTTCTCCTACAGTGTTTGGAGTTTGTACTGTTGAATGCAGTAAAAAGCATGATTACAATTTAAGAAGAAAACAACAAGGAAATGTATATAAAATGTGACTGTTTGTAACGGTAGAATTCGCATTTACAAGTGCTTTCATGGAGAAGCATTTATCGTCCCGTAAAAGAGAGGTGCTAGGTGGGTGTACAATCAACTCTCAATTATCCACGAGCAGCTTATCCAGGTCATGGATTAACTGTGCCGTGGAGTCTCTGACATTTTGCTGGCACTGTGCAGGGGGGTCCGTCTGCACTCAGGAGCTCAAGCACGGCGTTCCAGGACCGAGTCCAAAGCTTTACTGACGGCTGTGTGGCAACACCGAAGTATGTCCCGGCTCCAACAGCATTTATCCTTGTGGTTGCAGTGTTGCAAACATACCTTGGGTTGCACATTAGCTAATACACCCTCTTGGAGAGGAGTGCAGAAATACCTAAGAGATTGTGCAAAAGCCAGGTTGTATCTGGCAAAGCCGGAGCTGAATTAGAGCTAATAAGTCTGGCTAAACTTAAGTTGACTCTATCTGGAGTCAATCACAAAACTGACCAGTCTTCACTTTCAATATAGGCAATGTGCTAAAAGATATGCAGGCCGTGTCCCAACTGCGGTGCTGGGAGTGACTCCGAGCTTCCAGCTCTGGATGCCTCCCAGAGTTTGTCCCAAGCATCTATTGAGTTGGAGGCTGGAAATGGAGCCATCCCTTTCTCCTTCTTCTCTCTTCCTCTGTGCAAGAGAACGGCCCTGCTCCCCAGGGTGGTCCAGTAACTACTCCAAATGCTGGTGTTGCTTTACCTGTTACACCGCAGAAATTAAAACTACACGGGAAACACGTGGATGATGGGGAACATTTGAAGTGTGCTTGCCAGACACGGGTAGTTTTCTGGAAATTAACTTCTACTGGGCTGGGTTGGCAATGACCAAGTAGCACAAGTGCTATCTGTTGTGTCAGCATGATCCCGTGCATACCATCATGAAGTCCCATGACATTAGAACGGGGGTGGATTTGACCCAAAATACTGCTAAAGCTAAAAACACTCATGTTTATCCAACTGCCCTGACTTAGCACTTTTGCACCTTTTCTGCTTAAACTCTCCATCCTTTTCTGCTTAAAATCCCCATCTTTATATGGTAATGGAGAAAGTAGATATGTCATAAAAACATCGGAGGAGAAAAAGCCATAAATGAGTCACTGAAAATATTGATAAGATCGCTGATATGGAGTTGATCCATAGCTTCCAGCCTTCCTGTTTTTCTGTGCCCACTCCTCTTGAAGCTTCTCAGGCCCAGCTCTGCCCCTCCTCGATGTTCGGAGGGGATTTCTTCACCTCCCCGTAGCATGGACATATGCCAGAGTCACAGAGCTCCTTCCTCACCATGCCAGGATGTCACAAAGTCTATTTAGCACCTACAGCAACCCCTGACAATTCTCAGAGCTACTTATAGCAGCAACCAAAATGTCTTATCACACCCCTGTCTTGGTGACAAATTAAAACTGCAATTTGATTATTACCATCTTTCCAAATAAAGGGCTGGGCCTTGCTTCCCCTGACGCTGATTGCAAAACTGGACTTGACTTCAGTGGAAGCAGAGCTGGCCTCGGGGTATATTTAGAGAAAGTAAGTAGCAGCTATTTTCTGAGTGTTTATTTTACATTTCAGGTTTAGGCATTTGCAAGCGCGGTTTCTGATGGACTTTGTATAGCTGGGGTTGTGACTAACAATAATAACAGGCAAAGCTGTGACTTTGCCCCAGCCCCGGAACAAGAGGCCACTCCGTCCCCAGAGTCATGCAGAAGGCACATGGTGACTCACACCCTCGTAATCCCTCTTCTGGGTTTCCCCTCGCTCCGCGGGAAAGGAGCGTTTTTTCCTGTTCTATTCTTGCCGATGTGCGTGGTCCCAGCCATGCCGATCCCACAGCTGCAAAGCGTGCTGAGAGACCACCAGCACCAAAACCCGCAGGTCAGAGGGCTTAGCACCCGAGGAAAGGTGAGCACTGGTATTTAGCATTAAACAAAACTCTGTTTCATTCTGCCTGGAGCACAAAGCAACTTGCCTCATGGTGGAAAGCAGTACAATGGGGTACAACAGGGCTCCATCTGCCTCATACCCCTGCGCAGCTCCCCACAAAATGCATTGCCTGAGCAGTGATTTCAAGGTGCACCATGGATGCAGTCTCTTGTTTCCAGGTGACAGCGCAAGTCCGGTATGTTGGTCAACCAACTACACAAGGTGTCACTGTGGCAGTCTCATGCATCATTTTTAGTCATTCATTAATTAAGCCATCTCTTCCCTCACAGAGCTTTCATCTGCGGGTGACGCTGTCCAATGGACCCTCGCACATGCATGTGTTGGCTTATCGTGTGATTACGGTTCTGGAGCATTCATCCTGACCTGTGCGCAGTGGTGACCTGGAGGGCATCTTTGTGATTAGTGAGGGTGAGAGGCTTTGAAAATTCCTGGGTATTTTGCAAGTTTCTGTCAGTCCTACCTGGCTGCGTCGTTCCTCCCCATCACGCTCAGAGTACCTGAACATAGTTATGGTTGTCCATTTGGAGAACAGGCAAAATGCAGTTTCTTGGGCACTGCTTTTTTCAAAGGAAGGAGGCTGTAGTGCATCTTGCTGTTCTTTCCTACAAGTGCCACTGCTCGTCACCCCCCCACTTTTCACTCTGATGTTTTCCTATTTGGGGAACTGACTTCACCACCGATTTGATTCCTTCCAAAGCTCTGGCACCTCTGCGTTAATGGATAGCTAGATTTGAGGATCACTTGTATTTTGAGCACATTGAAGTTCCATGTTTTCTTACTAAAACGTACTTGGGCTCATCAGAAATAAATTCTTGAAGGGCCAGCCAAATGCAGGTTTTTCACCATGCGAAACACGCTTCAAGATGGCACAGCACTCGGAGACAAATCTAATGAAAAATGTGACAGGTAGAATAAAGTTTTTTGGAAACTGTTTAGCTGTGGTCTCCCCAGATAACAATTTTGAACATTTTGACCCTTTTGGCTTATATTCTCAGAATTCTTGTTTATTCTAAGGTCTCACATCATTCATATCATAAGGTCTCATATCATTCAGAAATAATGCCTCTAACCACTGCTGGTCAGCTAGAAGCCAGTAACCTGTTGAACAGAGAATATCTCTACTGTTCAGTCACCTGCATGCGAGAAGGAAAACCCATCTCTATACGGCTAGCCAACCCCTCACTGCCTACTTAGTCTACTCCCAGGATCCAACTAAGTGAAAACTGCCTCCGGCAGCCCTACTCTTTACTCTAGCTCATTAGGTACATGCAAAGGCCTGGGCTTGGTTCATGTACTGGTGGTCTGTGCTGCAGCTCAGCAGTGGGTACCCAGTCATCATGGTTCCAGCATGAAAGATTCACCTTCTAGCACAGATTACACTTGTCTTTCCTCAGCCTTACCACAAGTATAGGAATGCATTGCCCCCTTTGCTGGCTTCCCACACAGCTTCTACTCAGGATGCAGCGCAGACAGTGCAGTCTCCGAAAAAAAGCTTGCTCTGACTCTGTTCTTAGAGCAAGGGCATGCTTCTTTCATCTTCTCTACAAAAAGAAAAAAAAAAAAAAAAGAGCAGCAATGCACATATTTGGGAAAATACCTATAACGTGAAGCCCTAGGATGAGTTAATTCAGTGTAGTGGGTCATACAGACATTCCTTGAAAGTCCTCAAATGCCACTTATGTGAGAACTGTCTGGGGAGCTGATCTAGTGCCAGCACCCGGGGTAGGTGTAGGATATTTTTCTATCTAAAAAAACTTAGCAAGGCAGCCTGTCAGAACTGGGATTAGATTTCAAGAAAAAAAAAAAAAAAAAAAAAAAAAAAAAGCTTCCACGGTCTGTGTTTAACTCTCATGGGAAACCAATGGTGCTGCGCACTTAAGTCACTTTTTCAAAAGAGACGAAAGCCCCAAATAAACGTCCACGAGTTCAACGTGACTTTGTGTGAAGCTGTTGTACAGCTCAGGCATCCTCATCTCCCCGTTCAGTGCTCAGTCTGCTTCTTTCCCCCACTTCAGAGCCACCCTCAGGTCCCGGCTGCCCGCTGGGAGCACGGGGATTGCTCCGGCCTGGGCGGCCCTACAGCACTGTGAGAGCGCTCCGGGCTCCGCTGCTGAGGGCAGTGTTGGCTCACGGCGCGTTTTATCTTCTTTCTGAGCTCCTTGTCCCAGTACATAAACAAATTTGTTTTTGTTTAAAGACTTTCCCACACAAGCGTCTGCCAAGTTCAGAGGACTGCTCTTTGAGATTGATCTTGAATTTTTTTGGAACAAGAGATGAGATTATATAATAAATTCAGTGAGGCTCGGCGAGGCGGTTGGGAGATGCTGTTTCAGACTGCTTCATAACAGCCAAAAGGATTAAGGAAAAATAAAAGAATCCTCAGAGTGTAAGTGGGGAAGGAGTTGGATTTTCAATTTAGTGAGTCTAATTTGGAAACAATGCAGAGAAGTCATCCTGATAGCAGAGGACAGATGAAACATTTGCAGTAAACTGAATAGGTTAATTTCTCTTAGAATGACCAGCATTCTCTGTTTGGCCTCTTTTTTAATATACTTCTTGTCATACATCTTCTGTTATATCTATGATGCATTGGTTGTCACATAACAGTCCACTGGTGATGTAGAGAACAATCACTGGTCTTATTGCATAGGGCAGCGCTAAAATTCCTATTGTTTGCCAGGCAGCTAGGCATCCTGATGCTTGTTGTCTGCTTCAGGTCTTGCTCTTCTAAATATTATCATTCCCTCCCCCCCCAGTTAGATGGTTAGAAAGAGAAATGCAAGAGAGAGAGAGATTTCTTTGTCCTGTCAATAAATAAATAAAAATAAAAAACCACATAGTGCATTTCTTTTTCAATTTGAGTTCAATAATGCAAAATCTTGAGAGAAACTGAAGTTTGAAGGCAGTATACATCCAAGGAGCTGGCCTAGCGTCAGGACAGAATGGTGGCAGGCAGGCTGAGTGCTGGTGGGGCTGGCAGCCCACCTTGGTTTCTCCTACGGTGGAATTGATGCAGCTGGCTGAGCTAGCATTTTCTAATGGAAAAGCTGGCAGTGAGGCTGCAACAGGAGGGAGAGAGCATCAGAACAGCATCCCTGGGAGAGAGGAAGCTGCTCACATACTTGCCATCACTCACCCTCCTGAGTAATGTCTTTGGTCTCCGGTGAGTATTGCTCTGGAATGAGCGAAACTGTGACAAAATGTGCAGATGGTACCAAACTGATGGACTGCCTTTGTAACGTATCTTGGGCATCGTCATGGCCATACTGCCTTAGTGCCTGTCCCATAGCCAATTTGTCCTCTCATCTGTGAAACACACTGAGTATTAGTACAGCAACAGCGACGGTGAGAGAGGATTTCAGTGTTAGGCAGTAGGCCCCTACAAAAAAATAAATAAAACTACAGAATAATCATGATGGTGCCATCTAAGGGGCCCATGGGAAAATAACTTCATGTTGCATTTTGAAAATTTAATGAACAGCGTTTTTGTACTGCACAGGGAACTACATAAGTTTTACAGTTGCTTCACAGTTAGATATTTTTTAAAAGAGCACTAAACTGACTGAAGAACCACAGAGACCCCTGGGAGATCTTCCCAAAACAATTTATGGACTGTGCACCAAGTGGTCTTCGTCAAGTGTGTAGCTCAAGGTTTTAGAGAGAGGTTTTCAAGATCCCCTATCTTCCCTATACATCTGAGCTCATTTTCATTTATGTACGGTCTTTAATTCTTACTGTTGGTACAGACTAGGAAGTGTTCAGGGCATGTTTATTTCATTATTTAACTTCTCCCATTAAATATGAAATTTTCCACGTAAACCTAAAAAATATCCAGCTGCACTGTGAAAGATAAAACCAAAGACACTTTCATTATATGAAACTGCCATTTACTGCAGTTCTGCAGTTTTCTTCAGTGGGAGAAATCTAGTTTGGCATAACTGTGACCTGTTATGTTATCATAATATTTATGATGACTGAGACCTGCTCTTTTTTTTTCCTTTTTTATTTCCTTGCCACCAGGTATCCTAATAGCATTGAGATTACCAGAGAAGAAGGAAGCAGGAAGAAAGAAAAGGAAGGCAATCAGACTGAGAAGTGCTGGATTTGATGATGCCTCTGGGTCCCTTCCAGCTCAGGATATTCTATGATTCTATGACTGTAACCTCCATGCCATCACTGTGGCAAATCTTGTCTCCTCAGACCTCTTTTTCCCCACGGTCATGCTGGGACTCACCTCTTCCATGGTTAAAAACCCCATGTTCAGAATGTGCCACCTGCATTTGGCTGTTCAACTTCAGAACTTTATAAAGTGTAAGAAAACTTGTGTTCCTCGAGCACCTCTGCTCCCACCCAGGGACCAGGAGCCACTTGTCCCTCCTGACCCGCTGCTGGGCCACCACCGAAGCAACAGGGTTTGCTGCAATTTCCACCAGTACTCTGCTTGGACAGGACCATCTGTGGAGGTCCTGCTGCCTGTGCAGCCCATGCAGCCTGACGTGTGCCTTGCTGTGGAGAAGACCCTTTCCAGGTTTGTCTGCTTTATCCCTTTCTGCCTCCACTGACTGAAGATCAACCCTGGGTTTTGAAACTTATTTTTGTCATTCTCTGGGTCTTGCTTTTCCTTGTCATGGTGTCAGCTTTCCTACCAGCGGCCATCTGCCAGAACCACCACTCATCTGCCTCATGCCCAGGCTGGGCACACAGTGTAGACTATAGAACCCTGCTGTAGGATGGATCCAAAGCCTTGTGTGCATGCTGTCCTTCATCCCCCTGCCTTCAGGCTGCACACCACTGGACTTAGACATGCTGTTCCTCAGGTAGTGATTACTCAGTAGGTGATTTTTCTTTCTTCTGAGTCAGTGCTGAACAAATAACTGGTCGGGCATATCATTAGGAGAGGCTGTGGTGCTCTGATGCTGCCTTCTGCATGAGCCTTCAATTGGAGGTCCTTTTTCTTAGGCAACACTGGTCTGATCCTGAGAAACTGAGGCCAACTAACGCAACCAGTCATGCTTATATGCACAGTTTCACTTGGTTATGTTAGCCATACCTTTTTTTCTTTAACTGTTCTGTGGTGTTGTCCAACATTTTAAAGATGAGTGACAAATTTCATTTGGGAATAGCGTACATAGGGAATAGGCTACGTAGCTACAGGCGATGTAGCTACCTCTTCTGGCTGTTCCCAAGCTGACTTAAGTCAGTCAACTCCTTTGATACTCTTAGGTGAGGGCTTATAGCAGATGAATGCAATGTCAAAATCATCATTAGTGTTAGAGAGGGTGGGTATGTGCCATTCTGCAAATCCTTGGGGAACAATTTATGCTCTGTCACTTCATAAAGGGGGACAAAAACACTTTCTGCAGTTATTACATATATCTTATACCTAGAGGCCAGAGCAGGTGGCCCTGTAATTACTTCTTTTTGTAATGAGACAATTCTGCTTTCTTTTGATGCATTAATTTATCTGGAGACTGCTAACAAGTACTTGGAAAATCTGAAAAACAAGACAGGCGATGAACTCCTTTCCACTTTTGCCCTTTTTTTGTGTGGTTAGAGAAAACATTTTAGAGCATCTGTTTTGCAAATTGCAAGCCAATCTACTCCAGTTGTAAAAACTTGCTGTGTTATGCATCATCCCCTGGAATCAGAGCTAATGAAACTTGACACAATAATACAGTCAAATATAGCCCCAATGAATAAAGCTGTTGCTTTTCTCATAGTGGTTACTCCAAGAAAACAAAGCCTATGAGTTGATGTTCCAGTTTTCTTTTGGAGCCTATGTAGAAGAAATGTTCAGAAGATGCCTTTAAATATCATTCCTACTTCCTGAACAGCACTCCTGCTGTAAACCACAGTGAGGATAATAAGATGATGTAGCATCATGAAAAGGCAAATTCCAGAAAAATTTACATCCTCATGCTTCTAATTGCCTTCAGCTTAGCTTTTATTAGTTAACAGACCATCACTTTCTTCCATTGCTTCTGGAAACTTTGGTCTTTTGACCATGCCATCATGTTCCTGGAATGCACAGGAAGAAAAAAGAGGTTCAGCATGCCTGCTCGGTTTGATAGGCACAATAATCCTGAAGAGATCCAGTCCAAACCATTCATCAGTTTTGGCCTGCTCACTCTGAAAGAGACCTGTTGCTCAATTAAGCAGTAACTGTACTAGGTATCAAGGCACTGGGTCTAGCTCTCAGAGCCCAGCAATATATCTCAGAAGTGATGTGATGGAAGTCAACGGGTCTGATTCTCCTGCTCCTTTGGTGTCCTGGTCACAGAATGATAGGTCAATGGAATCACAGAATGGCTTGGGCTGGAAGGGACCTTAGTGGCCGCCCAGTTCCAACCACCACACCATGGGCAGGGATGTCACCCACTAGACGAGGTTGCCCAAAGCCCCATCCAGCCTGGCCTTGAACACCTTCAGGGAAGGGGCATCCACAGCTTCTCTGGGCAACCTATTCCTCTGCCTCACCACCCTTTGAGTGAAGATTTTCTTCCTAATGTCTTATCTAAATATACCCTCTTTTAGCTTAAAAACACAATCCCTATCAAAACACTCCTTGATAGAGTTCCTCTCCATCTTTCCTATAGCCACCCTTTAAGTAGTGGAAGACATTAAGTTACTTCTGATCTGTATGAATGAAAAATGAGGTATCCATCTTTGCTTTGACTTGAGGCAAATATTTAGTTCCAAGAAACACAGATTTAAGTAATAGTAAGTACCCTACCTGCTCATATCTGTCTTGCTTGCTTGTTGGTGATGCGCTCCTTGTCCCCATGGGCCAGAGAAGTGGATGTTAAAAGTATGGTTGCTGAAGAGCTCCCCACATGACCCCCCTTGTCCTTGAAATATTGAGAAGAATCAAGACTGAAAAGAAAAACTTGTTTCTCTTGGAGAGTTTTAAAGTACTTGTGAATTGCCAAAAAGAGAGAAAATGTTGCCAATGCAATAAATGTCTTTCTAATATGTTGTGACCCGGCCAGAGCTCTTGCATCACAGTCCCTGTCAGAGCGTATAAATCTGCAGTTCCTCTTAAAAACCTACCATCACCACAGCATCCTCAACCAGATTTCTCCTCAGCACAAGGTTTAATATAAACAATTACGAGGGGAAGCTGAAGATGGAATGAAAGGCAGGGAAGTTTTCTTCTTTTCTTTGAGTCTGTTTTACTATATTTTGACAACTGGAGCCTAAAAACTTTTTGGATTAGGAGTAGAAAATGTCATTTTGTGTGTCAGGGTATTTTGCTGGTTTATACAGTGGCACCCTGATATTTTCCATATTGTTTTATTGACTTTTTCACAAGCAGGGTAACTTTTTACTTGCTTTTATATCCAATTCCCACTGAATGAAGTTTTTCACATGCTGCCACCCAGACCTCCACTCCACCCCTCTTAGTTCATGAGCAAGTTTACTGAACTCACCAGCAGCTCATGTTTATATTCTTATCTTAAGTTAGAGTGCAAAATTAAAACTCTTGATTTGTCCTTGGCAAGTTTAAATGGGTGTTATTTATGCAGCACCGCAGGGGTCTGTAGCTCTATCTGAGCAAAAAGAAACTGAAATACCATGGCATGGGGTGATGCACTGCCAGGGGCTTGCCAACACTCATAGTGGGCATAGTGGAGCACGTAGGGGCCGAGATTGCTTAGCTTGACTTGGTGCTTTGTGGCTCTATGTTTTATTCCTCACAGCTGGTCTGTCAAACCAGGGCATTTCACTAGAAAGACATCAGTACCCTTGTGTTATTTGGGATATGGCTACGGATGAGACTTTGCAGAATATCTTAGTGCCGGGTATATTTCTGGCAGCAGCTCTTACAAATATTGCTGGCCAAGTCCTATAACACGTCATTGGGCTACTGACAGCAGTCAGGTCACAGCATCATGGATCTCCAGGTAGAAAAACTGCCTTTATGCACCTCTGGAAGTAAGTTTTTATGGTCTGCACAAAAACTTTTTTTTTTTTTTTTTTTTTTTTTTTAAAGCAAAATAGCAAAAAATGGCAAATAACACCAAAAAAGTTCACCACACCAATGATTCAACCCAGTTATCATGAAGCTGAAATATGTTATTTAAAATGCGGTTACGTATTTTAATCATTTCCATATAGCTTAGTTAGTCATTAGTTAAAAAATAAACCAATTTCAAAAATTCCTTATGTATACAACTGTAATTAGTTTTAGTCTGAAGCTGAGGCTGAAAGCACACATTCAACAGGCATCTGCAGTCTCTCTTAGTCTGGTAACAGGGAGAAAAAATCCTTCCCACTGCTGAATTTAAGATGGGAATTGGCATAATAAATTGTGAAAGTTTTAGGAAACTAAGACAAGTAGGAAGTGAAAACAGAACATTACACCATTTCTTTATGCACACCTCCTAGAGTATGTACACACGTACTCATGAATGTCTCAATACAAAATATTCATCATAAAAATAATCTGTACCCAGCTTCTTGTCAACTTTCACCCCTTTATTAATGCCTGCAATTTCCTGAAAAATCGGCACTGTATCCAAAGAATCAAGTCGAAATCAAGTTACAGCAATTTTGTGAAGGTGCAGTGTAGTCAGACGTTTTACAACTACAGCATAACCGTGAATGAAATTCTTTCCCATTTTACTCCTTTGCTATGATACCAGATAAGAGTTATATTTATGAACCAGTAATTTGCCATCAGTTGTTATAACTTACCCTTTAGTTTTATGCCATAAACTTTAGTACGTCCAAAATCAGACTGTTCCAGTTAAGCTTGTCATAAAAACATTAAAAGTATTTTGCTGGAGATGTTGAAGAAGTATTCAGTCACTTAAATATCTCTCCATTCTCCCCAAACGTAAAAAAGGGCAAGTAGGAAATGCTCACCTCATATACAAAAGTAATGTCTAATAGCTGGAAAAGGTCTGAAGATCCTTTCAACTGCAGGTTATAGAGATGGTTATCTCTGGGAGGACATTCCTCATCTTTTCCATATGTTCAAAATCAACTTTCTTCTGTGATTCTGAAGCTCCCTTGGCAAGAACGGAGAAGTGTTGAAATATTGTGTTTCACAATTTTCCAGACAAAATGCTAACTTATCTAAACGATGCATTGCTGTATTGTGCAGGACATAAGCTCCCCAGCTTTCTGGAAATAGATAATCATTTTAATTTTTCGTTACTTCATAGCCAGAGAGGTATCTCGCAGTTATCATAGGCATTGTTGAGCAAACAGTGATATGGAGCCAAGGATCGGTGTGATTATAGCATATTTTTTGCTTGTATGGAATATTTTAATGCAGTTTCAGTGACTCATTGAAAGCAGTCCAGCAGATTATTTTCTTCTCATCTGCATAGCATGAAACAACTGATTGAAATACTTTGGTATTACAGAGGCAGAGATATAACTGGCCATGAGTAAAATCCGTTCTTTTTACCAAAACTGTAACTTTTATATTATTGGAAAAAATCAGTATGAGTGGCTGCATTTGGTGTTTGTATTGCACAAAAGCTTTTGTCATACCAAGATACGTGATTTTAGCTCTGAGTAAATCTTGGGGAATCACATCATCTAATTTGCACCATTTCTTTGTGCACAACACTTAGACTGTGTACACAAATACTTGTAAATATCTCAGTGCAAAATATCCCTAAAAATCCAAAATGTTCACAGTCAGTTCACCTCCCTAAGTGAGCATGTCTAACATTTCGGTACATATTTGTTGCATCGTTAGCAGTCATTGTCTTTTCTGTGATTTCACATGTTTTAACAAACAAGAGCATTTCAAGAACTTTTGTTCTCAGAAACTATCCTAGATCTTTTTCATGATTCATGTTCTTTACATGCTGTCTTATCATGAGCAATTCAGAAACTTCTGCATAAGTGACCGTGAGCTGGCTGACACTTACTGCCTTCTTTACTCTTCTGTACTGCTCCAAACCAGATCATTTCTACACTTATTTGGGAAAGCTGACAACTTTTTTTTTTTTATTATTTTTTTTCCTTTGAGGGAGGGGTTTTCTTGACATTTTGATGGAACAGTATCAGCTTAGTTGTTGTCACAGTCCTGATCCATGGAGGGGTGTAACCTGAGCAAATAAAAGTATGTAAGTAAAACTTAAACTAGCTTTTAAATCATGATAGTTTTGTCAGCTTTGAAAACCCTCTGTAATAGGCTGACTGATCCCACAGTCTGCACACTGTACAGACAGTATTTGGTCCATGATATATATATACAAGATAACATCGCTATAAATACCAAAATTTTTTTCCTATCTAGATTCACTGTAACAAGAGCTCTTTTGGTAGGAAGGTGACTTTGAAAATTATTTTCAAGCACCTTCTTGCTCCCCATTCACAATGGAATTCATTATTGCACAAAGTTTTAAACAAAATCTAGGACCCATTATTGCTAGAAGTGCTACATAAATACATTATTAAACAAACAAACAAACAAACAAAAACAACAATGCAATACTTTGCCTAAAAAAGATGGTGTGGAAAAGCCAGGGGAGGTTCTCACACTGGGATCTTAATTTATGAGGGACCCATCAGAAGACCTGTCTCTTAGTGAAGCGCTGGTGGAAGAGATTATGGGCTCCATATACACAATGAACAGTGCCAAGTCATTAGGACCACATGCTATTTACCTAATGGTTGTAGAGGAATCCAAGAATGAAATAATTAAACTGTGATGTTTAATCTCACATTTAAAACTAATGTGGTGTCTGAAGATAGGAAATTGGCAAAACAACATTGACATTTTATTGTTTTAAGAAAAACACCCCAAACCATTGTTCAAGGCAATTTTGGGGGAAAACCCAGACCAGTAATGCTGACATCTACACTTGGGCAAAGCTGTAGAAACAATAATGGGAACATAATTAATAAACATGGATAAATATGTTATATTGAAAAGTCAACATGGTGTTTGTAAAGAGAGGTAAAGCACTAAATTCTATTTAAATCTTATTTATTATTATTTTGTATCTCTGAAGCAGTCAACTAGATATATAGATATATAAATACAGATAACATATTTAGTCTCTAAATTCAGTCTACTGAATTCTTAAAAACTCTTTCAGCAATACCAGCAACTCTAAGAGAAACTGGAAAAAGTTGGGATACGAGGTCCTTGTATGCAAAAATAATTGCTGAAAAGATGGAAACAGAGAATAGAAAACCTGGCCTGCTTTCACAGCGGAATATCATCACTGGGATTGCAAATATTCTGCTCAAAAAGATATGATCAAAATGTTCGTAGAGGATCTGGAAAAAGTCTTAACAGTGAAATAACATTGGTTATGTTACTAGGCTATTCAGAATATTAATTGATGGCTGACTGGCCAATTGGGGAGGGTTTTGCAAGACTGAATGGTAAAACGTTAGGTGAAGTTTCATGTAAATAAGCATAATGTGAAGAACATTGTAGAAGAAATTTGAAAATTTAATGTAAAATGCTAATGGCTGTTATCACTTGTGATCAAGATGTCAGGGTTTTAACAGTTGTGTGAAAAAGTCTTCCCTGTGCTCAGTAGCAGTTGAAAAAGGAAATCAAAGTTAGGAAGTGTTAAGAAAAAGGTATATAGCAATACAGTCTCTATCATGGTACAACCACAGCACGGACCCATGGTTCCCTTACATCGAGGTCTGCATCCTCCCTTCATCTCTGTATTAGAGAAGTAGGTCTCAAGAAGGTAACCAAAGTGGCAGAGGAGACTTTCACATATGCAGTGAATTTTGTGAGTAAGGCTCTTCAGCTTGGAAAGGAAACAACCAAGGTAAGTTTATGGCAGGGGTTTTGCATGGTGCTGGATGACAGGGCCAAGGGGAACAGGGACAGACTGGTCATTGTCCCTCCCAGCTTGACACCTTGTGTCCAAGGAATCTAGAAGGTATGAAGTTCAAATAAAAGAAGGTATTTTAAAATTCTTTATATTCAGCTCATTTTGTTCCTTGGTCTCATTCATTGGTCTGAAGCTGCGTTACCCAGAAACCCTGCTCAACATCTCAGAGGATACCAGCGGCTTGGTATGGAGACGCCTCCCATGTCTCAGCTCCTCCTCTAACAACAGGCATCTGAGCCTGGATGAAAATTCCCAGCAAGAGATCTCCACATAAAAACTGAGCTTTGCCAGAAAGATAGGGTCTGATACAATGCTTCAAAGGAGTATCCCTCACAAAGCGCCTACTGAACCTTTTCCAAAAGCATATTGTGGCATATATGTAGGAAACATTTGCTGTTTACACAACCGCTGTTTAACATTTTCTGATGGTTTCATATTTATTTACCAGGGTTACAAATGCAAAAAGCAAAGGCCTGAGGTAATTTCATGTTTAATAGATAAAGTCTGAAACACAAAGACATAGCCATGTTTTGTTTTGTTTTGTTTTTATTTCGGATGTGTGAAACCTTTTTTTTTCCCTCCTGACATTAGACTGATTGTTTACTTAAAGATAAGGATGAATCCTATGAGCAGAAGGTGATCGCCTGCATGGCAGGCTCATTTACTCTTTCTTTGAGTCTTCAGCTTCCTTTTGTGACCAGTGAATGAAATAAGGGCACCCGAAGCTAACAGGTAAAGAGAAGGTGGCTTTGGGTGCAGAAAGGACAGAGAAGAGACAGTACACCTGGAAGAAAAGGCAAGGAAAAGGAATAATAGCTCATGGGAAGAAAAAGCCTCTCAGAGAACTAAATTGGCAGAGCATAGCAGTAGGTGTATTTCTACACTATATGTCCATCAGGGTTTTAGGTATGATTAATACTGTTGCGCTCAACTTTAATCTTGTGTAGATATAGTTTCTACTTCATTTTTTTTAACCCCCCACCAAAACGTGTTTAAGCAGTACCTAGCACAGAGTGTCCCTGACCCCAAAGCAGAGATGTGCTTTGGCAAATAAAAACCAATAGGAGATTGTTATTGGAGATGAAACCCTGAAATCAGGCCTTGATGCTCAGAAAAGATGTTTCTTTGGTATTTGTTTCTGTTGTCATTATTATTCATTTGAGTAAACAAAAACATTAGTTCACCTCATTAAAATCAAAGAGAAAAATCTGAGAAATGTAGCTCAGCAGCCAAAGTCTCAAAATCCACCTTGAAATCTTATTGGCTATCATCTCGAGGGAGGTGTAAATCTTCCTTTAGTTGGCTTTCATTTCTGATTTTGGCTCTGCTCCTGGAAATCTTCCCTGAGAGGCCTCCACTTGCTATAAATGTTGCAAAAGGAGCCTTGCTATTTGCAATGCCGTTCTAATTATTTTTCTGACAGGCCAAGAGCTGCCTTGTGGCCATCTCGAGAGAGTCTTGGTGCTGTATTTCTAATTCATCATTTGGAGTCATTCTGGACATCAGGCTCTGGCTGCCAATCAAAACAACTGTGTATCTCAGGGTCAGGCCTTTCTTCTGCCCACGTCCCTGCAAACTGCACTGAGGTTTTCCATCTGATGGTTGTGATGCAATATGGCAGATCTCTTGCTGGGAAGACAAGAGGAAAAAAGAGACTTAAAAAAAAAAAGAGAAATGGAGAAGAAGGGAGTCTTCACCATGGGAACCCAGGAAGAGATGTTGTAGCTGGCCTTTGCTTTGTGGTCTTGTTTTAGGATCCCAACCTATGAGGTGCCTGTACACTACTTCTGGAAGAAGACCCAGCTGTCCACGGCACTCTTTTCCACACAACTGTGGAAGGATCAGAGATGAAATGCAGTGACTTTATAATGGATGTGTAGCTTGGATAAGTGAAGGCCTCAGGTTGCCTTTGAGAAAGAAATGCTGTCAGGAAAACACACTGAGGGCTCTGTCTGGCAGTGGATCATATCATTTTTGCAGCAACAAGGCAGGAAGTTCAAGCTAGACAACAAGAAGAAGTCATGCAGGAAAAAAAAAAAAAAGAAAAGAAAAGAAAAGAAAAGAAAAGAAAAGAAAAGAAAAGAAAAGAAAAGAAAAGAAAAGAAAAGAAAAGAAAAGAAAAGAAAAGAAAAGAAAAGAAAAGAAAAGAAAAGAAACCCCATGGAGCTCAAATGTAATTGTTTGTTTTGCTCTGAGGTCTGTGCTGAGCACAATCCAACTCGCAGGCACCGCTGAGGTGCTCAAAGTGAGGAGGCTGATAAATGAATGAATTTCAGGGGACAGGAAATGTTGATGCCAACTTTACTGGGAGCAGTTTGAAGACTCCACTGTAACCTTTGAGCTCTGACTGCAAAGAAATGTTATATAGCCCCGTGCGACATGACCACAACACTTACCAGCTGCAGGAAAAGAGAAGGGAAAGAAAGAGAAAGGGGACAAACATCATGACTTGCTTTGTTTTTAGTTCAACATTTATCTTTAATTTTTTTTTTCCCTCTGAATTAGTTTCAATAAAACCTGCATCGCTCGTGGAACTCCTTCAATAAAAAAGTCACTGTTTGTTATACGATAACACTGAACAGACTCCAGGCACTCCATTTTCTTATCTTAGATATACAGTGGAGCATAACTCAAGCAAAGGGGAGAAGTTAATGCATCTGTAACACTAGGTAACAGAAGCAACAGTAGCATGTTAGTGTAGTAATAACTCTCACATGTGGAATATCTGAAGATGGGTTTTATTGAATTCAGTTTATTTAACCAGGATAAACCCTTGAGATATGGATCTCATTTACAAGATGGTGTTGGCAAGAAGGCAGATTATTACAAGCACATGTGGAAGATAAGTATAAAGCAAAAAGTGAAAGACCTGTTTATATTTTTAATTAGAATCCTTTTATCACAAAAAATGTTAAGTGAAAAGGAAGGCATTATATATAACTATTACTTGTTGATATTTATAGCAATGGTATTTCCTTCTTCTGTAGTGCTTTTCTTCCCTGGGCATTTGATGGTGAACAAAATAAAGGCAAAACCTTCTCCCTTGGTGCACGCCAGGCCTGGCTAAGCCCTTTCTGCTCGGGAGGCTTTCAGAGGTCCCCGTGAACCAGCCCACCAGGACAAGGCACACGTGGCAGAGGGACCGCAAGCGGCGCTGAGAGCGTGCTGCCGCCGTGCAGCCGTACCTCGGGAACATGGGCACGACAGGGCAAAAGCCAAGGAGAACACAGTGTACAGTGGAAATTTCAGGAGAATTAAAGTAGGCAGAGTGTAAGTGTTCAAAGTGGAATTTGACCAGGATTAACCCCTTTTATCTCGCTAAAAATACTACAGGATCTTTCACGCGCGCAGGCATTTGGGACTTGGCTTCTGCATTTCACACAAAAGGCATTAAAAATTATGTTTATATGAATGCATTTTTTGTAATAGTTACCTTTTAAGTGACCTCCAAACAGATACCAACCACATTAAAGTTATATGTGGTATGCTGGCACTCGAGGCTGTGAGGTGATGGAGTGCTTTTCTTTTCACAAGGCAATTTTGCTTGATAATCAAATGTCTCTGGTAGGTAAATACAAAACCTCTCTCCTCTATTAGAGAGTTATTATGTTGTGTTTACAATGTATTCTTTTGGTCTGTAGTTAACATACTTTAAATACTCTTAAAGGTAAACGGCTGCCTCCCAGCCAATGACATTTTTGGACTATCGAGTTGCATATTTTGTTCAGAAGTGTGGTTCTGGGTCTGCTTTGCACTTCAGGCTTCCCTCTCCCTGTGCAGACAGCTTCAAGCAGCAAAATCCAACGAGTTTTCCACCTCTGGGACAGAGAGAGAGAAGACCAGGCTTGTCTAGCCATTCTGGGGTATGGCAACAGCTGGGATAAATGTAACAGGACATGACATTATTATAAAAAAATGTAGGCCAAAGAAAGGAAAAAAAAAAAAAAAAAGACTTTTTTGAATAGGACATGCCAAAGTTGTGAATACTCACCTAAGCAGTAAGATGCCCAGCTAGGGCCTCCATAGCAAAACATGCCTTTTAGCTTTGTAGGATGCCCACAATGGAAACTGCCTGTGAGGTTACCTTTGCAAAAGTGTCTATAGGCTACAAGGTGTTTATGGGCCACACATTGTTAATATGTTTTTATGCAGTACTGGTGGAAGTCTATTTGTGTTGGAATAGCAGGCACTGATCTTTCCAAAGAGAAATTTTGCCATCAATGCTGGCACAGAGAAGGCCAACACTACTGCCTTTATCACAGAATCATAAGAATCATAAAATAGTTTTGGTTGGAAGGGACCTTAAAGCTCACCTCGTTCCAGCTCCCCTGCCATGGGCAGGGACACCTCCCACCAGGCCAGGTTGCCCAAAGCCCCATCCAGCCTGGCCTTGAGCACCCCCAGGGATGGGGCATCCACAGCTTCCCTGGGCAGCCTGTGCCAGGGCCTCACCACCCTCTGAGTGAATAATTTCCTCCAAATATCTAATCTGAATCTCCACTTTTTAGTTTAAAACCATTCCTCCTTGTCTATCATTCCACTCCCTGACAAAGAGTTCCTCTCCAGCTTTCCTGTAGGCCCCCTTTAGGCACTGGAAGGCCACAATGAGGTCTCTCCAGAGACTTCTCCAGGCTGAACAAAACCAGCTTTCTCAGTCTGTCTGCATAGGAGAGGTACTTCATCACTCTGATCATCCTTATGGCCCTCCTCTGTACTCATTGTAATACTTCCATGTCCTTCTTGTGCTGGGGCCCCAGAGCTGATTGTAGTACCCCTTCCAGGAGGGGTCTCATGAGAGCATAGCAGAGGGGGAGAATCACCTCCCTCAATCTGCTGGCCATGCTTCTTTTGATGCAGCCCAGGATAAGTTTTGATTTGCTCCCTGAGACTACAGAGATGAGATATTTAGGTAAAGAAAGGCAGGAAGAGTTGGGAGATCAGGGTGCGTGGGCTACTTCACTGATTCACTACATGATCCTGGGTGATATCTCCAGGAGAGCAGTTCCGCACAGAGAGAGCTCAGCTTCTCTGCTTGCCTGTTGGGATTTGCCCCTGGCTTTTGGTCCTTTTCTCAGCTATATAAGCAAGGACATCCAGGTGGCTTCTGCCTACCCAAAATATATGCACAAGCAAGAGATGAACAGACAAACCCCTCTCATTTGCACGACAGATTTATCTGTGTGTGGCAACCATCAAGAACACGTTTGCATCTGTAGGTGTACCCCTAGCCTCCTTTTCACCTGAGCTTCTCTGGGTACTTGGGCCCCTGAGGGGCCAAGTGTCATGTCTTGCTGGAGGTGGTGGAATGGCTGTGCAGGGTTCCCCAGCTTCCTTTGGCTCCTCAGCTCTTGGAAATGCTCTCACCATGTAACTTAGAGAAAGGGTTCCCCCCCAGTTACTGCCAGCAGCCATTTGGTCGCAGAACAAAATGTCACCCAGGAGTATTTGCTCAAATTAATTTGCTTTGGCTGTATTTGCACATCAGTGTATTCATTTCCTGTTTGAGCAGTGACATTTATTGCCACAAATGTGCTATGGAAAGCTGTTTTGGGGGGAAAAAGTCAATATTTGCTCTGAAGAACAACCAGACCCAATTCAAAAACATACTTACTGACTTGAAGTACATGGATGTGTCTCAATAACTTTGTTGAATGAAATCTGATGCTGGGAAGAGAAGCAATGCCATGAGCTTTCACTGCCCAATTAAGACAAATTGGTCATTGTCTAGCCTGAGTCAAGATTGTTCAGGATCTGTCCTCACTGCACTGAATCTGAAGAGATAAAACACATGCCGGGGATCTGCACACATTTGGGGAAAACACAGCTCTATCAGGCACTAGCACAGGAAAAAGGAGAGGTAATGTGGCCGTTAGGAGTAATTTTCACTGCATTAACCTCTGCAAAGGCTGTGGTAAAAAGGGAGTCTAAAAGGAAAACAACTGCTAAAAATATGCTAGAAATAAAGTTTAAAATTCATGCTTGGGGGTCATATCCCCTGCTAGGCCTCCATAGGTGTGTGACACACCAGGACTATCAGGACAAAAACATGGCTTTGAATAATCTGCAGTTTTCTAAACATATCCACTCCAGTAAATTTTGGCTGCAAACATGGTTATAGCCTTGCAGTCCTTGCTATAGGACTTGCTATGTATATATATATATATATATATATATATATATATATATTTTTTTTTTTCCTGATACTTACTATGTGGATTATATATCTGTGAGGAAATGTAGTTTCTTGTGGCTCATGTCTGTAAGAACAACTCTAAACAAACAGCATGAGGCTGAAACCGTTGTGTCAAATTAAACCATAACAACAAAGAGTTAATGTAGAAAGTCCAAAAGTTCCTATATTAAAGTTGCCTAACATTTCTCACTACAAAAAAAAAAAAAAAAAAAAAAAAAAAAAAAATTCCAAACATTTTTCTTTTGCAGAGCTTTAATATAACTTGCAAATTATGAAATTTGGCAAGGGGTAGGAAGCTTGCTGTCTCTAAAAAATTTATTGTTCAGAGTTGGATGTACTCTATAATGTAAAAAAAAAAAAAAAGCCAAACCCATCCTTTGCATTTTGTTGTAATCTGTAGAACCTGTTTGACGTTTCTGGATATGCAATGCCTGCTGAGCACACCCCAACCCCTTCGAGGATTCTCTCAGAGGGAATGGTCCACCTGGGTCTCTTTACTAGGGGTGAATCCTGGAGATATGGAGTAGGGGAAGCTATGTGGTGGGGAGACTACAGAACCAGGTGTGAGATTTCCTAGGCATGATGAACCAGGGCTCAGGTGGTGGTTTAAGTTCCTGATCCAGCCCACTGAGATCTCTTGCTGAATACAGGCTCAGCTGCAGACTGTCCCTAAACACTTCTGCTGACAAGGTTTTAATGATGCATTGCTGGGAACAGGTGCTGCCTCTGAAAGGGATGCCTTGGGTGACTGCAGTGACTGGTTTAGCTGTGTGAAGCCCCCCTCCTGGGGAAGCTGTTCCAAGGAGGACAGCTTGTCCAAGCTCACTCCACCTCTCATTTTGGACGTGGGCTGAATCACATTCTCCATCTTGGTTTTCAGCTGGAATGCGACTTCCTTGCTGTTTCATGAAATACGACATCCCCCTTCCCCTCTTCTCCCCCTGCTCCTGAACATGTAGAACTGAATATCTTGTAGTTCAGATTTACCCGTATGGCCAAGTTCAACAAATTAGCGGCCAGAAATTTTAATCAGATATTTAATCTTTCAACCATGTAAGTGAGATTTTGTGTTTACCGTGGCAGTAGGCCAGCTTAACCTCAGAGAAGAAAGATTGTTAGCAGTGTCCTTGAAGCTGGGGAGCCAGAGAGCAGTGACTCCGCTGAGCAGGTCTGTCTGACCGTCGGCTCAAAGGCAGCTGTAATCACTACAGCAATATCAACAGGTTTGTATGCTTTTTAAGTACTGGAAAGTCAAGAAAGACATTCTCTTCTTTGGCATATTGCTGGTAACTGCTCCTTGCATTCTAAATTATTCAAAAAAATAAGGAAAAGAACAAAGCGTTGGTGGCATAAAACTGCTGCAGATGAACTTGCAACACACCCTATTCCTGAATTTACCTTTTTTAAAAAATATTATTTTTTATTTTTATTTTTTGCAAAGGGGAACATCTTCACAGGTCACACAAATACCAATAACAAAGTTGATGAAATCTTACTGTTTCACTAATGGCCTGCACAGATCCATGTGCACAGATGCAAGTGTAGGCATGTGCACACAGTTCATTCCCTGCGTCCTGTTTGTAAGGGACTCACCTGTTGTTCAAAGCAGTATATGAAAAAGTTGGGTCTTGTATTGTTAACCCTGGAAACTGTGCTGCAAAGTAGCATAGGAGAACAGCATTATGACTGAAAGCTAGATATTGATTTTTCAGTGTATTGCTGTATATTATTATTGTATAAGTTTTATATTCAGGATATTCTTAAGTCAGAGTCAAAGGCTGAACACTTTAGAAATCTGGGAGCATTTGGTTGTCACCAATGTCTATCTGGAGTGGCACAGTACCATCTTCTGATTTGACCTATGTACCAACCTGAGCTCCCTGGAGTTTGAGCAACCTCAGATTAGGATTGGAATCTCGACTTCTCTATTCTGACTTCTCATGTAGAAATACAAAACTCTTTGGGGGAAGAAAAGCCTATTTCCTCAGTGTGGATGTGTTTACAATCAGTAATTCAAGTCAGCCCATGAGTACTCCCAGTGATGAAAAAACAGTTTGGGAGGCATTATAATTCTGAAGCATGAGTCTTAAAATTAGCTAGCTGGGTTATTTGGTGGGCATTTTTCTGGTGGCCGTGTGAGAAGTGGATGTTAGGAGATGCATTTAGACTGTTTATACCTAATTGGACTCTGGGGATGCTATACCACTGTGTACCAGGGTCAAGTTTTTAGTACCTTGTGAACTCTCTGACTCTTTGCCGGAGATGCAGACAAATTCTGCCTGAGATAGGGCTACATTTTAGGAAGGATGTGTATATAGTTCCTGTCTTAGAGACTGACACAACCTTTGTGATTTCTAAGTAAAACATACCACTTTATGGTCTCCCAAAATGTAAATGCTTCTTACTTCTTTGATTGCTACAGTTTAATTGCAGTTGTTGTTCACATGCCTTGTTTAATATGATTAATGTCATAACAGGTCTGCGGACATTCCTCAGTTCTTTACCTTGACAGTGGAACAACACTGGTGACAAAATGCAGGTTAGGGCATAATGGATCTCTCTTTTTTTAAGGAATTACCTAAGAGTGCTTACAAAGATATCAGTCTTGGCATTCACTTATTGGGTAATTTTATTTGTCTTTATTTCCAACAGGGTATTTCTATTTCATCCTAGAACTGTGAGAAACGTTGTGTCTGAATTAAGCTGTGTTAGCACATCTGCTCTATCAAAAACTAGCCATGTAATGGGGAGAAACAAGTGTAGAGTATATACTGACTGTAGGCATACTGTAGATCAGAATAGATGTCCTTTTGCTCAGTCTAGTATCTGATGGGAAGATGAAATATGGACTCTACATTTATATGTAGCAAGGATATTCATTAGCATGAGAGATGGTGCTATTTTGATTGAGGCCAGGACACTGAACTGAAGCCACTGTAGTGGCATTGATGGATGATCTCTCCCTGTCAATAGATAGAAAGCAGCCATCCATTTTCATCCTCCTGGACCTTTCTTCAACGTTTTACACTCTTGACCTGAAGATACTCCTGTTTCATTTGAGAGCGTTAACAGGGTCCAGGGTAATGTACTAAACGGCTGTGTCCCTCTTGGAGGGATGCCAGTGACTAAGATGCAGAAAACTATGCTTCTGTTGTTGGACCTTGAATTGTCTAGTCCTTCAAAGATCAATTGTCTCTCCTCTGATATTCAATGTCTCCCTGCCAGTTCGATGACATGCACTCCTGGCAGACAGTTCTGATCATCCTTCTTGCTGTAATGGTTCTACCAGTTGGCTAATGTGACCAAGAAGAGCTTATTTGGATGAGAGCAATGAAGGCTATCTGCTGAAGGTAAAAACATTGATAACCCAGAAGTTACAGACAAAAGAAAAGATTTTTAATGAGTTGACATCAGATATAGTAACTAGTGTGAGGTAGACACCAGAACTGGTCAGTCACATCCGTGGATTAAGGGTGATCTCGGATTCCTCATTGCCTGCAGAACTACAGGGACCACTGAACTTTAGGTCATCTTTGAGGTTTGCCTGCAAGACAGATCAGCAACAGCCAAATTATTCCTGACCAGCAGTAGTCCATGGTAGTTTTATCAATCTGTAACAGTGCTTAGCTGCCCTTATCATTAGAAATTTTAAATTGTATATTTGACAGAAATGTCCCACTCCGTAATTTGATCTCATGTTTTCTTACTCTATCTGCAATGAACATAGAGAACTTTTTAAAACTCTTTTCTTTGCAGCTGTATTTTATATATCTGAAAAATATTGCCATATCTCCCCTCTGAAAAAAATAACCCCACTTTTTTTTTTTTTTTTCATTCTTTCTTTTTAATTCATGTTGTGTAAGCCTCTGGTTATTCTTAACTTTCCCCAGTTGCTCCAAGTCTTTTATGAAATGTTTTTTCAGTATGGACACAGTTCTTTGGCCATCTAGGTGCTGAGAAGAGCAGGATTATTTTGAGTCTTACATAAAGCATTCCCTTTTCAATATCCCCACAATTTGGAGGATTTTATTTTATTTTTTATTTTTTTTTGCATTAGTATCATAAAATTGTCTCACGCTCAATGTGTGGTCGGCCACAAACCTTAGTCATTTCTGGAAGAAATATTCCCTATTCAGTTTCCCCACCTGCCATTGCGTTTGGACAGCTGAGAATGTATTTCTAGATAGAGGAATTTACTCCAGTCCTTACTGATAATATTGTATTTTAATAATGATTCTTCAATGTGCAACTATCTTTTGAATTCTAATCTAGTCTCCTAAAATGTTTCCAGTCTCTTCCAAAAAGTGAGAAATGCCTCCTGACATTTTCCAAGTTATAGAACAGTTGACCTAAAACAAACCCCTGTGCAACTGCAGGCAAAGAAAATTTCTGGTCTGGCAATGACCTATTTCAAGCTACTTTCTGAGTAGATTTTTCCAATTTGCTGAGCACCTGCCTTACAGTATCTTTGACTAGTTTATGCTTTCTTATAATTTGCTTAGGAAAGTGTCATACATGGCAGTGTCAAAAGCCTTGCTAGCATCCAGATATGTGACATCAACTCACAAACACCCCTGTCCTGTTGGAGAGGAAAATTAAGTCAGGTTTAACAAGGCTAGTGTTTGACAAAGCCATGTTCCTCTGCACATGCTATGTTCTAAGCAGTTTGATTATCATCTTATGGTTTGGCTGCCATACTTTGTTCAATCATTTTTCTGGAAATAAAATTCAAGAAGGTCAGCTATGGTTCATGGACTTCTCCTTACAAAGTAAGTACTAAAAATAAAATACTATATTTGCTCTTTTCTGGTAATCTACAACTTCTTCAGTCATTCAGTAGTTTTAAGACATCTAAGATTGACTCTTCAAATTTGTCAGAGTGAATTTCGTCAGGTGAAAATATCTAACTGTGTAGGGGGTGATGATATGCCATTTTCTACTTTGCCCCTAACTAGCTGTTACTAATGACTTTTGGTCATACTAGTGACTTTCAACCAACGACTTCTTTGCTTTCAGTGTTAACTGAGTTAGACATTTGATCAGTTGACTTTTTCAGTGAAAACTGAAATAGGACAAAAAGAGCAACAAAATAACAACAACTGTTTGGATCAATTCTTTCCTTTGTTGTCTTATTACTAACATACTTGCAGAAGAATGTTTCATTATTGTTTTTCATTCTTTGGAATGTATGCTTTGCCTTAGCGTTTCTGATTTTCTCTCTATGGCATGTGATGGTCCTTATAGCTATCCTCAGTGATGTGCCATGTTTTCTTTTTTATTCTTTAATTTATTGCTATTGAAGGGACTTAACAATAATAATGCTTTTATTTGCAGCTGATATTTTCCACCATCACAGCAACTAGTACTCTGTCTCCAGTTATTCATGCCTATGCCATTTCGTGGCCAGGCTACAGCCATACCATATGCAGAAAGACCTTGGAAAATCAATGTGAGCAGAAAGTGGTCCTGCATTTTCTCAACAGCTGAGGCTATTCCAGATTTGTCATATCTGTCCTCTACACTTTCGACTGGCCTCCCATCAGAGTTTCAGTCAAGTTTATAGTGTTAGTAATGATCTCTGTGTTTTCCTGGCTGGGATGGAGGAACCTAAAACGTTGGTGTTAAAACTATGGGATTAAATCTGTGGTAAAAGATCCTCTACTCCAGCAGGACCTTTGCTAAGAAAGCAAAAACTGCACAGAAGTGGGAACTTCTCAGGCTTTGATCAAAGGCATGGAATGAAATAAGCTCTCCAAGAGCTGAGCTTATTGCTCTCCATGGATGGTACTGATGAGAAACTTTCTGTAACACGTCTGTGTTTGTATCTAATTCAAGAATGCCTTCCCCTGCACGCTTTCTGCTGCTGGAAGAGGGAGACACTTCTTAATACATCACTGCAAGAAGCTCAGATATTCCCATGACAAATGTGATTTTGGAGTGCATACAAAATCAAATAGGATAAATAAAACATAAGCCAAGCATTTTAGCATGTGTGTGACTTTGTTTTGTTATATACAGTAATTGTCAAATTGTGAATAATTTGGGGAAAGTGGAAAAATTTTCAGATTGTTAGTTTGATCTTGGTACTTTGCCACAAGACTGCTGGGAATTTGGGAGTTTTGTTCTGGGAATGGAGATGTTGGGAGGGAGTAGGAGGGTATTATGAAGAATACAGGATTTACTGGGTGAAGAGAGAGAATTTAAGATTAGAGCTTTATAACACTTGATGATTCTCAGCCATGTTTTGATTTCTATTTTATTCTTTTTGACACTTTCAATATGGCAAGTGCTTCATTACGTGACTGTCAAATTCTTCACACCCCTGCAACAAGACTTATGCAGAGGGCTGGTGCACCTCTGTAGCCACTTACTGATTTCCGTGCTTACATGCATCCAGCCGCCTGAAATGCTGGGAGAAAGCACACAGCATCATTGTCATTCCCAAATGCGCTTTAGCGGCTACAAAGCCCTGCCAGAAGCCTGGCCAGCCAGCTCCATATGGGCAACAGCCCTGAGCACCACCAATGCCTTGGGGAGGGTGCTGAACTTCTGGTGTCGGACCAAGACTAATTGCATTCGACGTTGTCTACTTATTGCATAGTGGCCACCAAGCAGGTACTTCTATCTGAAGATCTCCTCAGAAAAAGAAGAGAGGACAAATTGTACCAAGGACAAGAAAACATCTTAGGGAACTTTTCCCTAACACAATGCCTGTCCTTTGATTCAGTTTCTCTGTGACCAGTAACATCTCTCTTGTGTTCATTGCTGCCAGACATAAGAGCAGAAGCTCTAAAGATTTTCAAGGCATTTTTTGAGAATAAGCCGGACACAGGACCCAAGTAATCATCTTTGGAGGTTTACATCATCCTCTGGTATTTTGCCCATCAAAATAGAGCCTGCTTCAAAGAAATGACATAGCCCCCTTGATGGCAAAGTGCAAGCACTGAGAGAGAGCTCTTGGATTTCTGACTGCTTCACAGCACAACTCCTTGCTTCAGAGAAATTCAAGTTTACCAGAAGCCCTTCAATTATTTTTTGTTTCGTTTCCCCAATACCCACCAGATTAGAACACAGCTTGGCAATGTCACTAGAAGAAAGAGAGAGAGTAAAGAAAACAACGAAAACCCAGCTGACCGTGTTTCAACTACAAATGCTATTGGGAGGGTTTATGATACTTGCCTTAAAAGTACTTCAGACAGAAATGTTATTTTCTTTCTATGATTTTTGGAAAGTTTCAGATTTCAGCTGGTACTGCATGCAAAATCAACAGGTCTACCTACGCAAATGCAACTGGGTAAGATTGACAAGTGGAGAAAGTTGATAGGCTCCCATCAGAGCCAAACCAGTCTCTGCTCTGTGTGCTGATGGAAGAACTCCTGCCCTTCCTTGATGAAGATAAAAGTCTTTTATAGTAAAATAAAAACAAGGAATCAAAGGGTGACAATCAGTCTTCCAGTATCTCATCCTCTCTGTGACTTGATCAAGGGATATTCATGGCTCCCAGCATTACAGGCAAGATGGGAAGATGTGGGTTGCTGAGTTTGTTCCATTGCAGATGCCCAAGGAGATGAACTTTTATGGATATTAATGATTTACCATTTTGTATTTCTAACCTAAAATTATGATGTTCTGAAAGATAAGAGATTTTTAAATATTGTAAGAGTTGATCTGTTCCTTTGTATCCTGATGTAGTAGCCCATAGGCACATACTTTCAAGATTCCCATTGCAAACATGACCACAGAAAAGCTGACATTGTCATATGAATACATGATTATGGATGGCAAGTCTGTATGAAGAAAAAGCAGGAGTTTTGATTTTAAAAACTGGAGTTTGATTTAACTAGAAAAACAGACAATGTCAGCACTGTTCATTTTCAGTAATGTTTATACTCTCTGTATCTTGGACATATAGAGGTCTAGATATACACTCACATATATTTTAACTACACCATTGACCTGAGATGCTAGTTGGCTTCTAAATTGCATTGTAAAACCTTCAGGTATACTTAAACACATGCAAACAGCTATGTGAGCTAGGCAAGGTTGTTAGCTCTTTTCTTATTCTATTTCTTAATAATTATTTGTATTGAGTGCTTGTAAAACTATGTCTTATACATAACATTGTGTTTATGACTTGGCAGTGATTTTTGGCATAAGAAAGACTGGCAGAAGAACTGTGTGATGTTCAGTGAGAAAACAAAGAGCCATTTTGCTATCTTTTCTGGAGTTTCAAGTAAGGAGCACCCAAATTACTCTTGTTCAAACTCAGCTATATGTGATTAAATCTGTTCTTTGATGCATACTGGTGCTTTCCAGAGGGAAACACGTATCCATGTCTGCTTGGTCTACAGACTGATCATTTCCTTCTATTTCTGTTCTGGCTCTGGGTGTCCATTGCCCTCCGCCCCCCTGTTCCTGCCCGTCTGTAAAACTCATAAAGCCTGATTTAAACACAGTAACATACACAGGCAAATGATGACTTGGAAGTAGTTGAAGGAAGGGATGTGCTTCGTGACTCAAGTGTTTGTGTTGTCCTCAGTAGAAAACTCCAACAATGAAAGTCCTTCACATGGAAAAAAGTTGTCAGCTTTTCCACAGAAAAGACCATTCCCTTGTGTTATCACCTTTAGAACAAAATGCAGAAAAACCTGGGGAGGTTTCGTTTTTTCCACTGAGCTTGATTTAAAAATGGAAGGCAGAGCCTGAATTTATAACAGATTAATGAGTTTTACTCAAAATGGGGCAAACAGCACAGCTGGCAGTGCAGTGAACTTCACAAATATCACATGAAGCCTTACAATATTCTCTAAACATGACATGGTTTTGTGGAATGAGAGTCTTCCAGTTATGATCCAGCCATCTCCCCCACTCCAAATTACACAGAGTTACAGAAAAATATGATGAGAGATATTCTTGGTCAATGCTTGTTCTCAATGCAGGTACCTACGTGGAAGGTGAGTGCCTAGGGCAGGTGCTATGACACAATGCAAATGAAAATACCGTAGATTAAAGTACAGCACCTAAAAGAAAACCTTTGTGCAGAAGTGCATTCAGTTAAGGATGCAGGACTATGTAAGTCACATAGGTTTCTAATTCAGATTCCTTCATACTTATACCTAAGAGGACAAGAGACGAATGGATTCCATCCTAATTTATTCACATATACTTATGGTATTTATTACCAGTGTAAAATAATACAATTTTTCTGGGACCATACAAAGGAGTTCTTACCTATCTGTGCAAATGACTGAATTGTTTGCTCCAGCAAGACTGAGACCATATTATCATGTGAGGGGTAAGAAATATGTTGCCAGGAGACAAAAGGCAGCAGCTGGAAAAATGGAAACATGACAGACTTTCATTTGATATTTAATGAAACATCTATTGGCAAATGTTTTGCTAATTATTTATTTGTATAACCAGTGAGTGACTTAAAACAGGAAGACTAGGGAGTTACTTTCATGGTATAGAGGTGAGGAGAGAAAGGGGGTGGCTGCCCAGTGGCCTGAGAGAACAAAACCAAGGTCCAATGCTTAATACAAGAAATGCTCATCATAAAAAAGCTTAGGTATTCTGAATGAAGGCTACCGAAATGGTTCCTGTCTTTCAGATGAAAGTGGTGTCTTCTTTATAACCACGGCATAGAGTCCCTAAGCCCTTAAGGCATAGAGCTTAAGTCACAGTCCCTTCCTGGGAATTTTTCCAAACTAGCTGAGGTAGCTCCCCCTCCTCACACTAGTGGTGGGGACCTCACAGCTGAGGTGCTTGTCTGTCTACACACCTTGCACAGATCCTGTAGGCACTTAACGTTGGGTTACAAGTCCTCCCATGTAGCAGGATGTCTAAAAAGTAAGAGCATCTTAGCTACCAGCTGTTGGTGTGTCCCGGGGGGGTGGAATCTCTTTTAATAGGAAATTGGTATTCACAGATAGAGCATGTAAAAGAGCTTGAAAATATGGCCCTGGAATTCCTCGATGCATAAAGTCCTCCTTCACCTGCAGACAGATATTAGCTCTGAAATGAAATCTCTGTCTTCCTCCTGCATGTGAAACCAGCTGCCATCCTGGTAGCTGGAAGCCACTGCTCAGGGCCAGGTGTGGATGTAAGGATGGGAGTTCACTGGTGGGATGTCTTGGGGTGAACAGATTACCTCTGAACACCAGGGAGAGATGTGTGTTTTCTAATTTTTCTGCTGACAACCAGATACCCTGCAATATTCCTTGCTACGCTGGGCATCTCTCCCCAGACTTTGCTCCCCAGAAATTCAGTTCTTTAGCAGGAAATATGCCGCTGGCATTTAAAGATTTACTGCTGTGAGTCCTGTCCTTCGATTTGGGATTGCTCACCTTTCTTTCAGGAAATCCTGAAAGACTGTGCAGGGGGACACATATTCTGATAGTGTCACAAATACCAAACCTTCTCCCCCTTCTTTCCTCACTGCTATTTGCTTAGCAGATCAGCTGGTTCTAGGTGCACTGGTATGGGTTCAGACAGCTGGTCCTTTACACTGCTGTTTTCTGCTTTTATTGTTTTTGTGGGCCTTACAATGATAATGGGGAACAGCTAGTGAGCACATCTCCTTTCAAAAACCTTGCTTACCTAGTCCAAGACAGGTAGGGAATAGTAGCAAATTTGGAAAGGCCTCATTTACTTCATCTTTTCTGTTTTCCAATAACGAATCTGTGCCTCAGTGGATAACCATGTAAAATGTGAATCTGGATGCAACAGTCTCCAGCATTTCTAAACCAGGGAAAACTCCTTGGAGCTGCTGGATGGTTAACCATGTTCAGCTGTGTGTGTCGGGGTGACAAGGAAATTCATGCCACAGACACAGGGGGAATATCTGTATAGGAAAAAGCATTGCCCAGGGGAAGACTCACTGGGTGCCTCCACTCCTCCCCTTTAACAGACTCTTGTAAGGCCAAGAGTGAATTTGCTGCTAATTGTGTACCTGTGCATTAGCATCCTTCCAAGTCTACGTGCTCAGAGAGTCACAACAGCCAGGCTACCAAAACTCACAGCCTGGTGGGAAGCATCTCCTTCTGCGTGACAAGACAGCCTCCTTCCAAGCGGGCAGAGGAGGAGGGATGGGAGGAGAGCCCAGGGGAGCCACAAATAACAAATAACTATCCGAGCCGCCACAGAATAAAGCCGAGGAGGGAAGCCAGGGTGGTGGGAGAGGGGGGCGGCCGCCTTGGTCCCCTCTCGCCCTGCCTGGGGCCTGGGGTGCAGGCGATGCCGCGGGGGCCGGTGGAGTGGCCGCCGGCTCCTCGGCGCTGTTTGTTGTTGTTCGTCCGGCGCAGGAACTTGGCAGGAGCCGGTTCCCGCTCTGGGTCCCACAGGCAGGAAAAGTCTCCCAGCCCGCGGAGGAGACAGCCTGGCTGAAAGAGCCCCGCCAGCCCCGCTGCAGATAAGTTAATGTACACAGAAGGGACGTAAATTACCACGACCCTCAGCAGCAGGACATTGGCCAGGGCCTGTCAGGAGAAGGACAAGCGTCGGCCGGCTCCGCGCCTCACTGACGTTTACCTCCAGATAGAGCCGCCGCTGCCCCGCGAGGAAGGACCTCGTGGAGCCAGGGCTTCCTTGAAAACAGCTGCCTGTCCCCGACACCTACAGACTAATGCTGTTTTAATCAGGGGAATTAGCGGAAGGCAGTGCGCTGTTTTCCCAAACCATTTGCATGGGGACAGCAGCCTCCCCCGTGGCTCTGCTGCCATCTCCATTACGTTTCTTTATCGGGGCTGACTTTTTTTCCTGCTCACCTCTCCAGGGAGCCCGGCGTCCCATTATCTCCACCCCCGAGCCCTGACGACATTCGCCTCCCTGTTTACACACTGACATCACGCTGCAGCCTCCCTCCGGCTCAGAAATAACCCTGGGGACAAAGCAAACAGGAAAAGCCCCGTGACGCACGCACCCGCACTGCCCTGGCCACCTTCACAGCCATGGCCACATCGCCCCAAGTCAAGGGCCGTGCCCGCAGTGAGCCAACAGCCAGTGGGGCTACATCATGCCATGGGGTTGTCCTGGGTGCTGGGCTTGTACACTACGTTGTGAGGAGTGATGGAGCCCCAGTGGGATGGCTATGTCTAGATAACGAGTCAGTGGGAGAGCCAAGGCCAGAGATCAAGTCTTCAGGTTTGTGCTTCAGCCACCCGACTGTGCTTCTCCCCATAAACATGTTTCACTCTTCCTTTCTCCCTCCCCACGTTTCATTTCGGCGTGCATTCATTCCTGGAAGGAGACACAGAGGTAAATCTAGAGCCAGGTGCACTGAACGGACGGTGGGAACGATGACGGGAAAATGTCTGCAAGGTCACCCTCAGCTGTTCCAAATAGCCCCTCGTAATCCACACACAGCCCATTAATTTTAGCAGGGCTCCTTGTGTGGTAAGCTCCTATAAGAAATGTGTGTGGGAGGCACATTTGGGTCCATGGAGATTTCATTATTATTGTAAGCTTCAGAGTCAGAAGGCTCCAGGGGACAGCACTTTGCTCTCCCTCTTAGGGAAAAGCCAGGCTCAGCCAGGCCAGATTCCCTGCATTAACATGTGGCTTGTCCACACCCTCACAAGCTGTGCTTTCTGTCATTTGTTATGTGCTCTGCCCCAATACCTGACAGCAGACCAGCACCATGGCTGTACTCACTTGAATTATGCTGGATAGTTTAGGTTGACTAAATCTCCGTAAATGCATGGATTATTTTCTCTGGCTTTGGAAAAACAATTTCAGTTCAGCAAAGAAAGGGTAATGTTATGGAGGCCAGAGAGCCAGCACCAGGCCCAAAAGGGCCTTTTTGCTTGGTATTCTTCACCTGTGTGAATCCACATCCTGTCTGAACCCATGATGGTTTCACACAGTTGGTTTCACAGTAATGTCAGGATATGGAGTAGAACAGGGCAAGCACAGAGGGCTCTTACCTAAAGCCTTTATAAGCCCTGCTAGAGATGAGTAGATACACTGGACACACAAAAACATAGTTATTCTGAAGCAAGACTAGATTTACTCTGGCCAGGACTTCCAGTGGCCTCCCATCAGTACCACTGCTCCCATCCACTTTCTGAAAGGCTGTGACAGAGAGCAGCTTTCCTACGGGGCAACCTGGGAATGTCACTGGGATGCCAGTGTCCCCAGAGCAAGAGGAGGTGCTGTCTGCCCCATCTTGCCACCCCAGCCCTGTGCAGGACACGGCCTCTCCAAGCTAGGGCAATGAGCCCTCGCTCTGGCTCTCTGCCATTGCCTTTTCCTTTCTAGCAAGGGATGGTGAGAGAGCTAAAGGCCTCCATGTTGCTTCTGCTTCCCACCCAACGGACTATGAAGAGAGCTAGAGAGCACACCTTGTCTAGAGAAAGCTGATGGTAAGCAAAATACATGGATAGTGGAGCTCAGATGACCAGCATTTTACTATATGAGTAGCTGCGGGATACTGTGGGATGGAGGAAGCTGTGTAAGTAGCATCCTACCGTCCCAAGCCAGAACACCCTGTAAACTGGTAATTTACTGTCTTTCGTGTCTTTGTGGCTTAAAAAAAAGTGCTGCCTATGAAGTAGGGAACTGGTCAGAGGACTGACTTTCTTTCCTAGAAGTGCAATGCCCTGGAACCCAAAAGATGGTAGGTCCTGGAGAAGGATACCACTCTGTATGGATAAACACATCCAATTTTGTTGTTGTTCTGTGCTGTAAGTAACAAGAAAACTAGCAGCAAGTTGAAGTAAAAGTAAAGTAAAGATAACCAAGCATACATTAACAGAGAGTAATGACCTCTCTTCCCTTCTAATGTACATATGCAGGGCAAGGGATAGAAATATCCTTGGCCTTGGTGGAATTATTTTGCATTAAAGTTATAACGGTTTTTCTAAGGACATGGGACAAATAGATGCCCTTTTGCTTGATGACTTTCAGTTTGTTTTAGGATGAAAAAAGCGACCAAGGTGTAAGTGTTTGGTTGTGAGAACACCCATTCTGCTTGGGGAAGGATGAGGGCAGGTCCCCATGGGAGTCATGTAGTGCAACATGACCAGTGGCCAAATCCCCTCCTGGCCCTGCAGACCATTCAACATCCATTCCTCCAAAAAGGATGGGGCCAGGGGCTGTCTTCTGACCCATTCCTTCAGCTCCTGGAGCACAGAGGAGCACACCCCGCTCTGCTGCAAGGCAAGGGGACAAATAAGAGCAGCAGCCCTCCGCTCTGCGGGGTGCAGCTCACGGGACTCTCCAGTCCTCCTCCTCTCCATCTGGAGAGCTCTTTTCGCTGGCCAGCCGACATGTGTGTGCTGAAGTGCTGGCAGGCTCCATGGGCTGACGCATGTTTTCATCTCTTCCCGCACAGAATGCCCCCCATGTTTTCTTCCAAAATACATTCACGTTCCTGGCACTGAAAATCTTTATCTTTATGTGTTGTTTTGAGCACACCCACTGCTTCCTGACTTAAAGCAGTTGTAGCATGGACAGAGATTTACTGACATCAGATAGTGGTTCTTAAAGCTGCTTTAAGTCATATTGTTCTTTTGGTGGACAGGGCATAACTGGGCTTCAGCTGGATGGAAAATAGAGATAATTTTCCCAAAGCAAGCATGTTTTGTGCAGGAAACTAAACCATGAATGAACATATCTTGAATGCTGAGGGGCTAACAGGAAGGGCTGGAGTACTTGTGGTATTTGAACAAATGTTGGGTTTGGTTCCAGTGGTTCCACTGAAATCTGGTTCCAATAAATGTTGTGAAAATGTGGGGTTTTGTGGCAGGTGCCAATAACTTTAAAACGGGACCAGAACCACTCAACACGTGCAGAAACATTCTCTGTTCATCCTTAACATCAGAGTAAGAAGGGGAAAGAGGGGTACTGAAAAGATTTCTTCCTGGGCCCAAATGTTACATCTGCTTAACCCTTCCTGTGCCTCCTGAGGCAGTGGCTGGCAGCAGAGACCCACCCGATCCCACTCCAGCAGGCTGAAGCATCCAGCCTCACATTTTTTTGTGATCTGTTGCTGTGTTCACACCTCTTCGGTGCGTTTCATTTCAAGACTATGCTCTTTCTCAGTCTCAAAGTGAGTCACCCCTAAAATACCCAGCGGTATGTAAACATATCCGAGCTCTCCTGAAAGAAGGAATCCCAGTTTTCCATTCTGCAGCAGACACCCTGATGAGATGCTGGCCCATCTATATGTTGAAATGTCCAGGGATGTTGTTTCAGGACGGAGTTTGCCTTTGTCTAACATAAATACAGATTTTGACATACAGGTGCTGAGGGATTTGGGGAGGTATCTGATTCAGGGAAAGAAAAAAAAAGCAAAAAAAAAAAAAAGCTTGACTGTACATAGCTGGCCTCTGGCTTCCTTCAGGGATGCTCCCCCTTCCCCCAGCCTCACGCTTTGAATAAGCATCCAGAGGCTTGGAAGCTTATCCAGACTTATCCAAGTCTCTTTGAAGGCATGGATTAAGGCAGGAACCCTGGGACCCAGGCCAAGAAACCTCAACAGAGCAGCAAGTCAGTGAGAAACCAAGAGTCTGTCCAGGGGAGCTGGCTGAGGAAAAATGAAGAAGTCCATCCCAGGGAGGCGACAGGAAGGGATCGTCTGTCTGGGGAAGGGGGGCTCCGCGGAGAGCCCAGCGAGGGAGATGAAAGAGAGGTGGGAGGGAGCAGGCTGGGTGGGGAGGGCTGGGAGAAGGCACACTGTGGTGGGCTCAGGCCCCAGTTGCCTCAAGCCAAGCCTGCTTTATGGGTCTGGGACCTGTGCTGCAAATCTTCCGTGAAGAGATGATTATGGGAGGCTTCTGGTACAATCTGGCTGTGGCTGAGTTAGAAACACCGGTATGGCAGGCTGTTATCCCAGCACAGATTGCCTTGTGGGAGTCGTAAATAAGGGGAGACATGAGGAAATTGTACGAAATAATAAATGGTCCTGAGGAAGAAGACCAGGAGGTTTCTATTCAACTCGTTCAATTGCAAAGGACAAGAGAACATTTAATAAAACTGAAATATGGCAAAATAAGAACTGATGAAAGGAAATCCCTGTTCCTACAGCACAGTCTAACCTGGTGTCATTCTTTAGTAGAAGACATCACTTAGTCTACAGGCCTTCAGAGACTGAACAGAGGGTGAGATATACAGACAAGTAGCAGTGTTTTATCACCCCGTGGTATTAAGGATTGTAAGCGACAGCAAGCTTTGATTTCAAGACCGTCCCATCTAAAACCAGTAAAGATGTTGGGGTTATCAGCTGAATGATTATAGCTTTTCCTGCCCTCTTTTTTTTGTTTGTTTGTTTGTTTGTTTTCTGGCTGAAGAGTTGCCAGGAGAGCAATCTTTCTGCTGGGAAGGGCAGGTCGAACAACCCTGGGAGGCCACGGCCATCAGCCGTGCAGGAAGGGTGGACAGGAGCCAGCAGGACACGGGGCCAGCGGACACCTCCACCGTGCCCTGGGACCCCGTCCCACCGTGGGCTGAGACGGAGCCTCGACCACCCAGAACGACTCCTGAAGCAGGAGTTACCCTTTTCCAGCCACCTAGTTTGTTGTTGTTGATGTTTGTTTGGCTTTGGTTTTATCTCAGCCGTTTCATTCATCTTTACGTTTGGTGGTTTATTTTTGCTACCCAAATTAACCAAACAACAGGCAATTAGGCTGTTTTACTGAATAAAAGATATGAACGTCCCATGTTTTGGGCTTCTAAAAATGGGTGGGAGCAGAGGTAACATCATCAATTTACAGATTTCTTTTTTTTTGATTAATGTTGTTGTGACTGAGATTGGAGACTGCCTTACAGAAGAAAAGCTGAAGTAGCTTCAGAGCAGACCTGGAGCTCAACAAAAGGCATCTTCACACACACATAAAAGATACACTGGTATGCAGGTAAAATAAGCACTTAGATTTGTAAGTAGAGACTACTTTTCTTTTTCTCAGTCCCTTTTTAATGACACATAGACTTTTTGCCCCTAAAGTTGCACAACACTCTCCCCCCTGGTTGACTCATGCTGTAAACTAAATTTAAAATTCTTGGGAATAGTGGTTATGCCTGAGAGAAGTTTGTGGATCACAGAGAAAAAAAGACAACTGCCCAAATCACTGCTCCAGACTCACACAGTGTCTCTGAAGTTTGGTCAGTCCTTTACCCTGTCCCCAGCCTAATTTATTTTTTGTCTTTTTTCACTCCCCGCAGGCAACAGGGAGCAGAGAGGGGAGAACAGAGATGAGCCCATGTCTCAGAGCATCGTGGTGGGGGCTGCTCTCTTGGAAGGTGAGGAAGACTAGAAACTGTTAATGAAAATCTAATTAAGTAAGAACTTGCACCTGGCTCTAAGATCTGACTGACGCGTAGCAGGCTGAGAAAAGTCCATCACATGGTGATAGAAGCCCAGGGACCTGCTGCGTCTCCAGCTACTATGTCAGGGACAGCAGCACAACAGTCATTCCGGGGAGGCAGTAAGAGGGGAAGTGACAAGTTGCTTCCAAATTCAATGAAAAAAAAGAAAAGAAAAACACATTCAAAATGTTTGTCTTAGGACTATTTTTTTCTGGTTAATGTTTAACCTTTCACTTTTCCAAAGCAATGTTCTTGTTATCAGCTCCATTGCTGAAGGTCACAAATAGAATAAAAGTCATATCTTAAACGTGAATAAATAACACAAGCAGAAATTAATTGAGTGCAAGTGACTCATGTGACATTTAAGGTTTTCTTTACCTACCAATGTAAGCAAATGGTGTAACCATGTCCCTTTTTGTCCCACGAGCTGAAAAGAGAGCAAGTGAGCCAGAAATGACCTATTGTGCCGCAAATGCACTCGAGCTCCATTAGGAAGGCTCTCATCCTGAAATCCAGCTATTCTAGGAAGCAAACCACTGTAGGATGAGGGGGCGACTGTGCCCTGGCAGGGGACGTGCTCCAGGTGTAGGGGAAGGCTCCCTGCTAACGGGGAGCACTGGGAAAGCCTTTGACTCGTGCTGTCCTGTAGTGAATGACAGCCATGATTTTGACTGATGTGGAGAGCTCTCTGATAAGAACCCAGGGGATAAAAACAAATGCTTTTGAGGAATTTGTGACCAATAAATCAATCATTTCGTTAAAGCAAACAAATGCGATGCATATGGTTTACCTCCTGTGTTTTAGGGGTCTCAACAGCTTTCACATGCATGGGGGTTCATCCACTAAAGGGATTTGTTCATGAGCAGGGGAAGTTAACTGGAATCTGGAAGGAGTTTCTTTTGGATTTTCTTTATGGTAAATCTCTAGCTGTGTTTATTTATGGTTTAAAGTAGTCATACTGTTTCATGAGGGAGAAGCAGGGACAGAGAAGAAGCAAATGCTGCTATATAAGGATTTACAACAAAGACACCTGGCCTGTTCTTGTGGCTCATAAACACACATTTGCATTGCACAGTCCAAAAATATCAAATATTGAGCAACTTCTCTTTGATTATAAAGGTATTAATTCTTCATCCAAGATCCAGACACTAGGAAGAAAATACCCTGCTTTATAATGAATGCCTGAAGTGCAATTCTCCTGTTTGTACCAATTATTTGTACATTCCAGGAAAAAATAATGGGATGAGTGTTCTGTTGTGGAGCAGACAGTGGTTTTCTGTAGAAAATGAAGAAGCAGCAACTGCTTCTCCTACAGATTTAAGAGTATCTAAATAATTTCCGAGATAAATGCTGAGACAATTTTTAAGCTAATTGTTAGTAATTAGATAGAATTTATTTACTGAGGTGCTTTGGTGTTCTCTGCTTTGTGCTTAGCTGGTCAAATCAGGCTGATTGATTCTTCCGGTTTTAATGGCAATGAAAGTAAAGCCAGATTATCCTAGCAATCTGTACTCTGGATGTGATAAGAATTACTGTCCTCATGGTTAAGTTTAGATGGTCTCTCTCTCTGCTTTTCACTTATGGTGGCTTGCAGGAATTCTATGGCTGATACTGCTTTTGTCTGCATCAGATGAAAAACCTTGCGTGCTGGGGGTCCCAGCTCATGAATGGCCATCGGATGGAAAATCCAGTGGGTGAAGTTTGGATCTTCTAGGCACCGTTCTGACCTCAGGGCCCGCTGTCCCTGGAAAGGAAAGGCTACGTGCCGTGCTGCTGGGGCGAAGGCTGCTCTCACCTGTACCTCACAGTAATGGGCCGGTCTGCCCATTAGGGTAAAGGTTTCTAAAGACCTTTCTAAGGGGCATGGAAATAAAGGGTTGGCTCATTCAAATGGCCCACGTGCTTCTTAATAGCAATGATCATTTTTCTAAAAGGGTTTCATTTTACTTGACCTTTTGCCCTGTGTGCTGCAAGTTAAGTCAGTAAATAAAAATCCAGCTTTGATGTTGAAATCTCATGGTATACTCCTGGAAATGAAAGCATCTGTCACAAAAAAAAAATAATAATAATTTTTTAAAAATTGTTTGTTTGTTTGTTTAGGAAAGAAACACTGGCAAATAGACAAATAAGTAGCTCCATTTCTCCTGATCTGAGCCAAGTTTAATTTTTAAGCTGATAACAGTATTGATGTAAAATCTCAGAAACATAAACTCCAAAGAAACGAGTCATCAATAGCTCTCACCATGTCTCAGCTGACACTTGAACCCCACAACAAGCTTGTGAGGTGAAGGAGTGGATGGATCCTTTGCATTTCTGAAACCACAACCAAGTCTGTGTTAATGCATATGATGAGGAACTGCCCTCACCAGCATGGTGAGGTGAAAATACTGGTGCCCTCACCAGTATTTCTCTTTCTGTATAGAAAAATCAGTATTTTTTCTGCCTACTCTGGCTCTCAGACAAGTTTTATTTCCTTCTTCTTCCAAGAAGTTTGAGTCTATTTTCTAGACCAGGATCTAGAAACATAACTTCTTCTGGCACAGCCTCTGATTTCTGAAGAGAATGGGGCTCTTCAGAGCTGATGCTGTGGTCCAAGTCACTGTCTATCACACTTCCCTGCTCTATTTTCACTTTTCTCATGTAACATCACATCATCTCACTTAATACATTTGTTTCTGATTACAGGCTGTGTATAATGGCCCAGCACAATGCTTTACAGTATGCTATGGCTTCATGCCATGGGAAAACATATTCGTAATTTTTATGACCCCAGTGCAGCAATGATGCATTTTTTAAAAAACAGAAGAACATATAAAGGAATTATTTTGTAGCAGGATTAAGCATCATTACTCACAGCAGACATACACATTTGAACTCATTAAGCCTTTGCTTTGTTATTCTTGGTATTTCAGAACATGTGCTGTGTCTCTTGGTTCTTTCCAATTCTACTATATAAAACCCCTTAAAATTAGGCAGGACTAGGCCATAAAGCTCTTGATCTCAGATGTTGGGGCCAGATTTTTCCCTGCCTGTCAATCTGGAGTGAATCTGCAGGCAAAGGGCTTTTTCTCTTCAGTTTTGGATGGTCCAAAGAAGGCTGAAGGGATGATAAGAAAGGTGGCAAGGAACAGTAGAATGGGTGGGTTGCAGGAAATGGAAATGTGCAGCCTAAGGTTCCCATTTGCTGTTCCATACTATTAAAAAAATAAAATTAAAAAGAAGAAAAAAAAAAGGAAAAGAGAAGAGTCTGGGTAAATGGATGGATGGGGCGGGGAGGAAAATGTCAGAGCAAGCCCCTGGCTATTTCTCATTTCATTTCACTCGGTGGCAATATGTCAAAAACAAGGAGAAGAGAAGAAAAGGGAATATTGAAATTTGAGGGAGGGGGAGGATGTGTGTGAAAAATTCCATAAAATGTGGTTCTGTTTTAAACCCTGCTGCACAGAAACAGCTTAAACATTTTCATGAGTTCTTCGCCTTTATTTTTTAATCCTTTCTGCAGATGATGTTCTTAAAGGAAACAGGCCAAGCCCAAAATGGTGCAAATCCCTCTAAAGACTTGTGCTACCCAAGGTCTAACTCCAGAAAACCTTCTGGCAATTAGACATGGGGATCAACCTCAACCTTGGTGTAACTCCACTGACAGCACTGGCTCTGCACTACAGCAGAAGCTATTCCCCCAAGAGGCAGTTCTTACTTTAAGAAGAAATGGGTACTGAAGCAAAACGGGAAGCAGAACCCAGTGAATGGCTCCATTCATGAAGATGGAAAACTTTTGGTAGGGTGGACCGGACTCTGAGCTGTCACTGCTGCTCTTTCTCCTTGGCCTCTTTTCTTGGAGAGGTTTTGGAAGAAGGGGTCATTCTACACACACAACTAATTCCCCACTCAACATACCAGTGGCATTACCCGCCTCTGGCCTCCCACACGCTCTCATACCCTTATCGGGACACTCACACACATGCTAATGCCAGGACCCCTCGGTAGCTTCATAAAAAAGCAAAGCCGTTCTTATGAGTCAGGATCTGGTAACGCTAAGTTCTGGAGAAAATGTGCACAGACAGATAAGCACAAGGCTAAGGATAGTGCCTGCCTTTTGGGACTGCCTCTGCATTAAAGTCATCCAGAAGAAAAGTTGAGAACATAAAGAGCTCTGTGGGCTACTTTTACAGGGTTGAAAGTCCCTAGAGCTTCATAGGATGATTGAGTCGGAAGCTTTGAACCCACATCTACATCGCCCACGAGTTCCTTAAGCCACCTCCATCTTAAGAGTTTCAAAGCTCTTTGCAAAGAATGAGTTGATCCTTGTTTACTCTAAAGGCCATTTGGTGAAAGCCATGTTTCCCACGTGGTGAAGGGAAAAAGGATGTGCCTGACCACATTTCCATTCCATCAGACTTCTTGACTCCACAGTTTGAGCACTCAGGTTTTGACGTACCTGGATCAAGTCTGGTCTGTGTGTGGACATTTTCAGGTAAAAACTGTGACTGCAAATTTGAAAGTTTGCTCTGGAAATTTGGCCTAGGAGGAATTCTGCTTTCACAGAGCTGACAACATGGATGAGGAGGAATGTTTCTTTTGCACACTGACGGAACAGTTTTTCCTGAGAATGGAAGTCCTCTGCAGAGGTTCACACAGTGGATGTGGTTTGGGCAGACAAATAATATTCTGATACAATCATTGCCTCTTGTGGGCTAAAAAATGAAAATACTGGATAAGGTCCCACCTCCTGGCTTTGCGCTTGTCAAGAATAGGATCTATTAGTCTTTAAAAGAAATAATAATAATACATGGTAGCCAAGGAGAATTATGTGAACTGGCATCTAATCAACGTTTCATGGAGGTTTTTTTTTCTCTTTTTTTCCCACTTCATTTTTTAAAATTCTCAGAACTGTCATTAACAAACAAGGTTTTAGTGTTCCAAGCTTCCCTCACTTTCTCATGCAGGGACACTCCAGTCCTTTGGGCAGATTTGTATTCTTCCTTTTCTTTCTTCCTCTTAGTATGTCGGTCTGTATCCTCCAGATGACAGGCTCCCAGAGCAGTAGTGTGCAAGAAATGGGAAGTCTTCTTGCCACCTGTAGAAATCTGGGCCAGGCAGATCCCCTCCAATTTGCTGTCTTTAAAATCACGTCTGCATCTTTCAATTGCTCTTTCAAAGTGAGACAAACCCCACCTTGAGCAGCATCAGCAGATACCACCCCTCTAGCTGTCTCGCAGTTAGTGTTGCTGTTTGGTAAGTCAGGTAGTTCATATCTGTCTTCAACTTGTTGCAGCAGTGTAAACTACTACACGAGATGATGAGCAAGCTCCGACCTCAGTGAGTTTTCAGTGATGGCATTATGGTCATGGGCTGGCCCTAACAGCCTGGTAAATTGTGCATCAGAGTGGGAACAAGTATGGCTGATATGCCACCATGCTGTTTGGGTCCCCTGGCATTTCCCACACAGGGACAAAAGATTTGCTGCTACTCATACCCTTCCAATCCAGCCTTCTTGCAGCTGAGCCACAGTGACCTCCCAGAGTTTCAAAAGACACTCGGAGCTGGAGTTGTTTTATCATACATGAACTGACAGTGTTACTGTCCATGTAGGACTCCTAAAAGCAGAAACCAGTTGTTGTCTGGGCAAGAGCCAGGTTTCTGACTGTTTTCATTTCTGTGTGACTAATTTCCTTGAAATGTAGGCTGTTGCTGATGGTCATTTTTATTTTTTTTTTGATAAATAATACTTCACCTTGGCTCCAAGAAAAAGTATGTTTCTTCATGAGCATTGAAGGAATGCCACCTATTCCTATGGCACAATACATATTCCAAGGAAAATCTTACAATGTAGCCACAAGAGTCTATTCTGTGGGTCCAGAATCAGCTGCTATGTATATGAGGATTCAGATATATATGTGTGTGTTCTATATTTATACATATATACACATGTATGCATGTCATTGTGTGTAAGTGCACGTGTGAAAGAGAAGAGTAAAGAACAGAGGAGCTCCAGTGTTTGTTCTCTGTTAACCAGGTCATCTTTCAGACAAGAAAAAATGCTGTGACCAAGCCAAGGCTTCTGCTCAATGAGTTAATGCAGAGCCAGAAAATCATGGCAGTAACTGCTGTCTGAGCACGACCAGAATTTGAACTGCTTTGTATGTGTACATTGCTGTACACTTCACTTCCAAATAAGCGGCATTTACAGTTTTGGGTAACACACTGGGGAAGGAGGTTGCTTGCAGTCCTGAGCAACAAATTATTACATCTTTTCCCTGAAACAATTATAAGTACCTGGGAGTAGAAACAGCAACTCAACAATGGCTTCATAGTCTTTTACTGCAGAAAACTGTCACATCACATCAGAATATGGATCACTGTATGCGGATGGGTAATAAGAAAGAAAAAAACTGGTAAGAGTCTGGTAAAAGGTTATGCTTAATCAATAATTTTAAAAGATTAGACCACAAGTGGATAAATCCTTAGCAGACAGTCGGTTCATTAGTAGCTTTGAAGCAACAATTGCTTCTGGAGAGAGCAGACTGAAATGATTCCTGATCCTTTCATTTCCAGTGGCTGAAGCCATGTCTGGTCTCTGTGTGAGAAGATCCCGTTGCAGATAATGTGCAGCTCCTCCACAACGGGTGACTGAAGTCTTATACATCCATCTCTCTCCTCACGGTCCTGAAAGCCCATATCTCCTTCAACAGCAGCAGATGTACCATGGCCTCTTTCTAGTGCCATGACCCCTGAGTTACATCTTCTGCTGAGGATATCTTATGTGTCCTCCCCAAAGTGCCACCCAAAGGGTCCTTCACCATGCTCAAAGAAGGCTGATTGTATGGCTTAGGCGTGGATGCAGCATGCCCATATGATTTAACTGTGTCTTTCCCCACTAGTACAACTTCTGGCATGGGGTCTTACACATTAGGAGACCAGGGAATTGAAGGTACAGCCTGCTCATGGCATGGCAGCAAAGACATTTTTTTTTTCACTGAAGTGCCTCCATACCTCTCTTTGACTCTTCATGAACTGTTTCCCAGCTTCTTTGTTAACCTTTAATCTTTGATCTTCAACACTTGTCAATGAACTTGTTTTTTACTTTTGTTTGATGCATCATATCTAGCACCTACACCACTCCCAGGATTTAATCTTCAATAATCTTCCATCTTCAATAAACGTATTTAACATATAATTATGTAATTCTTTTGATATCCTTTTCCCGGTCCTTCACCTCTTTGCTTGGCTGTTTATCTTCTCTATCAGCTATTTAAAATACTGGTGGTATTGTTAGTTAGCTGCCCAAGTTACGCTCTGCTACCTTTATATAATTTAAGAGCTTTAAAAATTTGCAAGTAGACTGGTCAGAAAATAGCTGCCCCATCCCAAGTTTGTTATTACATGCTTAAATATATTGTCTGAAATGAAGAAAGCTGAGATGGAAACTCCATCAGAGGACCTTGAGGAGTTGTCAAGTCATGGCAAGTTAAAATCCTTGTTTGGAACTGGGGGTCATAACAGGGCAGACAGGGCTCTTGAAAGAAGCTGCCTGAGTTACATCATTGAAGATATCACTCAAGCACAAAGCAGACCGCTGGAAGAAAATAGGAACATCAGGTACTGAAGTGACAGCTGTGGGGACAGGAATCTCAATATCAGTTCTCAGGCATTTGTGTTTTGCCAGTGGAAAACAGAAATGGCCCCCTTTATGAAAAACATCTTCTCTTGTTAGCCAAATGTCTGTTTTACTTCCAAACAGTTTCAGTGGAAGAACCCTTACCAGCCCTACGAAAAAGTGATGATTCTCTCCAAAATATTTTAAGAAGGCAGCTAAGCGTAAACTCGACTACAACAGATAGCAATAAATGGCCTGTAAGAAGTCCATGACTCTTGGTTGAGTTTACAGACATGAAGTGTAGGCTAGTAGAGCCTGGAGAGGACGAAGGAAAGGCAGAAAAGAGAGGCATAGATGTGAAAGAATATATTTTTTAAAACACGGAGTCAAACTGAGAGCATGGGGATCTCAAGGCCAAATTCTTGATTGACATAAAAGCAGTGTGAGCCACATGTCAGGCACAAGTAAATCAGAGTTGGCCTGGCTCTGCTCTCCTTGCACTGATATGAAGCAGGAGTAGCTACACCGAGGCCAGTAAATAGGTTTTAAAAGAGTGTCAGAGCAGTGCCAGCAGATTTAAGATTGTTTAAGGAATAAGGGGGCTTAGAGCAATTTCAGCTCTAGTAGCTGCGTATCCTGCGTGTGATGGTAGCTTACGTGTCAAAAGGACAAACACAAGGGTGTATCAAGAAAGCAATTAACAGCAGCGAATAAAATAAAATAATGGGAGGGCCAGCTTTGCTCTGCACTCCCCTTTTGTCCCTGTTCTGGACAAATTACACTTGCTTTTCCTTTCCAGTGACTGCTATGTTGACGTCCGTAACATCAGCGGCAGTGCATGAACTCGTAACATCAGTAGTGGCGTAAGCACTGTTTAGTTTGGCCCAAATTACAAGACATTATAAAGAAAAGTGAAAAGGAAGGGCAGCTATTTTTTTTTTTTTAATGCAGTATTAATTGCTTTCCTCTCCAGTATTTTCTAGAGAGTCCCTCTTGCAAAGCCCAGGATTAAATTTCGTGTTCACAGTTGTCCTAAACCAAGATACTACCCTTCGGCTCTTATATTTTTTATTCTTGCTGGACATATCAAAGCATTTTGATCAGGCCAAGTCACTGAACAAAGGAATGCCAAAGTAAATAGAAAAGTTTAAATTACTACAGCAAAGGGACCAAATTTTCAGCCAGGGCCCGACTTACGGGGATTTCCAAGCTATTCTACAGAACTCCACTATATAAATTTTCTGGATTTGACTCACCCATCAATTTTGATTATCCTGCTGATTTATTTCTGATTACCGAGGTCATCTCTGCATTTAAAATGCCATTTATCTTGTCAGAAAGGTGACCGATGGGGTTTTTCAGAGACTCGGGCTGGCCTCCAGCACTCTCTGCCTCGCTGCTGCTGGCAGGGAGCCCGCCGGCCTCCGCTGCACCAGGCGAATTGTTGGGTGTCCGATGGGACTCTGCTCTCCCGACCCACCCCAAGGGCTGGGGCTGAAGGACATCAGCTCCAGACCCCATTTTATACCTCCTGGCTGGTCAGCAGGTTTTGATTTTGCACCCACACGTTTGTTAAGTGCTGCAAAATAGACAAGGTTTAGCTTACTTGTTGCCTTGTGCTTTGGGCAACAAGGTCTTTATCTGAATGCGCTCATTTACCCAAGCTAATAAATATTTTTAACATAAAGTATTACCTTCTTTAGGTTTTTGGAAAGTGACCAAAACATAAACACATCCATTTCCTATTGTTGGTTCGCAGATATTTTAGGGCCCCATCTTTATTTTTAACCCTGATTTTTTTTTAACCCTTATCCAATGGTGGAAAAAAGTTAGAAGTCAACCAGAAAGCGCAGGCAATAGCAGAGAGACCCTTACTTTTGGGAATCACATATTTTCTGTAGGTGGAAAGTTGGAATAAACAAACAATAAAAACAACAACAACAGCAAACAGGCAGAAGCTGAAAACTGGAATGTTTCAGAAAAAAAGAAACAAACAAACAAAAAAACATCTGAAGCAAGAGAAGAAAAAACATCACACAGACATTTCAAAATTTTAGTGTTTGCAATAAATACATAAATAAATGAATGAATGAATGAATAAATAAGGAATTAACAAACCTGACAACCTTGGAGGCAAAAGTGTTTGGGAAAAGAAAAATGCCACAGAATCAGGAAAATAATGTTTGGTTTGGGAGATATTTACTGCCTGCATATGAGCAACCACAGTTCTGGTGGCTCTGTAGACCAGATACACCAGCACAACATGTGCAATCCGTATCTTCACCTGCAGGTAGAGGGTAGAGGTGGAGCTGTGCTCTCCACAAAACCCAGGGTTGTGAACAGGAGCAGGCACTTGCTGAGTAGGTGGTGGTTACTGGCCAGATGCTGAGGAGCAACTGTCCAGGCAGAAGACGACACGGGAGCTGTATTTGCTTGCTTTTATTTGCTTGTTTGTAATGCGGCCCTTATCTCTTGCACTGGGAGTGCAGCAGAGACTGCAAATCCTGGAGCCAAGGCTACCCTTCATGGGTAAATGAGGAGGGTTTCTGAATCCTTCTCTTCCTTTGGAGCAGCATCCAGAGAAAAGCCAAACCCTGGCATGACTGCATAGATGGATTACAATGTGTTTGAAAATGCCCTTAGGAAAGGCATGCCAAATAATTGACAGGATAAGGGTTATTTGTTCTGATAACTGTTTGTGTACAAATGTGCCCAGCTGTGAGCCCAATTTGTGTGATTGCAAGATCATTGTAGGGCTGGCTCTTTACTATGCCTCACTAGAAAGGATTTGTCTCTGCTTTTAGGAAGAAAACTTGGACTTTATTTGAATACACATTACTTTAAAACAGCTTTTTTTGTTGTTGTTTAATTTTGATATGGTGCGGGTTTCTTCCTTCCCTGTTTTCTCTTCTTTGAATATACCTTTACTGCCCGTGGAATAAGAGGAAGCTACTGACAAGCACACTCCAGCAAAGGGTTAAGCGGACCGCTCCTGCCATTTGCACAGTTTCCCACTTTGTAGAGAGGAGGGACTGATCTCTGAGCTCAGCTTCCTCCCTAGGATTCCTAGCAACCTCTCAGGACCTTCACCCCTACAACTGCTAAGAGTTCTTAAGACCTTTTCCTGTTGCACAAGGAAAGCAGGGTTGATTTAGTCCTATTTTCCTTTCCTGAAGGAAAGACCAATTTTCTAGTCCCTGGCTGCCTTTGGCCCTTGTATTGTATCACAATATAACCCATCTTTGGATCAAGAGGTACAAAGAACAGTGAGGCTGATTAGGAACTGAAATGATTAACTCGACTTCATCTCATCGAGGAATTAGGATGCAATAATAATATCAATACAAGGAAATACTTCTTCATACCTCTATTTACAGTGTCAAAGAGCAAGAGAGAACAAGTGAGTAAGCAAGTGAGAGGGAGATTAACGAATACAATACACAGGAGCCTAAATTGAAACATCATTTTTCACAGGAAGAAGGCTTTGGCAGGGTTCATGCTGTTTGTGATGTAGTGTCTCTGGTCAGCCCCAGTAAAAGTTGGCTGCAGTTTCTCAAAACCTGCCTTTTGAGACTCAGCGACTGCTTTTCTTCCCACAGATCTGATTAAGCTAATTGCACATTTTCTTTAATTATAGGATTGGAGGTCATTTTTCTACAAATTGTCTGAAAAAAAAAAAAAAAAAAAAAAAAAAAGTATGTTGTTTTAAATTGGCTTTTTTTTTTTTTTTAATCCTAGTTTTTATCAAGGTGTTTGGCTTCTTTTCATTCTACAGCTTTCAGCTACCCCATTTTGCAAGGGCTAGGCACCCTGGACCCAGCACACTGACAGACCCCTAGGGAGCTGATGGGACTGCTTCATGTCATCCAGGCAGCGTGAGGAAAGCCTAGAGCTGAAGAGATCCTCCTCCAGCCCCAGTCTGAACTAAGCAAACTGAGGCTTTGCATATTGATGCTTTTCTAATCCCCCCCTCAGACTGGCCTGCTGACCAGAGCACATGGGTCAGGGAGAGCCTGTAGGATAAACAGCAGTGTGGTGGGGACCAGATTAGGGGTGCCCTCCAAGTAGTGGGTACTTTGAGGTGAAATCTGAACATTTGGGGCTATCTTACTGCCACGAATTGACATCAAAAGCCTCCCTGTAACACACCGTTTTGACAGCACCATGAAACTCTTCCCATTGCTTCATGCCAAAGGCAATATTTTATATGCTCTCAAATCTGCCTTGAAGATCAGCTGCTGGATGTTTTGCAGAGTTGGTGGATGTGGCAGTTGTGGAGCTACAAGCCAGCACCAGGGGAATGGCAAAAGAAAGCAGGTTTCAGTTATTCCTTAAATTCTGCACTGCCAAAATATCAGTCTCTGGAAGGCTCTATCACTTTATCCCTGTTCAATCACTACATAAAATAACAACAACACATTGGGCATTCAGGGCAAAAAAAATTCTCTCATCACTCAAGTCAGTGAAAAATGCTCAGAAAAGGCAAAGAATTAATGCGTGTGTCAGGGGTGAGATGGGAGAGGAGTAGGGAAGCCTCTAGAGCCATGGTTTAGGGGATTTCCTTGAGCAGTGAACAACTCATCCAGATCTCTGAAATGCTTGGTATATCCCCCATCCATTGCAAAACGAAACAGCTTGGAGGACCCAGGGGAGCAATCAGTATTTCCATGTGCTATCTGGCACTGCACCTACTGCTGATGAACACTACGGGGTATTTATTTAGCATTCAGATTACCGTATTTTCCTGTGTTCATTGGTTCTCCATCCCAATGAGGTGTGGCTGTGGCAAGATGCACGCACAACAAAGACTTTCCAATTTGGCTTGCAAGGCAGGGATGACCATTTTGTGAGTTGTTCCTGATGGGAGATGGGCTGCTTGAGGTTATCACTGCTGATTGCCCAGCGAGTGACTGAGGTGGAGAGCCAGGCTCAGGGTCAGTAAAAAAGAAAGGATGGAGAAGCTGATCTGGATTGTCACTGTAGTGGCAGCACACCTGGCTGCCCTCACCTTCCTGCTCACTGTTGAGGACCCCTGGGCATCTGTACAATGGGTCTGGTCTCATGCCATACTCCTGCCTTCATTCCTGTGGGCTTTTTCCATTCCTCTGTGTGTGCCATCAGCACTCACCAAAGAAGATGTCATTTTTTTATACTCCAAAGTGGTGTCAATCAGCTAAAGAAGTTGGGATCCCGTGGGGATGCAGACACGTTGGTGGAAGCTGGGGCTCCCCAGCAGGCAGGCGGGCAGGGAAGAGGTTAACCACAGAGCTGGGCAGAAGAGGCCACCGGGCAAAAGTCGTTATTGCCTTGTGTCTGGATGTTTTAGCGAAGAGCTGTCGTGAAGCCTCACAGAGCTGAGAGGTCCCTCGATGGTTCCTATGGCTTTAAAGTGCCCAGGATGATTTAGTGGAGGGGAGGGATTCCTGATCTGATTAGTGTCTTTTACTTTTTTTTCTTTCCTTTTTTTTTTTTTTTTTTCAGCATGTCGCTGATCAAAGCGGTGCCAGGGAGGCTAGGAAGAGCAGGATCCTAATGGATCAGCTGTGTAAAACATGTCAGCAGACAAGCCCCAGTTCTCAATGTGTCTCTCAGGGAACAGCTCACAGATTAGAAAGAAAACACACACGCACACACACACACACACACACGCACAACCCCCCCTGCTGACCTTGTGTCAAGGAGTTAAGTGTTATTTGGGAGTGATTGTGATCGGCTGTTTTGTATTTTCCTTATAAAATAACAACAAAAAAATATTTCCCAAATATCCAACAATAATTCAAGAAGCAATGGAAAGATTTATACAAGTTAAGACAATGACTTATTTGAGGCAAACCAAAAACAGTTGGTACAAAAGGGCAGTGGACTCTATTGTTATCCAAATGAATCATACCCCCCACTTACAGACAGGCTTCTCTCCCCACTACCCTTACAACCATGTCATATCTTGATGTACATGACCCTGCCGCTGTTTCATTTTGGACAACTTCTGGCAAGGTGCAGAAAAAAGATTTCTTATTTTCTTTAGTAGGCAACCCATTGAAAAGGGAATCTCGTGTTTTAGAGAGGGGAAAGAAAATGGGAAAATTATATTTACCAGAGACAGAAAGAAGTACTTTTGAAAAGCGGGGCAGTAAAGAAAGTAGCAATTGTATACATGCATGAAAGGTGGTTTTACATAAATGTTGAGAAGAGTGGCGTATGATTGCCCTGATAGTGCTTGCTAATCCCTTGTTTAAAATAGGCTGCAGAGTTACACAGGAATTGTATGGAAAGAAATACTTTCTAATGCTGGTTTAAAAATTTTTAATTTTAACTCTAATACTTCATAATTCTGTTTTTCCTGTAGCCTGAGTGGAAATGCCACGCATGTTAGCTGGGTAGTCAATACGAATCAGAAGTGCCCATAGCGATAAGAACAGCTCTGCTGCTGAGTCCCAGTTTTCCTTGTGCTCACAAGTCCTCCTTTCCAGTGGCCGGGTGGCATGGAGGCAATGAAAAGCAAAATCTTCTCCTCTTTCACTGCAAAGATACAATACCAAAGCTTTATTTTGGTTTCAGGCAGTCATGCCATGCCACACCACAAAGCAGGAGCAAGGAGGTGATGTGGTGCTCCTGCTGTAAATGGGCAATCACTGCAGGTTTTGAGTCCAAGTGTTTGTGGAGACCAGGTCTTGTTCGCGTGGGCTGACTCCTTGGTGCGAGGCAACTATTATGTGCTGGCTTGCACAGGCATCAAGGTCTTTTCAGAAAGAAAAGTATTCTACAGGTGAGAACCTTTAACAGCTAGCTTTTCCCTTTCCTCCTTCGTGGAAGATTCACCCTGCTGACCAATGTCTCTGAATTTGCCACCTTTAGAGACAGAAACCCTGGCAGGGCATTTCAGCTGCTCTGTGACCCCCTGCACCACGTGCCTATTGTATTTATCCTGCCTGCAACTAGAGACGAGGAACAAGGCTGAGGTTTTCTGCCAGCCAGCAAATGAAGAGAGGTAGTTACTTGATAAAGTAGCTGAAAACCCGGGGTTACATAAACAAAGAAAGAGTTCACTTCACACAAACATCAGCATTTCCACTAGAATAAATCTGTAATGGCAGCTTTCATCTCAAACTGAGATAAAAAAAAAAAAAAAAAGAAAAAAAGAAAAAAGGAAAAAAAAGAAATCACAAAACCAACAACCAAAAACAGCCTGTAGAAATATACACTGGTATGTAATTATTTGCTTCATATTTTGTACACATTAAGTATAGTGAGATTTCTTATGAGGTGTATATTGATTTATGTTTATGCTTTTCAGAGTATCTCATATCTGTATACAGTTTATAGGTTTCTTTTTTTACAGCTTCCCTGTAGTTCAGTGTATTTTGATGAGTTATGAACCTGGTTTATCTGAGGAATGTTCTCCAAGCAGTGCTGGGAGGAGCGCAAGAGGCAAAAATCCCCCCCCTGCCCCTTCAGGCTGGGACAGCCCCTGGGACATCCGTGCCCTGTGGCCACACACCGGCCCTTGGGGACACAGGGGATGGAAGGGATGGAGGGGATGGCCATGGGGGGCTGTGCCTCACCCCCTGCCCTGCTTAAGGAGTGTGAAGGCAAATTTTATGTATGCACATTGTTCCCTATTTTAAGGCTCATGGGGTGCTGGGCTGTCCTGGGCCTAGTGGTGCTGGTGGACACCAAGCTGAACATGAGCCAGCAGTCTGCAGCAAGGAAGGACAGCAGCATCCTGGGCAGCACTTAGCAAAGCATCGCCAGCAGGTCAACAGGGGTGATCCTTCTTTACTCAGTGTTGGTGAGGCCACACCTGGATTCCTGGGTCTAGTTCTGGGCTCACTAGTACAGGGGGGACCTGGACACACTGGAGACAATCCAATGCAGGGCCACAGAGGTGATGAAGGTGCTGGAGCATCTCTCCTCAGGAGAGGCTGAGAGAGCTAAGGCTGTTCAGCCTGGAGAAGAGATGGCTCAGGGGGATCTTAGTGTGTATAAAGACCTGAAGAGAGGGAGCAAAGAGGTCAGAGCCAGGCTCTGTTCAGGGGTGCCCAGTGATGGGACAATAGGCAATGGGCACAAACTGAAACACCAGAGATTCTGAACACCAGGAAGCACTTCTTTACGGTGTAGGTGACTGAGCACTGGCACAGGCTGCCCAGAGAGGTTGTGGAGTCTCTTCCTTGGAGATCTTCAAAAGCTGCCTGCACAGGGTCCTGGGCATCCTGCTCTGGGTGGCCCTGCTTGAGCAGGGGTTGGAGCAGATGACCTCCACAGGCCCCTTCCCACCTCAGACATCCTGTGATTCTGGGCCAGGCTTTCTCTCTAGGATGCATTATCATACAGTGCCTGTAAATTTGGAGCCAAGGTCCCATGCCTCTGTGTCACTCTGTGGCAAAAAGTCCCATTCGTCTTGCTCTCAGAAGTGCAGGGTAAGCAAGGGTGAGCAGCTGCCTTGCTCTGGTCACTCTTCTCTGTGGGTCTGCTTCAGTCATCTGCAGAAAAGCTCAAGTGGTCTTGGGGGACTTTCCACCATGGGGTGGGAACAGAGTACCTCAGTCCGCCAGGCACTGGGGACTGCCTGCAGTTCGAGGCAGTGATCCATCAGATCCCTTTTGTCTCCGCCTATACCACCTCCCTGCTCCACCACTTGGGTATTGGCCTTTGTGCTGAAGATGAGATGAAATCCTGTATTATTTTTTTTTTTCCTGTCATTTGAATAACCTCCTTTTGGTGTAGTAATTGGCACTGCATATTACACGTGAACAATACTGTACTCTAGCAGCAACTGGAGACCAATTCACCAGCCGCTAATCTCTATTTAAAATGTAGCTTTATCACCACAGCAAACACATTGACTATAAGTGATCACCATGAACAAATAAGGAGAAGACAGATGCTCCCCTTTTCATATCTCTCTCCAGTCCTGTTTACAGTTTAACCAGTTTGCCACTTGATCTTCAACCTCTGAATAACAATGCTACCCTCAGTATTTCCTACTTAGCTAAAAATAAAGCGACACGCCTTTCTAGTGCATAGGATACTAACGGTTGCTCTGTGCATCCAGATAAAGCATTTGCTTGCTCAAAGCACTTTTGCCAAAGCCTCTTCCATTTATCAAGCTGCTGGATGGATTCATTGCTCCAAGTAAATGCAGCCCTTCTTCCAAGCAGGAGCTAGCGACAGGCAGGCCTGAGAAGGTCTGTCAGCTCTGTTTGGTTGAAATAATTAGAGGAAAGTTTGGATGTGGAGATGGACTTTGCTTCAGCCTCTCTAGGTGGCATGAGGTGGCCTGGGACCTTCAGGCCATGTCAATGGAGACTCAGCCTCCCAGCCATCATAGCAGTCCCGCTGCCTCTGGCCTTTCCTCTCTGAGACCACTCCGCAGAGGAAGCTGTGATTTACAGCAGCCCATGTGAGAAGAGAGCAAGGATGTACATCTGCAAATAAAGGCTAATGAGATGTTAAGATTAAGAAAAGCCAGGAAATTCCAGAAGTTGAGGCTGCAACAGCATCACTGGTTCTCGTGCAACTTGGTGCGTATCCTCTCTGGATGGAGGGGGCCCAGGGGGGCTTCTGGCCAGCCTAGTGCCATGGCATGAAAGGCTGCATACATGATCGATGGCTTCCCTGCAACTGAAGGAATTACCCCCGTGCCGGGCAAAATTATACCTCTCATGGGACTGGGGAAGCAGAGGTTGTGCAACACCCCAGAGGCAATGTAAGGAAGTTATATGATGGCCAGAACAGGGGGATGCTGTAAACATCAGCACTTACCTCATCTTCAAAAAGGGCATAATCAAAATCTCACTAATTATGACCACTATCGTTGCAAAACTGCATCAGCAGCCAAATTGTCATTTCTTTCAGCATGTGATCCCTTGGGGAGTGGGGTAAGGGGAAGGAGGAGGGTGCACCAGCAATCACAGTAGTTGTGGCAAAGAAAGAAAGCACTGGCTGTGTGCCATGGCTGGCAGAGGTGGGCAGGGCACTCTCATTACTCAGACCACTCAGAGGCGTGGCTTTGGGGCTGGAAGTATTGGGCATAAGGTATGGAGATGAATGGTGGTATCCAGAACCAGAACTCCTTTTATTCCCACTCATACATCATGGAACAGCATTGAGGCCTTGAGTGCCTGGATGTTGGGGTTTACAGCCCATCACTTTCTGTGACTGGTATAAACATGGCAAGCAAGCCTTTGGTTTGAAATCCTATTCAAATGCTGGGTGGCAACAGCCTTGTGACACGGCTGACATTCAGCCTCAGAGGATGGTCCCCCTGATCAATACTGGGACCTGTGCAAAGATGCAGCCCCAAGACATAACCACCTTCTCCTCTGGTTCCACACAGTCTTTTAGAGGAGAAATATTGCATCCTACAAGACTTACCCCTGACTTTCTGTTAACCTGTTACCCAAGCTTGGTTGAAGACCAACTTCGTGTCCAAGAAGAGAAATAGCTCAGCAGCCAGAGGGGCGTCTGTTCTCCTCCTCTGTGAAATGCTGCATGGAAATATGTGACTTAACCTGACCCACAAATCAAAAGATCATCCTGAAAACAAAAGCTGAAAATAAACATATGCAATTCCATTGATGCACATTTTTTCTTCCCATGCGGGAGAATTTGTTTTCATCCTGAGCTGTTGCTTCTAGAGTTGGGTTAGTTCATTCATGTAGGTATGAGCAGGAGTACGTGCACGTAATAAAATTGCCACCATTTTTTTTTTTTTGGTAGATAAATATAAATGGCAGCTGAATGATATGTGTAAGAATATTTCTGTTGGCAGACATTACTGACACATTGCAGAGCTGGATGTTTTACAATGTTTGCTCAAACCAGTTCAGCCCCCTGGTGTGAACTGACTTCACTCCACCGACTGTGACAGACCTGTGCCTGCGAGACCCAGCTGAGGAAGTGTTAGCTAGGTGCAGGTCTAGGGCACAGGGCACAGCTCTCCAAAAGAGTGTAGAAATACCTGCTCTAAACCACCAACACAAATTTCTGGGCTACACAGGCACCGTTCCTTCCTATGCACTTGACCAGCAGTGCACTGGAGACTAAGACACCCATGGAAACATCATGGACATTGGGTGTAGGGGGACACAAAGGGCAACTTGAAGGCTTTTTTAATAGCTGCACTACACCCATATGGCTAAAATGATACTAATGCCTTTTTATTGACACGGCAGTAAGCACAGCATGTGGTTTTAGGATGAGCTGGCCCCCCTCTCCCAAGAAAAGGTAGGGCGGAATAGGAGGAGGCACAGAGAGATTAGGAGGCTGAAAACATGTTAAAATACCACTTGGATGGACATAGCAGCATCATGAAAGCTAGCAGGGATGCAAAAACAAACAACATCTTAACAGGCTAATTTGATATTGTAGCAGAAACCTGGCAAAGTGTTTGTTTTAAGACACAATCTGTGCACATGGGACCAGGGACCAGCACGTTGCTTTCCAAATGAAATGTTCAGCTAGCTCCCTGCAAGGATTAGGTACCATGGAGGTGGGTCCAACAGGAACGGCCAAAGAGGAGGAGAAGGAAAAGTGGTGTGTTCAGAGATGCTGAGGAGCAAGCCTTCAGGCAGACTTTCACTCATCCATCCCCCACCCCCTGGTTATTCATGTCCAACAATGTGACGAGACCCTGTTTGGATGGGGTTCAGCAGATTAAGATGACATTTCTGATGCCTTATCTCCTCCCTCCTTTGACTCAGCCTTTGAACACTAATCCACCTCCTTGTGCAGTCTGAACCCCTCTTCTGCCTTATCTTTGTTTGCCATGGATGCGTCTGGCTCCGAGGATTTGGGGAGCAGCATCCTTGCTGCTCAGGCCCTCGCCATTCCAGCACTGAGGACACACAGATCTGCTATCTCCTGTAGCTTTCCCCTGGATTTATCCACTAAATGACTCAGAGTTTTCCTTCCAAGAGCCAAGTTCTGGTATTAAGCTTGATTTAGGTTATTTTTTTTTCTTTGCATATAAGTGTATTTATTTGTAAAGCATTGCAGTACCTGAAAGGAATAGATAGTGTGAGTGAGCCTTTCTGTACATACCTCCAAAACACAGGTATTTATTCCCCCTTGCACATGCACATGCACACCAGAGCAGAGTTCAACAGCCCAGTCCAGCGTTTAAAGAGACTTGGCCTCCAAAGGCTTTTAAATAAAATTTGCTGTGTGCATGTGTGTGGTGTTTTTTTTTTTTCCCTACCCCACATCTTAGGAAGGATAGCAAATGTTTCTGGCATTTCACTGCTGGATTGCTTGCATATTTTCTTGAGGAAAAAAAAATTATAAAAGATGTTTGGCATAGTTTTCATTCACAAAGGAATCCAGAGCCAGATCCAAGCATTGAAAACAAATGTGTGGCTTAACTGTCATTTACTCCAGGATCATGGGAACCGCTGCCTGGCTTTCCCAATGAGCAACCACTAGCCCGCTCCTCCACGGGACGGGGAGCACGGATTTGGCTGCCTCGGTGCAGCTTGAACATCGTGGCTGCGCCTGTGGGTGACAGCCAGGGGGCCGGTGTCGGTGCAGCCACGTCCCTGAGGCAGTAGCCCTGCCACCGGCTTGTCACGGGCGTCTTGTGCTGGTGAAAAATCCTCCCCTTGCCTTTTGGTGTGTCCTCATCGGGTGATGTGTGTCTGGATGAACAATGGGAAGCGTCACGCTCACCCGCACAGGAAAACGGTCTCCAGCTGACGGCACCGAAGGAGAGTCGGTCTGTGCCAGCAAGTTATTTTTTGGGGTGGCTTAAGTGATGGGAAACACCAGCACCTGGGTCCCCACCTCCCTACAGTGCGAGGATGCTCTCACTGTGGGCATAGGCATCATGCCCTGGCCTTGTTCTCCTGCCACAGCATCGCTCCCATGGAGACGATCACAGAATTAATTACCTCTGGGCAGGGCTCAGCTAGTGCCGGAACTGATATCCAAGGGTGGTGAAGCAGGAGCTAGCTTCAGAGACGTGGTGATAAAACAGAAAATCGTGTACAAAGTGAAAGGGTCAGAGCCCTAATCTGAAGCGTTCAAGTCAGCTTGCCATGCTGGGTGTTCCTCCTGGATGGGAGATAACCCAGTTTCCAAAGAGAAGTTGGGCAGAGAGGAAAAACATTGGGGAAAAAAATAAAAATCAACAACAACACAAAACCGGAGTCAGCGACTCCAGAAAGCAGCTCTTAGTCTGTCTGTCTCAGTCTGCAATAAAGTCATCCCTCTTAATTCCCAGCGCATATTGTTCCTACCAAAAAGCAAAACCTTAGGAGGAAATCACATCAGTGAGGGGAACGCCAGCTCTTTTGTACTATTTTTCAACCCTGCCTTGGGAGCCAATAATCTGTCATCCCTTGAATAAACAAGCACCTTATCATATCACAAACATTTATTTAACCCTTTTCTCCTGAGCTTTTACCAGCCAAGCAAAGTGGCTTGGGGGGTGGGGGGGTAGCCCTATCCCTAGACTACTCTGGCAGAAAGGACAAATTTCCTGTGTATTACACCCAATCTGTAAAGTGTCAGGCCGCCCTTCTTCAGCCTCCATGAAATGCAGCAGCTTGAATCCCTGCATTTCACATCATGCCATCAAATTTTCCTCTCCCCCCCCCCCCCCCCCCCCCGCTGTCCCTCCCCCGGTACATTAACGCCTGCCTCCCTGGAGACATACCCTCGATTCCATCTGAGGGTCTACCCAAACGGAGCCAGATTTCATTTCTTGGAGGCTGGGGGGCAGTGGCAAGGGAGAATGTTTACATTTCTTCTTTTAACAAGGGGCTGTGATGAACAGAGTTTTTGATTCCAAGTTGCTGAGGTTTTTTTTTTTTCCTCCTTTTTTTTTTTTTAGGATATTCTTTGACTCTGACATCATCAGAAAATGGAATCGACAAAGTATGTACATTTCTTCAGCTCCCACATTATCCATGTTCTCTCAGTGGATGTTTCTTGTTTTTCTTTTCCAGTGTTGCTCCCACACAATGGGGCCAATTTTTGTTCAGGACAAAGAAAATATAAACAGAGCATGGATCTGGAATATGAGCAAGGCCTCCGAGCCTGAAGAAATCTTCAGCCATGGGGAAGGGCTATGTTATGCTAACCATCTGCCAATAACTTTGGGCTGATCAAGTGCCGGCCAGTGTCTCCTCCGGTTGCTTTGCTGGTGCCTCCCGTGAATGCTGATGGCTAGGGCTCATGGTATGAATTAAATACTTGATTTAGACTCTTTGGAGTCGCTGAGCATCTGAAGTGCTTGCATTGCAGGTGAGGCCAGGCGACAGGCTCTGCCTTTTCTCCTCGGTAGCAGAGTGCGATAAATACTGAGCTCACCAGCCAAAGTCCAGCTGCCGGAGGAGAGCGGCCCCACGCAGAAGGGAGAGTTGGTTACTGGAGAGTCGCACAGGCCATCCACACGTGGGCCTTGGCACGTAAGCCTCACAGAAGTTTGTGAATTAATACACGACATTAAACAGAAATAAATTATGCCCCTCACTGATTCATCTTCCAGCTCAAAACAAAGATAAAAGCCTAGTGTTCAGCTGTGGAGTAAAACCTGCTCTTCTAAGCAGCTTGGGAAGCCCGTTTCACAAGAGGCAGTTATTATTTTAGGCAAAGTAGCTATGTTTGCTGCTTGTGGGTAAACCACAGTGTGTGAAAGTGTCCCCTCATGCAGCTCCCTCCACACATGACTTGCTCACACTGGCCTGGACACGGGCCAGGCTGGGACAGCCGGACCTTGGAGGAGCAGGGCAGCTCCCCTGGGGCTGCCAGAGCATCCCTCTGCCGCCTGCATCCCCGGGCAGGGGCAGCTCCCCCAGGCACCCAGGGCATCTCTGCTTTCATGGGAGAGTCTCTGTCACAGAAAGTCACCCAGGTCTGCATACATGGGCTGTGACTAGCTGATTTATGCCAGGAGAGTTGATTTATTAAAGGTGATATAAACCGACCGCAGTAAGGGCCCCTTGTCTCCAGGCTCACCGACTGCAGCTCAGAAGCTGCTGGTAAATGCCCCGTGAAACATTTATCTAGATAAAACAATGTTCAGCTGTCAGCAGATGAACTTCATTCACGTTCTCTGAATCCACAGCTTGCCAGACCTTGTACTGGGTTACAGAGACACAAGTTGGCTTGGTAAGAGGCTGAAGTCTGCAGAGAAATTCTGCCCCTACTGAGATTACCGGGACTTTGGTCCAGTGGATCTACTTTGGGTCTTCTCTTGTGACTGACACCCTGGTCTGAGATCAACAGGCTAGAATGAGAACTGACACAGGGAAAAAGAAACAAATGCAAGTGATCAACAACTCGGCTTCCAAAGGATATTAACAGTATTAAAATGATGTCTCCTGGCTCTTTGCTTTTGCTTAATGACTAGCATAACAGTAACCCATTTGCAAGTTTTCATTCTGCCTGAACATTTTTGATTCCACTTGTTAGGTAAAATAATATCCCTGCAGTCTCTGAAGACCTGGAGAAGGATTCAGCAAAGAACAGGGCAAACGAAAGCACTTGGACAAGGCTAGGTGGCTGCCCAGCAGAGCCAGGGGCTCCCAGACTGTGCTCCACAGTGTTAGTAGCATGGCTACATTTACACCCATCACCGCCTTCAAGTCATCTGGCCTAAATGTGTGACTGGCAAATGTAAACGTGGAGCAAAATTCTGAAAAAATGTTCACATGATGTCACAAGATGACACCACAAAACAGACCTAAGGAAACACAAAGGCCAGGCGGAAGCGAAGGGTCTGGGTCAGGAGAAGTGCTGGCAGCCAAAAGTTGCAGAAGGGCTGGGAGGAAATCTGTGAAAGCCGGGCTTTGCTTGCTAAATGCTGGAGATTTAAAGGAGGAATATGCTTTTTGCATAGGAAGCCACTTGGCCCTCAAAGCTCCAGTGCAGCTCATGATCACTAAGCCCAGCAAAATAAACAGCTCCAGAGCCAAACTCACCCTTAGCAAAACACAAAGCGATTTAACTGTATACTCCTAGAAATAAAAGTCAGCACTTATCAGAGCCCAAGGAGACGCATTTGCTTCTTGAAGTCATCAGGGAAAAGGTTTCGATGTTCTGCAAGACCCTGAGATGAAGGCACGGGGGAGTGCTTGGCTGATGGGCTGTGGCTTTTTGTGAATTCTCCCAGCCGCCCCTGCAGATCCCGGCACACAGAGCTCGGAGCTGGCTCATTGTAGCCACAGGGAGAAAGGATAAATGGATTATTTTGGAGTGATGCACACAGAGAGCTCACACCGCTGGAGAATGTGGCTGGGCTATATTTAATGTCCCACTTCATTTTGCACCTGCTACCATTACAGAGTTGTTTTTGTTTCCATTAGAGCCACTTGTCCTGAGGAGTTTATAGCTCCTGTGAAACATGCAGTTCTGGGCTGGAACCTCATCCTCAGTTCAGGAGCAAAGATTTTTTGTCATTAAAAACAGGAAAAGATCAGCATGGCAACACCAAGAGCATACGAACTGGTTGCGGAGGTGCCTTTGGAATAATTGTACAGTTTTCCTAATTTCAATTCCTGAACAGCAGTTTGACATCTCCTCCTTTATTCATTCTGAAGTGGAGCAATGCAGGGTACAAGGACCTGTCCCTAAGGAGCTTGCAAAACCAAAATTGCATGAAGAGTCATTCTCAACTACTTAATCAGCCGCAATATTGCAATAAAGTGATGAAATAAGAGATAAGGAGCCTCGGCCCTGTTTCTCACTCCCACCACGTGGCGGGCCAAGTGGAGCTCAGCATCTCTCTGAGAGGTCGGAGGCTGGTGCCTGGCGCGGAGCTGTGCTGCCTGAGATCACACACTCCCAAATACCACCTCGGTGCAGGGCTGGGGGAGAAATTCTGCTTCAGCAGGATGCCAGAGTCGTCCAGGGAAGCTGATGTAGAAACACCTCTGCTTGCCCTCCACCACCTCTGGTTAACACCAAAGCTCTGTTGGTTAAATCGTTGTTTTTGTTGCAGCTTGATCACGCTGCAAGAGCAATTGTGGGCCCACCAAAGCCCCGAACACATGGATTACCCACCAGTTTTTGTGCTATCTCCCCATCAGGGCTCTGCAGGTGCCCTCCATGGCCCAATGCCATGCCACGTGAGCTCTGATGTCCAGCTAAGAGCAGAGAGCACCACCAGCAAGCCAGACACAGCACTCAGAGGATTAATTGCAGGTGTTTCCTTTCAGCCACGGAAAGCTCGTGCCCTGGCAGCCAGTTAAACAGCTTTGAGGCAGGGTGTGCTTTGCTGTGCCGGAACAATTGGGACTGCCACAGCCCACCAGGTACCTGCAGAGCTGCAGGGCACACACTGAGCCTGTTGGACACCTACAGTTTTCAGGCTGGGCTCCCTGGAGGCCACCTCAGTCCAAGCCCTGGCAACACTGCCTTGCTCATGATTGCCTACCTTCTCACGTTTGAGTTCTCCTCTGGGTTGTTTTGCAGTCAGGATAATAATGGGGAAGGTGCTCATATATCACCTCTGTTGTGAATAGTCCTTAGGGAGTCTCACACATTTCTGTCTGAGACGCGGTGGCTGCTCAGAGCAGCTTCGCAGCCCTGTACCACTAGTGACTGCCCACAGAGAGGAATCAAACCCTGGACTGCAGTGGAAACAAGCTCTGGATGGGATCTTTGCCCTGTGTGGCCCAGGGTAAGTCAGAAATAATGGCCCAAATCCTCAGTGCCAAATATATATTTCAGGGGACTGGTCCCATGTCTTCATAAATCAAGCCAAATCCCTAAATCTAAAGCATTCTGAATTCAAATCATTGGTTTGGGTTGTTCATCCATATGCATCTGGAGAACAAAAATGCCTTGCTTTCACCCTGAATATTAATTCAATTAGACCAATATTAATTCAATAAGATCAAATTTCTGTTGACAGCCCTTGCATACTCTCTCCTTTGCTTTCTGCAAATTCCTAACCAGTGACTTTGCCAGCAGTCATCCCGCCTGGAGCACAACCTCCAGTGCTTAACTGTCTAATTGCAACCATTCTTGTCAGGAAATCACAATTAATCAGGCTGGTGATTGCTAGTTTGCACAGATTTGGGGTTTGTAAGCGTTTCATCCAAGCCATGTTAAGCTAAGGAGATGTCGCGGAGGCAAGCCAAGGGGGGCTGCAGGCTCGGCTCCTGCTGTATCCTAGTAAGGGAATCCTCACACTGCAGCAGTCCCACTGGGAGGCTCAGGCTCAGGCCACCAAGTCCTTCTTATCGCGGCTGCCTGCCAAATTCTTCTTAGGAATAAGTGTCACTTTGTGGTACCTCTATTTTCCTTCCCAATAAAATAATAATTTGGCAGTGCCTGAGATGATGATAGTAAATCAGTGTAAGGCAGCAGAGGTTACCGATAAATTCAACCTATTTATCAAGCAACGTCACTTAGCTATGCTAGCTGCAAGCGGACACAGGCTACTGTACTCTTAGTTTGCTTGAAAAAGGGAACTAGGTACTGTTCTCAGGAGCACAGGGAGCGAGGTGTGTCTTCATCAGAGCAGGGAACTGCTGGGACCTCCTGTACCAGTGTGGCATGGCCTGGGCTGGCTGCAGCCTGAGGCAGAAGTAGGCATCCTCCCTGCTCCTCAGAGCAGAACAGCAAATTTTGGACCACCCTGATGAGGTGTGTTGTCCAGCACCCCAAGGCACTTCGAGTCTCTCAGACTTTCCAGCACAAGTCAGTACGGAGGCCAGATTGTCCTGCCCATGGGCTATCCCCAGGTGTCCTGCAGATTCGCGCTAGCAGATGGTTTCTCTGCTGTGTTACAGAAGGACTGCATGGATGAGTGTCCCTAAAGGTCCTGGTCTCCATCTCCTTTTTGGTCCTGCAGAACATCTACCTGATTGCTGCTGAACCCCTATCCCTGCTGCGGGATTACAACACCAGGATGAAGACACTTCTGAAAGTTAAGGCCTGAAGTCTGAACTATATGAGTAGATTACCCCCTCTGTATGAGTTTTACAGTGTAGGAGAGCAAGATTTTCCTTGAACTTGGGATGACAATTTTAATAGAAATCCCCCTCTTCCACTTATGTCTTTCTTTCACTTCTCCTCACGTTTTCCGATTATATTGTAGTGCTTTTCAAAGAGAGAACAAACAGGTTATCTTAAGAACAGACCACAGACTTGAAATCTGCCCTCTGTTTTCATAAAAAAAGAAAAGTTTTCCAGGAGGATAATCATATTCGGAAATGATGTGACTAAATGTTATCAGGTTGTCGTGGTGATTGCAGCCTTTTAAAAAATGTCTGTATTGTGGTTCACTAATGAGCAATATATTAACTAAACCAAACACTATTTGTCTTTTCAAGTATTATTCATACACACTACTGAATTAAACCTCTCTCTCTCTCCCTCTCTTTCTCTCTCTCTCTCTCTCCCTGCTGTTGGAATACTGTTCTTTGTCTTATAAACACTGGAACTGCATTCAGGCAATAAACAAGAGCAGAGATAACTTTGTCACCTTTGCTATATTTCATACCCCTGTGTCAGGCTGAGTCTCACATTAACCCATCTGCAGAAGCAGATACTGAGCTTCACGTTGCCAGGGAAATTACTTGCCTACGGTAGAACTTCAGACCTGCAGTTTCTGGCACCTGGCATTTTGTCAGCCTCAACTCAAGTGCAATTCCCACCACAGATCTCACCAGTCCTAGGGTTCACGTTTGTGTGATTTGCAGAAGACAAGCTGCAACACAGAAGCAATGTATGTGTTGAGCTGGTTCTTAGTTCAACCCACCTTTTCTAGCTCCAACTTTGATAAATTCACCTTCCCAGCCCCCTAGACCTCTTGTGGTGCCCGAGGGAGCTTTCTTTCCCCTAAACAAGCACAGAAAGGGTAGAGATGAAATCACATTTAGGCACTCATGTACATTTCAAGACACAGTCCACACTTCAGAAACCCTTTGGACTTCAGAGCTCTTCTCAGAGGCTCCCCTATCTCAACCCAAGCTATCTCAACCCAAGAGGACACAAAAGTTTTGGAGGGACAATAAGGTCACTCCAGAAGGAAGAAGACATCTGAATATATCCTAAGAGGGACAGTGAAAACCTTTGAGAATCTAGTTGTCCTTTGAACCTGAAGCAGTGCTGTCCAAGGTTCAGACTTGAACAGGACCTTTACTGCCCTCAGAGCACTCTCCAAACCCTTGCTGACAGCCTAAGTATTACAGAATCACAGAGTGGCTGAGGCTGGAAGGGACATCCAGAGACCATCTAGTCCAACCCCCCTGCTCAAGCAGGGTCACCCAGAGCATGTCACACAGGATGGCATCCAGGTGGGTTTTGAATATCTCCAAAGAAGGAGACTCCACAGCCTCTCTGGGCAGCCTGTTCCCTAGGTCCCTAAGTAGCTCCAAATCAAATGTTGCAGACAATGACACAGAGTTTGGCCCTGTCCAGACAGACATCAATCATTAATCACACTTTTGTAAAACAATTTCAGGTGTTTCTCTGTTACTTTTTTTTTTTTTTTTTTTTTTTTTTTTTTTTTTTTTTGTGAAATGCAATCTGTGTTTAAATTCCTGATTTTTTGGACACAAGGTAAGGCGAAAACCCCAACAGCTTCAGTCCTCCCTGGATCCTAGTCCTGTCCAACATTTGCAATAACTCCATGATTTCATCTATGTCTCTTCATTAAGCAATTTGGCTGGTAGGGGTTGAGAGGGCTGAAAATGCACGGTTCAGATGTTCCTTGTTCTGTCCCCACAGATGACCTTACTGCATACGCTTTAGCACTATATTACATGCTCTTCCTCTGCTGGTCACACACCAGCCTCCCACAGGCATCCCATTAGTTCTTCAAGCCTGCTAAAGGAAGGCAACACTGGCTGGAACACAATGACCAGAAATTGAATTAGTTAAGTCTTCCCAGGCATTCTGCAACTTTTGTTTATAGTAGAGTTGTTTAATAACATGACTCATTCACTTTATTTTTGTTCAGTGAGTAATATTTTGTGTGCTTACACGTGTTTTCTTTTTGTAACATGCAGAGCTTCGTAACGTTTCTTCTGAATGCAGAATTTCCCTTTTTCCAACTTTGCTCTACTAAGAATTTACGCACATAAAGCTTCCTATTGAAAACTCATCACTAATTAATGATGCCTAACTATTCTAAACATACATTTTTTTCTGTCAAAAGAGCTCTCCCCCTTCTGTTATATTTCCCCTGCCTGTCTCCCCCCCCTCCCAGGCAAGGAAGGCTATATTTAGTTGGAGATTTAGGTTGATCTGCAATTCCCGCTGCAAATTCCTTTCCATCAGCAACTACAACCAGAAGGTCTGAATAAGGGAAAGGTCTGCGATTCAGGCAGCGCACCGAGAAGCTTCCTGTTTCCCTGGATTTTCAGGTTTGCTACTGTTTGTGCAGAGCGGCTGGTACTAGACTCTGCAGACTAAGTGGCTGTTAACTCATCCGTGTTCTGGCACGGGCATCAGACTCCGATGCAAAACATTGTCTGGTTGATGGCCCTTCCAGAAATATAGGCAGCGAAAGCAAGAAAAGCATGTCTGATCCTGAAATATTTCCAGAGCAAAGTGTCAGAGAGGATAATGCTGACAGGACTGGCAATCTCTCAGAGGAGGAGAATGAAGTAGAGGAGAGCAGTTTGTAAATCACTACTGAGGAAAGTACGGTGTGGGGAGAGCTCTGTACATAGAGCCCTGCTTCAGATGCAGGCAGGGAAAAGAGAAAGAAAAACATTACAGACATGTGCTAGGTTTTCTCTAAGCTTTCCAGTAGTTCCTGTTCCACAGTGCTTATCCTCCTGGCCTTGTTTATGCCCAGCCCTGAAAGCTCCTTGGCTTTTACCTGATGTAGAAAGAAACAGTAAGAGGCATCCTTCACTTCCTCCAGGAGCTGCATGGCAGAGCCCATGCATTGCCTGTTGCAAAGAGCAGCCAAGTCTGGAAGAAGAACCTTGCTTGGGGGCTTTGGAGACCCAGGTTCAGTCTTATATAAACCACAGGCGTCCTGGGCAGAGCCTGATACCTGTAAAATGCAAGCCTTTTATTCACCTACCTCTTAGGCATGTTGAGAGGGAAAATATTTTAAAGCCCATGAGATGCTCATATGTTAAGGTTCTGGGAAGCATGTAGTACTGGAGATTAGGTGGGTTTGCTACCTTATTCCTCTCCAGATTCTAAGATTTCAATTTTGCTAACTACTTCACTACATTTCACATTTTTACCCACAGTGGAACTGTCAAAAAATATCCAGTCTGGATACTTTCAGTCTCAGCTGCATTTTAACACTCCAGCATTTGTTAAAATGAAGCCAAACACTTGCCTACCTAGTTTGGATGAAGTCAGTGTATGTGTGAAACGAACATGATAAAGACCATAGTATGGAGTATATCCAATAGTTGACTTTTTTGTCAACCAAGAGAAACAAGATGACTGTATATGAAAGTTATCCCTAGAAGAATAATAGGGGCTGAGATGCAGTGAAAAGATTAGCTAAGATTAGCTGCACTTGTTCAGCTACAAAACCTTACTTTGTGGTATTACATTCATGTCAGTAATTGTAATAACGACTGCGAGCCTGAACAAAAGCCAGACTATGTTGATCGTGTCTTTCACGGAATTCAGTAGGCTCACAAGCATGTCATACATTTATAATCCCCTACCCCCCTCCCGCTTAACATTTGTAGGCTTGTGTCCAAACTGCTTAGGTGTTCATCACAAAAAGCCAAATTTTCTATGGATCTCCTCAAAGAATATCCACATTGCTGACCTAAGGAGCTCACTCTCCATGGGCCCAAGCGTGGTAGGAGCCTGAAGAGCCCTTTGAAATGATGGCTGTAGGTGCCAAATCTATCTTTTACTGTTATGGCATGTGCCAGCTAAACAGGGCTGCCACTGGCTTCCATATCTCTCCATTTTTTTTTTTTTTTTTTTTTTGCTTTCTCTTCCAGGCCTTCAGTTGTGTCTTATCATTTCCCTATCTTTGGTCTCCTGAAGTTGTATAATTTACAGTTGACACCTCAACGACGTGGAGTGGTGTTGCCACAGAGATATATACACAGAACTGCTTTTGCTTTTGCAAAAAGATGCTTTTGCTGACACATTCATTACACTAAAGAAACAGTTTTGATAGTGATCTTCTGTTCATAATTGCATACTTTCAAGTATCAAACGATATTTTGTCAAATGTCCAGTAATCACAATAAGTATAGCTAATTGCCTTTGCTCTGGTTCTCGCCCCGAACTTCCTGCATTAGTAGAATGTATTTATAGAGGCTATGTAATAAGTGCACTGCACTGATTGAAATGTTGGATGTGTTTCAGTTACTGTTTATGATTTTCTATTTCTTCTTTCTTTGTAAATTAGAGACTCTGGAAAGTGTTGGGGAGTTCATCTTGATGCAGTTATGATGACATCCTAATGTTCATTTTTCTTCTTATTATGTCTGCATCTGTTGTTCGGGTTAAAAGACCTAGTAGCAGTTATAGGCCCTTTCCAAAACGATGGAGCCAAACAGTTCCAAACTATGGAGAAATTTGGTCCAGATCCAAATTTCACAGCTTGGATTTATCTCCATAATGAACCAAACCAACACCCAAGATAGGAACAGCCTTGAACTCAGATCCCAGATAAGGACATGGTGTGTAAGTTCTTCTCTTAAAGCTCAGACTCGCGATCTTTTCAGAAAGGGGTTTTCCTAATTTTAGATATTACTGTCTATCTCCTTTTTGGAAGTGCCTTTCAGTGGGAGGTTACCACGTCCTCTGCGGAGCCAAGCAAACTGCCTTCGTGAGCTAATCAGCTTCAGCACAAAGTCAGCTGAGTTACTTCGAGCTGCTGCAGAAAGTGGGCTGAGCTAAGCTGGTGGCTTTGCCCAGACGTGACTTCCATTTGCAGGACTGGGCCCTGATGGGGAAACAGTTACCTCTGGTGCTGGTAATGCCTTGTTTCTTCAACTGCTTCAGCCAGACCTGCAAGTACGCCTGTCTACATCCCTTGGTTATACTTGCAACTGTGCCATCGGTTTACCCCAAAGCAGAATTTTGTCCTGTGTACGATTGACAGGGGACCAACTGACAAAAAACAGTCTATTTGTATCCCTGAGTGTATTTGTATGATTCCTTTGTGGATGCTTTTTACATGAGTCAGCTTCTGCAGAAGGAAAAACACTGGTTTCACCAAGAAAATACAAAGGTTTGTTTCCAATAATACAAAATGTCTCCCCGCTTAATTCTTTCTGAGGAGCTCAGACATTCGAATAAAGGGCCTAATAAGGAGTTGCCGTAGCTGGCATGTCCCAGGGACTGCTCATTATTTACAATAAAGCGAGTAGGATCAGGATTTGACCTGATGGTATGACTGCTAGCATTCCTGTAAATTCCATTTGCAATTCCTCTTTCACAAGGAACTTCGCCTTTCCCAAAGAAGCCTGTCTGGTGTTTTGTTTTTGTGTTTGGGCAGACTGGCTTGTTGTCTCTGGCTTCGCAAGGAATGCCGAGGTGGAACAGACAGAACATCAGCTCTAGGGGAAAAAATGGTCATTGCTTCAGTCTAAGCCTCCTGCCTTTCGTCAGCTAATGTCCTACCTCTGGTGCTTGGTAGAGAGGCATTTTTTCCCACCCACTTAGGTCCTGATGGAAACTAAAGGAAAAAAAATAAATTGTTATATACCTGGTCTGTAGATCATTGTGTCCTTCCACTACTTAGTAAATGTTTCTTTAATTGGCTTAGTTAGCCCCCCTCACCTTTCAGCACTTCAGGATTGACTCTTTGAAGAGAGCCATGTACAGAGATTTAGTTGACATTTAGTGACACTAGGCTCTACAGACTCCAAAATATGACTGATGTCACTTGTTATGTTCCCTTGGGTCTCTGGGGACAAAGTCACTCTTACCCTGAAGCATGCATTGACAATCTCAAGATAACACTTCTTTGACAGAGGCAGGGGCCCTGTTCCAGCGTCTAATGTAATCTCTAGAAAGTTTCCAATCTGGGCATTGTTTGTTATTTATATTTCATATCTGGACTCTGTGTTTGCCTTGCGGTGATTTTAGCATGAAAGTTGCTAATAAGAACAAAATCCATACATTTTTTATTTTTATTTTTTTGCTGGAAGGATGTACTGAGAGGTCTACGGTCAGATGGAAGAAACCTTGTTCAAGCTGAACAAATTCAAATGGATGTAGGGAAAGGATCACAACCTGTGCTCTTATTCTGCAAACAAAGGGGCTAGCACTGAGAAGACTGGGGGTAAGGTGTGAATGAAACTGAAATTGACTTAAATTAATCTAGAAAGCCCGCTCTTACTCTGTAAATACCCTTCATGACACCAGGGAAAGAATTGTAAGCAAAAGAGAGAGAATTTTTGGTTTGTTTCCTAGCCTCATAGGAAGTGCTGGCTTTATTAATTTTGCTTTCAATCATTACTTAATTCTATTTTCTTTGCCCAGGTGCAAATCAGTGGAGATAGGGGAGGGCAAGCTGCTGATACCCCACTTGCAGGGCTTTGATGCCAACCTCGTCATGGCCTCGGCGACAAGGAGAAGACCCATCAAGTGCCATCGAGTGGGCCTGGGGGATGCTGCCGGCTGGGTGGGCATCCCGTCGGCATGGACAGGACTGAAGCAAGGCGGGAGCATCCCTGCTCCTCTCTGCATCTCCACTCCCCTCTGCATCCTCCAGCATCACATCATTTTCCCTACTGGGGAGGAGAATGGGGGCAAACCCACCGGCCTGGGGACAACCCCCAAACTGTCTCACGGTTTGGAGGGCTCGGAAATCCCCGTGGCGAGGGCTCCCCGTGGGACCCCCGGGCATCCCCACGGCGGCGCCCACCCGTGGCGCGGGGGCTGTGGGCACACGAGGGCGCTCGCAGCAGGGCTCAGCCGGCTGTGCGAGGCACGGCTCCTGCCCTCGCTTCTCCTCCAGGCTCACTGCACTATTTTCTTTCTTTCTTTCTTCCTTTTTTTTTTTTTTTTTTTTTTTTTCCCTAAAAACGACTTTATTATTATTTTTAAAGAGGAGTGAAATAATAGTTTGTCTCTTGAAGACCAAAGGCTAAACCAACTGATAAAATTCAGCTGCTATCTGGGATAAATGCAGCTGAAACTGCCAAAACAAGCCTGACCTCACTTCCTGCATGTGTGCACCAAAGGTTTTCACCAGGAACTCAGCACTCAGCAGAGCAGGGCTGGCACAGAGGGGAAAGGAGGGTATGTGCAATGAGGAAATGGTATTTGAGCAACTAGCCCATCTTTACTGCTTTAGTGCAGTCTTGTAAATATTAATTTAATCATTGAGGTTAATAATTCATTGGTGGCAGCAAGAACTCGAAGAGGGAACACCACAGCAGCTTTTTACTCTTTTTTTTTTTTTTTTTTTTTTTTTTTTTTCTTTTTTCCTGCTGTACCTTTGATGAAGCTGCAGGCTTCCTTGCTGGTGGCCACCCTCCCCAGAAGCCCTCTCAGTGGGGCAGTACCAGTGTGAGTGCTCCCCTGTGGGAGTATAGCTTTGCCCTCTGGCTCAGAAGGAGCAATTGGTGCCCTATAACCACCAATCTCTCACCAAAACACCGGCGAGCAGTCAGAGGTCATTGAGAGCCCACTGTGCAGAAACCTGAGGTCCTTGCGCTGTATTCCAGCAATGAGGCAAATGGAGCAATCTGGGAGGGAGGAAGGGGGGTGGCATGGAAAAGTGAGTCCTGGAACAAAGGGGCCGGCTCCCTGCCTCTACCCGAGAAGGAGTTAAGTTAAAATTTGTTCTGCGTTATAAGGTTTGAAGTTACCCATGTGCAGAAGGTAACGGCTCTGATACAGAAACTCAAGGTATGCCTCTGTCGGGTTCTCTGGGTGATCTGAATTGGCACTGACAGCTGAGGGCAAAGGCAATGTTAAAAATGGGTTTTGTGTGTGCTGCCTGAGGTGTTGAGGTGGGCTGCTGTGTGGCAGGGAGTTTGGGTCATTGCCATGAAGGGACCACAATGTACCCTCTCAGCTGACATTGCTCCAGGTCATGCCCTGGTCATGGTAATAAAGGCTTCTGTGTGAATGTGGGCCATTCACACACACCTGCTCCTCATCTCAGGAGATTTTGGGAAAGATGGGAGCAGCTTATTCATGCCACTTTGCTTTCCATGAGTATTTCTCTGCCCCAGGCAGCAACTTGGGCTGCAGGCAAGCTGGAGATGCCTGTGCCCTACCACATGCTCAGGGTAAGGCCGATGCTCCAGAGCATGTTGGGTCGACAGCATATTGGTAGGATGATTGTACTGGCCATGGGATTGAGATCTGGGCTTGTTACCTTAGAGGATCTTAGATCTCTCAGTTTCCTCTAGTCTTTGTGTATGTTAGGCCACTGGGTACACAAGATGGACAGAAAATCCAGGGAAAGACAATTTAATAGTAGCTTGGAGAAGAGGGATTTCCCACTGCAAAAATAGACTTTTTCCACAAGGAATTCAGGGTTGCCTCTCCCAGAGATGAATGCATAAACTGTGAACATTCTTTCACTTGCCTATTGCCACATCAAAGGCGCAATGGGAATGAGTTCCCAGTCTAGCTCAAGTAAATTAAAATACATTCCAGTAAGGTGCCTTTATGTGTATTTATTTTATTTTATTTTATTTTTAAATTGCAGTGTTCCCGCTGTTACTGGGAAGACACTTCACTTGTAAATAAACAGATTCCCAGCCTTGCTCCACTGCTTTCTATGGACACAACTGCCAGGGGCTGCATTTCTGTCAGTAACACTCCTCTTATTACACTCTGTGGCAGTTTCCTAAGAAATCTGTTACTCATAGCATGTTGATCTAAGAAGGATTCTTCACATTTTCTGGTACACACAGCACATTATTCTTGTATGATTTTGAAATTAATGTTTATAAATTGATTGGGAGATAAAGCAAGCTGTCATTGTTCAGGGCTCTCATGATGACAATTCATAATGTCAAAACACTGTCAATCTCTCATCATGAAAACAGGGAAACTATGTCATAGTATTGATATAATGCTGCTTGCTGAGTAGATTACCACCTACTTTGATTGCTCCTAAAGGGATGTTTGAACAATGCCTTTTAATGCTGGTTTTTAACAATGTGGGATGTGCCAGGAAGATTTATACCTAGGGATGAGCCCACTGAGTGATCAGTTGTACTCAGTGCCACATCTAGAACAAGACGTAGGGAACAATTCTAGGTGACAGCAGGCTGTAACAGTTCATCTGGAAGCCAGATATTTACTCAGGATAGCGATAAGCTTTAGTGATCAACCCCTGTCACTCATTCTGAAGGGAAGAAATAGGATGTTGAAGGGCCAGAAGTCAGGAGTAGAGAGCTGTGTGTTTGCCACTGATGGTCCAGAAGAGAGCTGCTGAGGTGGTCACAGTCCTAATGTGCACAAAGCACAAGGAGAGGCTGAGAGAACTGGGCCTGTTTAACCTAGAGAAGAGAAAGCCGATGGGGGTCTAACTGCTATCTGCAGCTATTTTGAGAGGGGTTTTTCAGAAAACTCTTCTCAGAGTTGCCCACTGAATGGACCACAGGAAATGGTCTGAAATTGAAGAAAGGGCGATTCCAAATGGAAATAAGGAAAGCAATATTTCACTCAGTGAGCAGCTAAGTACTGAAGTAGGTTGTTCTGAGAGGCTGTGGACTCTCCATCCATAAAGATCTCCAAAACTTGAATGAACAAGGCTACAGGCAGCCTGATCTAATTTGCAGTTGGAAGTTAATAACCTCTAGGTCTCTGATGACCCTAACTTTATGCTCTAATTCTGTGAACAGAAAGGAAAGGAGACACAAGACCTTCCTCTACTGGACATCGTGCTGAGACAAGAGCTCTGTCTGCATGTACTTTCTACTTCAATGTTCAACAACATCTTTCCAAACCTCTCCTGAGGGGCTGATAGATGAAACTGAAGTAAGGAAGGGAAAAATAACTCCTACTCTTCAGGAACGGCTCTGTTCACTGATCTTGGGCACTGATGTGCACTGATGTGCACTATTTGTGGCCATGCCACCTTGCAATAAGAAAGCAATGCTAGATGATGACTTCACAGTGAGTCAGTAGGCAGAGATGGCTTTGCCAAGGCTTGCTGTGAAAAGATAAATGAAACCAGAGAGAACAGCAACAAGACTAAATAAGCTGCACTGAGGCATCACTTACAAAAGAGAAAATAACACTGAAACAGGCCTTGGACAGGGCGTGCACTTCACAAGGGGCTTAAAATAGACACATTGGAGAGTACCAAGGGCTGAGAGTTTAGGCTACCTGTTTCATAAAAAATCTAATGTGTTTGTAAAACTGAGTGTTATTAAGAGTGCAACGAGGATGCTGAAATTAGAGACAACATTTTATCTATATATGTACAAACTGACTTTCAGGGTGGGGAATGAGTTCCTCTGAGGCAAGGTAAACAGTTCACACTCCATCTTCAAACTACTCAAGTACCTTAATACTTTCTTCAGAACCTCAGTCATTTGAATGCTACAAGCCTGCTACTTTCCAGCTTGAAGTTTTTCCTTCTCTGCTGAAACACATGTATTTTTGTGCTAGCATCACCCCTCAGTTTATAAACAAAACAAAACAAAACCCTCTCCTTTAATGGTGCTTGCATCATACACTTATATATAAGAGTCTCCCCCTAACACTTTCTCCTGTTAGGCTTTACAAAGCTCTTTAATTCTTCCTTCAGACATGTTCTCTATTTCCTGATCACTCTCCTTGCCTTTATTTACCTTCCTTATTTTGAGTTCATCTTTCTTGTTGAAGAAAGACAAAAACTGTGGAAAGATTTTCAGTGAAATCCTACAAATGACTTTTTCTATAGCATTTATACTTTGCTATTTTTACTTATTCCCAGGCACAAAATGGAGGTAGAGTTGATGGTTTCACATCTCTTTCACAATCTCAATGCATAATCAACCCAGAAGATTTACAAGCATAGGCACTTGATCTGCTCACATGCCCTTTCTCTTAATGCATAAACTTTATGTCATTCTGAGACTTTTCAGGAATTTAGTTTTATCCTAGATGCAGTTTGGCATGATTCAAAAGCTAGTGGAGAACAAGTGGTGGATCATTTTCCACCTTAGGGGAGATGAAAATAAATGGAATCATGATGCTTGGCAAGGATCCTGATACAAATTCTGAAAAAGCCCTCTGAAAAGCTGTCTTTGCCAATAACTCTGTGGATAGCATTTTTTTTTTTTTTTTTCCCTTACAGAAGTACATGACCAGGCCACCAAACCCTTCAAACAGCAAATTTTAACAGCCAGTGTCAAAGCATTGGTACATCACCTTGGAAAAACTGGTGAGGTGGACATTTTATGTCAGGCTGTCCCCATTCACTGTGAGATCTTTAGGGGCAAATATTAGAGATACTATGTACAGACTAACTGAAAAAGATGTAAAGCTTCAACACCTGCCAATACTGAAAGGTGAGGAAAGATATGAAAAAGTATCTTAAATTGATTTAGGTTCTGTTAAGCAAAGGCTGCTTGGAGTACTGACTACCTAGAAAAATTAGTGGAAAATGACTTACTTAACTTGTTAGCAACTGAAACCACACTGGGGGGCCCACATTCTGATGTCCAAAAGACTCTGTGTGACCAGAAGCGTCATGCTACTTAAGTTCTGAATATGAACAGAGTCTTGCCAAGTCACTTTCCCCCATCTATCAGTGGTCCTGGTCAACCAGAGAAGTCTCAGATGACTGGAAACTTGCTAATGTGACACCAGTATGTAAGAAGGGTCATAAGGAGGATCCAGGAACTACAGGCCTGTCAGCCTGACCTCAGTGCCAGGAAAGGTGATGGAACAGATCATCTTGAGTGCAATCACATGTGTGGGACAACCAGGGGATCAGGCTCAGCCAGCATGGGTTCATGAAGGCAAGTCATGCCTGACCAAGTTCATCTCCTTCTATGACTGGGTGACTCAGCTGGTGGATGAGGGAAAGGCTGTTGAAGTAGTCTACCTAGATTTCAGCAAAGCCTTAGACATGACCTCCCTCAGTATTCTCCTGGACAAGCTGGCAGCCCATGGCTTGGACAGGTACACTCTTTGCTGGGATAAAAACTGGCTGAATGGAGTTGAATCCAGTTGGTGACTGGTCATGAGTGGTGTTTTCCAGGGGTTGGTGTTGAGGCCCATCCTCTTTAATATCTCTATTGATGACTTGGATGAGGGAATTGAATGCAGCATCAGGGAGTTTACAGACGACACCAAGTTGGGGGGAAGTGTCAATCTGTTGGAGGGTAGGAAGGCCCTGCAGAGGGACCTGGACAGCTTGGATCAATGGGCAGAGGCCAATGGCATGAGGTTCAACATGGCCAAGTGCCAGGTCCTACACTTTGGTCGCAGCAACCCCATGCAGCACTACAGACTTGGGGCAGAGTTGCCTGAAAGCTGTGCAGAGGAAAAGGATCTGGGGGTGCTGATTGATGCTCGCCTGAACATGAGCCAGCAGTGTGCCCAGGTGGCCAAGAAGGCCAACGGCATCCAGGCTTGTGTCAGGAATAGTGTAGCCAACAGGACCAGGGAGGTTATCATTCCCCTATACTCTGCTCTGGTGAGGCCACATCTCAAGTACTGTGTTCAGTTTTGGGGCCCTTCAGTACAAGAAGGACATCGAAGCCCTGGAATGTCTCCAGAGAAAGGTTATGAAGCTGGTGAAGGGCCTGGAACATGAGTCCTATGGGGAGCGGCTGAGGGAACTGTGGTTGTTTAGTCTGGAGAAGAGAAGGCTCAGGGGAGACCTTATCTCTACAACTACCTGAAAGGAAGGTGTGGGAAGCTGGGGGTTTGGTGACAGGTAACTCACAGGTAACTAGTGATAGGAGAAGAGGGATTGGCCTCAAGTTGCACCAGGAAATGTTCAGGTTGGATATTAGGAAAAACTTCTTCTCATTAAGAGTGGTTAGGCACTGAAAATGGGTTGCCCTAGGAAGTGATGGATTCACCATCCCTGGAGGTGTTTAAGGAAAGGTTAGATGTGGGATATGGTTTAGTAGGCAATGTTGCTGGTAGGTAGATGGTTGCACTAGTTGATCTTAGAGGTCTTTTCTAACCTTACTTATTCTATGATTCTATGACCTTTCGTAGACTGGAGAACCAGATATGATTAGCTATGCAGTGAGTCTGGTGGAGGGCAGAAACTGGTAATCTTTGATCTTTGCAAAAGCAAATGATTTCTGGGCCCTATGCATACTTTTTTTTTTTTTTTTTTTTTTTTTTTTCCTCACATCCATTAATTTTTAAGCCATCTTTTTTACTCTTGAAAGCACTGAAATAAATATGATGAGACATCACCTAAACAGCCCCTTAGATGCTGCATTTAATAAGCAGCCTTTCTATGCACTTGGGGGAAAGTCATCAATTCAGTGGATGTCTGGTGATGAAGACACAGAAGTCCTGCTTTCCTTTCTGTCATCTCTGAGGGGAAGATGAGGTCTACTATAGCAGAGGAAGGAAGAGAGGTGAGCAGAAGACCATGCAGGCTTTAGCAAACTTCTGACACTTCTGTCTTGCTGCAGGAAACTCACTTTTGATGGGCACAATGAAAAAACATCCAAAATGTTGGACTTGTCTTTTCCATCATCTCACCTGTGTGCTTTGTCCTCTAAATTACCTATGAAAATGCATGGGTCCACATAGTCAGTGTACTGCAAAAGACAAAAGGTGGCGAGTACTTCTGGGTACTGTCCCCTGCAGCAAGCAAATCCATTCAGGTGCTGACTCTAATCTGATCTTACTGAACAGAGGACTGACCTGGATTTGTCCCACAGACACTTTCTAAATATACAGCGTTGACAAGATTTCAGTTTCAGTGTCTTATCTATGAGTAATTCATTTTCTGAATCTTGGAAAATTGTATTAATAGGCAGCAATAGTGAGGGAGTGAATCATAGGGTACCAGACTAAGCCAATTTTGGTCTATCAGCAGGCTAGTTTCTGCTCTTAGTTTCTGCTCTACCCCAGCGTAGTCAGGTGGGCAGAGATATCACCAAAAGAGCAATGCTGACAGCTAGCTAAAGGACACTCATAGGTGCCAGCTGTAGAGGTGGTGAGGGTAGGCTCCAGCACAGCAAACCAGATCCTGTGATACCCACTTGCTGTTCATTCTGATTGCTGTCTGTAGGCTGGGTCCACTCCATGTCACGGCATTGCTGCTGGGCTTGGCAGTATTTGGGGTCAGGCCATCGGCTGGAGAACGGGGCTGTAAAGCTTGTGGAGCTAGGCTTTTTAAGCAAAGGGTTAGCCCAGCCCTAAAACATCAAGCAGACCCAGAGGCTCTCCCTTTTGCAGTGTTTGGAACTGGTAGTTTCTTAGCATAATCTTGAAGACCCAATATGCTGGGGGCGGTTGAATCTGCCATTCAGAATGAACTTGGAAACACACTAAGCTAATACAATGGACATGTTCTGGCCGCTTAATTTAACAGGGACCAAGATTATAGCTGGTGTGAATCCATAAAACTTTCTATCCTCCACATAGAGAGGAGTTTCAAAATGATGCTAGGATATTTAGCTCTGCAAATGTAGTTTTAATCACTAGACATAAAAGTCTTGGCAGATGGAAGACTATTTGCCTGATAAACTACCAGGTCTGTGACATCAGCAGGACCAAGGCTATTGAATGAACCGGTCTATCAAAACACATTCACACAGTTATGAATAACATGTTATATATTGCTTGGCAGACTGAGAAGCAGAGCACAAAACCATGGGGGAGTGTCATTTCTTGAGGAAAAGAAACCAGTGAGCAGAAGCCATTAGGGATCTCCGTATGTAAGATAAGATAAATTCAGCCTCAGGAGCAAGAAGCAGAGCCAATTGGGAACCCAAGCAAGAGTTTAGGACCCAGTGGGGAATAACTCCATTAAGAACTATGCTTAAGAAATTTTATACCCAGAAAACTTTGGAAAAGTCACAGCAAAGCAAGTGGGAGTCATCACTTTTCAGATTCAAGATGGGAGCTCAAATCACAATGTAGTTTTAAGCTTGAAGGAGAAGCAGCTGAACTAAGAAGGAATTTCAAATTTCCTGTTAACTATTCTGCTAAGCTCCTGGAGTCCTGAGAATTTTTCAGAATCTCTGATTTCTTTTTTTTTTTTTTTTTTTTTTTCCATCAGTTGGTGGTGAGGCTCCAAAACCAAAGGACTAAATGAAAAGCTCTTTATATTCTTCAAGTACCCATCATGAGTAAAGAGTGAGACAGAGCCAGGAGCATATACCTCGTGATATTTTTTGTTACTTAGAGCTGGCAATACTGATATTGAGACAGAAGTTGCAGGTGAATGAAAATTACCAAAGCTTTTCAATTGCATGCTAAAAATAATAATAATAATAATAATAAAAAGGTGTATATTTGAATCATCAGGGAAATTAACTTTCAGGTCAGAAAAAGAAGAGCTTGGGCCATCTGGGAATTTCCGAATTGGGGTCAGAGCTGGAACATCGCGGTGTGTTGTTGCAAATTTCTAACTCAGCAAACTGGCTGGGACCTGGTGGGAATATCAGGGTCAGCAGCAGAGAGGGCGTGAGGAGAGCGTGAGTCATCTGGGACTGCCAACAGCAGAGGGCTGCCAAGTGAGTGGGTGCTCTTGGGGAGGTTTGCATTTTGCAGGTCTCCCACGGCTGAAGTCGGTGGTGCTTGGTACAAACAAAAGTACTTTCCTCTGCTTGAACATTAATATTTCCCAGACACACAATGGGAGCTGCATGGAAAAGCTCCCCACCTTGCCAACTACTAGGGCCTCATCCTGCAAACGTTTATATGGAAGACACTATTTATGGAGGCCACTGGGATTAATAAAGCTACTCCCTTGTCCATAGGAGGTGAGATCTCCCAGCTAACCGCATTCATTCCTGGTGGACTCCACTGGCTTCATGGCTGTTTAAATCAGAGATAAACATTCCCCCTCTCTTCTGTGTTCAAAGATGCTTGTGATCATCCAGAACAACTGCATCCATTAAAGATGGCATAAGAAGCCTTGTCTTTGAATATCTTCCCCTTGTTTTCTATTTTAATGCTTGATTATCTTTGCCTGGCGATCAGCGTGATAACAGTATACCAGTTTATTCTGTAAATATCTTTTCATCTTCCCAAAGAGTGCTCGTTATTTATGACTAGCAAGAAAACCTTTGCCTCCAATGGCAGAAGGAGAATGTCGCTTTGTTTAATTACCATGTATAGTTAGCTGCATGGTGATTGGGATAAAATAATTCACTTTCTATTCCCAGAAGAGTCTTCCTAAGTGCCTTGGGAGGAGAGGGGGAGGCTGGCAGATGAGTGTAATCTCAAGAAGCACACTGTAGTGGAATCCAGCACCAGGAGCCAGATGGCAAGTTTGCACTGAATAGCACATTTTTTTTAATAGCTGTGAAAGTTCTCTGTCTGCACATGGCTTTGCTGAATGACAGCAGAGAGTACTTTTAATTTATCTGGTGTTACACTTAGGTTATTCCTTCAGAAGGTTTTCCTTGTTTTTCACAGAAGATCAGGGCCCAGTTTCAGTACCAAAGCCAATGTTTAAATATCTGTGAAAGTTCAGAAAGGCAGAGAGGGCAAAGGTGTGGGAGGAGAAATACTGAAAAAAATGAAAAGAGAAAAATGAATTTATGAGAGTGCTAACAGCAAGCAGCACCCTGGCCTTGCTCTGTACAACTCTCTGAAAAGTGGCTCCATTTGTGTAATTCTCATGCAACATCCACTGAGTGTGTTGGGATTTGCACACACATTTTCAAGGATGGGGATGAGAGATCGAGCCAGTTACTCAATTCCCATCTTGCTTTAAAATATAGTTGCAGTCATACATGGCTTGTAAAGAACACTGCCATAACAGTATGCATACAAGCTTTGCGTTATCCTGGTTCTGAGAGCTTCATTATTGTATTAGCTTCCACTTGAGATCTAAAAAGTATTTTTTCCATCTATGAAATTATGGAAATTTGGGCAGCCCTAGATTTTAAGTTTTCAGACTCCAGGCGGGCATAGAAAGTCTCAAAAACCCCATGCGTGAACAGGGTCTCTGAATGTCTAGGTCATCCATAGCTCTCCCTTTGAGCATGCAGAATCACCTGAAGCAAGAATGGAAGATGAGACAAACTCTGTCCCCATCTTCAGGCATCCACTTAACTGGTAATGCTCTTCTGGACAGAGATGATGGCAGAATTTTTAGAGATCATGGAGAAAACACATGATTTGAATAGCATGGCATAGTCCTGTGGGCTTTCACAATGTGCTGTAAAACAAGGAAATAAGACTAGGCTGAGACCTTCTAAGAATCAACAGCTACATTAAATCTCACGTGGAATGGGTATATAGGCCAAGCATCCCTGGGAATTTGGCCTGCTGCAATGGCTGTGTATTTCTCTGAATGTTTTTTGGTGCAAATCTTGAGTTCCTCTCCCTGAAGTCAGGCAGCCTGTCCAGCTCCTGTGCTTTTGGCCCCTTCTTTCAGTGGGACAGAGCCTTGGGTTCTATCTTGCACGTGTAACCTGGGCTTATACTACGGGGATCCAATTATTTGTCATTCTGCACTTTGCCGAGCTGTTTCCATCATTGCAAAGAAAGCACAAAGTTGGTGGAAGAGCTACCATACCCTCGTGGGGGTGTAAAGCATGTTCTGGTTTAAATGGTTGCACAAGGAAATAGAGAAATGAATGGGTCCATGTTTGATTGCTGACATGCTTGGAGCTCAGGTAACAGAGGTGTGACTCTAAATCACATTACTTACCATGTGCCAAGCACATTTATCAGCATGAACCACTGAGTGTGTGAGGATTCTGAATTTTCTAATATGTTTTTTTGGAGTTACAGCAGCCAAACCAAAATCCATGTGTAACCTATTTTCTGACTCTGTGGCTTTTTATTCTGTCATAAAATACTGACCACCCTGCTCTTACGGAAAAGAACACAAAAACCCAATGCCATCCTTCCATACTTTCCAAACTTTTCTCCTTGTAAGCATGAGGGTCATTAAAAACTGCAAGCAAACTCTGCTTCATTGGTATCGTTTGCACTACACCTAGCACAGTGGGTCCCAAATCAAAGCCATGATAAAGACCCCAGAATAGGAGCTGGGGCTGAAAGCATCTTCAGCCACAGCACTGCTGCTAAGATGGCACTATCAGGTCTGCGTCATCTTAGTCAGGGCTGCCTACATGAATTTAAAGAGTGGAATTTAATCCTTTGCAAAAGGATGTCTTCAAAATAGGACTTGTTGTGTCTTATCTGAGTCACAGACATTGTTTTGGCTTTCTGCATGGGGGTCAGTCCTACGAAGTCATCACTAGAACAGGATGAAATGTTTTGTATTGTTTTTACAGAATAATGCCTGGGGAGAATGGGAAGTAAAATATTTGTTTATTCCAAAAAATCAAGGTATATTTCAATGACACACACCATTTCTGTTTTCTATTTCTCTTTTTTTCAGTTTCTACATTTTGTGCATGTCTTTGCTTCCCATCTTTTGCAAAATTTCCTTGGGTACATAGAGGAAAGAGTTAAATAAAAGGCAGAATTTACTTTCTGTTGTGCTTCCAGCAGTCATTTTCCTTATCTGAGTCAACATTTTCTTTTCCAGGATGCTATTTAATTCTTCTAATATGGGAGTAATTTTCCTGAAAACAACAAAACAAAACAAAAGAAGCCACAAACTTTACCATCAGAAAATATAATTGGATCAGCTCAGTGCAGCTATGTGCAGTGATAGCCAGACCGATGATGATGTAAAATCATCTCTTTCCTCTTCTGTTTGAAGACTGTGCATATTCAAGTCATACTTCATTGACAATCAATAAACAAGTTTTTACTGCTGTCAGCACCACAGAGCCAATGCAGAGAGGGAGCTGATAGCTGTACTGACTCAGCCTCTCTTCAGACAACACTCAATTCATTTCTGAGCAGAATCTTTTTGACTATTGCACTGGGAGACCAAATAAGGAACCCCACCAACCTGCTTTCACAGATTTTTGTCATCTTTTCGGCTTCCCCGTCAGCCATTCCCACTTCTGATGTACAAATAATCACAAGATGAGCTCAATAGCTTCTCCTGCCTGACACAAGACCTTCCTGAAAGCTGTCCAGTCTTGATCTGATGACATCAAGCACTGGAGCGTTCACCATTTCCCAGAGTAAAGCGTTCCAGTGACTAATCACCTGTGCTCTTGGTCATTTGTCTCACTAACTTGGGATGATTTTAAAGCACATTTTTTCTGATTCCTCAGCCCAGCACAAAACCGAGCCAAATCATATGAAACAGCCCAGCTCCATCTGAAGGTGCTTTCTGAAGATCCTGACTTGAAAGGACCTTCTCTTTCACATTGGAAGTTTTGCATTCATGGTGGAATTTATTATTAATCTTCAGCTGCTATGCTAGCTGATTACACCTTCGACTCAGGTTTAATCGCTTCTATTTTTGCTCAGAGGCACAAAAACTGCATCAAGATAAGTATCCTAGGAAATGTTTAAAAGATCCTGGTGTGTATGGTCAGAAATGCCCTTCTTGCCGACAGAGATAATCCTGCTGTCGTGGACTAATGAACTGTAACCTGGAATTCTGGTTGATCCTGTCACCCTTGGCCAAAATAGTCCAAGGAGGGACGTGACGCATGTTGAAATCTTGTTTTGAGAACTGGACATTCGGCTATCTTCCAGGACTGCTCTCAAGGTTGTATTGTACTCGCATTAAAATTGTTTGGGAGAATTTAGAAAAACTTAACGATGGAGAACTAATGCCTGGGCTCTGCTGTACACCAAAATTAGTAAAGGCAGAGGCAATTTATACCCCTTGCAAAGAACCTACTTAGACCTGGGTTTTGCTGCTACAGTGAATACTCTCTGGTTTTACTATTTACAGCCCTTTGACAGGGTGACTTTTTTCCTTAATGGTAGGCATATTCTTACGTTTCATTTCCTATTCCGTTGTCTTTTGAATGGAATGTGGCAGATTTTAGTGTTTGTTTGGCCGAAAGGGTTGTTCTTCTCTTTTTATTTATTTTTTAATAAGCATCTTCCATGTATTTTATTATTTCTTCCCCTGGGAAGCAACACTTGGAACCATCCAGGAAATTATATTTTAACAAGCATTAAGCTGCAGTCTCTGAGAGCACAGAGAGAAGCTGATGCAGGAGGGAGTGCATTTGGTAACAACACCTACATTGTCCAGTTGTTCCTCCCCTGGAAGATGGATTCTCATGCTCCTCCAAATGCAAACCCAGGGAACTGTTAGTTCAAATCAAACAAACAGTCAGAGAAAGCACTAGGAGTCACTGCAAATGAGTGAAAACTGAAGTGAAGTCTATATTCATACCTGTCAACTCTGCTATATCACACAACACAGCAGAGGCATGCCGTGTTTCAGTCAGACACCACGTTCTGCCGGCTTGTGTTACATGCTAGGAGCTCGCAGCTTCAGCGAGAGGAGCTTGCTGTCGGGTAGGAAACGGCACCAGCGCCAGCTCTGGGGCTGTTTCCTGCCTCCTGTGGTTCTGTGTTTGTTCTGCTGCCCAGACTGCCTGCCTTGTCAGGGAAGTTCGATGGGAAGAGGTATTTACCTGCTCTCCATAAGGGGGTGAAAGCATTTCAGCCAGTTAAAAGGCTGAAACAGCTTTTGATGTGAGCGAAATAATTTTACAGGGCAGAAAAAAAGAGCTCTGACGAGCTCGGGAGAGGGCAGGTGACTACCAAGGGGTGCTCCACATGCTGGCACCTCAAGCCATTTGCAGCCAGCAGCCAGATAACACTGCGAGAGAAAGCTGGAGAGAAGCAGCCTCAGCCTGTGGCTGTCCAGCTAAATCAGAGATTGCAGCCCCCCAGGCAGGGCTGTCCTTCCGACCAGAGCAGCGCGGGGCACAGCACTGATGGGGGCATGGCTGGGGGGTGAGCCAAGCTGGTAGCTGCTTTTCTAGGTGCTTGAGAGCTGCCTGCCCTGAAAAGTACCTGGAGGTTGTCATTGTATGATGGGGAAATCTAAAAACTGTTGAATGACTGATTGCGACTTGCCAGACATTTCAAAATAGAAGACCCAGGGCCAAGCCCAAAGGATTGGCTTTTTACATCACGATTACCAAATAATAAGTGCCCTGGCAGCTGATGAAAATGAAAGTAACTTGTTTGCCACCTCCAAACTGTGCAGCAACAAGGACAACACCGTCCTGTATTTCCATAGTGAGCCTGGTGACTCTGACCCCTGAGTGGAGGGTCATTTAGGGGCAAGACAAGGTTTAAATGATAGGAAGAAAACTGTATTTAGCAACTACACCAAAGCAGTGAATTCAGCAGTTCACCAAAGAGTCAAAATAGACTTAATGCCTGACCACGCTTCTTGGCTCTTTTTGAAGCTAGGAGCAGGTAAATAGGTCTGGAAAACACCCACATTAGCAGGATACGATCTCTACAGAGAGCTCGTGAAGGCAAATATGTGATTGTCATTCCAGTGGATCTACTTGCAACAGATTTTTCCTGCTTACAGCTGAGCATCCAAATTGACTGCGTGTCTGCAGTAAACACAAAGAAAATCTCTCATCCAGATTTGCAAAGCACACACTGGTGTTATGGATGCTGCACTATGTCCTCCTGCCTAAAGCACAACATGCTTTATCTCAGATGCTGCCCTGTGTTGTTGTAGGCAGATATGGAAAGGTGCAAATTTTCCTCCTTTTTTTTTTTTTTTTTTTTTTAACTTAGAAATAAAATATGCCGCACCTTATTCCTAAGGTTTACATTTGATACCTGCCGAGTAAACACAATGCAATGATGCCATTTCAGCAATTTAAAGGCCAATTATCACAGGTACTGATTGCAGCTGATGATGTTATGTGGCCTAGCAATGCCTTGCTACATGCTCTTTTCTGGCCTTAAATTCTGCACATAGTTTGAATTGTTTTGTCCCCTTCCCTGTTAGGAAGGAATTGCATCTCCGCGCCTTCAAAGCGTGCATTTCCTAACTGCTTCTGGCTGCTCCTAGAGAGCAGCTGCTGAGTCAGCCCTTCAGCTCTTTTGCTCTTAGTGGCATCTGTACCTCACGTGGCGCCTGCAGGTCTGTGCTGCCGCCGCAGCTCCTCTGCCCTGGGCTGCCTCGGCTGGCTCTGCAGCTGCGGGATGCTCACAGCGCTGGGGACCCCAGCCAGGAGGCACCCCACCTCTGGGTGCCAGGAGGTGCAGATGTAGACACAGAGGGACACAAAAGGCTTGGGCATCCTCAGGTACACCAGAAAGCCACATATTTTCACCACATAATGAGAATTTTTGCTGATCTTGCAATGTCAGACAAGTGGATAAACGGTGCATGCTTTGGCTGTCCAAGCTGCAGCACGCTTCCTTGCAGGTCTAGGGCTGTGTATAGGAGGGGTTGTGCCTCTTAGGACAACTTGCAAAAGGTCTGTAACTCAGAGTGACCTCATCCTGCAGGAAGCCAAGGCTACTCTGCACTTCCAACTCTTGCTTCGCTGAAGCTTTTGCATGAGTCAAAACTGGTGAAATGGTTACACTGGAGTGGGAGTACATACAAATATAATACATCTTCTTACCTGTGTAAATGGGTCTGTGTGAAGGAGCCAGACCACTTAGCCTGTCACAGTGGTGGTGAACTGTAAATGAGAGTTTATAGTCTATCATTTATTCATAGAAAACTTTATCACATTTCTCATTTGACGTATATAATTTTTTAAAATCACATTTAAAATGTTCCATTTTAGTTTTTGAATGTTCCACAATTTTTATGTTCCGTAAGCTATATGCTAGTAGCAAGCCTTGGGAGAAGCCTTCTTTACAATTTACTCTGACACAATAAGTCTGCACAATAAGTCTGTCCACGAGACTTTCCACTGCCCAGCAAGTTCACACTGGTGACCTTTTCAGGAAAAACAGCTAATAGTTCCTAATTTCAGGACAGAATCAATAGGTGCTCTGCATGATGATCCCTGTTCAATTTATAGTAGGCATGTTTGTATTGTATTGGAATTCACATTAATGTAGGGAGAACAAAACAACACAAAAACAACCACACTCATTTTTTGTGAGCTCTTTTTGCTTCTAAATCCCCGGGGATGAAAATCCACGTAATCAGTGACTGTTCACTTTAAAAATACTGCTCGAGGTAGAACTAGATCCAAGAAAAGAACTCATTGCAAATAATTTATCTAGAGGGCCTGGCTTATTCTGCTTGTGAGCTGTCAGCAAACAAGTTACGGTACTTTTAAGAGCCTTTATTCAAAATTATTGTCTGCATGATTTCAAGAAACTTTGGTCTGTACAAATGTTCACAAATGGTTGCTTATATTCTACTGCTGATTCTTACTATTGCAGATTATTATTCTACCGCAGATCCAAAATTAGATCTCATTAGTACCGCTAGATATTTACAGTTTATTCCACCAAAACCAGGTTAGGAAAAACTAAATATCACTGGCTTATTTTTATGGGATTGTCAGCATATGTGAACTAAAAATTGTCTTTCCACCAACAGTGTCTTAAAATATTTACTTTGTCAGTATAGGCTTCTACTAATTAGCTATTTGTTAAGCTATTAGCATTGAATACATGCAGAAGCCACAAGAAAAAGTGAACACAAGTAAACCCCCTTTTTATTTACTCAAGATAATTTTTAGGTACTCAGGCAGCTTGGGTGATAAAAATGAGGGCACATTGTTTCTGTACGATGTCATTCATGGATGCCTGGCACTGAAAAACTGACGTCTTATCATTGCTGTAAGAGTGTTCAGCCTGCTGAACAATCCAACACAAGCAGCAGGACAGGCAATACCCAGGTCACTAAAGCCACTCTGCATGACCCAGCAGGGAAGGACAGCATCTGGTCTTGTAAAACAGATGTTTTAAAATCATACAAAGTAGTAATTTCAACATCATGGACATAATTAATATATTAGCGATGTTGGAATTACTACGGTTATCCTTTGGGAAAATCTTACACCACAGGGATCACGACTTTGGCCGCATGAAGACAGATCCTCCAGACTTGGAAGTGGGCATTTCCTCCCTTCTAGTTAGAGAACTAGGTTTTGAGATCTCTATTTTTACTTGCCTGGATAAAAGGAATAACAAGAATCCAACAAAGACCTTTGGATCCATGACTTCATTTTTTTCTGCCTAAGTGATGAATTCTGTTCTATGAGGATTGAAAGGCTCCAGTTTTTCATCTCTCACTGAGAAATGTGGATTTCTAACTCCTTCACTATTTGGTCATGATTTGGGCTCCAGGCCTATCAGTCCCTCGACTGCAATCACATGGCATAAAAATGCATTCAAAGAATGAGGGCTAGATTCTCAGACACTGGAAAAATGATAACTCCATTTGACCTCTGACTTTTGACACCTATTAAGCAAAATGCTGTCCTTAGTTACCCAGCTGTCTCTCTAAAATTGAGGGCTTGAAGGCCATGAAGTAACTCATGTTATATAGGTAGAGTAGAAAGCAATCCTCTACTGCAGAAGCAAGCTATCTTGCAGCCATGGATTTTCCATTTCACATAATCATGTATGTAGGAGACCTGTTAAAAAACCCTCCGGACTTGCTTTTGATACAAATGACTTCAGTTTGCCTGGGAAAAGACAGTATCACAGATGAGTGAAGCTTCCTGATTGAGCCTGGGGTGATTAATCAACGAAAGAGTGAGTGGGAGGAAGGAGCCAAATGCTCTGGCACAACCCCACCAGGCTACCAAGACGAAGAATGGGGGGAAATGGCCAGTGAGCGATGGGGTTTCTGCCCACACCGTTGTGCAGGGGATTTACGGAAAGGAGGTTTGAGGTACAGACAGGAAATGCTGAAGGACAAGAAGGAAAGATTACCCAATGCAGTCTGACTAATGGGTCTACACTGCGGCACACACTAAGGATCAGCCTTGCAGAGGGGAAAGGGCTGACGTATGGTATTTGCAAGCTTTGTGTTAGCAACTCAACTGGCCCCTCTTCACACGGCAGGGCTTCCTGGTCACTCAAGGGGGGACTTCTGCAAACAAAAGGATCTGGAGCAGTGTCTGCATGTTTGGATGCTGTGAATGGCCTTATTTACATGGGCTTCAGTTGTTCACATGGCTTGGTACACAGAGGCCTACAAAGAAGACAAAACCAAATGTTACTGAAAGCAAAAAAAAAAAAAAAGTCTGGGGCATCTGGGGTGAGAGTAGGCCCCTGGACCTTCTTCCTTTGGGATGTAGAGCTTATCAAACTTGACTAAAGACTTGTCACAAAGGCTTGCAAGAACTGCCACATGCCATACTGGGTGTTGCTTTTCCCTGTTGAGCTGGGCAAGCAGGCCTCACTGGTTTTACTGGTGCTACGCTGGTAATACCCCACCGAGCATCCTCCTCCCACCAAAAAACAGCTGAAGAAAGGGAAGAAAGCTGTGTCCACTGGTGTGCCAGAGATGAGATACTTCACATCTGGCCTTGCCTCACTCAGACCCTCTGGGCTGCTGGAGCCCAGGGCCTCTCGGCTGAGCTGGTGGGAGCACGGGATGGTGCCTGGCTCCCTGCTCACCACCTCATGCCCGTGGCTGGGCCACCGGCCCTGCACCCGCACCTTGGCCCTCAGGGAGACCCTTGTGCTCTCCTACCGGTGGTGATAGTCCTCGTCCGAGACCTCTTTTTGCTTTGCCTGAGATCAAAGGCAGTGAGAATAAACATCTCCCTCTTCCCTCCTAACATATCCAGCCTAATATGCATGGTATTTTTATTGTGGAAGGGAGCGATTTGTAAGACGAAATGAAAATCTCCAGCGTGTCAGCTCATAGGAGCTAATGATGTTTATACAGACATACCACACTGATGGAATAGTCCCAACATCCCCTTCTGCGGCAGGAGGAGGGGGCAAAGAGGAAAAAGGGTGGGAGGGGTGGACGAAAAAAAAAAATAAAAAAATAAAAAAGAAGAAAAAGAAGAAAAAGGAAAAAGAGAAAGGGAGAGACAGCAGGGAGAGGAGTGACCCCGGCTCCCCTCCCCCGGCTCTTTCCTGCAGCAACCTGTACTTGACCCTCCCGAGCCTGGCTCTGCTCAGCCTCCATCCCGCCCCGCCGGAGCCGCAGCGCTGATACCAGGCAGCTGATGCTCTGCCTCATCCAAAACACACACTTCGGGGAGGTGCACGCCCACTGCATACTTTGGGGGGGCCGCCAAGGCCTGGGCTGGGGGGGCGGGGGGGCAGGAGCCACCTTCCCTCTTCGAATGGCCCTGGACGGGATGTGCTGGGCTGCCGCTGTTTGCCAAGCACTACAAGTGTTGGGAGAAACTGGTCCACTTCAGGGTGGAAATATTTCAAATGCTTAGCGGGAAGAGAGGGAGGAGGCCACCCGGCCAAAATTTTCAGGAGGAGAGGCCAGTCTGCCGTGCACCCCATCCACCAGCATGTCTCCATAACACAGCCCCTGAGGCCTGCAGCCACCAGGTTGACATATATTTGGGTTGGGGGGCACGGCCCCTTGGGTCCTGAGGCCCATCCCTTCACCCCTGTGTGCACCTAAGAGTGCCTTAGAGTCCCTTGGTGGGGGGACTGGCAGAGCTGGGCAGGCTGCGGGCCTCCCGGAGGTGAGGAGTCTCCAGAAGACCGTATCTGTTTATAAGAGGCAAAAGAAACAAAAGCTGAAAGGTCTCAGTGCTTCAGTGATATGCTCAAGTCAAATTTTCACTCTGTCAAAGCCTTTTGGCCTTGCAGTTCTTTCTAATCCCTGCAAATGATACTTCTGTTCATGTGTACTGGAAGCTGAAGTGGCCAAGTCCACTGACACGTGCTCTCTACCTACACTGGCAGCATGCTTTTCCCTGTCTTTGCACTTGGGAAGAATGGTTAAAGCCCATTTCCATGAGTCACAAATTCCACTGTTGAATATGTCTTCTAAAATGTTTGTGATGTACATGGTTTCCTTGAGTTTTCTTTCTTTCTTTCTTTCTTTCTTTCTTTCTTTCTTTCTTTCTTTCTTTCTTTCTGTCTTCCTTCCTTCCTTCCTTTCTTCCTTCCTTTCTTCTTTCTTTCTTTCTTTCTTTCTTTCTTTCTTTCTTTCTTTCTTTCTTTCTTTCTTTCTTTCTTTCTTTCTTTCTCTCTCTCTCTCTCTCTCTTTCTCTCTTTCTCTCCTTCTCTCTTTCTCTCTTTCTCTCTCCTTCTCTCTTTCTCTCTTTCTCTCTTTCTCTCTTTTCTCTCTTTCTCTCTCTCTCTCTTCCTTCCTTCCTTCCTTCCTTCCGTCCTTCCGTCCTTCCATCCTTCCTTTATTTTTCTTTCTTTTTCTTTTGTTTCTTTTCCCCTTTTCTTTCTAGCCTGTTTGTTTCCTGAAGTGCAGTATTACTTGTAGCAACAGATCTGTGGGTTAGGCTCCTCCAGACTGACCCATTTCCTATGGAGTTCATTCAAAGCCCCTGGCTGGGTCAGGGCACCGATGGCAATTTCACCATGCACAAAACAGAAAGGCTGCACTGGAAGCCAAAGGGACAAATAGTTTATTTTTAAAACAGCACTATGGGTAACACAGAAGAAATGAGGAAACTTTTTCCTCTGGTTAACATTGCGTTTTGATCCATAGATCCCCCAAGCAGATCAGTTTAGAAGCCCCCATCGCTGCTCACAAGCCTGCCTTTTGAATGGCACTGCTGATAGAGAAATTGATCCCAGAGCAGTTGGGGATGAGAGAGGATATGTTTATACACAAACCTGTGATGATTTCATCCAGAAAGCTCCTTTGATCTGAGCCTGCTCTTAGCGTGCATTGTAAGAGCATTGACTGTGTGGGTGGGAGATAGCTGCTTTTCCACAGTGAAAGCTGAGATGGTTTCCAGTCTCCTGAGCTTTGGTGCAGAGTGTTATTTAATTTTTTCTCTCCCATGGCTTTCACAGAAAAGACAGATTTAAAAAAAACTCTCCATCTTGAGTTACTATTGTCTTAGTGCATCCCCAGAGACAGCACAAGTGAAAAGTGGTGGAAAAAATCGCTGCAGAGACTTGCCATGGTCCTTCTGATCAGCCCTCACTGGCCACACAAAAACAGCTGTCAAGGTGAATAGGTATTGCCCAATCCACCTAGCTTTCAGGATAAGGTTGAATGATTTGATGTTATCCCAAATTAAAAAGCTTCTTTCAGAATTCAAGCATTCATTATGTCTTGAAAGCACTGTTGCTGAAGGCCTGTGCCATTTAGGGGCAACACCACAGTCTCAGTTCTCAAACACCACAGGGTCACGGGCTGCTGAGCTTCAGCTGCAAAGGGGGGGACTGTCATAGCCGTACCCCGAAGGTAGGAAACACCCAGTGACATTGCTTTCCCTAATTTACCTGAGCAAGTGTCCCTGCACACATTTGCTAAGAAAAAGCCTCTAGGGCACTGCCTGGGAGAAAAGTGCAAACTCAGTTTGCACTGTAAAAGAATGGTGCTATTATTTTTCTGCTCATGAAATGTAAGCTAATTTGCGCCAAATGCCCAATTCTGCAATTGCTATCATTACATTCATGAATGCTCTCACCGAACTAATGTAGTCCCAATGTACAGACCTCTGCCTGTGACTGAGTGACCCATAGCTGGGCTTTGAACCTCTCTACAGTTCCCATTATCCATAAGCCTTCCAGTTTTTCAAATTTCTAAGCAAATACACTCCAGAGTAAAAAATGTCAAGTAGCCCTGTTTTGAAGGCAGCCCCTCAGCAAAACCCACTTAACATCAGAAAAATTGAAGTGCTCTGATTCAAGTCAGTTCACAGGGCTCCTGATTCTCCATCCTTAGTCACACTGTCGGGCATCCTCTCATGTGTGGTGTCCTGGTGCTGTTCACCTAGCTGGTGAATAGCCTGATTTTCTGCTCCAGCTGGAAGCTGGTAAAATCACTACACCTTTTCTTATGTAAGATGACATCTTCCTGAACAAGATATAAGGAAAGAGACAGACAAAAAGCTCCTTATTAGAGAAAAATACTCACATATCTAGTTTCTCTCCTGCTTAAGACCTTGTTCTCCGTGTGTAACCTGAGGCTAGATGCTGCACGGATTATTGTAATGGCTGCATGCATAGGAGTACTGTGGATTATTGTAATGGCTGCATGCAAAATGAGGAGTACATTGTTTCTGGCTTCCCTCTTCCCCAATTTTTCCTCATTTTTACCCTTGTCTTCTATTCCCTTTACTGCAAGTTCAGAAGCTCAATTGCAACTTACACTGTTGACATTACATGTTTGCCAAGCTCGGATATTTCAGCATTCACGCAGCTTTAGTTCCATTCAGTTTCCCCGGTGCGCTTTATCCCTTTTATCTCTGGCCTTATTAACGCGATTGCCCTGTGACAACAGTTCCTGGAAGGAATACAAGAGGGCTGGAGCAACCCATGTTTCCCAGCGGTTGCTGGATGCTGCTCTCACTGCTATCCCTTGCCCCAGCACAGCTCTGCTCCCTGACAAGGGGATGGTGCCTTCCTAGGGGACTCAGCCACAAAGCAGCCCAGTAAAGCAGACTTTTACCATTCATTAAATAGCCAACAAGCGCGTTTGTCTTCTATTTATTTCTCCTTTTATCCTGCGAGCAAGGGATCATCAATATGCAGACAGTATCTAGCACTCCCAGATAAACTGCATCTGTACAGGCTCATTCAGACACAGGCTATAAATACCCGCCGCCTGTGCACAGATTGCTGCCACGCTCTCCCTGTGCCTCTTCCAGGGCAGACTTTCCTACAGGCTTTCAGAAAGATCCCCCCTGGGATCCTTGTTCTCCCACAGGTTTGTGCGTTGCCCAGACTGTGCTGGGACAGGATCTGAGAGATGTGATTAGTTTCGTGTGAGTGCGGCTGCAACAGCGGCGCTGATCACTTAGCTTCTCCATTTTATACCTATATGGTTTCAGCGCTGTGAATTAAGTAGGTCCCCCGTCAGCCAGGACATAAATTACAGCCAGCACTTTGGTTCAGGACTCTGGGAGCCATTCAGGGCATTTCCCTTTCCATAGATTTGTTTCCTCCAGAGAAACTTTCTAAAGTAATGCCTTCCTCCTTCCCACTGCCCTCTACTTAATTTTAAAGACACTGTTAACCTGATGTTGCCCTTCTCTTAATCCCAACATATAAAAACTGCATATGACATGAAGGAAGAGTAAAATAATTCATTTAGAGATATCTAATTTTCAAAATCTTGTCTAATCCAGCTTTCCAGTTTAGCATTCATTTTCTCCACACTTTGTATATACCAGTTTTAGTCCTTTATCTCTTCCACTTCTAAATATTTTACTGGGTTTTTGTTTTATACAGCTGAGAGGAATGCTGTTCTGATAAAACCGTGCTATAATCTCCTCAGGCTGCATTTCCTTAGTTCCCACTCTTCATCTGCAGCTTTTAAACAAAAAATCTTTACTAGATGAAAATAAAGACGGTGAATTTCAGTGGTACATTTAATAATTCATAAATCAAATGAAGTTCAAACAGGTTCAAAGTTTAAAAGTTTAAAAGTTTTGCTGAAGCTTTAAAGTTTAAACTGTCAGAGACTTTGACAAAAAACTTTTCCTGTCTGGAATATTTAAGATTGTTAAACTATATTACATGCATGGCTATTGCTACATCTTTTCAACCAAAAAGTTTTCTTCTAAGAGAATATTGATTTTATGTTGTCTTTAAACAAATACTACATATGTGCTATACAGAACCATATTATTACAGTAAAGATCACAGCTACATAGCCTGAATATTATACAATATTTATTTTTCAGGCCAACTGACTTTGGCCAGCAAAATCATTTGATTTATTAATGCTGCTACATGTTAGAGGGGTAGAAAAGCTCTCCTTTTAATGGCTTGGCCATTATAAAAGAAGAATTCAGACGAGTGTACACAACTACAAAGTCTAGGCTGAAAAGCATTAAGTTTTATCCATTATGTCCTTCCAAACTCTGGAAAACACTGACAACCTGATTCTGTTCTGGCTTATACCAGTATCAGTGTCAAAATCAGAAATAATGCCACAGACTCCAGGGAGTTTATATCTAAACATATTTATTCTGACTTAATTTTATTAGTGTATTCAAGGTTCTCTTTATTCACTTTTTTTATCATTCCTAAAGCATTTTTTAAAGAAATAATATAATTTGTTGCATTTCTGAATGTAATTATAGTTCTAAATGAGATTATGTGAAATAAATATATTATAAATATTGCATTGGGCAGATGCTCATAATGAAAAAAAAAAGGGACAAATTTTCCTTGGGGAAAAACTGGCATGGCATCAGGGGAACCTCACCAGCGTCCAGTGGCTGTGGCCCAGGCACAGCTCATTTGTAAGCACCACTAGTATGCCTAGAATTGGACATCTCTCCTTCACTAACAATAACACACACTCTACCTGTCACAATTAGCCTCTAAAATTAATTTCGTTTTCATGAATGAGCTCATGAAATAAGTAAGCTGTTTGTTATGGTATACGCAGAAGCATTAATGGCTTCAAATGGCTTTAACTGGTAATAGTCTGATAGATGGGGTAAGTGCAAATATGTGCTTTAGATTCTCAGGGAAGTTGGGACTGGAGACAATGAAGCAAGGGAGAAAGGCAATCTACAGTTCTTGAAGTAGTGTAAGGTGGCAATAAGAAATGTTTGCATCAGACCACTTCTGAGACAGTTATTTTTGACTCTCAAACGCAGATGAGTTGAAATGCTAAGAGTTCAGCAAAGAGCAGAGTCATGTTCTTCCATCAGTCAGGAATTCCTTACTCCTTCTAATAAGTGCAGATTTTTTCCAGAGAGCAGCAGGGAATGTTATGCACATGTCACAAGACTTTTCTCCAGCCTCTTGGACTGTCTCACCCTCGCTGAAGTTAACAGTGAATAAAGGACAGTTTCCCAGCATCCTACCCTGGTAGATTTTTTTTTCCCCCTAGGGCCCATTGAAATAGCGTGTGAATTGTAGTGTGAATAATCTGCAATAAATGCTTACAATGTACCATTTTGCCTGCCAGAGGATCATTTGCAAAAAGTCAATAAAATATTGAGACAAAACTGGACAAATAAAGTTGTTTTAAAATGTGTATTTCTGGTAAAATTAATAAACCTTAGGCCACATCCAGCAAAGGACTGGGCACCTACAAGTTCAGTACAGGTGTAGCAGTGGCAGGACCCAAAATGCTCAATTAAGGGTTAAGACTGACACTATTATGTGGGAAGAGGACTAGGTACTTCCAAAGGACAGTCCAAAAATATCTACATGCTGAGCTGGAAGCTGCCTGTGAGCTGAAAGCATTAGTGCATGGTGGACCTAATCCCTAATTCACTGCATACCTCTGGTCTAGGGAGATTAAATACCCGAATTAAGGTTGGTAATATGGTGCCACTAACCCCACAGGGACCTTTTGAATCTAGGTCGTTAAAGACCTTCCCCCACAGAAATCATCAACAGGAGTGGAACCCGGGATGGAAAGGAGGGGTTCCTCCTTATGTGCTGCTGACACACACGCTGCCTCTTGTGCTCTTGCTGTCCTGGCCAGCAGGTCTCACATGCCTTTCCTCTGCACAAACTCTGCTTGAAAAACATCCTCATATGCCTACCCTTCCTGACTTGTCTATAACCTGGTGGCCAGGTCTCTTCTGTCCAGCAGTAATGCAGCCTGAATCCCTGTAAGACAAGGGCAACATTCAGGCCAAAAGGAGACACACAAAGTTATGGGTGTCTAGGCAGCTGAATACGTGTCTTCCAACTCTTGATTTTAGGTTTAAAAGCTTGAGGTCCCTCTAGTTTCAGGTTAGAGCTGTCATGTAAGCATAACATCACCTGGCAGCGTGTTGCCCATACTACATTTTTACCTCATTTCCATGATAGTTTAGCATCATCAGTTTAGAATTTACTTTACTATCCTATGACTTACTTTACTGTCCTAAAATGCCAATGATTTATTTACATGTTACTGACTCTTCTATAACTTGCCGCCTACAAAGAGGCAGTGGTCATGTTATGACAAGAGTATCAGTAAATTGCAATTCTTAATGTCTGTCAGTTAATGCAGTCAGCATACATAGTTTGTAAGGAGCTCATTATTCCACATACTACTAACCAGGATTGCCACTGTCCCAGCTGCTCCTTGCTGGCTGTGCTAAATGAAAAGCCTCCACAAACCCTGCAGCAAAGGGAAATCCAGCAGCCATACAAAACAAACAATGCTACAAGATTATCTTCTGCTGAATTTCCAGGCCACAACTCTTCAGGGACTGCTCTGCATTCTTCTGTTGACTTGCCTATTCGGTATCCTCCCTGCCCCACTCAACTGGGGAGAAAAAGGGCTTGTTCCTCTGTGCAGGGCCACACCAGCAGGAGCAATTTCAGTGAACAGCTCTACAGATGTCTTTCTTTGGTGGAAAAGAGAACCCTTTTATTCCTTTCTCAGACTACAGCTCACTTGATTCCTGTGTTTACAAACCATAAGCAACTTGTGTTCTAGTTTGAAGAAGGAAATGGGCCAGTCAGTCCTGTGACAGGTCCAATGCCAGACAGCATGAAAATACCTTGAATCAGTGAGAAAATCTGGTGAGGTCATTTGCTATAACAAGGCCTCTTTCTTCTGCGTTCATTTCTGGCCCAGGTTGGGGTCTCTGACAGGTAGACCCAGTAGGGGCTGGGTTAATTCTTTTGGGATGAATAAAAGACTGTCCCCAAGAGCTGTTGTACAAGTGACTTTCTTTCAGCATGCTGGATGTGAAGACTAATCTGGCCAAGCCTGGAAGAAGGAAAAAGAATAACAGCTTATTGTGTGTTAGCTAGTACCCTGGTCTCAGTCTACAGAAAAGAGAAAGCAAACACCTGTCTACTAGCCTTCAGAGGCACTTAGTTTTCTTTGGGAGGTGTTCTTCAAGAAGCCTGAAATCTCCTTAATCACATACTCCCTGCTTTTAACACTAGTAGCATTCCTCTAGTGGAGCATAATGTTGTACAGCACGCAGGAGGACATGACCTAGTGATCCTTCTGGGCTACTGCTCCTTGCCAATCTGCAAGGCGACCTTCAAACCTGACAGCTTCCAGCAGATCGCTTGCCTACACGTGGGGCCATGATTTCACAATGCTTGCACACTCTGTGCTGTTGTAGCATGCAGGAGACTGAGGAGCCGAAGTGGCTCTGGAGGGGGTGTTTTTGAGGAATTCTCCTCAGTGCTACTTTACTCCCACTCCCACTGGAGTGAGTCTGGGAATGTTCACGATGGTTGAACAGGAGCAGGAAGAGCCCGGCTTCCCTCTTGCTGCACGGAAATTTCACAATGCCCAACTTTTAGCTGACTTCTAGCATTTAAAAGTGTTTAGGGATGGTGATTCTTCCAACATTGAAAGGCTTATTGGGACATCCCATGAATGGGTCCTGTTACTCTAATGTGCTAGCAGACTTTGGCTAGCTCACATTAACTAACCAGCTTATGCAGTGTGGGCTTTGGAGTGTTATTGTCTATTTTGTGCTGCCTGTTGAGATAGAGTAATCCTCCAACTAATTTTAATGAAGCAAATGTCTGAGGTCTTCATCTGTTTTGTAAATTCTTAGCCCATTTTAATATGTCTCAGTATGCTAGTTGGAGCCTCTGGGTTTTGAAGACAAAAATATAGGTTTCCCGGGAAGAGTTTGGATTTTACTGGCCTTCTCAAAAGAAATAAATTCCACATTTTGTGACAATCATCACCACTATACTTAGGTGACAAAACAAAACAAAATAAAACCCCAAACTATTCAGAGAAATCCATCAAATCTGAGTGAAAAAAAAAAAAAAAGAAAGAAAAAAAGAAAAGAATCTGGCATCTAGCTAAGGAGACAAAGAAGAATGCAGTGAAAGAGTTTTCTGGATCTAGCCCTCAATCACAATAAATCATAGACTCCCTTTTTATACCAGCTTATACCATTGTATTTTAGCAAGGAAATTGTACTGTCATGTACTTGGGTTGGTGTTTATTTATTTTCTACCATATGATTACTGCAGTGAAATCCCGTATATACCCAAAGACCCTGAATAGCATGTCAGGCATAGGATGAGGCTGAGTTAAGGGGAAGAAAACTGCACAAAATGGAGTTGTTCTTCCAATACAGTGAATTTCTGAGTGTGCTCTATTGGCTTGAGCCATCAGAGGGGCAAAGGAGAAAGTGCTGATGTGTAATGGCAGTAGCTGAGCTGTGCCACTAGCAGTTCCCTGGCCTGTCATCAAAGGGGCTGAAAGGGAAGTGCACAGGGAAGAACAGCTCCTATATGAACCCATCCTTTTTCACAACTTCTCAGCTGTCAGAAGTCAGCTGTACGCATCCTCCAATAATTTCTCCAATCCCTCTCTCCAGACCTGTGTAGACTTCCTCTATTGCATGTTGAAGGGAAATGTCCTACAGTATCTTTCTGCATTTCCTCAAGAGAAAAAGATCTCCTTGTGTTTGTTTGATGATGGACTTTGCACCAGGTTTGTTTAACAAGAGGTTCACACTGCAGGCTTCCTGAGCACTTCACTGCCTGCCACAGCAATCTGGGCAGGTCTCACAAGAGTCAGGAGGTACGGTACAAGGGCTGCTGCATCCTGCCTGTCTGCATGTCTGTGGCCTCAGCCTTGGCCACACACAAGCTCAGGAGGTGCTTGTCCACCTCCATGCTGAGCTGCCCCATGGGTCTAGACTAGCAGAACACTCTTCACTTGATTTGGTTTTCAACCTAGTTGAAAAAAAAAACAGGATGGCCAAGGCCTTGTTGTTAGGTCAATTTAGTCTGCTGTGGGAATGTAGCTTTCCTTCTAGTAATGTGATAGTTTGTTGTAGCTGTTCCCTATTCCCTTTTTTCACTCCAGTCATTATTTTATAGACTAATATCATCTCCCTCTCACTTGCCTGTGTTCCCACTGGATGCAAAAAGATTTCCAAGCAATGTCTGAAGGGACATTGCTGGTTTAACCTCAGTGCACTACTGCCAATTCTAATGACCTCTTGTCCCACATGCTGAAAATAGCCTCCTGATATCAATGGGATTCCCTGCAGTCGCGTGTTCTGCAGTGTTCATCAAGATCTTTCTTGCAAGTGCCACAAGCAAGCCCAGGCATCCAGCTGTGTGACCTCACTAAAACCAGTGACACAAAACCAGGGGTGAGCCCTGGAGCTTGCTGCAGCCTTTTATGCATTTGCTGGTGCTGTGCTGTGAGGATACTGCTCTGGGGAAAGCCTGAAGACCATGAGGTGGCACACGTGTAAGAAGCCTTTCATAAGTAGACTCTCCATTTCCAGAATTAAGGGATAGAAAGAGCCTAGCTGGCTCTCAGAGTCATTCTAAGCCTGCGACTCCCCCAGTCTTTTAAGTTAAAAAATACAGAAAGAGAACATATTTATCTCTGGAAGTAACCCCTTTTCAAGATCACTGGGGGATGTCCCAGATTTCCCGATCTTTTTCCCCAGTCACTTGGTACCCTGGAGCTCAGGACAGCTGCAGGAGAACAGCTCACACAGGACCTCCATAAACTCCAGGTATCAGAGCCCCCCTAAGCCTGTGTGTGCCCCAGTCCATCCCTTGGCTTTCTTCCAGGAGATTTTTGCCAGCTCCTCTGGGCCAGGGCCTGTGTTTTTGGGAGAGGAAACATTATTTGTCTCACAATACAGACATCAAATACAAACAAGGGAGCTGCAGTTCCTGGCATGAAAGCTTTTTTTGTAGCAATTTACTATCCAACATCCTTATAATTAATGAGGGCTATAACCACTATTTTTAGTACAGTTAAAATGAGCTGCAAGTTGTTAGAGAAAGACATGTTGTGTAATATATGACTAATGTATCATTTTACCAAGAATTTGTATTGGACTGCTGAAAATTGCAGGGAAATGTTTTCCGGAGTATTCCAAGTGCTCTGAATGCTCTTTGATATGTGAAGTATAAAGCAAACTACAGCTTAGATGGCCTAGTCGACTGTCTAATTATGTCAAAACCTTCAGAGTACTTAATTACTAATGTAAATCTACATACTGGAAGAAAGACGTAGCCAAATGCATTTCAGGTGTGACAAGACTGAAATTAATTTGGGCAAGAGGTGCAAAATGGAAATGGAAGCAGATTGCCAGTGGCAGAATGGATGAAACAAACTGTTTCTTTCCATGGGGGTATTAGTGTAGCTGTTAAAGCATGCCAGGTATCATTTCACAACCATGGAGCCAGCAGCGGCAGGCCCGCAGCCACTGGGAGCTCTGGGGCTGGGGACTCCCTGCTCATCACTTCTTCCAGCAATGCTGCGGCCAAAACCATGCCAACCCCTCCAGTCCCCCCAAAATCCACTTGTGCTCTGTCTCTGTTACAATGGCCCTGTACGGCAAGCCGGTACGAGAGGCACTGGCAGGAGTCTGCCACCATGCTTGGCCCCACACACCAGCAGGCTGAGCCCTCTGGTGCCATCTTGGCCTGGCCACGGCACACCCCCGGCCTGAACGTGGCACCATGCACCAGGCCCAGGCCCTGGCCCAGGTGGAAGAGAGGGGAGTGGGCACGGGGAGGGGGCATTTGAAAGCAGGTGTATGTGCCCGTGGTGGTCATGTTGTGGAGGGCTTCCTCTCTCGGCCACTGCAGAGGCAGGTTGCTGCTTTGCAGGGGGTGACACACAGAGCTAGCACACATGGTCACAAGTTACTCAGCATAAAGTGCCCACTGGGGAAAGCAGAGAGTCAGAATCCAGCTCGCCATGTGTCTGACCCAAAGTTTCAGCAGTGGCTACCTAGTTGCATACAAAAAAAAACCAACACAGCGAAATAACCCAACCAACCAAGCAAGCAAACACCACAACAACAAACATACCATTACCACCACCACCAAAAAAAGCAAAACAACACCAAAACTTCAAAAACAGAACAAATAAACAAAAAACCCACAACAAATTAACCAAAAAAAAAAAAAAAAAAAAGAATTACCACCAAGTTATACATTTTTATAAATGTCATACAAATGTTCCACACTTCCCTTGAGATGGGGCACATCTGCCCTACATAATGATGTTGTTTTCTTGTCTGGCAATGTTGTACACTGTCACAGCTATTTGCCATGCAATTCAATTCATAAAAGTCTGTAACCTGTTGAAGTGATTAGCCATATTTGCTTAAGAGACGCCCAGTACTGGAATTGCTGGAAGAGTGCAGTACAGGTCAGAATTATAGTATTGACCAGGATCTGGGGAAAGCTTGTACAATCATGTTAGCTAGTCCTATTTATAACTCTAAGTTAACCTGTAGACAGCTGCTCTTAAGAAGCATAGGTGGGAAGTAATTCTATGTAAATTGTATGTAAATGGTATAAAGTTTATATGCATCAAATCAAAGATGATAAGATGGCAGACTGGGTTCTTGAGATGCAGGTTACTGCAGCTGCTGGGCTGAAGTGCTGGCACTGATACTGGCTGGAGCACTGAATATCCCAGGGCAGACATCGAGATGCTGTTGAGGGCTCCAACAAGGAGCCAGAGGTCACCAGAGTTGGCCTGGTGCCCCACTGCCCACAAGCTTTCGCTCTGTGCCTGGGGAGTTTTCGTCTACATCTTCCAAACACTTCTCAGCCAGCTGGCTCAATGTGAGGCTGGAGCACATTTTGCACAGGTGTAAGAGGCAAAACCTGCTGAGTGAAGCAGGGAATCATTGTGACTCTTTACCTTCACGTTCAAAGAGCAAAAATCTATTATGGGGGAAAAAAGGGCTAGCTGGATGATGGAGCACAGGCCTCAGAACACAAACTGGACAATGGAAACTGAAGTGGGATTTTTCAAAGCATGAAAGTAGCTTAGCAACACGTATTTATTTCCTGCTTTAGAAAAGGTGCTATGAAAGCATGAATTCCCAGAAGATGAATCATGTATAAAAGACATGCTTTGTTTTGTTTGAAATTGCATATGAAATAGCAGGGAGATAGTTCAGTATATACTTTCCTCACAAAGACCTTGCACGTTGGTCACCTAGCCTGCATGCATCCAAACACAGCATGAAGTTGGAAGATCCTTGTGAGAAAGCATTTAATGTCTTTCTCCTCCCATTTCCATTAGGGAAAGAAGTAGTAGATATAGATGAATCTTACAGAAAAGCAAATCCTGCCCAAGAGTTTATGTTGGTACGTGAGAAGACTGAAGTTAGAAATTTCTTTGTGTGTTCCTACTTTAATAATTATCATATATTAACTTAATCATATATTAACTTAATTCCAGGACTCAAGAATCTAAAGAAGATGGTTGATACATTGTCCTATCTGTTTGGGAAAGCAAAATGATTCAGGAATCAAGTTTCAGTGAAATCAAAAGAAAATCAAACTTTACTTAGGCAGCTGGCATTTTTTCCTTCGCTCAAAAGCCTTTCTGCTTTCTGTCTGGTGACCTTCAGTTTTCGAAAACAGCAGCACTTTCTGAAAAAGTCAAAAACTATGCCTGAGTGGACAAAGTTTTAAAGGTTGTGTTGGTGACATTCATAGTTCAGCTATAAGCATAAGATCTTTAATGGTCTTGAGCAAGTTAAACTCTACAGCTCTGTCCATAACCATACAAATATTGTTCCACCTGTGTTGAAAGATATTTATTGACACTTAGCAATTTATATGAGGTCATCGACCTTTCAAACAGGTCTCTTGCTTGAAAATTTTATTGCCATGTTACATTGCTTGACTAAAAATAATTAACCTTCTACAACATTATTTAATGACACTGCCAAACTACCAGTAATAACGTGGAACAGAAATGTGAGGCCTTGAGAAAACTCTACCTCCTGTTCACTGAGCTGGTTTTAAAAAGAAAAGCTTTTTTTTTTTTTTTTTTTTTTTTTTTTTTTTTAATTCATGAAGGTAAAGGTATAAAAATGTTATAGTTCTGTTCCTGGGGGATTTATATGGTCCAGTGACTCCAGTATCCACACCACCTCCTGATCTTAATATATTTGTTCTCACAACAAATTGCTAAGTGACTTGCTTTCCCTGCCACAGTGGTTATATTAAAAAAAAAAAATCTGTCTACACATGCAGCTGTATATACCTGGCTGTATCTGAGCACACCTTTAGCCCTCTCACGATTTGCTATCGTGTGACACCATGATGTGACCTCTCTGTGACAAGCACTTGCTGCAGCGTTGCTGAAAGAACCAAACACTGAAGCCTAATGGATAAATGGTGAAGGAAGGAAGCACAGCCAGCAATAAGACTGCAGTCGTAGCAATTGTTAAGGAATAAATATGGTACATGACAGCTGAGCGAGGGTGTGCAATAACGCTCCTTTCAAAATCTCCTGGATGGGTCATCACTGATAGCTGTCTTGAAACACATGAAAAAATGGGATATTTTCATGTTCTTCCATTCCTCATCATTTACTATGATAAACCTGTTCTTAAAATGAAAATAGAAACTTAACATGTATTTTATAATTTACTCCTCACCTGCAGAATTATTAACCTCACATGAAATAACAAACACTCATCCCTTCCCATTACCTTCAGCTTCCCATGCCCAGCAGGAAGAGGGAGATGGTTCAGCGGGGCAAAGCCTCAGGACAGGGCTCAGGAATGAGGACCTGGCATTTCTCTTGTTTCTTCCTTTGCCCCATTTCACATTGGGTGACAACCCAAGCCACCAAAGGCAGTACTAAATGCCTTTCAAATGTATTAAATTAACTCAGTCAGATATAGTTGGCTATTTTAAAGGAACAAGATGGACATGACAGATTAGATCTATGAAAATATGAGACTGAATACTGCTTTCCTTTGGAGCAGCCGTGTTTGAGTACCAGTATTGGTGCTTTTGTATTCATGATTTTCATGTATCTTTATGCATCAATAAATCAAATGTCTGTGCACATATATAATAGACCTTGCTACTTTTTAAAGCAGAGTTTGTGTTGTCCTTGGAGGAAGTGTGAATTCATCACTGTTCACACGTATCTCAGAGGCAGGCAAGCACTTCGTCCAGAGGTGTTCCTCGCTCTGCCTGTGCTCATTGTTTGGAGGAGACTCACAAAATGGGAGCTGTTCCCTTTGGTTGAGTTTGAGGGGAAGTAAACCCAAACCCAAGCTTCACATGAGATGGATAACATATCTCTGCCTGTAAAGCGTGCTCTGGATGATGGAGAAGGGAGCATGTGGATGCTGGGGGATATTAAAATTGACTTTCAGTTATTCTGGAGACACACTGTCCCTCCTTACCCTTCCTGCCTATGCCTCACCTTCCCAGTGACTGGACACTATCTACTTGAAAAGAACTGCGGAGACCTAAAAGCATGCATGTCTCCCACTGAATAAAGTATTACTTATATCAGTAATGGGGGAGGTGGGAGGGTAGGGGATGGGGAAACAAAAAAAAAAACATTTTGACCTCAAGACTGAATGAATTTTGATTGAAAGTTACAAAGACAGCAGTCAGTGAAGTAAAAGCATAAAATATTTATTATGTGTTAATGGAAGTACTTCTTCACAGAAGCCAAGTCAGATAATGTGATTGCATTTTGAAGGGGATGGGTAACTTGATGGGCTTCAGGCAATAGTGGTGTAAAGGGAGATAAGTTCATACTCTGTGAAAAAATCTGATCTCACTTAGGTGTTAAAAAAAGTCTGCATAGTACATAGTACATAACAGTAGACTGTAAGAGTCATATCTTAGACTCACAGAGTCATCCAGGCTGGAAGGGAGCCCTGGAGATGGCCTGGCCCAGCCTCCTGCTCAAAGCATGGAGCTCTAGGTAGGAGTCAGGACTGCACAGACCAATAGCTTACTCCACTGGAGGACGTAATTCCCAGGATCCTGGAATTAGTTAATAAAAATAGCAACAACAGTATGATCATAGATTATGCTATTTAATAAAAACACTATTCAAATTAAAACAAGAAAGCTGGAAATCACTGAGCTTTATTAATATGAGAAACAAATGGAGCAGTAAGCCTAGCTGTTGCTTGAGCAGGGATGCCTTACAGCAGGGTTGCAGATATCATATCAGATATCAGATATTACTGCTCCACACTAGCTTCCTGCCCAGGTCGGAGTCTCCGCTGCCTGTAAAACACATGAAAGATGAAAATGCCCAAGCAAATGCCCAGCATAACTCCTGCAGCAGTCTGCATGACAGCAAGTCAGTGCAATTGCTTTCAGATGTATGGGCTGTCTCATCTAAATGTGAAACATGTCTTCATCAGGCTTCTGCAATGTTCAGGATTGAATTATTTGAAAGAGTGTCAGAGAAGAAAGTGAGGCTCAGAGTCTGGAATACCCTCTGTAAAACTCATCATAGCATCCCAGGTGGGAAGGACTTACAATCACTGTTTTCCTTCAAACAACAACACAGGGTAAGGACTCCAGGTAGACCTCAGCAAGAGATCTGAATGTCTTTAGTGGAAACTTATCACAGAAAGTCTGGCAGCAGGTCAGTATCATACTCTGAATATCTGCCCAGCCCCCTGTAAGTATTTATTAATTCAAATGTGTTCAACTTATGGGAAAAAAAAAACCTATAAACACAGCTATACTTTTTATTATTATTATTTTCTGCCTTGCTTTGTTTTGACCACTAGTTTGACATGGCACATGCACAGATTTATATTACCAAAGTCTGAGAGCACACCGATTTACATGTGTCTGTGAGACAAATTCAGCAAGGTCCTCTGCTGAATCCAGAATAGGTAAAATGCTTGTAGTGCAAGAAAAAAAAATCCCGTGAAGCTGAGTACTTAAAAGACCGAACATTTTGTTCCTCTTCCTTCAGCACGAGCTGCTCTAGCCAAGAATATTAACACGAGTAACAAAAGGGATGGCTGAAGGGGAAGTGCAAGATGAGGCTTAACATCCTCCAGGTCTGAACCTAAAGTGCTTTCTGTAGCTGAAGCTGCTATTGTTGCTAAAAAGCACATTGCTAGTTCAGGGACAAAAGCAAGCCTGCCTTTCTTGTGTGATTTTCAAGGAGAGTAAATTAACTGGAATAACAGTATGGACAGAGTGCTTTGCCATCTGGGAAGAACCAGAAGATGGTCTTGTATACATCTTTAAGAAGGTCCATATTTTCCTAGATGTTAAGGATTCACTCCTTAACAGCAAATGTTCTTTGAAAGCCCTGAAAATGCCCAAAGTTCACCAAGCCAGACCACTAAACATCTGAGCCTGAGGGAGTGAAGCGACCTGCCCCACTGGCTTGCAGTGCCTCAGAGAGCTGAGCCTCCTGGGGCTCCAGAGCCAAGGAAGCAGCTCAGCCTGCACACATTTCCATCCCCATGGGAAAAGTGCCTCTTTCCCTTCCCCATGGGTAAACTCGGAGCTTTTGCTCAAGCCAAGTTACAGCTCCATTGGTGCCAAATCAGTGCCTGGCCGAAGAGCTGCCTGCTGTAATTGCCCTGGTATCTGTGATGTCCTGTGGTGCATGAGTGGCTGGCAGGCTGACACCCTGCCTGTGATGCTGAACACAGCAGTGATGTGGCACTTGGGCCTCGTTTCTCATGAGGGCAGCGGGAGGTGGGCTGGAGGCTTCCTTCCTTGCAGGGCTGTGCCGTGGCGGGGGGCGATGGAGGAAGGAAGCGGATAACAAACTGCTGCTCTGCGTGCATGGAGGGGGGACGGAGGAAGAGTTAATGGCTGTGAGCCACAAATATCCGGGTTGGAGAATAAAAGCCAGGTGACACCAACCTCCAGATGGGGCCCGAGCTCCCTGAGCATCGCCGGGAATTGGGTAGGTGGGAGCCTTCTGCACCTCCTGGGCAACCCCCAGTGCTGCTGAACCATCACTGATCTGAGCCACGGATGGGGGAAAGCTGTGCTGAGAGCTTAATTTGGGCTGGCAGTGCTGCCCTTCAGGCAGCAACGTGGTTGCTTCGTTGGGTGGTGTGATGGGAAGGACAAAACCAAGTACTTTTGCCCCTTTTTAATTTTTTTTATTTTCCATACACAACCTTTCTCACTATTAAATGAGCAAGAGTCACTTGATTTTAGTGGGAAGCCTATAGTTTCCCAATGGGTCTTTTTTTTTTTTTTTTTTTTTTAAAGAGAATAGGCAAAACACAATGACCACAAAAACTGCAGTGAAAACTACAACATGAGTATTATTCCAGTACCCAGTTATACTGAAGTGAGAAGGAAATGAGGTAACATCTGAGTCAGGTGAATCCATCAACAAGACTCTCATTCACCCTGGTGGCAGGTCTTTCCCGTTAACTAAAACATCTTAAATGCAAGGATGAGGAAGAAAAGAAAGTGGGTTACAGTGGCAGCAAATGAAAAACAACAACAAAAAAGGAAAGATAGTGAGGGCCTGTGCTTAAACACAGCTTTCCACCAGGCCACAGCTTGGTGTGAGAGAGATGGAGAATAATTCTTGTTGTTCATGTGGCTCGTGGTTCAAAGGTGAAACACTGGAAACATCTGTGCTCTGCTCTGCCCTATTTAAATCACTTCAGGATAAATCCAGCCCTGTTGCAAGTGGGTGTAACCCTGTTCAAGCCCGTGGAGTTGCACCTGCTTACACTAGGGCAAAATTTGGCTCGGTTTGGATCCAAATTAACTCAACACTTGGAAATAAAAATGAGAAGCTTGGCATATTCCAGTATTTCATCTGGAATCTCATAACACTTGAGATTAGTTTATCTAATAGATTTACTGCTTGCAAAATATTTTACGCTGCTATCAACTCAGTCCAAAATCTCCCTCTCCCTGCCCCCTCATCCTTCCGCCCTTCCCTCCTTAGGCAGAAGGCTCAGCCCTGCCTTGGACCCTTTTGGCCCACTGCAGCTGTTGGGGTGCCCAGCTAACAACAGCACATCCTTTTTGATCTCCCAAGTGCTCCACAGGAGACAAAGAGATTGTTCCTGTTGGTACGGCTGGCCCTGCCGCATCCATCTGCCGGCTCGTCCTCGGGCTGTAAGGATGTGAGCGGCTGAGGATGAGGGATGCTTCCTGCACCAGCACTGCCAAGGGCCGAGCCAGCAACGTCTGGCATCGCTGGGAAGGAGGAAGTCTGGTTTCCTCCCTTAATTGCTAAAGAACTGGTACAGAGGCTCATGTAGGAAGAGAGTAATTTCTCCGTGTATTTTTTTTTCCTTTCTGCAGCTTTGTACATCTGTCACATTTCTTTAGGTGACAAGTAGTTAAGCCTGGAAACCAGTAAGGATATGAATGGGTGTCTTCCAAAGAAAGGAAAGCAAAAGGAAATTTCAAAGATCCTCCACACCAAACCCACCCGCTCAGAAAAAGCCTGAATAAATAGATAGCCTATGCAACATGTTGGGAAAGTCAACAAACTTGGGCTCCCTCACACAAGGGGGGAAGTAAATTCCCGATTCAAGGATTGTCTCCTGAGAAGACCCTGCCCACAGCTCTGGGAAGCACAGAATTTCACCCTGTTAAAGCTATTTCTTGCTTGGTCCTCCAGAAAGAGTAGTCCTAGGAAACACCCTGGAGTCAAAGAGAATCTGGCTCAGCAGAGCAAAGTCACTCGAATTTCACTTGGAAATGAGCTGCAAGACAGATCAGTCTTTGCTTTACACATTTGGTATGCTTGAACATTTTTAAATGTGCATAGATATGTGCATGATACCCCAACAGCAGCCTTTCAGGGAGAACCAAGTGAGCATACTGTCATGATTCAGGAAAACGAAACACCAGCTACACCTGCAAAATTGGTAGTGGGTAAGAAGCACTACTTAGAGGTGCATCTCACCACCTTTCATTCAGAGGATTGTCATTTCAGCCTCATCCCAGCCTGGCAGGAGCGACTGAGCAGCTGCCCACATATGTGGGATACCAGGCAGGTCACCTGAAGGGACAGCAGGGTGCTGATACCAGAACAGGGCTTGTTGTCCCATTGTTTCCCTTTTTAATATACAGGTTATATATGTCCAGAACACAGCACAAACCACATAGCTGAAAAACTAATAATCCAAGTTTTCTCCAAGCGGAAAGAAAGAAGCAGCTTGAGTGGAACTTTATCTAGCTGTTATTCATAGATGTCAGCTCAGGCTTCAGCTCAAGGCATTCCCACCACATATTCATCTGTCACTGGAGGGAAAACAAGTGCATGCTACAGCAACACTCCTCATTTACCCCAAATCTCCAGCCAAATACAAGTTGGTCAAATGATTTATCTCATCTTAGCTTGTGTGCTGGTTTTGTCACTCTATGTTTTTACAAATACTGTTTTAATAAGCCTTTTTTATCAACCTGAAGACAGAAGCTTGTTGATAGCATTGTCCTTGTCAGGATAAGACTGAACCCATTATTTGTAAATGGTGAGGCTTGGCTTTTTTGAAGGAAACTGTCAACAGTTGCCATGAAAGCAGTTTGAATGAAATAGATATTTTCCTCTAACAGTTTCATCAGCAGGGAAGAACTTACTTCCAAACCACAAACAACAATCAGCTCAACATCCAGTTCCTTCATGAGTTTTCCTGTTTAAAGCACACTGGATTATTTTCTAGCAGCGTGCAAATAACAGGTCTTGAATCAACAATGAGCTACAGAGGAGCAGAAGGAAACAGTGAACTGCACCGCTGAGACAAGGGCAGCAGCAACCAAGAAGTCTTTGATTAAAGCAGATGTAAATTCCTCGTTTGGTGAACATGAGTGGGAATTTTGCCATTCACTTCAAACTGCCATCTGCCCTGTAAGAATATGAACCTAAAGACACACCAAAAATATATATAAAAAAAATAAAAACTGACATTTTGGACACCTAGAAGAACAAGATAAATTAGTGAGCAGAAATGAGATATTGCATGTTTTTTGGCTCTGTTTGGAATCTTTTGAAGCTGAGAACTTCTAAAAGTATTTCTGCCAACTCTCCTTTATGCAGGAAACAGGCTAGTTTTTCATTTCTCCTTCAAATGATCAAAAATGAGCTTTACATTCAGCAAGTCTGCATTAAGAAGAGATAAAAAGTTGCATCTGTCATAGAGTGCCTTGCATGGAAGATGAGCCAGAATCAGCAAAAAAATTTTAGAGAACATCATCAGATTGATAATTCTATGATAATTCATAACTGGGAGCTAACTCCTGCCACCAGGAAATTAAGAAGTGACTCTTGTTATCAACATTTATGGTATTTCTGATTTTTTTCTCCCTGTATATGGACTTGTGGCAAGATCCAGCCAGCAAGTAACTCACAACAGTGATGATTTGTGTCATACTTATGAATATGTAAAACCTAGAAAAGAATTTACTCATCTTGACTTCTGAATACACTTCTGTAAGTCATAATCTCCCTCAAGTTTAGTTTATTTTTAATATTCCACCAAGATGTCAAATAAAGTCACCAAGCTTTTCTGGTCGATAGAATACAGGTGCTGCAGAAGTCACAGAGATATTTTTTAGCATCCAATCTGGAATTTACCCAGAAAGCAGGAGCATTTTGGATTTTCCCACAGATGTCTGCATGGCAAACCTGTCAACCTATAGTTGTGATTTCAAGCACTTATAAAATTGAGTAATTCCCGTAATAGCCTGTGGTAGTTATTTGCTTTGATTTGACTTTCTACATTACTTATTTTGTCTCCCATTCAAAGAAAAACAAAATTGCTGATAAACAATACTACTGTGTCATATAAAGTATGCAGAACTGTAAATGAAAGAAGCTGGCAGAGAGGGGGAAATAACAGAGGGTAATTTTATCAGATCTTTTTGACCTGAAACAATAACAAACGTGAAGTCTGTGTGATCATGCATGATGTTTTTATATGAGTATCATAATTTAGATTGGTTTGGAAGAGAAACAGATAAAATTGATTGACTGATGATGTGGCAGTAATTATGCAAATGGAGCAACTTGACCATAAAACACTTAAAATGGGAGAAGGCACCTCAGTAACAAGTAAGCACAAGAAATGTGTTTAATGTATCTGTCCTATTGCCTTGACATCTCTCCTGCCAAAGAGTGATAGGAATGGATGTTGTGTAAAAAAAAAATTAAACCACATAAAATATCAGATGAAGGTCTTAGATGACTTGTCCGTATAAAAACCATGTCTTTAGTTGCCAACAGTGTATTTCTTACAGTTTTGCTCAGTCTTGGGCAAAGTTCAGTTTTATGAGACCTCGTGCAGCAAACACACCTTTGCTCTGCCGGTTTACTGCAGCATTAATGGTTCGTTTGCCTTTGGGGGTAGGGGAAGGCAAGTGCTGCTGTTCTAGCCTTTTTCTTATGTTGCTCAAATGAGAACGTTAAGGTTATATTAGTTCATCAAATAATCCCATGAATTTTTCTCAGTTTCAAAACCAGCTGTGACAGCAAGCAGCAGCAGAGTGTCCCCCCACTTTCCACTCCACAGTCTCTCTCTTGCTGCAGCTATATGGAAGACTGGTAATGCAGACGGGTGGGTGCTTGAGAAGGGGGAAATGAAAAGGCATGATGCACATTTTCATCTTGATCCCAACGGAAGCCCAAACAAAAGTGCTGTCTGTTCACTTATTTCTTTCTTGCCACTTGCTTTCCTGTGTCCAAATTGTCTCAGCCCTACCCCAGGCCACATGGGCCTCCATACGTCATCACTGCCCTAAACAAACTCAACCCAGTTCATGCACCGCATCCCTGCAGCACCCTTCAGCCTTTCTAGCTGTGTGCTAGCAGCATTCCCCTTAGTGAGGAAGGTTTGGCCAGCAGCCACCTCTCCAGTAAGTCCCTGGCTGACCCGTCCTGATACGTGCAGTCAAATGGTTACTCCACTTCTATGGGCTGACGATGTTTGCATTTGCCCCAGTCCTCCAGGTCAGTCAGCTGGGCAGAGCCTTGGCTGACTGCTGTCCTTAGCTGCGAGTCCAGTGCCTTCTGGCCAGCTCAGCGTGGGGGTGTGAGCCGGTCTCATTGTGCCTGTGCTCTTGGCCCGACACTTCTGGATGTCCCTGCGAGACCTGTCATGCACAAATGTGCCGGTGCTGCAGCACAGGCTTCCTTCAGGGGGAAACCATTTCCCTCCATTGTCTGCCGACTGAGTCTCCTGAGCTAAAAATGACCTGGGGGACCCAGGTTTTAAAAAATTAGAGGCTTTGGTGGGGATAGGACAGTAGTTTATCAGAAGGGTCTTGGAGAGGGCAGACAGGGATCAGCAGGTCCACAGTGTCTTCCAAAAGATGAGCTAGGGACCATCAAATGAAACTAATAGGCACTGGGTTCACAACAGGCTGCAGGAGGTTGCTCTTCTTGTAGCAGGTGCTAGATCTGTGGAGTCCCTTGTCAAAAGGCACCGTGCACACAATTTACACAGGATAAGGGGGAGACAGGACAAGCCCTGGATGAGAAATCCATCGCAAGCTGCTACATAAACAAACTGCAGAGGCTTAGGAAAGTCCAAACGGTTCTGAGCTGAAAATGGTCAGACAGTGGGAGGGACTTAAAGGAAAATATTACACATACTTGCCCTGTTCTCACGCTCCCCAAGGCATCTTTTTGTAGCCCGTTTTAGAGACGGAGTATTGGGCTAGAAAGATCCTTGGTCTGAACCAGTACGTTCGCACTGATTTTTCCCCTACAGACAATTAGACAGCTGAAAACTTTTCACCATGTAGATAGGACATAACAAAAAATAAATAAATAAAAAAGAGGTATTAAATCTTGAACCTTTTACTCTCTTGAGCAGAAAGTCCCTCCCACCCCTATTATTTCACAACAAGTAGTTATGGAGACTGAAACTAGCTGGAACTGAGACTGAAGAGGTGAAGGTGAGGAATCTCAGCTGCTCTCAGCAGTGTTGTAGGACAAGAAATGGTTATGCTCATATAGTCTGATAGTCATCATGAAATCAACAGGTACTGATTTCGCCCATGTGTAGAAACTGTGATTTTCATGCTGATCAGTAGGTTATCAAACAGCAAACACCATGTCATGACATATGAAGGTCTATCTGCTCTGGGAAACCAGGAGCTCCTGCCTTGTACAGCTTTCATCACGACCGTGCATACGTATTTTCTTCTTGTTTGATTACTGTGTCATGGACAGAAGGACAGCAACAGAGGTACCAACTTACAAGGCTCCAGTAAAGACAGCAGCTTGGTGTTACTGGGTGAGACAAGCAGGACTTGGTGCAGTCATGCTTTTTTACCTGAGTATTTTCATCTGCATTTAGTCCAGTGTCCAGCTGGACTAACACAAAATTGCCTAGAGACAGGAAAAGATATGTTTATACATTTATACCAATAGTCTGTATATGCAAGAGACAGTCCTTCAACACAGGGCACATCAGATACCAAGGAAAAGGCGACATTTCCGTCCATGTCCTGCAGCTAGACCAAAGACAGAAGCATAATTCCCACTGGGGTCTTTTAGCACTTAAAGGTAACCAGTAGGCAAGTGATAAAAAAAGAAAAAAGAAAAAAGTCCACTTCTGATTTAAAAGCAATGCTTGAACCTGGCACAGCAGAAACAATAGACTGTTTCCCAAGTGGACATCAGGTAAGTTTATTTTACTGAAATATATGGGTTTGTGACAATCAAAAGCAGATGTTCATTAACAGGCAGAACTGTAGGTAGGTTTCCAAGGCAAGAAGCATGAGGAGGGCAAAGGGGCAAAACATGCAGTTCCCTGCCTTGAGCCTGAATTTGCCAAGTCCCTTACATCAGTTTTCAAGAAAGTTTTTTCAATTTTTAAGTTCTAAGTAACAGCTATGGAGATGCGGCTCCTGCTAGCCTCGTAGAACAAATAATTTGGACATTATTTGCATTTCTGTTTCAGGATATTTACCCTTTGTTTGCCTTTGCCTTTACCTGGGATCCAGAACTACATTAAAAATTTGATGTTTGAAGATGTGCAGAGCTGGGAGACATCTTTTACATACCCGCAGCAACCTTCAGTCTGGAGTTCCTGAGCATCCTTTGCATGCTCAGATCCCGTGTTTGGTGCAGAGGGATTCCTGAGGATGTGTTAGTCTTTTATAGCTCTCATGTGTCTCCTAACAGTTGGAAACTCCCTTGCTGAAGGTGAGTGATGTTGTACCAGACCAGGGCAACCTTATTTCAAGCAGGAACTGTCAGCAGGATCAGTGCAAGGTCAGCCGCGTTGGTTGTTCCTTTCAGGAAACTACTCCTCCTACAAGCGCGCTTATGCTAAACAAACCCCCTGAAATCCATGGGCTGCAGCATTCTTCCATTTGCTGGCGCCATGAAGGCTGGCAAAAAAATGCCATGGCAGCAAATGTTAGCAGCCTGCCAGACCAAATCAAGCCCCATTCTCCCCTGTACAAGGACAACTCCAAGATAACTTTGTAGTTGGCTGAATTTCTCTTTCCAAACAGTGCAGTGGAGTATCAGCACAAGAAAGTCTCAGCAGTGTTTCTGCCAGGGAAATTGAGCGATGGGACCTGTAACTGTGTTCAACACACAGGGAAAAGAATTATTTTTATCAGCTGACCTTGAGCATGCTTATAAGATCACATTTTTTTAATTTTCATTTACAAATACATCTGAACTGCAACTCCAAACCAAACTGAAGTCTACCCATTGCAGATCAGCCACTTGAGTGCTTTAAGAAATGAAAACCAGGCAAAAGAAACAGGGTGGTTTTTGACTTACAGAAATTCCCCAAATGTTGCTCTGCATTCAACTTGCCTTTGTCAAACAGTCTGAGACATCTCTGTCCACCTTTTCATGTCGTTCACGCACCCAGCCAAAGATGGTTCATTGCCCACTAGGCTATGTGGTCTACAAGTCATTTTTGGTGGAAACACTCGTAAACCAGCCTTGCAAACAGCTCGGGGGGGAATGGGACCAAACTCCTCAGCTGCTGCATTTTAGGGAAAATGCTCACTGTAGCAGAAACCTAGTCCTACCTCCTGCAAAAATCTTCTAGCTATGAAATTATACAACACATGACACATCTGACATAAAATGTAGTAACATCGGGTTTCTGAAGTGGCAATGACTAATTAGAGGTTTAAGGCCAAGTCCTGGTTCTTCTTGCTGTAGTCTATAATGTCTGAGGAGCCAGACATCAGTGGAGACTCCAGGGTCCCCGCTACCCTGAGAAAGAGGTGGCAAAAAGGAGCTTGAGGACAGCATAGAGAAGGCCTCTGGGGGCTCTGGTGGGTCAAGGATCATCTCAGTGACCCCTGAGACACAGAGAAGTATTTTGGGAAGGTCAGGGAGCAATGGACACAGTTGTGTGTCCACACCTGGCACAGACCTCAAGGCCATGTGAGGGGTGTGTAGGGCTATGGTCCATGTCCATGAGGGACACAGGAGTCTCTAGGCCCTGGCCCTGCTCTGCTTCCACTGGCCCCACACAGATGGGGCACTGCTGACCAGGGGATGGGGATAACAAAGCTAAAACAGGTATTTGACACCACAAACCTTATTTCACTGTGCTATGAAAAGTCACACAGGGCAGTCTTTATTCCCCAGGCTCAGCATTCAGAGCAAACAGGCAGCTGTAATCTTTAGCAAATACATTTTTGCTTGCACAATAAATCTGTTCAGAAATCACACATTTCCATTCAAACCAGTCACTAAAGAGTCACGTGTTGGGGCCTATCTCTGCTTTGTGCTGACACTGCATAGGCAGAAGATCACGTGCCCTCATGAAAAAATATCCCCAGTTTTAAGGCAGGGCTTGGCTCAGGGTCACAAAAGACTCATCCACATTTCATATTGTGTTTATCTTCTTTTTTCATGAGCTATTCTTGAAATATGCCAACTCCATGCGAGCAGACAGCCATACATCACAAATATACATCCAGTGGCTATATCTATGCTGGGGAAAGAATGGGCTGGGGAACAGGCAAAGGAAGAGTACTGCAAAGCACAGCCTATGTCCACCAAGCTCTCTCACCCTTGAAGCAGGGGGCAGCAATTCAAGCTGGGCACAGTCCCTGGACCCTGCTGGTCCCCTGGCCCTTGCTGGGGGCCAGCTGGGACAGTGCTAGGTGGTCCTGACCAAAACCATGCCAAGAAGTCACCAGTAGAGCTGTCACACACCATTGCCCAGGCCCGTGTCCACCAGCTAGGACATCGCCTGGGGCCTGGGAGATACACCAAAAATGTTTTCCCTGGATAGCACCTGTCCAGCGAGTCCTTCTCATCTCTGTTGATCCATAAAATGGGTAATGAGCCTCAATCTATTTCTCAACAGTGACAGGAGGACAGAGCATTTTCCAGGTTAGATAGTAATGCAAAAGCATGTGAGTACTCTAGTCGTACACCATTGTGGGTTTATATCATTGTTTTTTTGTAATGTCATAGTAACAGAGAGCAAATACTAGGTCTAGTAACACAAGTAAGATGAAGAAGATTTGTGATCAAACTGGAATTTTGGCTACTGCTTTAAATTAAAAATGAAAACAGTCACCTACATAGAAAACATGCATATTTGAGATAAACAAGAACATATACCTTTAAAATATATGGTTCAAATATGTTTACCATATTACAAAATCAAGTGTTTGAAATTATTGAAATCCATTTTCTTCTTTCATTTGTGTAAGTGAAAGATGATTATCCATTCAATTTTTATGACCTATTTATTACTGTTATCTGGCATGATACCACTACCTGAATTTCAGTAAATAGATGCTACCACTCACTTATGTTGGGGAACCCAATAAATGCAACGGAAAACAAACAAGTAGTTTTATCCAGTGTTGTGGGTTTAAAGATTTTTCCAATCCCCTGATTATCCAGAAGCATATAGAAGACAATCCTATAGCAGGGAAGAAATGAAATAAGATGCACCAGATGAAGCAGATGGAGAGAGAGGGAAGAGAGGAGGGAAAGCAAGCAAGAAGAAGGAAATGTCTGTGTGTGCTGATGTTCCCCTGCTCACTCATGCACCCTTGTGCCGGTGTGGCATTTGTAAGCCTGCAGCTCTGCCTGATGCAAAACACCACCAATTTTCAGACTTTAATACTGAAGATCCTCCAAGCTATATAAAGATAGCTTTTAGCTACAATTCTTCCAACATACCTGGCCTTCCCTTACAGATAGAGCAGACCCCCATTAAAAAACAGAAGGGTGTATACCATCTATATTGCCCAGCCAGGGCCTATGTTTCTGTCTCAGGGAAGGTGCAGGTCCAAGAGAGGTGTGGTGGGAAGCTGTTGTTTTCAGAAGAGCTTGCCACCCCAGCAGGGATTCACTGCCAGGTTAGCCAGGTTACAAAGATGTAGGCTCTCCTTGAAACTCCTACTCGTTTCTGAGAAAAAGCTTCTGCACAGCAGTGAGGCTTTTGCTAAGTCTGCTATGTGGAAACCTTTCAAACACATCTACTTCATGGCTGCAGGAAGCCATAAATGCTAGCCTACATCTTCCAGTGTTGTGGGTTCCCAAAATTGCAGTGACACTGGGAGATGGAGAACTCTTGACACCAGGTAAGGGTCAGCTGCAAAATATCTGTCTTTCCACGTGGAAGAGTTAACTGGAAAGACGGTTAAAGAACAATATTCCATTACGTCAGTGGTGTTTATGACATGCCCTTTAATTACCCTTACCAGTAAATCAGTGTGTGCACTTTAGTTCAGCAGAGTAGGGCACACTTCAAAGAAAATAATAGTTCTGTTGATTAGCTAATGAATATGCTATCAGAGAACTCGAGGAGCTTTTTCACTTTATTACTCACTTTAAGTAATAATTCTAATTAAAAACATACTGCATGCCTCAGGTCCACTGTTCAATTTTTGAAACAACGAAACTCTCACATGGCTCTTTTTATCTACCCTGTATTTATTAATAGAAGGATGCTGTCTTATCCTCTGGCTACACAGTTAATTCACAGGAGTCCAATAATACACACAAAACAGAGGAATTATATATTCATGGCTGTGGTTGATAAATGATCCCCATTCTTCATGGGGTTAGGGAAGTCCCGTTCTCACCCTCTCAGCCCAAGCCTGCTGGCTGAGACAGCACCAGCATTCATGTATCAGGTAGCACCCCCAAAATAAGAATATTTTGGGAAACTCCCTCTCATCTTTTCCCCTTCCTCCCAGAACGCCCACACAAGCCATGATGCTTGGGGGATGCGCAGTTACTCCCTGCTCCTGCCAGGGCATGGGGATGCTACCCCCACACCAACAATGCTCCAGCATTTCCATAGGGGACAGGGGAGGAGAGCTTGGGCGCCTGGGGACAGTGATGATGGGGGCTCTGCATTTTTCAAATCTCTCATGAGACCATCCTGGAGACCCTTGTTTGGGAAATGATCATGACCAGAAAGGCACAGAGGTGTCCCCCAAGCCTGTCTTGTTTCTCTGCTGTAGCTGGGAACGTGAGCTGCGTGCCTCAGGCTGATACTTGCAGTTGACCTACAAGTGGTATAATTTATTTAGTGTAAATCAGAATTATCTCCACAGTGGTCATTATTATTATGTCCCTATCTCTGGTACAAAGGGCAAAAATAGGACCTGTATTTTCTGTTGCTATAAAAAAAAAAAAAAGATCTCCCTGGGAGTTGCTGGTGTTCATTCGCCTTGCAACTCACCCTGGGCTGTGACTAGGGGATTGCCAGTCCTTAATCCTCCAGGGGTTAACACTCAAACCACAAGAGTGCCTTCAAAATGTTTTCTGAAGACAAGAAATTAAAGGCCAGGTGCATTAATTTTGCTACCTTATTTGTACTTTGATTGCATTTAAATTTTTCTCCTTTACTGTGAGGGCCACACTGGTTTAGGTTATGTTTCGAAAGGTACGATGAAAGCATAACCAACCTTGGCAGGCCCCAGAGCTAGGAAATGTCTCTGGGACTTGGGGTTGCCAGTATGAGTGACAGCAGCTTTGGGGGATGCAGTGTAAAGGTGGAAGAAAGCAGCTCAGGCAGACCCATGGGTCTAACCTTTCTTATTTTTGCCCATTTATTGTATTATTTAAGTGGTCACAAGAAATAATGACAGCAAACAGACAGGTGCCCTTGTAAAACAAGCTGGTAAAATTCAGGGGTTGACAAAGAGTCATCCCCACTGTTCTGATTTAACCTTGGCAGGTTAAAACCATTGCACCCATCCAGATGCCAAACACAAACATCATGAAACTGAGTCTAGGAAGATCCATGGACTATCATCATACAGACCAAAGCTTATTTTTATTTCTAATCACAAAGACATCAGTTTCCCCAGCATTATTTTCTCCATCAGTCAATCTATGATGTTGATGCAGAAAACCATTAAATCTCTAAATTGCCATTTTCAGGGGTATCAGGGGCTTTCTCTTTTCCCCACTGCTGATGAGGCTGAATTCAGTGTGTCTAATAAGATCAAGTCATTAAGGGGGCTCAGAGAGTCACCGCTGTCACTCCCCAAGGTTGCTACCTTGTCTGCTTTCATAATGATGTTCCACCTCTGCTCAGAGTGATTTACCTAAAAGACCACTTAATCTGGGCTCTTTTTCTTCTATACATCTCTAAACTCTTATAGACCAGGCTATATTGGTCCAGGCTCTGCCCTTCTGGAGGACTCCCTTTTGGGGACAGACGTCTCTGGGGCAGCATGCGGCCATGATGTCTGCGGGTGCCTCCAAGTAGTCTGTGATGCAAGTAGGGCAAGTGCAGACTATGACAAAATTACTGTAAAATTACCACAACAAGAAGTTTGGCAAATTAATTTACAATTTGCTAAAATGTTCACCACCTGAAAATGTACCAGACCAGAATACAAGAGGTCCTGTAAAACATTTGTTCCTGACAAAGTAGCCTGGTTGCGGCAAAAAAATGAAATAAAATTGGAAAACCCACAGTTCTAACCCACAAAATGAGAACAAGGAATCTCCTCCAAAAGTTTTGCAGATAAGATTCAGTCTCCCAATCAAACTACATCTTCAGGTTTGTCCTGCTCTTCTCCTGTGCTGCAGTTGCCCTTACTTTTAAGTTTTCTCCCTAAGAAGACATTTTCCCACTGCCTTCTGCTGTAGTGCCTCTCATTAGCAGAGCTCCATCCAACCATCACGACCTTGCTTCCCTCCCACCTATGACATGTAGACAGCACATGTTCATGTTTTTAACCACCTGGAGTATTGGTTCTCCTTTAAACAGGCCAGCTTTGGCCAGGACAGTTGCTAGGCCCAAAGATCTCAGCAGCATCCCAGGTGGGCACTGCTCTCCTACACCACCGTGGAGGTGGTGGAGGTGAGTGGGATGCCTAAAGCCCCAACAGTCAGGGGTGACCCTGTCCTCCCCTAGGGACGGGGGTAACCTGGGCTTCTGATGGCCAAGATTGCCTGATAGACCTGGCAAGTCTTTCAGGGACTACTCCACTCAAGCCATCTCGAAAAGCTAGCTGTAGCCTGTCCTGAATTCCTCTGCATTTTACGAGGCTCCTCCCAGCAGCTGAGGTTTGATCTAGGAGGCTGCCATTGGGAGCCTCATTAATTACAAAGGTGTCAAGCAACTACTCCTTGCCTTTGTAGCTAACACAGCTCTTACATCGAAATGGACGGCTTACTGCTTTCCTGCCATAATTTAGGTACTACTTTAGCCTATTTAGGGCTGGGGCTCCCCTCTTTAAAAGGTCCTTATAAATCAGAGTTCACCTCTGCCGCTGACCTGCCAGGGTTTGTGCTCCTGGCTGCAGGGGGAGCGAGCGCAGGCCTGGGCTGGGGGAGTTACGGGAGGTGCCAGACTCAATCTGTGTGGACAAAGAGGCAAGGTCAAAATTTCTCAGGAAACATGTGTGGCTGAAACCTCAGAGTTAACATTCACATAGGTTTCCTCCTGGATGAAGTACATTAAATCATGAGTGAAGCATCCTGATCACCTTTTAGGCTGCCTGGAGCCAGGAAAGCAGAGTGTACATAAATATCAGGCACAGTTTGGTACGTAGCAGGTGTGAAATACGAGTTTCTCTCAGATTCACCCTGATTATTATTATTATTATTTTTTGTCAATGTGGCTCATTTTAGAGGTGTTAATCCTTTGCTTTAGATAAGAAATGGTTTCACAGTGTGACAGATTTGATCCTACCGCACAATCCGAATCAAGCAACTAGCTCACTTACCTACCTACTTGCACAGGAAAAACTGCACAAGCATTAAAGGCAGCAGGATCGGGACCAATTCACACTGCAGAAGGGATATGGCACACAGCTGTTGGTGCCTATCCCCTCCTTCCCTGATGAACTCAGACACGGAGAAATGGTAGGATATCAGTGCCTTGTTTACAGAGCCTGAGTCTGCTGGGATCCATCCTTGAAGTTTCTTACTTTTGCTGAAAACTGATCACGGAGACTTAGTAAGACAAGCTGTTTTTCCTGAATTTCCTGCTTATACAAAGCTTTCATTTAGTCCAAGGAATTTTATCACTACTCTGAGCAAAGCATGGGACCTGGTAATAAAATGGGAGCTCTAATTTTAAAGACACCACTGGCCTCCTTCTATCTAGTGCACAGATAATCCTAGCAATACTTTGGGAGAAGACACATTTTTTAATTTTCTGAGAGTTGCTAAACTGCACAGAGAGTAGCCATTTCTCCATGCCTACTCTAATTGCAGTCAGCATGCAATTAAAGCCTTGAAGGAATCATTCTGTAGTCACAGAAAAAGAATAAACATTTTATCGGTCAAACTTTTAAGCAACTTTTTTTTTGTTGTTGTCTTCCATTAGATAAAATAAAAATGCTATTTTCCAGTCTCCGGGTTCTCACCTTGGTTTGATAAAGAAGGCAAGTCAAAGTTTCTGGAACCTATAGGACATCACTGTTTTAAAGGGAAGGCTGTGTTGCTCTTTCAGGAGCCTGTTCCAGGTTGGGGAAAAATGTTCCTAATAGTTTAAAATAAAATAAAACAGAATGAACCTGGTGATATAATTTATTCTGTGAAGAACAGAGACAGAACAGAGACTATGGTCTGAAAATACAGCCCCAAATCCCAGCACTTCTGTCTCCTAAACATGGGTTCAGGTGAGTTACAGGCCACTGTGGGATGTGGTAGAAAAAGGAGAGAAGAGAAAAAGATCTAATTTTTGAAAACAAATGTGCATGCACACACACACAGACATGTAGAAGAGGAGGACCCCAGCCTGCCAGAGGCCATGCAGGCTTGGTGAAGGCCAGATGGAGCTTCTTGGCCCTCAGGTGCCTCGAGTCACAGCAAGCAGAGCCTGCCCCATCGTTGAGGTACAGCAGATCTCATCAACACCAGGTATCCCCTCCCCTTTAGTCCCCAAGCCCATTGCAAACACAGAAACACACACACTCTCTTCTTGGCTTTGTTGCAGGAGTTGGGAGAGGCACATCTGACAGGCTTGTGCAAAACCCCTCCAGTGTGTGAGCACTCCCCAGGGTCTGCCCATCTGCCTTGGGTCTCTTTTGTACTGCAGAGGGGTCAGAGAAACGATGAGCTAAATACACAAGGCACATCTTTTCCCGCTGCCTCTTGTGCCACAACACTGGGTCCCCAACAAGCAAGGCACAAAATGCAGCCTTTTTTTGTTTGTTTGTTTGGTTTTTTTCCTGTTATATTTATCCCCATGAGCAAAACAAGTAGGGTTTGGATCAGAGCCGGGGTTTGGTGCACTGTACAAACCTACCATTGCTCCCCCTTTATAAAATCCCCCCATCTGCAAGATGCTCCACGTGCCTCTGTTCATTTTTCAGGCTGCAGTCTTCACAGTATTGAAAGGTCACAGACGGAAGACCTGCAGACCATCGTCTTCAGCAAATGTTTCCTTCCTGCTTCTCCAACAACAGCAAGCTGCTTCATAGGCCCTGCCTGCGTGTTGCACCATAGAAGATGAGAGATTTTCAAGTTTTGTTTGTTCGTTTTTGAAACACGGCCCTTTCTTCTGTGCAACTCAGGATGTATTTAACAGGAAACAACAAAGATGCAGGACAGTTTTGGAGAGGAAGTAGGACATTTTAGGTAGGCGAAAAAAATAATTACTTGTGCTGAAACTGGGTCAAGACACCACAGTGTTTACCACGACTCACAGGAAAAGTGCCATGGGGTTTTTTTATAATGACAAAAATTCAAGATCTCAGCACTGGGTCTCATCCCAAAATGTAATACAGTTTCAGGCCGAATGGAAACTAATCCAGCCCATAAATTACAAAGAAGCAGATGTAACCCACTTGGTCCTGAGCTCAGTCACTTTTGCTCAGCTAAAGCTGCTCTTCCAGTTTTGTTGCAAAGACATCAAGAGATTGAGCACTCTTCTTCTTCCCTTGCCGTCACTCCCATTGCTAATTATGTCCATTGCTTCAGCTGAGGCTAATTTCTCATTTCAGTATATCTGGCTTCACTTTCCGTCCACTAGACCTTGTTATGTCTTTCTCTGTAGGATCAAAGCCTTTTTAAGTACCAAATGTTTTCTCCCCATGAAGGGACTCTCTAAACTAGTCACCTTTTGGATACTTTAAGCAAGCTGTGGTCTTTAAACTTGTCAAGGCCAGACATTTCCCCCAGCCCTTAAATCATTTCTGTGGTTCTGTTTCCCTACACTCTCGTTTTCAACATCCTTTTCAAATGTGCATGCCAGCTCTGGATGCAGCATCCCAAAGTAAAATTACCTCCTTACTCCTACTCAATATTCTCCTGTTTATTTGTTCAGGCAACATATCAGAATTTTTGGTTACTGCACTGCTCTGACAGCTCTTGTTTGGCTGCACGTCCACCAGGGCACCTAAATCCTCCTCCCCTCTCATACATCTTATTCCAATTTTCTTCAGATATCTTTAAGGAAGGAAGGTAAGAAGTGATTCCAAAACACGTTACAAACATGTAACAAGGATCTCAAAGCTTTTAGCAACGTGTGGAGCTGAGGACACTTGGAATTGCCCCTCAAGCCTCCAGTTTCCTTCTCCCCTGGCCAACTGCAATAACCCTTGCCCTATATTTTAATACTGAATTTTAGTGTGTTTGACACAACCCTGGAATTTCCAATGTATACAGATTTAGGAACTGAAGGATCTGTGAGGAATGAAGTTCAGGACAGCTGGATAAGGAAGATCTGGAGTTGCAAGCACACAGAAGGAGCTGAAGTCTATTTTGGGTTTCCTGCAGCTTGCGTTCAGCTAAGGCTCTTGGTAACAGGGACTGGATGTAACTCCTAAATCCATTATTTTATTGGAAAAAAAAGAGGTGATATTATTTTTATGCAGGAACAGACAGCAAATTACCCAAGTTCTTTATAGCAAATGTTGCAGGGCTGACAAATATCTCTATCTGGGTTTGCAATAAGAAAACCAAACCAAATCAGGTACTTTGGCTTCTCACTTCACATCTGGTTCTTGCGTTCTGCTGGTCCACAAGTAACAAAGCCCACGTCTGGAGCTGGAAAGAGCCAGGTGCCTCTCCCTTTGGGTGACGTCCCCAAGTCACCACCAGGACTGGTTGTTTCTGCTTCACCCCTTTCACCAGCCCAAGCCCAGCAGTTGCTGCACCCTGTCATACCTCCAGAGCACTCATACCACACCAGTGTATGCCCTCAATGCCATGCTGAAAAATACCACTTTGCACCATGGTAGGGATCGCAGCTGATTTCAAGCACTCTAAATTGAAATATATATATATACATATAGTTATGGATGAGGGCAACAGGAACAGTTCTAGAACATAATCTGGGACCTAGGGAAGACAGGAGCCTGGGGTAACACATGTCCAGAATCAGTCTGCTCTTGAGGGGTCAGCAAAGCAAAATGTGAGCCTGAGTATTACTTGGCATGGGATCCCAAAGCAGATGCCTTGAGTCATTGGCTATTTCATTTTGGTTGTTTCCAGAGAAAAGGTGCTATGGTAACAAGTAATTATATAGTTTCTTTCTTTCTTTCTTTCTTTCTTTCTTTCTTTCTTTCTTTCTTTCTTTCTTTCTTCCTTCCTTCCTTCCTTCCTTCCTTCCTTCCTTCCTTCCTTCCTTCCTTTCTTCCTTCCTTCCTTCCTTCCTTCCTTTTCAAATGTCAACTCTGAAGTTTCATCCTGGTACTAGAGAGCTGCTCTGGGGTTATTTTGGCTTGGTCAGCCTTGCTAGTAATTGAGACCCACAGTCGAAGTCTTTCTTTGTTCTTTCTCAGCCCATCCCAAGGGCTGTCACTGAAGAGAAACAGGGATAAGTAGGGAAAGCATCTGGCCAGGCCGTCTATCGGTATCAGTGCTATTGGTGATGTATGAGCCAGAGCAAAGTCCAGCTCACACACCCAGAGTTGTGCCAGCTCAGCAGGACTAAAAGACAAAAATAAAAATAAAAAAAAAAAAAAGAAAAGAAAAAAAAAAGGAAAGGAAAGGAAAGAGAGAGAGAGAAATCTTTATTTTGCCAAATAGCCCCAGCAATCACTTGGAGAACAGTTTTGTTGAGGGAGGTACTTATAAGAGTTCTTGTAGACTTATAGACTTTTTCTATGTAAAGTCGTAACATAGAACCTCCTTGGCATCTCTAGAGTAAGGCAACATGGTACTGCATCCCCCTTCCCTCCTGCAGAGGGATAAAAACCTGTTTTAGTTCTGCTTCTGGTCCAGGGAAGCAAAGTATTTCATTCTTGATGCTTTTGCTGATAAGAAATAATGGGAAACACCTTCCCCATGAAAAGCTGTTTTTCTCTCATTTTTTTTTTTTTTCTTTCCTGCTTATGTCACCTAAAAGAGCATTTTCAGCCTCAGATCCAAAAGGACTCTTTTTACATAGGGAACCCTTCTACGCCCCGCGGGACTCCGTATCTGCAGGAACCACCCTAAGTCAGCCCCTGGGGAAAGGTGGTGCTGAGAAGGGAGAAGGGCTTCCCAGGAGCCCTCTTCAAAGATGCCACGGGGTTTCAAAGCAATGTGACCATCCCCAGGCTGTTGGATGTGTGTGCATCCTAAAGCTCCCTGGTTTAGTTTTAGTATCCTAAGCTCTCTGGTTTAGAACAATTCCAAACTACGTAGCTCCAACATACACAGACCTCTCCTGCCCAGCAATGAGTTTCGCACTGTGCTATTCAGAAGTGGCACACCAGCTAAGCATGAAAGCTCTTCAACACCAGTTAGCAACAGCTTTTTACCCATTTAAGTGTCAACAATGGAAAACCACAGAAGAGGATATTTCAGCCAACAAATGCTTCAAAAGGAAAGAGATTCACCCTCTTCTCCACACCCTTTGCTTTTTAAACCCAGTGTTTCCCTGGGTTTAATGGCCCGCTTTGCATTTGGTTATGGCTTTCCATCTGTAAATTAGGAGTTCTAAGCCCACGTGGCCCTCAGGCTAGCAGGACTGGGGTGCACGACCACACCAAGTCCCAGGGAGCAAGGGAGCCAGGTGGCCCAGCACCAAGGCTGGCATGACAGCCCTAGTGGGGTTGCTGGGGAGGTCCAGAGCAGCCCGAACCCTATGAGAGGCTTGGTCTGACCCTTTTTGCTAGAAACTGTTCTTCACCAAGGGCTGTGTCCATCCCTTGGTCCTCACATCAGCTCCAGGGTTAAGGAGGCAGCCTCAGCCCTCTGGTTTTTACAGGCCAGAGTCTCAGTCGGTGCACTCCAGCATAGCTTCTCCGCAAGCAGAGGAGCTATTGCACTTCACCCCAAAGGAAAATCTGGCTTGGGGAGGTGAAGACTCACGTCACAGGCACTCCACGGGGAGATGGTAGTGCTGGGCACGGTGGTTGAGCATCCCGGTATGGCAGTGCTGCCAGCATAGCTGGAAAACTCACAGAGCATCAAGTCTTGTGCATCTGTGAAGCAATACAGAGGACTGGCCCTCAAAGCCAGGCAGAGGTTTTCTGCTCCTCTCAGTAGCTCTTAGTGGTCGTCTTCCTTTTTTCTGCACCTTCGGTTAGGCTTCACCTCCAGAGGGTGACAGAGGACATGCCAGGGCTCTGCCACACCACTTGCAGATTTTTGCATACACAGGAGACCTCCCTTCGACCTGTTAGCTATGGTGTGAAGGCCAAGCAAAACCATGTTAGTGCTCACAAGGTTCAGGACCAGTTCCCTAGGCTTTCATCAGAAAAAACATCTCATGCTCTTGTGTTGGTAGGTGCACGACCCTGGTTTTACATACCCCTGGAAGGCATAGAGAGGGGAGCTATAGAGGAATGCCACACACCACTCTGACTTAGCGAGACAGAGCAGACACTTCAACGTGAGAACATCACTGCAGCCATCAGGCACGCTGCCTGTATCAGACACATCTCCATAGCTTTTAATACGACTTAACAACTGCGGCTGAAACAAAGGAGAAAGCACAGCATACAGAAAAAAAAAAAAAAAAAAAGAAAAAAAAAAGAAAAAGGAAAAGGAAAAAACAACAAATGATACCCTTTTATTTGTAAAGCTCTGATGAAATGACTTTCCAAATGACATCCCGCTTGAAAAACAATGGAAACCAACCTAACTATGCATCAGTCACACTATACAGATTGCATCCTAAATTCTGAAGATGCCTAAATATCTCATGGAGTATTTACATATGTATCAGTTAGGTAGTAAAGTTTCATTGCAATTTGTTTCTTTCCAGCACATACTTATTCAATGGCAAAAAAAAAAAAAAAAAAAGAAAAAGAAAAAAAAAAGAAAAAACAAACAAAAAAACAACAACCTGGGGATGCATTTGCTTTTTTTTTGTACAAAACCTATGAGCAAATGGCTAGGGCAATTTTCCTGAGAGAAAGCTTGTTCTTTGAAATTCTTGCAAGAAAGTGGATTTTTTTTTGTTGTTGTTGTTGCACTAAAAAGCCTAAGGATGCCTAGTTAAGTTTTTCTTTTAAATTATTTACGTACCATTAAGTTAAAATGTTTACATTCATTCATTCGTATAAAAACCGTTGTTAAATCTTATGCAAATGATTTAACACTGATTGCTGCAACGCAAATTGCACTTCTTTAAAAAATTATTGTATATATGGAAGAAAAATATCTGATTGCTACCCTGTTTACAAATTTTGACTGACTCTATACAGTTCAGCCGCAAAATATGAACTTTCATAAACCTCAGTCACAGTGTACTTCAAAAGTTATAATGCAGTCTTGCAACGTGAGTAAATATCTTAAAACAACAACAAAATCTCCTTAACCAGCTCGACCCCGTGAGGCTTGTACCAAAGGCTGTGATTTCCTCCCCGGGTGCAGCTGGGCTCTGGCACAGAGGAGCAGAGCAAGGCGGGCGCTGGCAATGGAGCGTGCAGGCCAGGTGAAGACGTCAAATGTCCAGTTCGGGGCACCTGTGCTGACTCAAGCAGTACGTACATGCTTCCAGCGCTCTTCAGAAAGTTTCTGGCTATGTCTAATAACTCAAGCCTCCGCTACTCCCTCCCCAGAGCTGACGGCATCCGCCAGTTCTTGGGGGAGAAGGTGATGAGAGAGGGAGAACAAATATACAATCAGAAAGGCAGCACTGCTGTGTGAGTTGAGGACGTAATTCTGGAATCTATCAATAGTTCTAAGTTTCTTTTTTTTTTCCATTTTCTTTTTTATTTTTTTTTTATTAGGTGTGTAAGGCTGCATTAGCTATCCCCCAGTGGGCATTTGTTTTCCCTATAGTTTTCTTGCATAGATGAGGAACAGGATGCTTCGGCAGAGCCTCTTTGGGAGGGCTGGAAGCCGCCTCTGCCACCAAGGCACGGAAACAATTTCAGAGGAGCGTCCCTTGCCAGCACTCTTGCTGCTGCCACCACCGCTCCAGAGAAGAAATCCCACGCGGACGTCCAGGGGCTGCCACACAGCTCCGGGATCCAGCTTGGCTGGCACCGGGTCACGCCAGAGCCAGGGCACACCAGGGATCCTGTCTCACAGATGCTGTCACCTCGGCTGTGGAGGTCAGGCTGACTCCTGTGTACAGCCCGTCTTGACCTGAATACTTAAGGTTGCTGCTTTCGGGGCTGGTGCTCTCTCCTGGGCCAGACATCACCGATGAGCTCGCCTGAAGAGGGAGGAAAAACAGGGAGAGGTTTTGCTGAGCGGGTGAGCTTAGCATGCATTGCTTTCCTGGGCGTTTGTCAAACGCCAGGTTTTGTGCCCCACTCTCAGGATCACACAAGCATTACAGGATGGCCAAGGTGGGAAGGGACCTCCAGAGATCACCTGCTCCAACCCCTGCTCCAGCAGGACCACCCAGAGCAGGGTGCCCAGAACCACATCCAGGTGACTTTCAAAGATCTCCAAGGAGGAGACACCACAGCCTCTCTGGGCAACCTCCCACTGCCTGCCTCCAAACCCCTGGTGGGGTAGCACCTATATTTTTGCTACCCTGGTGGGAAAAGCCCCTTTTATCTCAAGTGGAGGTGAACTACACCTCTGAATTGGAAGCATGTTTGCTCCATCCCTCATGCCACCACGTACACTCCCAAGACCAAGCACAGGGAAGCCCTGGTAGGCATGAAGCTGAAACTCTGACCAGCACTGTAATCAGTCCATTTATTTTAACAGAGAAACGGGGAGTTGCAAAGACAAAGAAACAATCATTTTTTCCATGAGGCTGAGCAGATCCACTAAAGAGGAAAAATTTGCAGTGCCAGACAGAGAAGGGGCAACATTTTCACCTGATAAAGGAAATGTTTAAGAGCTGACTTCATGCAAAATTAACTCTTGGATACGTCAACTTTAAAACCTTAATTTACTTGTTAATGGATAGTCTTCAGACAAGATTCCTTAAAAAGAAGAAGAAAAAAAAAAGACTATCCCAAACTGTGACTGCAGAAGCTTCCTGCCTGCTGTTTAAGTGAAAAGTATACATATTTAATCATTTTACTAGAGTAGAGCTCTTGGCTGTCCTGGAGTCGTGCCAAGCTAGCAGTTTGTACATAGGGGAAGCGGGGCTTCGCTTATCCAAAGGCAATTTCCAAGCAGTGCTTTGAGGAGTTTTTGTTGCCATGCTTAACCCAGCTGAAACCTGACCTTCTGAAGGAGATAACTCCTTGCCAGTGGTCACTTCTGTCTGAAACAACCTGGAGACCAATATTTTCTTTATCTTTTATTAAAATGGCTGATGACTGCTATTCTTGCACCCAGCCACCAACCAGGACCCCATTTTCTCAGCTGCTACCCAAAAATGTAGACAGTGAAAAAAAAAAAAGCCACTTCCCCAAAATGGCTCTAATCTGAAAAAAATACGTTTTATGTTATCCCGCTACCAGATACACAACTTCTGCTCGGTAACAACTGATCTCTGTAGGCTCTTTTTCTATGACTGCACAAATCATTCAATAAGGTGGAATTCATGCAAAACTTTGGGTCCATTTCTGAGGTCCTTTGGGCCTCACATCAACCTAGATTTTCAACAATGCTTTTAAAAATTCTGATATATCAGGTGGACTCCTTTTGGAACAAAAGGCCTGGTTTTTAACAGATTGATTCTCCCCACACTGGAAGAAGGGTTTCGATTACAGTTGAACAGCGTTTGTTCAACTTGAGCCGAAAACACTGGGAGCTGCCCTGAAAGGTTCCCGGTTGCCCATATTTGCCGCTGTTGTTCCGGTAGGCAAATATCTTATCTCTGCCTGTTTTTTCCAGGCTCGGAAAGTGTAGTTCGCCCTTTTCCTGATTCAGCCCCGCAAAGGTGAGGCTCAGCGCTGCGCCATTTCCATGCCTGGTTATCAGCCGCCCCTCCCTCCGGCACCCCAGAAGGGAGGACGTGGAGGCACGTCCTGTTTGAAGGCTGCCCATCCCTGCCCCACTGAGGCCGGATCCTGGCTCCATCGAGCTAGCGCGGGCAGGACCTGGGCAGGACGGCTGGGCCTGGAAACCCCACCCCGGTAATGTCATGACAAATCCAGTCAGCTCGGGCAGCTCCCAAAGTGAGACATGGAAAACAAACTCATGGGAAGGAGGTGGATGAATCATTGAGTTAGGCGACCCGAGCCTGCCTGCCTCCGCTGTTACTGCTCTGGCTTTGACGGGGGAAAGGCAGCAGAAGTTACAGTTGGCTATTAGAGGACATGTCAGCTGGAAGAAATAAGCTGAACAGTGCTAAGTCAAGGGGTCTATTCTAATTCACAACGGCTGGCTCTATCAATAAAAAAGGAATGGATTTATTGTTATTGCTGATATCTGATAACAAGACAGATAATCCACTGGAGCTCAACTTCCTGAGCTAAAAATGAATGAAATCCATTGGGAAGAGCTTGCCTCCCAAACAAAAAGAGGAGGTTTGAACCTGTTATCTGCAAAGGTGGTTTAAGGATCCCACCTTTTTTCTAATCAAAGCAGCAGGAGCCGGACACGGGGCAGCCCCCAGGCAAGTTGTCTGTATCAGAGGTGGCCTTGCTGTAGAGGACCTGCCCACTGCGCTCACGGGGAGACCTCAGCTGGAACCACAGATGGATTTAGACACTTACATCCTCCCTATTCCTGCAGGCCCAGACCAGAAATGGGCCGTTCGGCCCAGCACTGAGGGAACATCTCCATGTGAAAGCCTCCTGCTTTATTCCACCCACTCCTTCCTGCAAGGAGACCAGGGAGAGGGGAGGGTTGCCTGCCCCAGCCTCCCCCCAGGCCTCCATGCTGAGAGGTAAAAGCACCGGTCAAGAAGTTGAACTGACATCTGGAGGGGGTGGACAAGGGCCTTGGTCTGGACCTTTGCTCCTTCAGTTAGACCTTTGCTCCATCTGCTTCGGAGGTTCAAAATGCTCCATGAATTTTGGACCATATTACGTCTGCAGTAAACTGAGCCTCAGCTGATAAACTGCTCCCTTCCTCTTCTATTAGCCTAGTTTAGCTTTGCTACACTTAAACAATAACTGTGGTCAGCTGAGACACACTTGCAAAAACATGTTTCACATATAATGTATTTTGGCAGACGGCAGTGAAGGCCTTAATTTTCCAGTCTCAGGCTCCCCTTGGTAACTGCCATCCCCATTAAGAGCACTTTCTCCAAATGTTATCACTCCCTGGTTTGTGAAGAAAAGGTCTCAGTACTGCAAATCCACAACTTTTTTCTTGATTTAGTGGCCCCCTGACTACAGAAAGATGTAATTTCTTGCTGGTCCAATTGATCCTTTTGTTTATATTGCAGATGTGTAAGTTTACGTATCTTCTAATCTCTCCTTTGTATTATAGCAACATAAATCTGTGGTTAATACTTCATTAATTTCCTAAGGGAGGCAACTTCCAGCATGGCTAGGGAAAGCTGATGACCCCACTGCTGTTGAGAGCTGTGTGAGTAATTGTCTTTATTGCTTTGACAATAAAACTAAACAAAGCAAAATGTATGTGTCTGTATGCATACATAAGGTTTGGATAGAACCAAAAATACTCCTTTTCCTTGGTTTTCCCTGCTGAAACAACAACAACAAAAAAGCTGGATTGCCTTTTTCCATTTGATACAAAAATAAAAGCTTTCTTTTGAATACATATACACATAGCATAGAAAATGAATGACTGAATTTATGAAACTGACTGGGGAGAGGAAAGCAGCAACCTGTTTTGTCCAGGAGTGAGGAATACTGCAGAAGAGGTAGGAGACTTAGATTCATTTCTATTCCCGAGCAGAGAAGATTTAAACTGGCATATCACGTCTCCCAGCATAATGCTCTGACTACCAGACTATTTGATATTTGAGGTTGCCATGTTCCTCATGCCTCTTGTTGATCTTATTCCACCTGGTTTAGATAAATATTTAGTCATACCAGGACTGAGGCACTGTGTTCCCATATTCCAGGTGAAAGTCCTAACAACCTTGCCGGTGAGGCTTTCTCGTGGAAACTTTGTCCCAGCAACTACTGAATTATTCTATCCCAACTGAAATCTTATCATCAGATTGTCTGAAGGAACCTTGGCTATTTAGCTTTCCAATATCCAGGTGGTTAGGAGATTTTTTAAGAGGTCGAGTCTACGGGTTCATCCACGGTCTGGGAGATACTGTACTCAGGCATGTTCCCCCAACGCCTGCTTCAATGTCCTACTGATCTTCTGCCCAGAAGGGGGCAAATAATGTCTCTAACAATCTCATGATTCCTCTTCTGAAAACAAAATAAAACAAACACACAAGAAGCTATTCCGTGAATTCAGCCCAGATTGTCAGTCATCGTGGGGGCAGCTAGAACTGTACTTTTCCTCTAGCTCCTCACCTGCTGTTTCCTTCAGCTCTCCCACTTCCTATACTACAACACTGAAGAGCCAGTCCTGAACCACTTCTAAAGGTCAGCCTCCAAAGCAAGTAAATGTGTTTTACCTGCAAGACCACTGTCTAAGGTATTCTACAGTTTTTCTGTGGTGTGTGGTTATGGTCCTTCTGAGACAGCTCCGAATCGGAGACGAAGGGTGCAGTACAGTCCTCTGAAAGAGGAGCTGCTCCGGTGCTGCTGAGCTTTTACTGACATCAGCTCTGGCTCAAAGAGCCTCCATGCCCTGCCATGAAAAGCAGATTTTACAGCAGTTTTCATCCTGCCTTTTATCCTAATAAGGGAACAAACCCTTCTGGTAATCACACCAGTTGGAGCTCCTGCATGGAAATGTATGGGTGTGCAAATTATTCCATGCAGCTTTTCTCTGTACAGTTTCAGCAGCATCAAAGGGAGAGCAGGTATAGATGCAGATGCAGGCTGCCTGAAACCTTCAAATCTTCTTTTTATGGGGATGTAAGGCAACTTCATATATCATGTAGCTGGACCTTTTCCATATTAGTAACACAGGACACCCAGTACTTATACTGCTTAGGAAAACAGAAATGGGCCTAAATCCTGGATCCAGATGTGAATTTGGCAAATAGCCCCTTTACAATGGGACAACGAAACATGCACGATCCAAACACTTCTACATTTTGGGATGTTTGAAATCTACTTTGCACCCATAGCAATTCATTAATCATATCTTTTAAATGTTTAAACTTCAGCTAGAACATAAAATCAACATTTAAGGTTCTCACTAATTTGTCTCAAAATTGGCATCGTATGAAATTCCCTTCATGAAATGGATAGTCTCAAAGACATTTTGGTGAGTAATTGCTACCCTTCTCTTTTTCTGCCCTCCCCTCTTTATTTTACTTTGAAAGAGATAAAGAAAGGTAGGGCAAAAGTGAGTAATACTGACACAAATGAATTCTGCTGAATTTCATTTCCAATAGATTTCTACATAACTAGGAGCTCTTTTGGCAGCCTCCCACAACAGGCATAATAAATTACTTTTGTACCCATAGAGGAATTCATTTTCTCTGTTTCATTTAGCAACAACATGGCTGTGAATTTCAGACAACAGTTTCTAAAACGTCATCATATTTTTCTGCCTAATGTCAATTTGGCATTTTTCCCCTCCTTACAGAAGAGCCAGAGAAGCAAAAACAGAGCGAGACAACAACAAGTTGCCATGCCAGTTGTGTAACGCGTGGGGAAAGGGCCAGGTACGTCCTCCAAACAGGTGCCTGTGTTTCGGTAACGTCACCCTTCTTCTTAAAGTGACCAAAGATTAGAGAGCCTGGATTCATCTATCCAGGGGTTTTTGCCTCCTGACGTGGCCTGGAGAAATCTATACTCCTTGTGCAAAGCCATCGCCTAGGCTAAGATTAAATACAAACCTTCAGGATATCAATATATCAACTCAAATAGGAAAGAAAAAAAAAAAAAAAGAAGGAAAATAGAAGCCCAGTATAGCATCTGTGCTTCAGCATGTGATCAGCTTAAAGGCTGCCAGGCTGTAAAATGCTGAATTCCCTTCTCTCCCAACAGCTTCAAGGAGTCTTACGAGCACTCAGCCGTCCCACGGCATTGCAGCCCACCAGCAATGGTTCTGCTCCCCTCAGAGCTGGTGACCACTTCCCAAACGACGTGGAAGGAGCCTCACCAGCCACCTCCCTGCTTTCAGCCTCCAGTTTCCCCTGTTGATGCTTGGGCATCATCCCTGCTGATGCTTGGGCACAACCAGGAGACATAGATTGTCTCCGTCACATCCTCTCACACTTGAGAGGTACTTTGCAAGTGCTTTGTACATGCAGGGCAGATCTGATGGAATCACAAAGGCTGCGACTGTCCTCTCCTAGACTGATCCTCTTTGGAAAAATCAGGGATGTCTTGGCACTGGGGGATGCCTTTATGTAATTAAGAGCAGTGTTGGGGTTTCTATGCATCGCTCTTGGTTGCTAGCAGCACCAAACTAGCCTTTTGTCCTGGGAACCTCCAACACTCTCTCTGCTTGTACCTTACCCACACAACTCCCTCTGCCAAAATTATATCACAAACTGTGCCACTAAAATTATAACACAAAAACTGCTAATACCACTTCTAGAGAGACGGACTGCAGAAAGAAAGGCAGAAGTCAGCCAGCCAAAAAAGCAACGTTGCAGGGAAAATAGGATTTCTAAGGTCTCTCCTTCCAGAGCAGCACACAACTGTACCTCTGGAGCTCGGGATGGAATTTGCTTATAATTCTGTCCACTGTATAAATCACACAATGTTTGTCAGATCAGTAGGAAACAAATAGGAAGGGCAAGGAAAAATTGTCTGATTTTTTACACTTTTTACACTTTGCTAATATTATGGGGAGAATCTAAAGCAATATATAGAGCTTCTCTGGAGGGAGCCCGAACAACTCACTTTTTGGTTATCGTTTCTTTTTATTTCTGATGTGAGCCATTTATCTTATTGGACTGACAAGGTTTTCTCTTGTCTAAGAGGAGCCCTGTTAATGACATCCTTGCCTGGCAGCATCAGAACCAAAAGCCCAGTGCCTCTGAAACTGGGTGGCCCTGCCACCACACAAACAATCACATTTGCTAAAAATGTTTTTTTTTTTTTCCCTTTCTACAATGAAACTTTGCATGTCAGGAATTAAACTATTGAAAGGAATTTGGATGTGAGAACGCTGAGACATATTGAAAAATAGTCATTATAAACAATGTCTTTTTTTTTAATTAATAAAGGAGAAGAGAAGGCCACATTAGGAAAGTTTTTCAAAGAAATTATGTGGCAGATTGAAAGATTCAGAAGGCCAAAGGAGAGAGTATGGATATGGGTATGTATAGCCCAAAGGTTAGGAATTATCTATATTAAGCTATGCAACTTTAACATTAATATTTGATATCAGATGTGCTAACTGAGTGAAGAAAGGCATTTTGAGATGGTTTGAGCACATGATGTAAAATTAGGATCACAAATTTGAGAGCCTGGGGCTGTGAGATGCTGAGCACCTGCCCCCGGAGAAGCCGCCTGCCAGCAGAAGGCTGATCCCCACGCACTGCTATCAACCGGGGTCCCCTGCCTGGTTTCAGTGAGGTCTGGAGCTGGGTGTAAGTACATGTCTCAGTTCATAAAGAAAGACATTATGCTTTCCTCCAGGCAGCAGGATAAACCCTTATCAGACCATTTCAGGAAAAAAAAAAAA